>BSBM01000030.1:4452500-5095000 GCA_027924585.1 Larix kaempferi
TAATAAATTTTTTATGTCAACATCAAAATATTTCATTCCTTAAAACCTTTGGTGTTGTATTGCAGATGGAAAATATCACAGATTCCTCTATATCAAAACAACAATATAATCTTTCGATTCAAGTTGATCAAGATATGGCGCCGTTACAAAAGAAGAACAGGTGAAAAGTGCATGGTATTGATGAGAACAAACTAAGACTAGATGGGGGAAAACATATTGACTTATGGGAAAAGGGAGAGTTGTTCCCAATTCATCCTAAAACAAATTTGCATCCAGATTTCAAAAGCATAACACGATTAGTAAAGTTTCTTTGTCATGGAAAACAAGGTTTGTTGGGATATTGTGAGAATTTGAAAGGAAACTATACATGATTTATTGAGAGGAACAACCATTTGGAAATGAGTAACAACCATTTGGAAATGATGCATTATGGTTTGGTTGGAACAATTAATCAACTAAGCAATGGAAATAATAGTTTCAAGCAAATTTTTTCTATACAAAGCAAAAATATGAACGAAAAATCAGAAGAGATAAGAAGATTGCTTGATGAAAAATTCCATTTAAATGAAGAAGTTATGAACATAAAAACTAAGCTTGATGATATAGCAAAAAAATGGAATAAGGTCAAGGAAACACCACTTGGAGGAAGAGTTCGAGTTAAAAACTTTTATGATGTTTCAACATAGTCACATAATGGAGGTGCTAGGAAAAGAAGGGTTTATGCTATGAAATATCTCATGGACCCTAAAAAAGTAGAAAAAAAAAATGGAGATCTAGACTTTGACATGTCTTCTATAATAAACTCAATGTTTAAGAAAAATTAGATTATCTCTATTATTAAGAAACCATGTTTTACTACTCTTAGAAAATCTCTTGTTGATGAACTAATAAGTCAAATATGAAAATCCATTAGTGCAGATGAAATCCAAAATGTCTGTGATGATATCAGTATTAGTAGAAGAGCTTATAACACATTATTTAAATGTTTATGAGAGGGAATGATGAATGCAGGAATTGCTAAGATTGTAATTCCTCGATCCTTTCATATAAAAAAATCTCATGGAAGTAAAAATGAAGAGATTGTTGATATCTTAGGTGATATGTATCATGTGCAAGCAACTAAAGAGTTTGTAAAGAAGGTTGGAATAAAAGGAGTTCCTAGTGAATTGATCACATTAAACCCAAAAAATAATATATGGGTTGATTTAGAAAAAACTTTACAAGCTATGGTCAAATTTTATGACATTTCTACAGAGGAAGCACATGGAAAGTTGGTTTTTGTCATTAAGTTGGATGTGATGGAACTCGTTAATGATGAGAAATATGAAAGAGTTTCTGTCACACTAATGAATAGGTCCATGGGTCAAAATATTAATAATACTGATAAAAATTATTTCTCTATCTAATCCGAGGATCACATTTGGTGGCTGGGACTATTTCGAGTTGATAAAGAGTCCCATGACATATTAAAGTGGGTTTTTCATCAAACATCAATACCCACAACAATTGCTTCATATAACATGGGGGAAAAGCTATATGTTGAAGGTTATGGATCATATGAAGTTGAATGGCATCTAACAGCTGAACTTAAAACATTAAAATGCATGTACAATATAGGACATGGTGCTAATGCAAAGCATAGCTGCATATATTGCATGCACACAAGAAAGAAGGAAAAGTCACCATTAGGTGGGTGGTCAAATGGGATCATGAGTTGTAGACAAGACGTGCCTCTAGATAGGTAAAATATGGGCAAAAACATTGATGCTATACTACCTATACCTCTTAGAAGAGTACATATATGTACATTGCATGCATTTGTAAGGATTATAGATAAATTAGTGTACCTTTCTATTCTATCTACTTGGAATAGGATCCCAGAAGAAAGTGCTAAAAAATCAATTGAGGCAATTGAAAAGGTTCTTTCTAATGCTGGTTTACATGGGGGGGATGTAAAGATATGTAAAGATATAAAGTTGTCTGGACCTTGGGGTAATGTTCCTTGCAAACCATCTATGGGTGGGGTTAAAGGATGTCATTTTATTGAAGATTCAAAGGAGAGGTTAGAAGGTCAACAAAAACTTTATAGTGACCTTATTGATGCTAAGAATGATCAAATTGATAGAGGAAGATCTGCAATAAGAAAAAAGAGGTGTGGGTGATGCTTTATGTTATGTATTCTTTCATGAACAAGGAGAAATTTGATGTAGGTGATGACATGTCCTTCACTAATTTAGTTATAGATTTTACAAAACAATTGGTTGAGGCATGGGGAGAAAATCATATTACATATTATATGGTAAATAAAATTTTCCTTTCTTTTCATGTTATATTTTTTATTGTTCTTATTTATTTTATTCTTATATTTTTTAAAGTTTCATTTAAACGCAAAAAATAATTTATTGTTTATTTGTTGCAGCATATACTTTATGCTCATGGTCCTTAGTTTGCAAAAGAATATGGCAGTTTAGCAATTTGGAACACCTAAGGAATGGAAAAATATCATAGGCAAGCAAGGGTGGCTTATAAAAAAAATAGTCAAAACAGAGGAAGTTCGTCACTTTCAAATCCACTTATTCAAATGTTTCAGTGGTTTTATAGGCGCATATTGTCAAAATTTAATGCAACAAACATGGAGAGTGATGATCTTGCTGAAAAATGTAGAAGAGATGGAGAAATAAGACGTAGGCATGAAATATTTGAACAATCTAACAGTAGAAATGCTTCTGCTGAGTGGTGTTCAAAAAGAAAAAGAGAAGGTAGAACATGGGTTTTAGAAGAAGATAGTAATCAAGCATAACTGGTCCAGACATACACATTCCATTATATTGTATTTTATCTATGTAAGTGAAAGAACTGTGTAAAATACATAGCATTTAATGCATAATTTTCCACATAGATAATTCTTTTTTATAATTTTTTTCAGGACTTTTCTATCCAAATATGATACTTACTTTGCATTTTTTGGTAGTGATGAATCAAGGGGTTGGTGCCTTACCATTCAAAGGTTGTCCATTACCTGTGACTCCTATGAGTATTTTACTATCTTTCAACACTTGAAAATGACATTCAGATGTTGCTAATCCATTTTTGTAATTGAAATTTATTTAAAGTGTGTCATAGTACTGGACTGAGAAGAATATATATATAAATTACAACTTGAATTTAAAATGTACAAAACCATTTAGAAACTAGAGCAATTGTGGAACATCACATTCTAATATTTATTGGTTGCATTTTAGAGTTTTATTTTGTAAGAGTGAACATGAAATTTGATTTACACATACAAAAATAGTTACAGACATATTGAGAGTTCACCAAGGTCTGTTTGACATCTTGGAATTTTCAGAATAGGCCTTAGATATTCTTATAGTCATGAAAAGCATAAAACTAACCGATATTCAAACAAACAAATATACCAAGCATTTTTAGGGCTATTAGTTTTCCATTAGCATTATTTAGAAGGGAATAAAAATAGTGAATCTCAAAACTTAAATGCGAACCAACAATATATTAGAAACTTGGCTAATCTTCCTAATCATTAAAGTAGATGGGATGCAGACTCATGGTATTTATCAACAAGTAATTTCTAAATATTGATTGGTTCTCTAAACAATAGAGGGTATTGAATAGATTCCACCAAGTTTAATATAGCAAGACTAAAAATATTTCATGCAGTCACCTCAACAGTTTTATCAATTCCAGCTTCTATTTGCATAGCAACAATGACAAATATTAATGTAGACTCAGCAACAAACACAAAGGAGCTTAACCTCATTTGGCTCTCCTGTTGATGGGGAAATGGATCCTCGAATGTTCAGGGCTTTGTTAAGAGGTGGCATGATTGGAAAAGAGGGCCATCCAACAGGAAGAGATAGTTCTCAACATGTACGTCCTCCAATGTAGGCATCATCTCCAATGACAAGGGCCTCATCACAAGAACATGCAAATATTCTTATGAAGGCTAGCTCTTTGTCAAGTTGAAAATTATATGTGCAGTCTTATTAGGCTAAAAGATAATAGGAAAAAAGGTGCAAAACCAGGGGACTATTTTATATTAAAAAAGGGTTATGATCAAGTTATGTGACAATGATTTGATTTTTAGTAAAGAAAATACTGAAGCTCTGAATGTTACAACTGAATTATGGAGATGGTTATAGAAACCTAACACTTATTCAAGTGGAGAATTAGGATTTTTTTATCTCATCTGAGCAGTACAATCATGAGCTAAATGGACTATCTGTTTTGGAATTTTGGATGATGTTTCCACCATCATAGGTGATTATGAATTGTAATATTACTTCAAACATAGCTATTGTTGTGTACTAAGATGGTTGGAAGAATTGGCTTTCTTGTGTCTTGGTTGAAGATTATATTGTAGTCTGACTCTTTCTTTAATTAGATGAAGATGGCATAGATACAGTAGGCAGCCATTACCACATCAATAGCATCAACATCAGCAAGAGCAGCACTAGTAGCAACTACAACAGACTAGTACTCAAAACCAACAACAAAATAGGATGACTGGAGTTGTTTGTGTTCCATCAACTTCAAATAATGCAATGTCCTTTCAGACAGGTGATTAGGTTATTTTTTACACATATGAAGGAAGTTGATATTTAATTGTTCTTTTTTGGAAGCCAAGATGGTCAATCATCTTCTACTTTCTTTTTTCTTGGGAAAATGAGCAAGTGTAGACTAGAAAGTCTTGATATTGTTGAGACACTTGTTTTCTTTGGCATTCTCGTTTCATGATCATTTCTGAAATATGAGTATTTGAAAAATAAAAGAATGTACCCAAGGTTAAAAGTGTCAGGAAACGGAAGCAACCATCTTTTCCAGGTCCTACAAACAACACTGGAACTGATAATATTGTTGCTCGTTCCATAAATTTTGCACCATCAACCCCATCAAGTCATACACTGGGTGATGTCATGTCCATTTCTAGCAATTTATATCATAGTGGTAGCATGTCGAAGAATTTAATGATGTATGGATCAGATGGGACAAGAGGAATTGCATCCCCTTCAAATCAGTTGTTATATCTACAATCTATTTGTCTCTTCAAATATATCTACATTATTCTCGTATTTAAGTTATTTGGGTTTGTGTTGAATTTTGGTATGTTAAGATGAGATACACATGGCTAACGGTGCATATCTTTTTAACATTTCTTTGCAGGTAGATATTGAACATTTTGGTGAAGTTGGTTCCTTGGATGAGAATGTTGAGCCATTTTGAATGTTGAGTCATTTTTGTTCCAAAATGATGGAGATATAAGGGATGGTCTCTTTGGAACAATAAAGCGTAGTCCTCCTGGGCACAACATGGATGTCTCAAATGGTAATCTATGCTTGGTAATTTCAGTGAGAGATGAGACTGGTATTGTGATAGTTGGTGTGAAGCATTGGGCCAAGGTAACTTCTATTGCTCAAATTGCATTCCATCTTGAGTTTAATTGAAAGACCAAAGAAGTGAGTTTTGCACATCCTTCAACTGAAGAGTTGGGTTCTGTGTATCCTCTTGAAAAAGAAGAGGTGACCAACTTAGTTTTGGGTAGTTAATTAGGATGAATTAATTATATTTATGTAAAATTTAGTCAAGCTCTCCTATCTTCACCTCTGGTTATGCATCCTGCCATTACATATTGGTTTTATCATCAATGTTATGGTTACTAAAGATGTATTGTTTTCCCATAAGATGAAGATGAAGCAGTACAGTTTGATCCCTATGACAACAATGGTGAAATAAGGAGAATTTTTCCAATTTCCAACCTGGAAAAAATGTAGCTCAGTCAGTGAGAGACGAGACTGGTATTGTGGATAGTTATATAATAAAGAAACAAATGCAAGATAATGTGTATAGAGCGGAGCCACTCTCAAATAAAAAACGGGTTGTACTATGGAGCAGCAAGCTCCAAAATGGGGAAATCCAACTCAACATCATGTTGGTAATATTTTGTGTTGTACATGGCCTTGTTAAGTCCATCTGTTCATACTTTGAAAAGCATATGCACTTGTGATAGTTGGTGTGAAGCGTTGGGCCAAGGGAACTTCTATTTCTCCAATTGTGTTCCACCTTGAGTTTAATTGAAAGACCAAAGAATTGAGTTTTGTACATCCTTCAACTGAAGTGTCGGGTTCTGTGTATCCTCTTGAAAAAAGAAGAGGTGACCAACTTAGCTTTGGGTAGTTAATTAGGATGAATTAATTACATTTATGTAAAATTTAATCAAGCTCTCCTATTTTCACCTCTAGATATGCATCCTGCCAAAATGTATTGGTTTTATCAACAATTTTATGGTTACTAAAGATGTATTGTTTTCCCACAGGATGAAGATGAAGCAGTACAGTTTGACCCCTATGACAGCAATGGTGAAAATGAGGACAATTTTTCCAATTTCCAACTTGGAAAAAATGCAGCTCAGTCAGTGAGCGATGACACTAGTACTGTGGATAGTTATACCATAAAGAAAAAAATACATGAAAATGTGTATAGAGCGGAGTGACTCTCAAATAAACAAAGGCTTGTACTACAGAACTTAAGCTCTAAAATGGGGAAAGTCAGCTCAATATCATGTTGGTAATATTTTATGTTGTACATGGCCTTGTTAAGTTAATCTGTTCATACTCTGAAAAGCATGCACTTGTGATAGTTGTTGTGAAGCGCTAGGACAAGGGAACTTGTATTGCTCAAATTGTGTTACAACTTGAGTTTAATTGAAAGACTTCTTTGTATAGTATTAGTTGCATCTTTGTTCTACACTTGAACATGGAACACCCTTAACCAAAGGTGACAAAATACGTTTATTGTATTTTCAGAAAGCTACAAGAGCAGTTCTAGTATGTCAGGAAGCACCCAAAATTATATTATATCGGGGATGGACAGAAGCTGAAGAAAAATTCTCCTATACAAAAAGGAGGGAAGAACCATAAGAGATGTCTAATGTAGTATTGACAGCTATTTGAAAAGAATGAGGTCTGAATTTATGGGCTACTAAAAGTGAAAATGTAAGTTTTGTTCTTGTTAGAAGAAATAGGTTGGCATTTGAATGACTTGGATTTTTATGGATGATAGTTTATTTTCCTTGAAATGCTAGATTCTCTAACATTGGTGTCATCTATGAATGTCCAATATTACAGATTCTTTGAATTCAAGGAGTGATAACACTTCATATTTTGGACAAGGAGAATGCATGATTCCAGATGTGAGAATTTGGTGCATTGGTTGAAGTTCAATCTTAGCTAGTGCCGATTCACTAAAATTCCTTCCATTGTTTCCTTTTGAGGATGGTGATTGTGGAGAGGGTGATATCACTTCCAGGTCTACATCAATTTATGATGATTCTAGGGAGGACAGTTCTACTATTTTGAGTCTTTCAATGCCTCAGTATAGAAAAGAAGGAAATAGTTGGGTGGAAGTTATGAAAGAATTAAAACAATTGGATCAAAATGACACAATTATGAAACATACACTTTCATGGTTGTCTTGAGGCTAAGGAAATAGGTGTATGATGTTGATGTAATTGTAACTTCGGAATGTATTTCACCTATGTATATTGTATTCCTATAGAGATGTTATTATTCCTCTATATGGAAGTGTCGTCATTTATATTGTAAGTGTCGTAACTTATACTTGATGGGTTATTAGACCACCCTATTGGAAGTTGGCCCTGTCAGCATTATGTTATGTGGTTAAGTTAAGGTCAACCTAGTAAAGGTTATTAGGCAAGTTAATTCAAGTATAAATAGAGTGCGGGAGGCACTCTATTTGATCATTCACTTCTCTCTCATACACTCATTGGAGAGTGGCGCACTAGTGGAGGAGGAGAAGCTGCTGCTAGGAGAACTATCTCTTGTACTTGGGTTGTATCATTGCTCTATCTATCTCTGAGGAAGCTGCAGGGTTTTTCACCTTCTTGGTTTTCCTTGGTGAAACTCTGTGTCTCTTGTGTGCTTGCATTATTGTGTCCATGATTGATATGCTGTAGATATGTTGTAGATATGCTGTACATGTTATTCTCTCAATTAATATCCTAGATCAGATTGAAATTTCTAAAAAAGTAACATGGTATCAGAGCTAGCTTGAAAGAAGGCATGGTATGGCATTTATGACACTTGTTGCACTTGCGAAGCTAGGGCTTTATATAGAAAAAACCCGTCATTGTAGCACTTTCGCTATAAATTCATTTTGGCGAGGTTTCAGGATCTAAAAATATTACAGTTTGAAGATAAGATCCCCATGTACCTTGTGTCCAAAGGAGACCCTCTAATTCGTTTTACTTTCAGATTTATGATCTTTACAATATAGGGTTTCTACCTCTTCTAGATCTCAGTCATAAACAGGTAACCTAGGAGAAAAGGTCACAACTTGGGCTAGGAAGCTCCAAATAAAATTTAGTAATACGTGGAAGGTAGGGCACGGACTGTACTTTCATAGGTATAATTCTCAGAAGCCGAAATTGAACTAGTGACACGTGGCACTCCGTACAAGTTCGCTCTCCTGTTTTATCCCATAAACAGGTCACATTGCGACACTTGGCATAAGTCTCTCTAAGAGAATCCATTTGAGGTGAGACCTATGGGGTTGGAAAGATAACAGGTCAGGCTACCACAAGAAGAATTTTTATACCCTATATATCTGAAATTTTGGAGTTACACTAGAAACAATTAGGTGCACATTTGTGTAAAAACATAATTGGATTTTGAGCACCTTCATTCATGGCTTCGGGAATTTAGGGTTTTGGAGAATGTTGGAATTTTTTGTATCGGAGACCACGGCTAGATGCTCGTCATCAAAATCAAAATTTAGAGATCATGATCAAATTTTTTGGTTGGGAAGAAGGTTGGGCTTGATCAAACCCTAGTTCGGGACTTTGATCGGAAAAGTGGAAAATTAGGGCTTCTACAAAAATGCAAATTTTTGAAATCTGTGACCATAACTGAAAGATCCTTGGAAAATCAAAGTTTAGAGCTTTGGATCAAACTATTTGCTTGGGTGAAGCTCCGGGAAACTCAAACGCTAATTCAGGGTCCTCCCTAGTGAATCTGGAAGATTGAAAAGCAAATTTGAGGGGTGAAACTTTGCAACTTTCAAATTCTGAGTATACCAGGTTGATCGACTCATCAAGGCACATCTTTGTATCCTTTCAGAATTTTGAAATTCAAAGTTTGAATTTTTAGGGTTTCCCTGACAAACCCTAATCCAGCTCCAGATCCAGTTTCTGCAAATCAAGTGGATTGGGTTAATCCTAGAAGAGAATGGATTGGTCACCTACATAAGTGAAGAAGTTCCTGTTTCAGAGGGAGATGAGGCTAAGGCCTTACATAAGAAGATTACAAGCAATCTCGACAGGTATGACTTATCTAGGTATGTTTCGAGATCTGTTCATGATTAAGTTTATGGTATGTTTGTCTTCATTAAGGTTAGTACAATCTTGATTAACTTTAGACTTGTCGTATCACTTTAATAAAATTATGAATGCAAATATTCATTGATTAGGGTTTTGACACTTATGATTGTACTAATGCATTGTGGTGTTGTATGAGGTTGATGTTGTCCACTAACATGAAAGGTACATCAAGAAAGACAAATCATGTTCTAGTTCACGAACATATGACCATGGTGACATGAAGACAAAGATTCATCCATTGTCATGGATCACATAGAATCTCTACTTACGAGGTATGTATAATTTGGTTCTACAATGCTTAACCTATGAGATATGCAGGTTACTAGCACAAGTCATTGAAGAGAACAAGAAGACATTGCTAGACATAACTAGCAAATATGATAACCAGGTATGTTTTTCCTATATCAAGTTAGAATCCTACCTTGTGTTAGGATCTTATACTGTTGTATGGTTGATAATGATTATTCATGAAGCTAGAAATGTAAGTAATCAAGGGTTTATGCATATTATGTCTCTTACATTGATCGATGATATGACTAACCAGAAAAGTCTTTTGGTCAAGTAAAGAATATGCATGAGGAAAAGAAGTATTCCCTGAAACCTTGAATACTAATGTTTATTATCTGTGTATGAAATGATCTTGACCATACATGTTTAAGATTACTTAGAATCATAATGTTTTTTATAGTATTAAGATTATACTAATGAATGTATGTATGAGACCTCGAGGATAACACAATGATGATACTAGTAAGTATGATTAGAGATCGAGGATGGATATAAGTTCAAAGATAGGTAATCCAAAAAGCAAAGATCAAGAGGGAGAAGACTCCAGTAGTTCCTGCAAGAAAGCAAATATTGAGAGGGAGTTCACCCTACAACAAACAAGGATAAGTATTTGAATTGTCATTTCTTGCATATTTGTTTGTTTAAATAATATTGTTCAATGATGTATATGTTCCTAGACTTAGGGTGTGTATTATGCATATTAGAATAATTGCATTAATGAACATTATACTACTAATATGCATGAGATGGGTAAGTGGCCTATGGAATTGTACAACATTCCATTGCTACTTATCTAGAATGAAACCTCTTTGTTGACATGTTGGGAGTTGTGCACACTCTTAACAATGTTCTGGTAGAGATTGGAAGGCATCTAGAAAGTTACGGGATATGGATAAATGTTGTATTGAAGCATTGGCTAAGATAATTGCATGACTGTATGACATATTTATTTATGTGTAAGAATTTGTTCTGAAAACTATGAGATGTTTCTAATCATGAAATTTAACTTGCTTTGTAGGAAAGATCATATACCATCACCTACAAAAGAAGGACTACAACATTTGTTCCAACAAAAAAACTATCTATTGAAGATATTGAAGAATCCGAAGTTCCTAGGATTCGGGAAGAATGCCATGATCAAGGAATACCGGTCGATCATGAAGAATGATGTTTGGGATGTGGTCCCAAGACCTGAAGGGAATTATGTTGTGACTTCCAAGTGGATCTATAAGATCAAGCATGCTACTGATGGTAGCATGGAGAAATACAAAGCGAGGTTTGTAGCTCGTGGCTTCTCTTAGAAAGAGGGACTGATGTGTGCAAACTGAAGAAAGCCTTGTATGGCTTGAAGCAAGCTCCTAGGACTTGGTATGGTAGGATAGACAACTTTCTATCCAGTTTGGGGCTTACCAAGAGTAAAGCGGATTCCAACCTTTACTACAAGGTTGAGGAAGGCAATCCTGTGATGCTACTCTTATTGTATGTGGATGACCTATTTGTAATAGGAGAGGATAGATTGATTGCCGACACAGAGAGGAAGCTTGCTGCCGAGTTCGAGATGAAGGAATTGGGGATGATGCACTACTTTCTCGGCATGGAGGTGTGGCAGAGTGCAGATGGAATCTTCCTTGGACAAGGGAAGTATGCAATAGAGATCCTGAAGAGGTTCAGGATGATGAACTGCAAGGCCATGGCCAAACCTATGGCATCGAACCTGAAGCTTCTATGTGATGCTTCATCTGATCCGATTGATGTTACGGTGTATCGTCAGATGATTGGGTCCTTGATGTACGTGACGAACACGAGACCAGATATTTTCTTTGCGGTGAACACATTGAGCCAGTTCCTAACGGATCCCAGAGGTGTTCACCTGGTTGCTGTAAAGCATATTCTGAGGTACCTAAAGGGTACAATTGATTATGGGCTCAAGTATGATGTGAATCAAAGGTTTAACTTGGAGGGTTATGTTGATTTAGATTGAGCAGATAGTGCTGTAGATAGGAAGAGCACTTCTGGGTGCTGCTTCAGTATGGGATCAGGTATGATCTCTTGGTTTAGTAGGAAGCAGTCCTGCGTAGCACTGAGTATAGCCGAAGCAAAGTATGTTGCAGCTTGTTCGGCTAGTTGTGAGGGAGTATGGCTTAGGAAGCTACTGTCTGGGTTGTTTGATCTCCCATTGGATACTGGTATATTTTGTGACAACCAGAGTTGTGTGAAGCTTTCTGAGAACCCAGTGTTCCATGATAGGCCGAAGCACATTGATATCAAATATCACTATATCAAGGATATGGTGCAGAGAGGAGCAGTGAAGCTCCTGTATGTTGCGACGGATGAGCAGGTTGCAGATGTGTTGATGAAACCACTAGCCAGAGTGAAGTTTGAGTACTTCAGAGAGAGGCTTAGTGTTCTTCAGGTTGATGACACTTTGAGGAAGAAGTGATGGACACATTTGCAGGAGCCATTTGAAGCATGGTCAGAAGAGGATCCTTCCCATGGTTGTGGATATAAGCACTATGTGATGAGTATCAGGACGATGCTCCAGTTACTGCACTGTATGTATCATGTTGGATGCTTGTTATGATCAATTGGATCATGTATATGTATATGCATCATGTTGGATGCTTGTTATGATCAGTTATATATATGCATCACGTTGGATGCTTGTTATGATCAGGTGGATCATGTATGTTGATATGTATCAGGTCGATACATTATATGATCAAGTGGATCATGTATTTGTTAATGTATTAGGTGGATACATTGTATGATTAGGTAGATCATGTATGATGATATGTATCAGGTAGATACTTGGTATGCATCAGGTGGATGCATTGTATGATTAGGATGATCATGGATGATGAGCTTCAGGATGTTGCTCCAGATGATATGCATTAGGATGATGCTATGATGATGATCAGGATGATCACGTACATCAGGATGATGTTTGGTGAGTATCAGGTTGATACTTCGTGGCCGTGGATAGGTTGTGCAGATGAGCATGTAAGTTGACCTGGGAGATTCGATAGGTTGGGATGTGTGCCCCAAATTAGTCCTAGGATGCTCTTTCAAGGCATTTCTCTGGGAGGACATATAATATTGCCCTAGGAGATCCGATAGGTTGGGTTGTGTGCCCGTAATAAGTCCTGAGATGCTCTTTCAAGGTTTTGTCCTATGGCATGTAATGTAGTCCTGGGAGATCTGTCAGGTTGGGTTGCGTGCCCGTAATCAGTCCTGGGATGGTCTTTCGAGGTTTTTCCATGACCACATGTAATGTAGTCCTGAGAGATCCGATAGGTTGGGATGTGTGCCTGTAATAAGTCCTGGGATTGTCTTTCAAGGTTGTGTGATGGAAAATCCTAGATTTGTTCTAGGTCCCATCCAGTATAAAAAAGGACTGGCTCTGTGGCAAAAATCCTAGATTTGTTCTAGGTCCCATCCAGTATGAAAAAGGACTGGCTCTGTGGCAGAAATTCTAGATTTGTTCTAGGTCCCATCCAGTATGAAAAAGGACTGGCTCTATGGCGAAAATCCTAGATTTTTTCTAGCTCCCATCCAGTATGAAAAGGGACTATCTCTGTGGTGGAAATCCTAGATTTGTTCTAGGTCCCATCCAGTATGAAAAAGGACTGGCTCTGTGGCAGAAATTGTTAGTTTTTCATATATTTACACTATGATCTAGGATCTTAACTAAGAGAATAACATGTATAGCATATCTACAGCATATCAGTCATGGACACAATAAAGCAAGCACACAATAGACACATAGTTTCACCGGGGAAAACCAAGAAGGTGAAAAACCCCGCAACTTCCTCAGAGATAGATAGAGCAATGATACAACCCAAGCATAAGAGATATTCCTCCTAGCAGTAGCTTCTCCTCCTTCACAAGTGTGCCACTCTCCAAATGAGAGTATAAGTGAGAATAATAGAATGATCAAATAGAGTGCCTCCCGCACTCTATTTATACTTGAATTGACTTTCCTAATAACCTTTACTAGGTCGGCCTTAACTTAACCACATAACATAATGCCGACAGGGCCTCCCCCAAATAAGGTGGTCTAATAACCCTTTTACCCACATGACTCATACAGGGCCGACCCCATCAAGGTGGTCTAATGACCCATCAAGTATAAGTTACGACACTTACACTATAAATGATGACAGTTCTGTATAGAGGAATAATAACATCTCTATAGGAATACAAACACTTCTGTATAGAGGAAAAATAACATCTATATAGGAATACAATATACATAGGTGAAATACATTCCAAAGTTACAATTACATCAACACTCCCTCTTAACTAGGAAGGTATTTCTCGACACAAGTCTTCTAGCACAAGTCTTCTTCTCTAGATCATCGTCACTCGATCATCGACATCGAATCATCATCATCATCACTACTGCTACTAACTCAATCAATATTTGAACTACTTGTCATAGGAGGTTCTACAGAGCCATTGCTTTTTCATACTGGATGTAGGCCCACCACCTGTAGGTCTTCATCATCACTGGCCATACTATGGAATCCTTAGGACTTATTACATGTGTCACAAAACCTCACAAGAGAAACTAGGCTGTTACGAGCACTCGGCTCTACCTGTCGGATCTCCCAGGTCTGTATTATATGTGACTATCACAAAAACTTAAAAGAGTGTCTTGACTATCAAGAACTCTAAAGAGCATCCGAGGCCTTTTACGTGATTAGCACAACATGTCCGGATCTCCAGGGTGTATTACATGTTACCCCCACCACAAAACCTTTAAAGAGTGTCTTGACTAGCAAGAACTCTAAAGAGCATCTGAGGCCTTTTACGTGACTAGAAAAACCTATCCAAATCTCTAGGGCCTATTACATGTGGTCATGGAAAAACCTAGAAAGAGCATCCCAGGACTGATTACGAGTGTACTGCTCAACCTATCGGATCTCCCAGGGCCGAATTATATTCTATAGGACAAAACCTCGAAAGAGCATCTACCAGATATCCCAGGACTAGATTACATGCCATAGGAAAGACCTCGAAAGACTATCTGCAAATCTCCCAGGGCCGGATTATATGTCCTCCCAAATCAAAAAATTGAAAGAGCGTTTGCCAGATATCCTAGGGCCACATTACATGCCATAGGAAAAACCTCGAAAGACTATCTACAAACCTCCTAGGGCTGGATTATATGCTTATCTGCACAACTTGTTCCATGGCCACAGAGTATCAACCTGATACTCACCATACATCATCCTGATGTACACTTGATCATCCTGATCATCATCACTGCATCGTCCCGATGCATGTCATTTGGAGCAACATCCTGAAGCTCATCATCCATGATCATCATAATCATACAATGCATCCATCTGATGCATACCAAGTATCTACCTGATACATATACAAATACATGATCCACCTGATCATAACAAGCATCCAACATGATGCATATACATATACATCATCCAACTGATCATAACAAGCATCCAACATGATGCATATACATATACATGATCCAAATGATCATATCCAACATCTAACATGATGCATATACATATAAATGATCCAACTGATCATATCTAGCATCCAACATGATGCATATATAGAGCAGTAACTAGAGCATCGTCCAGATGCTCATCATCTAGCGCTTACATCCATATCCATGCGAAGGATCCTCCTCTCACCATGCTTGGAATGGCTCCAGCAAATGTGTCCATCACATCTTCCTCGAAGTGTCATCAATCTGAAGAACACCAAGCCTCTCTCTGAAGTACTCAAACTTCACTCTGGCTAGTGGTTTCGTCAACACATCTGCAACCTGCTCATTCGTTGCAACATATAGGAGCTTCACTTCTCCTCTCTACACCATATCCATGTTATAGTGATATTTGATCTCAATGTGCTTCGACCTGTCATGGAACACCAAGTTCTCAGATAGCTTCACACAACTCTGGTTGTCACAAAATATACTAGTAGCCTCCAACGGGAGATCAAATAACTCAGACAGTAGCTTCTGTATACATACTACCTCATAGCTAGCCGAACAAGATGCAACATAGTCAGCTTCGACTGTACTAAGTGATAAGCAGGACTACTTCCTGCTAAACTAAGAGATCACACCTGATCCCATACTGAAGCAGCACCCAGAAGTGCTCTTCCTATCTGCAACACTGCTTGCCCAGTCCGAATCAACATAACCCTGCAAGTTAAACTTTTGATTTGCATCACACTTGAACCCATAATCAATTGTGCCCTTCAAGTACCTCGGAGTATGCTTTACAGCAACCAGGTGAACACTCCTCAAATCCATCAGGAACTGACTCATTGTGTTCACTGCAAAGCAAATATCTGGTCTCTTGTTCATTAGGTACATCAAGGACCCAATCATCTGACGATAAACCATGACATCAATCGGCTCAGATGAAGCATCACATAGAAGCTTCAGGTTCGATTCCATAGGTGTGGCCACAACCTTGCAGTCCATCATCCCGAACCTCTTCAGGATCTCTACTGCATACTTCCCTTTTCCAAGGAAGATTCCATCTATGCTCTGCCACACCTCCATACTTGAAAATAGTGCATCATCCCCAAGTCCTTCATCTTGAACTTGGTAGAAAACTTCCTCTTGGTGTTGGCAATCAACCCATCCTCACCTGTTACAAACAAATCATCCACATACAATAGTAGTATCACAGGATTGCCTTCCTCAACCTTATAGTAAAGGTTGGAATCTGCTTTACTCTTGGTAAATCCCAAACTAGATAGAAAGCTGTCTATCCTACCATACCAAGTCCTAGGAGCTTGCTTCGAGCCATATATGGATTTCCTCAACTTGCACACATATGACTCCCTTTCATATGTCTCAAAACCAAGTGGCTGCTCCACATACACTTCCTCTTCGACTACACCATTCAAGAAATCTATTATGACATCCATCTGGTGTATCTTCCACTTCATCACTGCAGCCAGAGCAAGTAGTGATATGATGGAAGTGTACCTAGCTACAGGTGCAAAAGTCTCTTCATAGTCTATTCTCTCTTTCTGGGAGAAGCCACGAGCTACAAATCTCGCTTTGTATTTTTCTATGTTACCATCTGCAGCATGCTTGATCTTATAGATCCACTTGGAAGTCACAACAGACTTCCCTTCAAGTCTTGGGACTGCATCCCAAACATCATTCTTCATGATCGACTGGTACTCCTCGATCATGGCATTCTTCCCGAATCCTGGGAACTTCAATATCTTCAATAGATAACTTTGTTGTTGAACAAATGTTGTAGTCCTTCTTTTGTAGGTGATGATATACGATATTTCCTACAAAACAAGTTAAATTGCATGATTAGAAACATCTCATAGTTTTCAGAACAAATTCTTACACGTAAATAAATATGTCATGCAATTATGCAATTATCTTAGCCAATGCTTCAATACAACATTTATCCATATCCCGTAACTTTCTAGATGCCTTCCAATCTCTACCAGAACATTGTTAAGAGTGTGCACAACTCCCAACATGTCAGGAAAGAGGTTTCATTCTAGATAAGTAGCAATGGAATGTTGTACAGTGCCATAGGCCACTTACCCATCACCTGCATATTAGTAGTATACCGTTCATTAATGCAATTATTCTAATATGCATAATACACACCCTAAGTTTAGGAACATAAGCATATACATCATTGAACAATATTATTTAAACAAACAAATATGCAAGAAATGACAATTCAAATACTTATCTTTGTTTGGTTTGTAGGGTGGACTACCTCTCAATACTATTGCTTCCTTGTAGGAACTACTGGAGTGTGCTCCCTCTTGATCTTTGCTTCCTGGATTACCTGTCCTTGAAATTATATCCATCCTTGATCACTATGCATACTTACTAGTATCATCATTGTGTTATCCTCGAGGTCTCATACATACATTCATTAGTATAATCTTAATACTATAAAAAACATTATGATTCTACGTAATCTTAAACATGTATGGTCAAGATCATTTCAAACACAGATAATAAACGTTAGTATTCAAGGTTTCAGGGAATACTTCTTTTACTCATGCATATTCTTTATTTGACCAAAAGACTTTTCTGTTTAGTCATATCATCAATCAAGGTAAGAGAGATAATATGCATAAACCCTTGATTACTTACATTTCTAACTTCATGAATAATCATTATCAACCATACAACAGTATAAGATCCTAACACAAGGTAGGATTCTATAGGAAAAACATACATGGTTATCATATTTGCTAGTTATGTCTAGCAATGTCTTCTTGTTCTCTTCAATGACTTGTGCTAGTAACCTGCATATCTCATAGGTTAAGCATTGTAGAACCAACTTATACATACCTCATAAGTAGATCTTCTATGTGATCCATGACAATGGATGAATCTATGTCTTCATGTCAACATGGTCATATGTTCTTGAACTAGAACATGATTTGTCTTTCTAGATGTACCTTTCATGTTAGCGGACAACATCAACCTCATACAACACCACAATGCATTAGTACAATCATAAGTATCAAAACCCTAATCAATGAATATCTGCATTCATAATTTTATTAAGGTGATACGACAAGTCTAAAGTTAATCAAGATTCTACTAAACTTAATGAAGACAAACATACCATAAACTTAATCATGAATAGATCTCAAAACATACTTGGATAAGTCATACCTGTCGAGATTGCTTGTAATCTTCTTATGTAAGGCCTTAGCCTCATCTCCCTCTGAAACATGAACTTCTTCACTTATGTAGGTGACCAATCCATTCTCTTCTAGGATTAACCCAATCCACTTTATTTGCAGAAACTCGATTTGGAGCTAGATTAGGGTTTGTCAGAGAAACCCTAAAAATTCAAACTTTGAATTTTAAACTTCTGAAAGGATAGAAATATGTGCCTTGATGAGATGATCAAGCTAGTATACTCAGAGTTTGAAAACTGCAAAGTTTCACCCCTCAAAATTTCCTTTGAAACTTCCGGATCTTCTAGATAGGATCCTGAACTAGGTTTTGATAAAGCCCACCCTTCTTCCCAACCAAAAGGTTCGATCCAAATATTGAAACTTCAATTTTTCTGAGGAGCTTCCAACCGTGGTCACAGACTTCCAAAATTCCAACTTTTGCAGAAGCCCTAATTTTCCACCTTTCCAATCAAAATCCTGAACTAGGGTTTGATCAAGCCCTGCCTTCTGCCTGACCAAAAAATTTGATCCTGGTCTCTAAATTTCGATTTTGATGAGCACCATTCAGCCGTGGTCTCTGATACAAAAGATTCCAAGATTCTACGAAACCCTAAATTCCTGGAGCCATGAATGAAGGTGCTCAAAATCCAATTCTGTTTTGACAAAAATATGCACCTGATTGTTTCTGGTGTAACTCCGAAATTTCAGATCGAAAGGGTCTAAAAATTCTTCCTGTGGTAACCTGACCTGTTATCTTTCCAACCGCATAGGTCTGACCTTAATTGGATTCTCTGAGAGGTTATGCCAAGTGTCGCAATGTGACCAATTTATGGGCTAAAATAGGAGAGCAAACTTGTACGGCGTGCCACATGTCACTGGTTCAGTTTCGGCCTCTGAAAAAATTACCTGAGAAATTACAGTCCGTGCCCTACCTGTCAAATTTTACAAAATTTCATTTGGAGCTTCCTAGCCCAATTTATGACATTTTTTCCTAGGTCACCTATTTATGAATTAGATGTGGAAGAGGCAGAAACCCTATATTGTACAGATCTTAAATCACAAAGTACAATGAATTAGAGGTTTTCCTTTGGACACAAGGTATATGGGGATCTTATATTCAACTTGTAAGATTTTTAGATCCTGCAACCTCGCCGAAATGCATTTATAGCGAAATTGCTACGATGATTGGTTTTTGCTATATCAAGTCCTAACTTCACAAATGCAACAAGTGTCATAAATGCCATACCATGCCTTCTTTCAGGCCAGCTTTGATGTTATTTTTTCATAAATTTACACTGTGATTTAGGATCTTAACTGAGAAAATAACATGTACAGCATATCTGCAGCATATCAATCATGGACACAATAAAGCAAGCACACAAGAGACACAGAGTTTCACCGGGGAAAACCAAGAAGGTGAAAAACCCCGCAACTTCCTCAGAGACAGATAGAGCAATGATACAACCCAAGCATAAGAGATATTCCTCCTAGCAGTAGATTCTCCTCCTTCACAAGTGTGCCACTCTCCAAATGAGAGTATGAGTGAGAATAATAGAATGATCAAATAGAGTTCCTCCTGCACTCTATTTATACTTGACTTGACTTGCCTAATAACCTTTACTAGGTCGGCCTTAACTTAATTACATAACATAATACTGACAGGGCCGACCCCCAATAGGGTGGTCTAATAACCCTTTTACCCACATGACTCATACAAGGCCGATCCCATCAAGGTGGTCTAGTAACCCATCAAGTATAAGTTACGACACTTACAATATAAATGACGACACTTCCGTATAGAGGAATAATAACATCTCTATAGGAATACAAACACTTCCGTATAGAGGAATAATAACATCTCTATAGGAATACAATATACATAGGTGAAATACATTCCGAAGTTACAATTACATCAACAGGAATCCTAGATTTGTTCTAGGTCCCATCCAATATGAAAAAGGACTGGCTCTGTGGTGGAAATCCTAGATTTTTTCTAGGTCACATCCAGCATGAAAAAGGGCTGGCTCTGTAGATGATGAAGACCTGTAGGTGGCAGGCCTACATCTAGTATGAAAAAGGACTGGCTCTATAGAACTTCCTATTACAAGTGGATTGGATATTGATTAAGATACCAATAGCAGTGACGATAATGATGATTCGATGACGATAATCCAGTGAGGATGATCCAGAGAAGAAGACTTTTGCTAGCAGATCTATGTCGAGAAATGCCTTCCCTGTTAAGTGGGAGTGTTGATGTAATTGTAACTTCGGAATGTATTTCACCTATGTATATTGTATTCCTATAGATATGTTATTATTCCTCTATACGGAAGTGTCATCATTTATATTGTAAGTGTCGTAAATTATACTTGATGGGTTATTAGACCACCTTGATGGGGTCGGCCCTGTATGAGTCATGTGGGTTAAAGGGTTATTAGACCACCCTATTGGGGGTCGGCCCTGTCAACATTATGTTATGTGGTTAAGTTAAGGCCGACCTAGTAAAGGTTATTAGGCAAGTCAAATCAAGTATAAATAGAGTGCGGGAGGCACTCTATTTGATCATTCACTTATCTCTCATACACTCAATGGAGAGTGGCACACTAGTGGAGGAGGAGAAGTTGCTGCTAGGAGGACTATCTCTTGTACTTGGGTTGTATCATTGCTCTATCTATCTCTGAGGAAGTTGCCGGGTTTTTCACCTTCTTGGTTTTCCCCGGTGAAACTCTATGTCTCTTGTGTGCTTGCATTATTGTGTCCATGATTGATATGGTATAGATATGTTGTAGATATGCTGTACATGTTATTCTCTCAGTTAAGATCCTAGATCAGATTGAAATTTCTGAAAAACTAACATATGATGTACACTACATTACATGGAATGAAATTTTTTAATACAATGACCGTTATTTCTTGTTGTAACATTATTGTCTTGGATGAATTAGATGCTACGCAATATTATATCATTTTAAAGGTTCTTCAATCAAAGTTAAATTAACTCGTTAGCCTGGTTATTGTGGAAGCCATTGCATAACATATTGTATTTTTGTTTTTTAAATCTTAACAATGAGATTTTACTAGTATACACTTCTTTCAATACAATTACATGTCTGACACTATTTCAAAACCATTTTTGTGCTGTAATTACTTGTAGTATTGTAATTTGCAAATTGGAAGCATTATTTTTTTTGTAATTTGGAAAGTGTTGTCTATTTGATTTTATTGATTAATGTATTTTTCCTTTCAATTTTCATTAAAATAAATGTACATGGATATGGATCCTATTACATGGATATGAAATATTTTATAGCCTTGATGCATGACACCACTCAATGTGTCGATATTACTTGGGACTTGTGCATAACACAACTCAAAAGGGTGGTGAACTCAAGGTATATAAGAGAGGAAAAGACAAATAGTGATTCAGAAGCACACAATCAACACAATGAATGATGAAAAGCATAAACAAAATGTAATTTTGTTTTCATAATAAAATTACAACTCTTTTTTTCTAGGAGAAAAATAGATGTCCATTATAAAACAACACAAAATGTATTAATGCAACAAGAAAATAATCATAGAAAGACTGATTGTGTAACATGGAAGATCACTTGTCATGACAAAAAAATGCAATAAACTTGGATGAAGTACAATGAATGCTAAAAGAGATACATAGTGTATATGTTGAAAGGAAGATACAGAAGGGAAGTATAGCAACATAAATGTTCAGTCATTTTCCAAAGTATATTGTCACTCCTCACCAACTTTATGCTAAGGGATTATACAAGTTTTAAGTCATTAATTTTCAAATTCTAAATGGATAGCACACATTTTTATTTTTATTATTATTTTTTTTTTTTTTATTATTATTATTATTATTATTATTATTATTATTATTTTGAAATCAAATAGAGTAATACAGAAAGAAATAATCCACCAAGAGAGATGATGTAGAAGGTTATTTCAGTCTTTTCAAAGTTTTCTCTCGTCTAGGAAGAATGTTGGTAGCTTGCTTTGAGCTGTTAGGAAGAAAGATACGCAGAGACACTAATATGGGATTTGTTTTCTAAGATAAATGATAGAATCAATATTTATATCATTCAAAGCCATTATCATATATATTTACCACTAAATTTGTGGCTATCATAATTCCATTTTTTATGAAGTTTGATCATATTTCAATATACAAAACTCATAAAAAATAACTATTTTTCTACATTGTTAGTGTGACAATGATACATTTCTGTCACAATCAAAATATGCCCCAGAAACACTTTGCAGATTTAAAATGAGCATCCACAGTCATTCATGTGGTTAGGTCATGTGGTTAGGTCATTGGGTATTTTGGTTCACTGGATTTTATGCATGATATAATTGATGGATGTATAAATTTAAATTTTATATGGAGGCCATGAATTGAGTCTAATGGACCATTTATAAGAATAGATGAAGAGGACTTGAAGAGAAGACATGCAACCCAGGTACCATCCTACATAACCAACAAGCACCACAAGTGGTTAACTAGGTGCCTCAGTTGATTGTAGTAGACCTATATGTGTTCTTCAAATTTTGTAATCATCTTGTATAACTTTGGAAAACTCCTCAATTTGTGAAATTTTGCACTGAGTTGAGGTAAAATTTGACAAATAGTCTTTTCATGCTAAGCCTGCGGTGTTGGAGTATTAAGACTCTAATATTTGGGAGTACTAAGAGTTATATAATGGCCACTTTATATTAGTGAAATGTAATTTGTAAAATATTTAGATGCGGGTGAAGGCTAGGTGTTGGAACCAAATTAACCACATCAGGCTATTCTAAAATTTAATGAAACATGATGTAACAGTGAGAGATTTATTGTTACAGTGTTATCAATAAACTTTAATCCTTATCTTTTTTTACCTTTCCATCTCTACAAATGCATGCACCATAAATTTTTCCAATAATAATATATTTGCTCCCACTAATGGTGAAACTATTCATTTAAATGCTAATCAATCAATAAATGATTTCCCATTCAAAATCGACATCTTGCGCTAAGGAATCTCATACTTAAAAAATTCCCATTGACAATTAAATACACTATTTCAGAGCCACAACCCCCCATTTAAATCAAGGCCGACTATGTCTTTATGAGATGCAAAACATCACTATCTATAGCCAAAAGCACAATGATGAAAAGTTTGTTTTGGTTGTTGGGGTTTGTGATTTTTTCAGTGATCTTACCCCATCGACTTGCAAAGCAGTGTTTTTTTTTCTTAACAATCTTACCTCATTAATTTCCAAAGAATTCTTACCTTTTGGTTTATACAAGCCCTTTAGCGTATGATTGTTTCCTGGCCAATGTAATATAACCTGCATCAATTCTTTCATGGACTTGCAGAACTAGGGACAAAGGTTGAAGATTAGCATTTCTTGCAAATAATGAATAATCAATATTTCCAGCAATCTCTTGCAAATCAAATGTTAATCTTGAGGTTGATCATTTTATAAATTATTTTTTAGAAGAACAGTAGCCTAGTTTCCTATTATTTGCAGCTGCCCTGCTACAATGACATTTTTCAACATCATTCACAAAGGCAAAGGCAATAGTTACAGGTGAATATTTGGATTCAGGTTTAGTTATAATGATTTTCCACCGCTATAGAATCCCCTTATAATCTTTACTTTGACTGCCTTTGCACAAACACTTGGTACATAATTTCTGAGTTTGAAACTTTAGAGTTTCTCATTAAAAACTTTCAACAAACACTTGGCACATAATTTCTGGGTTTGAAACTTTCTCTAATTTTTTTTGTCAAACACTTCTTTTACTCAGTATTTACAGTGTTGGTCTATTATATATGTTGTGGTAATGATGTTTGGACAAATACATCATTAGCTAGCAAACAAAATCTGGGTGCAACCTTGATATTGTGAACCAAGCCATCTTGTATCTTGTTAAAAATCACAGGATGAATACCAAGGAAACATGTGCTATTACTATTACTGGTTTGTGTTCTACTACCTTAAAGTTAACTGTCTGAGACTGTCTCAACCTCTGACATCTATCCTTTCAAAATAATCTTCCACAAAACTTTTTCAATAGCATCATGCAACTTTGTGAGTACAAGATAAAATAATAGGGCCTTGTGGCATTGGAAGCTACTTGGAAGTCTCAAGAATATATGGACGAATATTCATATTTGCAGATGTTTTAAGGAACACTCCCTTGACAGTGCTATCCACTAAAAGCAAAAAATTCATTTTCTCATTATATGCATTAAACATAGTAATGCTTTTGGCATAGCTGGTTAAAGCACTAATTTTGTGAATATAGTGATTTGTCGGTTCAATTATTGGCCCCAACTTGGAGCGATGACTTGTCATAATAGAGTGGACCCCAACTTTCTTTTATCATGACAGCGTGAAAATCATTGATCTATAAGCCAAAAGGTTTGTTTCACTATCAAATGTTTGTAATCCAATACCTTTTTAAATTTAGGAAGCATGTTTCCATAATTTTTGAGCTATTAATACTACATATTTTGGAACTTGCATCTTGTGCTTGATAATGTAGGCATCATCAAACTATCAATGTCCATATAAAGGAACAACCATTGAAATAGATGGCTACCTAGCTTTTGCAATTGATGGTTTAGTAGGATTTCGTTTTTGACCTTAGGTACATGGTTCATTTAACTTTTCGATGAACTCCCTTGAATATACAAAAAAGTAAAAGTTTCTAGTCCTACCACACGTTCTAGGGTCTAGAACTAATAAATATATTAGTTGACACATGTCCCACTCCAATTTTCAACAATTGCATATCATAGGTTTTGCACTAGTATACCAAACAAGGTATCCAAATCATTAGGGACACATAGAAAAGGAGCATGCATGCCCATCTAGGTATTACGATTATGTGTGCTTTAAAGTTTACGTACATAGATACAGGTACATACCTTGGCTTGTGGGAATAGCCCATGCTCTCATGAGCCTTACAGGCTTAATTTAAGTCCTTGCAGGCATCTTACAAACCCTTGCAGGCATTTTTCAAACCCTTGTGGGCATCTTACAAGCCCTTGCGGGCATCTCTTTATCCCCCATACATTTAGTCCCTTGTAGGCATACATAAGTCGTTGCCGGCATATTTAAGCTCTTGTGAGCTTATTCATTAAGCCCTTGCAGGCATAACCCAACCCTTGCGGGCATAACCCTTAGCCCCTGCGGGAATAATTAAGCTCTTGGGAGCTTTATCTTTTAAACCCCTTGTCGGCATAATCAAACCCTTCCGGCCATAACCCTTAGCCACTATGGGCATTTTACAAGCCCTTGCGGGCATTTTTACAAGCCCTTGCGGACATATCATAAGGTGTCATTTAACCTTATTTTTAACTAGTTTGGCACGCCAAAATCTCACACATGTGAGCCTCAAAGAGAGAAATGACACCATAGCTAGATGGCCATATCACCAGGGAATATGTCCATACCATCTAGAGAATTTATTATAACAAGGACACTCTTTGGCGAGCTTTTCCAAATGCCACTTCAACCTTTATTTGGACATCAAAACAAACTTTTCTCATTTTGGAGGGCTTGTATTCCACATGTGTGAACTACAGAGGAAACTTTGATCCTATGGATAGATAGTTAGTTCATCAAGGAGCAAGCCTATGCCACCTGATTAATTTTATCAGTACAAGGACGCCTCCTTGCGGGAATTTCCAAATAGACTCTTAGCCATGTGAGTTCAACACTTAGCCAAATTTTTGTTCTTAATATGCAAAACAAACAACCTTTTTCTAATTTTGGCAGGCTTGTCTTTCACACGTGTGAACTCCAAAGGTGAATCTTATCCTATAGATAGATAGCCAGTTCATCAAGGAACAAGCCTATGCCACCTGATTAATTTTATCAGCACAAGGACACCTCCTTGTGGGCATTTCCAAATGCCTCTTCAACCTACATTTGCATAGTAAAAACAAGCTTTTTCTCATTTTAGTAGGCTTGTTTTTCGCACATGTGAACTCCATAGCAAGATCTAAGCATATGGTTAGATTACCAATTCACTAGAGAACAAGCCTATTCCATATGATTAATTTTATTAGCACATGAACACCTCCTTGCGGGCATTTCCAAATGGCCTCTTAGCCATGTGATTTTGAAACTTGGACATTTTTTTGTCTTTAATATGTAAAACACTTTTTCCTTCACTTTGGCAAAGTGATTTCTTTCATATATGATAACCATAAGGAAAAATAAAAGCATGAATGGATAGCTACTTAAACAATGAACAAGACCATGTGAAAAGATGAACTTATTGACACACACCCATCATCTAGCGGGCATTTGAAAGTGGCCTTCCAAACTGCTGATTTGATACTTAGGCAAAATTATCAAACCCTAGGTTAATATGAAGTGATTTTTCTTTTCATAAAATTTGAAGTGTGAGACATCCACTGGATAGGGGCCAACTATAGGATTCTATCCAAACCAATTTCACCCCTTGAAACCTCTCTCTCTCTCCTCGATGGGCATTTTACTCGAGTAGTGTAAATCAAGCTAAGAAGCACTTTTGGCAGATCAATATCTTCCTCCTCAGAGACTCTTTAGACAATCTAAGACCATGGTCAGATGAAAAAAAAAACATTCTACAATATGACCATATGGTGCAGGAATTTTCTTCAACCCACAAACTATGGAGGGCATTTCCTTGAGGCTACTTGGGAAGTTTTGCTACTTTGGTGTAAAAGCAACTTGAAACCCTGTTTTGGCGGACTTATAACTTTCTCCTCAGAAATTATTAAGGCAAATTGAGACCGTGAATAGATAGCCACTTCAACAAGATATAGCATGATATGATGGTGCGTGCATTTTTCTCAAACCATGAATTATGGTGGGCATTCTCTTAGAGTAGTTTTGACTACTTTTTCCATAGTCAAATTCCAAAAGTTTCACAAATGTGTCATACTTTTCCAGAATGATGTTAGATTGCAACATTGACTTAATGATAGAACTAGAACACCAGCATGTGTCTTTCTATCTTCATCACGCATCCCACATCATAATGCATTCCATGTCATCACTTCCTTTGTTATTCCTTTGTCTTTCACTGAGTTCTTAATATGCAAAACAAAACAACCTTTTTTCTCATTTTGGTAGGCTTGTCTTTCACATGTGTGAACTCCAGAGGCGAATATGATCCTATGGATAGATATCCAGTTCATCAAGGAACAAGCCTATGCTACCTGATTAATTTTATTAGCACAAGGACAACTCCTTGTAGGCATTTTGAAATGCCTCTTCAACCTTCATTCGAACAATAAAAACAAGTTTTTTCTCATTTTGGCAGGCTTGTTTTTTGCACGTCTAAACTCCATAGGAAGATCTGACCTCATGGTTACATAACCAATTCACTAGAGAACAAACCTGTTCCATCTGATTAATTTTATCAACACATGAACACCTCCTTGAGGGCATTTCCAAATGGACTCTTAGCCATATGAGTTTGACACAGACAATTTTTTGTCTTTAATATGTAAAACACTTTTTCCTTCACTTTGGTGGATTGATTTATTTCATATATGATCACCATAACAAAAACTAAAAGCATGGATGAATAGATACTTCAACAATGAACAATACCATGTCTAAATATGAACTTATCGACACACACCCATCATTTGGTGGGCATTTGAAAGTAGCCTTCCAAACTACTGATTTGACACTTGGGCAAAATTATCAAACCCTAGGTTAATATGAAGTAATTTTTCTTTTCATCAAATTTGAAGTGTGAGACATCCACTGGATAAGTGCCAACTAGGGAATTCTATCCAAACCAATTTCACCCCTTGAAACCTCTTTCTCTCTGCCCGACGGGCATTTTACTGGAGTGGTGTAAATCAGGCTAAGAAGCACTTTTGGCAGATCAATATCTTCCTCCTCATAGACTCTTTGAACAATCTGAGACCATGGTCAGATGCAAACAACAACATTCTACAATATTACCATATGGTGTGTGAAGTTTCTTCAACCGAAAAGCTATGGCGAGCATTTCCCTGAGGCCACTTAGGAAGCTTTGCTACTTTGGTGTAAAAGCAACCTAAAACCCTGTTTTGGCAGACTTATAACTTTCTCCTCATAAATGATTAAGGAAAACTGAGACAATGAATAGATAGCCACTTCAACAAGATATAGCATGATATTATGGTGTGTGCATTTTTCTCAAACCATGAATTATGGAGGGCATTCTCTTAGAGCAGTTTTGTCTACTTTTTTCATACTTCGTCAAATTCCAAAAGTTTCACAAACTTGTCATACTTTTCAAGAATGATGTCTGATTGCAACACTGAATTAATGATAGCACCAGAACGCCATCATGTGTCTTTCTAGCTTCATCACACATAACACATTATAATACCTGCCATGTCATCACTTCCTTTGTCATTCCTTTGTCTTTCACTGAGTTCTTAATATGCAAAACAAAGCAACCTTTTTCCCATTTTGGCAGGCTTGTCTTTCACACATGTGAACTCCATTGGCGAATCTGATCCTATGGATAGATATCCAGTTCATCAAGGAACAATCCTATTCCACCTAATTAATTTTATCATCCCAAGGACACCTCCTTGTGGGCATTTTCAAATGCCTCTTCAACCTTCATTTGAATAGTAAAAACAAGCTTTTTCTCATTTTGGCAGGCTTTTTTTTCGCACGTGTGAACTCTATAGGAAGATCTGAGCTCATGGTTAGATAACCAATTCACCAGAGAAAAAACCTATGCCATCTGATTAATTTTATTAGCACATGAACACCTCCTTGGGGGCATTTCCAAATGGCCTCTTAGCCATGTCAGTTTGACACACAAATGTTTGTCTTTAATATGTAAAACAGTTTTTCCTTCATGTTGGTAGATTGATTTCTTTCATATTTGATCACCATAAGGAAAACTAAAAGCATGGATGGATAAATACTTCAACAGTGAACAAGCCCATGTCAAAATATGAACTTATTGATACACACCCATCATCTGGCAGGCATTTGAAAGTGACCTTCCAAACTGTTGATTTGACACTAGACAAAATTATCAAACCCTAGGTTAATATGAAGTGATTTTTCTTTTCATCAAATTTGAAGTGCGAGACATCCACTGGAGAGGGGCCAAATAGGGGATTCTTTCCAAACCAATTTCACCCCTTGAAACCTCTTTCTCTCTCCTCAGTGGGCATTTTACTGGAGTAGTGTAAATCAGGCTATGAAGCACTTTTGGCAGATCAATATCTTCCTCCTTAGAGACTCTTTCGACAATATGAGACCATGGTCAGATGCAAAAAACAACATTCTAAAATATGAACATATGGTGCGGTTAATTTATTCAACCCACAAACTATGGTGGCCATTTCCCTGAGGCCTCTTAGGCAGTTTTGCTACTTTGGTGTAAAAGCAACCTGAAACCCTGTTTTGGTAGACTTATAACTTTCTCCTCAAAAATGATTAAGGAAAACTGAGACCATGAATCGATAGCCACTTCAACAATATATATCATGATATGATGGTGCATGCATTTTTCTCAAACCATGAGTTATTGCGGCCATTCTCTTAGAGCCGTTTTGACTACTTTTTCCATAGTCAAATTCCAAAAGTTTCACAAACTTGTCATACTTTTCTAGAATGATGTCAGATTACAACATTGAATTAATGATAGCACCAAAACACCATCATGTGTCTTTCCATCTTCATCACACATGCCACATCATAATACATGCCATGTCATCACTTCCTTTGTCATTCCTTTGTCTTTCCCTGAGTTCTTAATATGCAAAACAAAACAACCTTTTTCTCATTTTGGAAGGCTTGTCTTTCACACGTGTGAACTCCAGAGGAGAATTTGATCCTATCGATAGATATCCAGTTCATCAAGGAACAAGCCTATGCCACCTGATTAATTTTATCAGTACAAGGAAACCTCCTTGCAGGCATTTTCAAATTCCTCTTCAACCTTCATTTGAACAGTAAAAACAAGCTTTTTCTCATTTTGGCAGGCTTGTTTTTCGCACGTGTGAACTCCATAGGAAGATCTGAGCTCATGGTTAGATAACCAATTCACCATAGAACAAGCCTATGCCACCTGATTAATTTTATCAGCACATGAACACCTCCTTGCGGGCATTTCCAAATGGCCTCTTAGCCATGTGATATTGACACAGAAATGTTATGTTTAATATGTAAAACACTTTTTCCTTCACTTTGGCAAATTGATTTCTTTCATATATGATCACCATAAGGAAAAATAAAAGCATGAATGGATATCTACTTCAACAATGAACAAGACCATGTCAAAAGATGAACTTATTGACACACACCCATCATCTGGCGGGCATTTGAGAGTGGCCTTCCAAACTGTTGATTTGATAATTGGGCAAAATTATCAAACCCTAGGTTAATATGAAGTAATTTTTCTTTTCATCAAATTTGAAGTGTGATACATCCACTGGATAGGGTCTAACTAGGGGATTCTATCCAAATGAATTTCACCCATTGAAACCTCTTTCTCTCTCCTCGACGGGGATTTTACTCGAGTAGTGTAAATCAGGCTAAGAAGCACTTTTGGCAGATCAATATCTTCCTCCTCATAGACTATTTGGACAATCTGAGACCGTGGTCAGATGAAAAAAAAAATTCTACAAGATGACCATATGGTGCGGGCATTTTCTTCAACCCACAAAATATGGCAAAAATTTCCCTAAGGCCACTTAGGAAGTTTTTCTACTAATTGGTGTAAAAGCAACCTGAAACCCTGTTTTGGAAGACTTACAAATTTCTCCTCATAAATTATTAAAGAAAATTGATACAATGAATAGTTAGCCACTTCAACAAGCTATAACCTGATATGATGGTGTGTGCATTTTTCTCAAACTATGAATTATGGTGGGCATTTTCTTAGAGAAGTTTTGACTACTTTTTCCATACTTAGTCAATTTCCAAAGTTTCACAAACTTGTCATACTTTTCCAGAATGATGTCAGATTGCAACAATGACTTAATGATAGCACCAAAACACCATCATGTGTCTTTCTAGCTTCATCACACATGCCACATCATCATGCATGCCATGTCATCACTTCCTTTGTCATTCCTTTGTCTTTCACTGAGTTTGCCCTGCCATCGTGTCCTTGGTTGTTCCTTTGTCATTACTGAACTCCTTTGAAATCAATGATAATCATATTAAGCATAACTATGCGAATTTAAGCATTTGAAATGCTTGGGTTGTTTCATACAGTTCTCTCTTAGACATTTCAGTTGTTTAGCCTCTGCTACAAATAATAATTTTGGGTTGCATGTAAGATATCAGGCTTATCTTATGTTCTGACACTATACTAGAATATGATATTTTATGTAAAATATCCGACTATGTTTTATAGTTATTATAAAGTTTCCTAAATGAAAATGTTTAAATTCTGTAGGTTAAATTGTTGTGTAACTTCAAAATTTAACACAGGGCATACAAAGCTACAATATGATTTTCTAGACAGACATCAATGATTTCATATTATATTATTGAGCTGCAATATGAATTTTAAGCTAAACAACAACAATTTCCATCAATTAATAGGATATTGATATCATAAATGCTTTTTCACCTAGTAGCATGTCTAAGTCTATTGGTAGAGGTATATATAGTTGATATGTTGGCTAGGGTCTATATAGTCATGATATGAGTATGCAGTGGATGACGGGACAAAAGAAAACACTCATGAACGGCATACAACTATGGAAATGAATACAATTGGTACATAGGATTGCTACAAATTACAATGCCTCAGTGATGGAACTAGTTAGGAATCTCTTCCATTTATGTTATTATTGTTATAAAAAATAAAAATATTAGTGTTATTATTATAATGTTGTAGTCCTCGATGCCTATAACAATTCACATTCATAATTACTAGCAACTATTTTAGGAAGTGGTTCATATGAAATATTAGGAGCCAACCCTAGTACCCATACCCTATCTTGTATATTAAAAGGAGCCATCCCTAGTACCCATAACCTACAGATTTGAACTTTTGTCCTTCCCTTTCTTTCATGATCATACCTTGTTGAAGCTTAGCCTTATAACTTGAGACACACACAAGCCTATATTTTTGTATATCTAAAAGGATATTGATCTTGCTCTTTATTTTCTCATCCTATTTGCAAATTTGGTTATGGTGAGGACTTAGAAATCATATAGCAATAAATATATTCAAGACCCCACTAATCTGTAATTTTATTTTTAGATAGGAATTCAGGGGTTGTTTGTATCTTGCTGCTTTAGTACAAGTCAAGCATACAATAGCAATCGTAGTGGTTGATTCTTACAAATAGGAAGTATAATACATCAACATACATGTTGAAACAAAAAATGATGTTGGGGGCTTTGATTTCTCTATTTCCGAAGTGAAATTTGGTATCTTAGATCCAATATTTCTTATTCAACTAATCCAGACCATTTTGTACAAAAACAAAGTGTAACTATTCTAGGATGCTATGGACTAATCACTTATATTCATTTGGAAATAAGAATGTGTGGGTAGGGTGTGTGTTTCTTTGTGGTTTTTTCTTGTTTTGAAGAAGGAACTTGACAAATGTTCAAATATAATTGTTGGTATGTCCTTCTAATAATTCATGTTATGCTTGAGGCAACATTTTCAGATTATTTAAAGTTGTTCTGTCCTTTTAATTATTCATGTTATGCTTGAGGAAACATTTTGAGATGAAGGTTAAGATGGAGAAAATGAGCACAAACATGAGAATAAAATATGATCTCAATATTGTGGCATTGGGAACTTCCGAGATCAACTACTTGGATCGAAGAATTTCAATTACCTGGTGCAAACACCATAAATTTCCCATTGCATTTTTTTTTTTTTAGACTTTTACCTTATGGAGTATTTTTGGCTTGATAGCCATTCATTTAAATTTTTATGTCTACTTTTGTCATTGAGAATTATCTCTTGAGGCAACTTTGCATATGTGCAGGCATGATGGCACCTGTGCAATGTTCTCAACCTTTTAAGTCATCATCTACAGAATTTCATGCATGTTTGTGCACTAGAAGGGACATCTAATAACCCTGGGAACAAGAACATATATGGAGGCATGCCACAACATCAAAGAATGGATTGGGATGAGTGCCTTGAATTTTTTCCCACATTTGACTTCACATTACCACATGGCATAGATCAAGGGGCTTGTTTGATAGTTCATTTCAAGGGATGAGTTTCCTTTGACCACTTCCATGCTTATTTTCATGTTTGGGAATGATGATGGATATATGGATGTCCCTTATGGAGTATTTTTTGCTTGATAGAAATTGGTTCCAACTTTTGATGTCTACTTTTCTCATTGAGAATTATCTCTTGAGGCAACATTGGATATTTGCAAATATGATGGCACATGTGCAATGTTCTCAACCTTTGAATTCATCATCCACAGAATTTCATGCATATTTTTCCACTAGAAGGGACATCTAATAACACTGGGCACAAGAAAATATATGAAGGCATGCCACATCGTCAAATAATGGATTAGGATGAGTGCCCTAAATTTGTCCCACATTTGACTTCACATTGCCACATGAAATAGATCAACGGGCTTGTTTGGTAGGTTGTTTCAAGGGATGAGCTTCCTTTGGGAACTTCCACGATTATTTTGATGTTTGGGCATGATGATGGATATATGGATGTCCCTTATGGAGTATTTGTGGCTTGATATCCATTGGTTCTAGCTTTTGATGTCTACTTTTCTCATTGAGAATTATATCTTGAGGCAACATTGCATATTTGCAGGCATGATGGCACATGTGCAATGTTCTCAACCTTTGAAATCGTCATCCACATAATTTCATGCATATTTGTTCACTAGAAGGGACATATAATAACCTTGGGAACAAGAACATATATGGAGGCATGCCACATCATCAAAGAATGGATTGGGATGAGTGCCTTGAATTTTGTCCCACATTTGAATTCACATTTCCACATAGCATAGATCAAGGGGCTTGTTTGGTAGGTCGTTTCAAGGGATGAGATTCCTTTGAGCACTTCCATGCTTATTTTGATGTTCGGGAATGATGATGGATATATGGATGTACCAGCTTATGGAGTATTTTTTGCTTGATAGCCATTGGTTCCATCTTTTGATGTATACTTTTCTCATTGAGAATTATCTCTTGAGGTAGCATTGCATATTTGCAGGCATGATGTGAAGAACCTGCAACAATTAATTAATGAAAATACATGAGATAATAGTAAGAATAGAACTCAGAATCACTTTTATTGATCATAGGCCACTTCAAGGGGGCAACCTCCTTTGAGCATGTTCAATACAAATAAATTCACAGTGCCTTCATTGGTCTCAACACAAACTTATATACTAAGTCTAGGTGCCAATACCATGTGTCAATACAAACCATGGGCCAATACAAACTATGGATCAACAATTACTATGGGACGACTTACAAAGCATATGCATCCAGCAACAATAATACAAACTATGGATCAACAATTACTATGGGACGACTTACAAAGCATATGCGTCCAACAACAATATACTAACAAAGTAAATAGAAGGGTTGACATGGGTTCCTAACATCGCCTCTCCCTTAGAAAAAACTTTGTCCTCAAAGCTTGAGATGTGGAAATTGATGTAGAATCTGAAGGAGTGGTTCCCCTATAGAATCCTTGGGTTGCATTCTGGGCCACTGACACCTTTTGTGTTTTAGGAAGATTGCTTGGAAGGTTGTAGACGAAGAAGAACCATATCAGCTGCGTGAAAAGTGCAGTATGAATGGTGCTGATCAGCTTGTTGTTTCAGTTGAATTCTTGCCATGTGAAGATTGTCCCGCACAATGAGAAGAATATGATCGTGGTTTCAAAGAACTGAGTCAATTGCATGAACTGGGGAGTTGTTAAGGGTGTATGGAAGAAAAACTAGTAGTGCCTTTCCATAGACTGCTTGGTATGGTGTCCTTTTAGATGTGGTATTGTACCACTGGAGCGCTTCTAGGAAATCCATAGAAATAGTTGTCCAAATTTGTGTAGGGATGGGAAAGGGTTCGAGCAGTTTCGAAAGGAGTGTCGTTTCACCCTTGTTGACCTAGCAAGTATCACAATCAACCACCATCTGTTGAATTGTCATTTTCAGTCCCTTCCAAAAGAAGTTACATTGTTCTCGGTCATACATTTTGAGGAACCCATAGTTCCCTGTCAATGAAGAAGCATGGATTTCATAGAATAGATAGCCGTGTTGAACAGATTGTAACCAATTTGGAACAAGTAGAGAAATAGTTGTAAGAGAAACTGGGTTATCAAATGTGCGAGAAGGAGCATATGCCACCATATTGTCCTTACCCTTCTTGTAAGTGATTGCATAGTCATAACCCATGAGTTGGATAACCCATTTCAGATGTGTTGGGGAGGAGACCCGTTGTTCCAGGAAATTTTCCAGACTCTGGAGATCAGTCTTGATGCAGAAATAATTCCCTAATAGGGATGGCTGCCACTTCGGTACTGCATGCAAAATAGCCATCATTTCCTATTGAGATGTAGATGTAGATAAATGCTTACCGGAAAGGTCTCTTGAAGGCGAAAATCCCACTGGTGCAGCAAAGACACTTGCATATCTATCCAAGGAAGTAGTGGCGACCATTGATGGGTGCATTCGAATGGAATGGAGCTGAGCGATGACACCATGTGAATTCTTCTTAAGGATCTTTTCCAGGCAATGTGAACTGATGATGCGGAGAGACCCTGGTTGTAAGCCTGTAAATTTGTGTTGTGTCCCATTGACTGAAAACTACATCCAAAGTTCATCAAAATCCCATAAGATGGGGCCAAGTGTGCATAGCCATTGAACGCCCAAAACCACATCACATTCGCCTAAGGACAACGCAAACATGTCAAAGTGCAGGTTATAATCTTCTAGAGAGATACACACATTATGACACTTTCCCTTGCAAGGTAAGGTGCCCCCATTGGCAACCATGACTTCAAAGTTGGAACAAGGATGGGCAAAACAATCAATCTATTTGGTGATCCGGGGGTCAATGAAGTTATGAGTGCTACCATAATCAATGAGTATTGTAAGAGGAAGCTTCTTAAAGTAACCCCTGACCCGCATTGTTTGGTGGGTGGTGACGCCAGATAAAGCATGGAGATATATCTCTGGTTGGTTGTCCTAAGATGGGGGGTCAATAAGTGGCTCCTGAATGTTGACCTGATCATCCATTGTATCTCGAGCTTCTTCACCAATTTTAGAGGTAGGCGGAGAATCCATATCCAAGAGATAGAGCTTTTGTTGAACACATCTATGTCCCCGAGTGAATTTCTCATCACAATTATAACAAAGTCCTTTTTCTCTGCGTGCCTGCATCTTTATTTCAGACAAATGCTTGATAGGAGTTGGTCGAGGAGCTGGCGAGATGGGAGGTCATTGAGAACCCATATTTCAGAAGGGGACAAAAGTGGGTTTGGAGCGTTGTTGGGTTGCAATCTTGTCTTCTTCCAACTTAGCCAACCCCAAGGCTTCCATCATTGTGTTGGGATAGAACATTTTAACCTCTGAGCATATTTCATCCTTAAGACCACTGTTAAAACAACTCCTATAGAATTCATCAGACAATCCTTCTATGTGATTGGCTAGTTTCTCAGATTCTATCTGATACTCTCTCACGGTGCCAATTTGGTGAAGTTTAGTGAGGGCTCCTGTGAAGTCATCAAAAGCACTAGGACCAAATCCTTGCAAAAGGAGCTGGCAAAAATCTAGCCATTTTGGCTCTTCATGAGCCTTGATGTACAACCGCTACCATTGAAGAGATTCCTGTTCCAAATGAAATGATGCAAGTGGAACTTTGTTGACATCAAAAGTATTATGCAGACTAAAATACTATTCTGCACGATAGATCCATCCAGTTGGATCGGTACCATTGAAGCGAGAAAAATCAAGCTTCGGACCATGGAAATTGCTAGAAGAAGAGAACCCATTGTCTGATGAAGACTCAGACTGTTTTTCATCCAGATCCTGGAGTTTGGTTTGGATGGCTGCAAGTGCTTCCTCCATGGTTTTTGCTCCTGCATGGGTGACAACCATAACCAAGATTTTTTTGGGGGGTTGGGGGGGGGAATGGGTAGAAAAACACAAGCAAAAGCTTATTTAGTAAAGGGAAATTTGGATCTGGGAAAAAATCTGATGGGTAATTAGGGTTTGACTAGGTTTTGGACACTTTCAAATGGACAAAGAAGCAGAAAATGAGGATTTCAGAAGCAAGGTTAAAGAATGGGAAAATTTGTCAAAGAGGGACAAAGAAGCAGAAATAGGGAATGAACACGGTGGAAAAATTTGGAGGCGAGTGGGTAAAAATTGAAGAAGTTATGGAAAACCCTAAAAATAGACAAATGTGAGATTTCTGGCTTTGGGAAGTAGAATTTGGGATAGGGTCCTCAGTAATGAAATATGCAGAATGGGATTACAGGGGTGTCCAGGAAGTTTCAAGGGAAATGGAGTTAAAACAAGGGAGATATGGTGAAAAAATGGAATTTTATATTTTTTTTTCCAGAAATGGATCTGCAACGACACGGAAGGGATGGACAATGGATGGATCTGAAACAGTGCCTAATGGAGCGAAAACGACTGGATCTGAAATGACTTTTAGAATAGATCTGAAACGGATCAGAATGGATCTGAAATGGCGTGGAAGTGATCGGCAACAGTTCAGCTGAAAATAGATATGGACCCTAGGTATGTGTGGCTTCCTAACAGTTTAGGGGTTTCACCCAACGAGCCCAAGAAAGTGCTCTGATACTAGATGTGAAGAACCTGCAACAATTAATTAATGAAAACACATGAGATAGTAGTAAGAACAAAACTCATAATCACTTTGATTGATCACAAGCCACTTCAAGGAAGCAACCTCCTTTTAGCAAGCTCAATACAAATAACTTCATGGTACCTTCATTGGTCTCAACACAAACTTATACAATACATCTAGGCGCCAATACCATGGGTCAATACCATGTGTCAATACAAACCATGGGCCAATACAAACTATGGATCAACAATTACTACGGGACAACTTACAAAGCATATGCGTCCAACAACAATAATACAAACTATGGATCAACAATTAGTATGGGACGACTTACAAAGCGTATGCGTCCAACAACAATATACTAAAAAAGTAAATAGAAGGGTTGACATGGGTTCCTAACACATGATGGCACATGTGCAATGTTGTCAACCTTTGAAGTTGTCATTGACAGAATTTCATGCATCTTTGTTCACTAGAAGGGACATCTAATAACTCTAGTCACAAGGACATATATGGAGGCATGCCGCATCATCAAATAATGGATTGGGATGAGTACCTTAATTTTGTCCCACATTTGACTTCACATTCCCACATGGCATAGGTCAAGGGGCTTCTTTGGTAGGTCGTTCCAAGGGATGAGCTTCCTTTGACCACTTCGATGCTTATTTTGATGTTTGGGCATGATGATGGATATATGGATGTCCCTTATGGATTATTTTTGGCTTGATAGCCATTGGCTCTAGCTTTTGATGTCTACCTTTCTCATTGAGAATTATCTCTTGAGGCAACATTGCATATTTGCAAGCATGATGGCACATGTGCAATGTTCTCAACCTTTTAAGTCATCATCTACGGAATTTCATGCATGTTTGTTCACTAGAAGGGACATCTAATAACCCTTGGCACAAGAGCAGATATGGAGGCATGCCACATCATCAAATAATGGATTGGGACGAGTGCCTTTTTATTTGGTCCACATTTGACTTTGCATTGCCACATGGCATAGATCAAGGGGCTTGTTTGGTAGGTCATTTCAAGGGATGAGATTCCTTTGACCACTTCCAAGCTTATTTTGATGTTTGGGCATGACGATGTATATATGTATGTCCCTTAAGGAGTATTTTTTGCTTAATATCCATTGGATCCAACTTTTGTTGTCTACTTTTATCATTGAGAATTATCTCTTGAGGCAGCATTCCATATTTGCAGGCATAATGGCACATGTGCAATGTTCTCAACCTTTGAAGTCGTCATCCAAATAATTTCATGCATATTTGTTCACTAGAAGGGACATCTAATAACCCTGGGCAAAAGAACATATATGGAGGCATGCCACATCGTCAAATAATGCATTGGGATGAGTTCCTTGAATTTTGGCCCACATTTTGGGAGATTGCAGGGTTTTGCATGAGTATCATCATTATTGGCTCACATATTGAGGTCATCCCATCTGGAGGTGCACAAATCGTACATGCTACAGGAACTCTAAATCCTACATGGAATTGTAATCTTACACAAAATGTAGTCATAAAATAATTACTATTGGCTCCACTCTACAGTTTAGATTTTGCAGAATATAAAGCATTTGAAAATTAGTAGCATAGGTTGGAGCTGTAACACATTCCTTTCTTTCAATCTAGGAGATTGTTTTGCACTCCCACCTTGTAATTTATCTCTGATGTAGTCTTCTAGTCCTATTGAACTACTTTGTCATCGTTTATCCAACATTATTATACTTATCTCATATTATAATATATATAAGATGTGGGATGGAACCAGATGTCAAACTTGTGGCCAATATTGCATGACAACAAGTAAGTGTGATAAAGTGAAGTATGTAAGAAACAAGCTTATAAATTCTCATTAAGTAGGAAGGGTGCATGTGAAGAACCTGCAATAATTAATTAATGCAAATACATGAGATATCAGAAATAATAGAACTTAGAATCACTTTTATATTGATCACGGGCCACTTCGAGGGGGCAACCTCCTTTGAGCAAGCTCAATACAATTAACTTCACGGTGCCTTCATAGGCCTCAACACACACTTATATACTAAGTCTAGGCGCCAATACCATGGGTCAATACTATGTGTCAATACAAACCACGGGCTAAGTCTAGGCACCTATACTATGAATCAAAACTATGGGACATATAGTACTATGGGATGACTTACAAAGCATATGCGTCCAATACTATGGGCTAATATAAACTATGGATCAACAAATACTACAGGATGACTTACAAAGCATATGTGTCCAACAACAATATACTAACAAAGTAAAGACATGGGTTCCTAACATCCCCTCTCCCTTAGAAAAAGCTTTGTCCTCAAAGCTTTAGATGTGGAAATTGATGCAGAATCTAAAGGAGTGGGTCCCCTGTAGCATCCTCGGGTTGCATTCCGAGCCACTGGTGCCTTTGTAGTTTCAGGGAGGATTGCATGGAAGGCTGTAGACAAAGAAGAACCATATCAGCGATGTGAAAAGTGCGCTCAGAATGGTGCTGATCGGCTTGTTGTTTCAGTCGAATTCTTGCCATGTGAAAATTGTCCTGTAGAATGAGAAGAAGCTGATCATGGTTTCGAAGAATTGAGTCAATTTCCTGAACTGGGGAGCTGATAAAGGTGTATGGAAGAAGAAATGGTGGTGCCTGTCCAGAGACTGCTTCATATGGTGTCCTTTGAGATGTGGTACTATACTACTGGAGCGCTTCTAGGAAATCCATAGAAATAGTTGTCCAAATCTGTGGAGGGATGGGCAAGGGTTCGAGCAATCCCGAAAGGAGGGTCGTTTCACCCTTGTTGACCTGGAAAGTATCACAATCAACCACCATCTGTTGAATTGTCCTTTTGAGTCCTTGCCAAAAGAAGTTACATTGTTCCTGGTCATACGTTTTGAGGAACCCAGAGTTCCTTACTGATGAAGAAGCATGGAGTTCATAGAAGAGATAGCCCCATTGAACAAATTGCAACCAATTTGGAACAAGCAGAGAAATAGCTGTAAGAGAAACTGGGTCATCAAATGTGCGAGGAGGAGCATCTTCCACCATATTGTCCTTACCCTTCTGGTAAGTGGTCGCATAGTCATAACCCATGAGTTGGATAACCCATTTCAGGTGTGTTGGGGAGGAGACCCATTGTTCCAGGAAATTTTCTAGACTCTGGAGATTAGTCTTGATGCAGAAATAATTCCCTAATAGGGATGGCTGCCACTTCTGTACTGTATGCAAAATAGTCATCATTTCCTGCAGAGAGGTAGATGCAGCTAAATTCTTACCGGAAAGGTCTCTTAAAGGCAACAAGCTCATTGGTTCAGCAAAGATGCCTTCATATCTATCCAATGAAGTAGTGGAGACTATTGATGGGTGCATCTGAATAGAATGGAGTTGAGCGATGACACCATGTGAATTCTTCTTAAGTATTTTTTCCAGGCGATGTGAATTGATGATGCAGAGAGACCCTGGTTGTAAGCCCATAAATTTGTGTTGTACCCCATTGACTGAAAACTGCATCCAAAGTTCATCAAAATCCCATAAGATGGGGCCAAGTGTGCGTAACCATTGAACGCCCAAAACCACATCACATATGCCTAAGGACAAGGAAAACATGTGAGAGCGCAGGTTATAATCTTCCATAGAGATACACACATTGTGACACTTTCCCTTGCAAGGTAAGGTGCCCCTATTGGCAACCATGACTTCAAAGTTGGAGCAAGGATGGACAAAACAATCAGCCTGTTTGGAAATCCTAGGATCAATGAAGTTATGAGTGCTACCAGAATCAATGAGTATGGTAAGAGGGAGCTTCTTGAAGTATCCCCTGACTCACATTGTTTGTGGGGTGGTGACGCTGGTTATAGCATGGAGAGAGATCTCGGGTCGGTCGTCCTGAGATGGGTTGTCAACAGGCAGGTGTTGAATGTCAACCTAACCATCTATTGTATCTAGAGCTTCTTCATCAAGTTTTGAGGCAGGCAGAGAATCCACATCCAAGAGATAGAGCTTTTGTTGAACACATCTATGTCCCCAAGTGAATTTCTCATCACAATTATAACAAAGCCCTTTTTCTTGGCGTGCCTGCATCTCTGTTTCAGACAATTGCTTGATAGGAGTTGGTTGAGGAGCAGGCGTGATTGGAGGTCATTGGGAACCCATATTTCTAAAGGGAACAAAGGTTGGTTTGGAGCATTGTTGAGCTGCGATCTTGTCCTCGGCCAGCTTAGCCAACCCTAGGACTTCCATCAGTGTGTTGGGACAAAACATTTTGACCTCTGAGCGGATTTCATCCTTGAGACCACTGATAAAACAACTCCTGTAGAATTCATCAGACAATCCTTCTGTGTGATTGTCTAGTTTCTCAAATTCCATTTGATACTCTCTCACTATGCCAGTTTGGTGAAGTTTAGTGAGTGCTCCTGTGAAGTCGTCAAAAGCAATATGACCAAATTGTGGCAAAAGGAGTTGGCAAAAATCTGTCCAGTTTGGCTCAGGATGAGCTTTGATGTACCAACAGTACCATTGAAGGGCTTCCTTTTTCAAATGAAAGGATGCAAGTGGAACTTTCTGGACATCAAAATTATTATGCAGACTGAAATATTGCTCTGCTCGGTATATCCATCCAGTTGGATTAGTACCATTGAAGCGAGGAAAATCAAGCTTCGGCCCACGAAAATTGCTGGAAGAAGAGAACCCGGTGGCTGCAAAAGATTCTGGCTGTCGGTTATTGTTCATGGCTGAATGCTGAAGATGGAGGCTGAGAAAATTTTCATCCAGATCTTGGAGTTTGGTTTGGATGGTTGCAAGTGCTTCCTCCATGGTGTTTGCTCCTGTGTGAGTGACAACCATAACCAGTATTTTTTTTTATTTTTTTTTGTTGGTGGGTGGGGGGGGGAATGGATAGAAAAACACAAACAGAAGCTTATTTAGTAAGGGGAAATTTGGATTTGGGAAAAAATCAGAGGGGTAATTGGGGTTTGAGTAGGTTTTCGACACTTTCTGAGGGATAGGGAAGCAAAAAATGGGGATTTCAGAAGTGGGAACTCTATGGTAAAATTTGAAGGCAATCGGGTGAAAATTAAAGAAGTTATGGCAAACCCTAAAAATAGACAAATGTGGGATTTCTGGTCTTGGGAAGTGGAATTTGGGATAGGGTCTTCAGGAATGAAATATGCAGAATGGGATTGCAGGGATGTCAGTGAAGTTTCAGGGAAAACAGAGTTGAAATAAGGGAGATATGGCTGAAAAACAATTTTTTTTTAATTCAAAAATGGATTGGCAACAACGGCGTGGAAGGGATCCGCAACAGATGGATCTGCAACGGCGCGGAAGGGATCGAAAATGACTAGATCTGAAACGATGACTGGATCTGGAATGACTTTCAGAATAGATCTGAAACAGCTGGATCTGGAGCGGAAGTGATTGGCAACAGTTCAACTGAAAATAGATATGGACCCCAGGTATGTACGGCTTCCTAACAGTTCAGGTGTTTCACTCGGCCACCAATACTGTCTAACGGCTTGCGTATTAGGGAAGTACCCCTCACTCCATGGCTCAGGTAAAACTGATAACCGCTTTGCCACAAACGACAGCTCTTGGTTTACCTCATGGGTGGGAACTAGTCAATTATGTAGGGGTCATTACCCTTTTCACTGGCAGGTCCTCTCAATGGGCTAGCTACTTTGGGGTTCCTGTGGTACTCCTCACAATGAGTTTTAGGGATTATGCCCAATTACTTCCCATAGTTAAGTGGATAGGGATTATTCCCAAATCCGAAGCTACAACAGATGCGAAAAAAAAATTTGGCAGAAATTGCACCCAATGAGCCCAAGAAAGTGCTCTGATACCAGATGTGATGAACCTGGGTGGAGGCTCTGATACCAGATGTGAAGAACCTGCAATAATTAATTAATGAAAATACACGAGATATCTGAAATAATAGAACTCAGAATCACTTTTATATTGATCACGGGTCACTTCGAGGGGGCAACCTCCTTTGATCAAGCTCAATACAATTAACTTCACGGTGCCTTCATAGGCCTCAACACACACTTATATACTAAGTCTAGGCGCCAATACCATGGGTCAATACTATGTGTCAATACAAACCACGGGCTAAGTTTAGGTGCCAATACTATGAGTCAAAACCATGGGACATATAATACTATGGGACGACTTACAAAGCATATGCATCCAATGCTATGGGTCAATACTATGGGCTAATATAAACTATGGATCAACAAATACTACGGGACGACTTACTAAGAATATGCATCCAACAACAATATACTAACAAAGTAAAGACATGGGTTCCTAATAGTGCACTAATTTTTCTGTCTAGTGCATCCTGCACAAGGAACATATTTTCAAATTTCACCTATTCAATATACAATGGAAAAGCATGAGTTAAGACATTTATCTTTTGAAAGCTCAAGAGCATCAATGTAAGCTCTAAATGGTGATAATATAACATGTATGATGGAGGAGTAACATATGAGGTTAAATTTGTGACCACAAGGACATTACCGCCTTAGAGTGAGACCGTAATATCTCATGCAACCAAATGAAACCCCAAATTATGGGTTAAATTTTAAAAGGTAAAGACTAAAACCAAAATCAAACATTAGAAAGTAATACATTCTAATGATTCCATTTCAATAGAGAATAAGGTCATCATAGTCCTTGCAAGAAAATGTGTTCTCATCTCACTGCCCAATCCCCTTTCAAATCCATAAAAAATACTAAATAGTGTATTTTCAAATTATCTATTCATATTAAAAAATTAAAAAAAACATAAGTATTGTGTAATCTAGTTTTCACTCAATCTACGAATGTTCTTGGTTCAAAGAAAGCCACAATAGGAGAACATAAGAGGACAGTTTGCAAGGTTTAGGTTGTAATCATGGTCAATCATACCCATAGGAGAACATAATGCAAATTGCCACTTCTACAAGTTTGTATATATAACAAATTTAAATACATAGAAAGCATAATCTTGAAAGATGGAACTTCCTTACAAGGATGATAAATGTAAAATGAAAAGTGGATAAACATAAATCTCAAAAGAATATATCTCATAAAATTAAAACGTGAAATACGTAATTTAAAAAATAAAAAATAGAGAGATCTGATTGAAAAGGTTGTCATTTTATTGGTAATCACCAAAATGAACAAAAAAAACATTATTCTTTTACATCTGAAACCAAATACATTGAACAAAAGAAACATTGTTCTTTGATAATCACAAAAATCTCTAAAAATGGATCTTAAATGTATCCCATATTATAGTTCTATATCATGATTAATCTCCACATAGTTCACCATCGTACTCATATTCCTCATGGAAAACAAAAAAATCATGTTGCAAGTATCATAGTTAACATGGAAACCAAGTACTATGAATGAATAGCTTTCATTATCAACTTGCAAGGCAGAGCATGGGCAATTGCAATCTCTTCATTGTACTAATGATCTTCAATCTCTAGCTTAGATGGTAAGACACAATCCTTCCAGCAAATAAGACTCTCTTGTCGCTTTCCCACCTATGAAGCACAATGTAAGAAGTAAGAAAATGTATATAAAAGCTCAATATATTTAAGTAACATAAAATAAATATCAATGACAAGTAATATTTTCATGTAACATAAGTTACTGCCTTTTTCCCATTGTGAAAAAACTTAAAATCATTGACATCTTCCAACTCCAATTGTTGTCTTACATCAAATAATGTCCAATTTTCTTCCATTGTCAAGGATCTAAAGCATTTTCCATTTTTCAAGACATCAACTAATATGATAGGAGAATGTGTTCCATCATCATCATATTTCTCTATTGGAATCCAATTCCATTGTCTTGATATACGAACATATCTCCATCTACAAAGCTTGAATGAAATATAAAACATTTGTCTCGCTATCCAATACCTACAACAATGGATGCAACATCACATAAAATATCACTAGTAAAAACATAAAGACCTTGCAATTCATTCTATTAGAATTCATAACATGAGACATAAACATAACTCACCTATAAGATATCTTGGTATGATCTACTTGACATTCTATTTGTTCCCCATGTTTGTCATCGATTCTTGTATCCCAACCAGAATGATAAATATTTGATAATAGTTTCGTAGAAGGAGAGGATGTTTTGTATGTTTTATTTGTTTCCCTAAGTTATTCTTCATTCTGAAAAAAAATATCGGAACATAGAAAATGGCATAAATATGCTTAAATGCACACCTGCACCTCCACTTTCCTTCATTCCAACTTGTACCTCTGAATATAACTTATAACGAAAAGAGCTTAAAATTGTATGCTCTATATTTGGCCAGTCATGTGATTGAAATGTTGGTAATGGGATTTCTTGGAGTTCTCCACATGCTCTGCCTGTTTTTGGAAGGATTTAGTTGTACTTGTAAAACCAAATACCTTCATTCCTTAGCTATTTATCATCCTTGTTAGAGTACACTAATTCACAAATTTTTGAATGCACCACTTCAAAAATGCTAGTGATAGACTCAATCGGCTCCCATTCTTCCCAATTTGAGATGCATAATCCTATCAACATATAATCATTAGAAATTGAAATACAAATATAATGAATAAATCATGAAATAAGCTTCTATATAATTGAAATATAAAAGAAATAAAATGATAAATACTTACAATTAGAATTGATTTGAGGAAAATTTGGTTTCTTGGAAATAGACTCCTTTTGAATCTCTTTCTTGTCATATACATGAGCCACAAGCACTTCTTTCACTTTTCTTCATCCTTCTTCCATCTTAAACCCTTTCACAATGCCCTTCCAATGTCATTCAATGTCTTCTAGGTATCTCCTTTTCACCTTGTGATCACCTTTTCTAGATGGTTGCACTGTAACCCAATCACCAATAGACAATTTAAGAGGAATCCAATTCCCTCCTTTGTCCTTTTTGTTGTAGAGTACAATCAAACTCAATTCATTATTTGGACGTCAATTTGACATTTTGCATGAAAGTGACCTACATACAAAGTAGTGATGATAAGATAAATGTTGTATGATTATACAATTCCGATAAATACTAACAAGTAATACATACATATGTTAAAAGATGAAACTTTCTACCTATATCAAAGGCCTCTTTGGAATTTTACCATACAAACAAATAGTTATTTTAAAAAATACAGGTTGTTAGTTGCTTATACAAAGGTGATCCTAGTTGGAATCTTAAAGGATTCCATGTACTTGCAGGGATTGAAAACTTGATTAAGGGGTTACACTACTGCCATGATGTTGACCTTAATTTTGCATAGGTGTCAAAATGGATCCAAAATCCTTTATCAGTACTGATGGAGCTTGAGTAATAAAAACAAGGTTTTTGGAAAATCATCATGTAGTTTCCTATAGCATCAACCTAGGCAATAAGAACTCCATATATTGACTTTATAGCACTCATATGGCAGCAATAAATCCTCAGCAAACCCCTTTGTGTTAACAACAAATAATAGGAGAATGATAAATGAATATTTTGACCAAAGAAAGGAATAAATTAGTCCTAAGTCATGATTTAGGTAGTGCCCTTTGCAAGATTGACTTAAATACCTTTTGCAAAATTATGATGCCCTAACACAATACACTCAGTCATTATCATGTAACAATTTTCATTACTCAAGGATAGGTTCATATGTCTACATCCATGGAGGATTGTTTCCAGCTTAGATAATGCTTCTTCAAACGAATCCCCATAGACTTTGAATTTGTCCATATAGACATCGACACAATCATGGATGAAATGAGAAAAGATGCTTAACACAGACTATTAAAAAGAGCCAGGGGCATTGCAAAACCAACTGAAAGGACATGATAGGAAAATGTTCCCCAAGGGAAATTGAAAGGGTTTCTATCTTTATCTTTGAGGTATATTTCCATACTTGGGCATGCTCACTTTAGGGATGTATAGGTCCTTAATTTTCTCTGTAAGGGTAGTCCACAGGAAATGCATCATGCCAGGAACTTGCATGAGATTCCAAGATAAAATTAATCGAAAGGAAGGCGGAGTCTGTTGTCCACATCACTTGATTTTCTAGCTCTAACATACATGAATGAATCTACCTATATTCAGTTTAGTTCCGTAGTCAGTCATGAAATGTGCATTAGACATGGGCCAATATTTCCCCTTGAGTTATCCAAAGAAAGGTACATAAGTTTTATATATTTCGAAAAGAGACCAATTCACCTGAATTATGTAGCTAAGTACAACACATTATAGAAATATATTCAAGAAAAAAAACTCAGAGTCATAGATTCAAGAACATACTAGAGCAAACCGTAAAAAAATCTCCATATATAATTTAGAAGGTCATCCAAGAGTTTAGCAACTTTGTATCTTCAGCTCGCTGGATGAAAATCAATGATTCCCAACTTATTTTGAACACACATTGAAAATATCGTGCCTTCTCTTCCTGTGAGTTTTCAACTAAAGAGTTTCATCTCCTTTCCCACCACCGTTGTAATAGAGTTGCATGAAATATACTCGACTCAAGGGGTACTCGACTCAAGGGGTGACCATTCATTAAGGTTGTGCATGTTCTATTTATAAATTTGGCCTCCTCTCAGACCCCTATTATGATAATCATTCACCAGTGCATCCTGGACCACTTCACTAGAACATTGAAATTGGTTCAACTGACCAGGTATTCGAGTGGGGTTACAACGGAATAATGACAGCTCACATCACCATTGGCACCGAATGAAGAAGAAAATATGGTTTTTCGATCATATATGGTCCGAATTGACGTTTTTCTTCCCCTTGTTTCTTCCTTCTCTGGTTGTATATGGGAAACAAGCCCTAATAGCCACCAGTAGAAGAGATCCTATATGAGGTACTGACTCTTGAATGAAAGGAATTGGAATTCGAGCTGCCTCCACCTTTGCTTATGCCTTTGCCCCTATATGTTATGGGTAAAAAAACCCCAAAACAGAGATGGAGGACACTCAAGGCTTACATATATGCACACCTATTATATATGCATCAGAGCAAGCCGATAATGGTTTAAGTTGACCAAGCGGATTTAGATCCAGTCATTAGAAATATAAAACCTTTTCCTTTTATACCTTCGTTGGTTAACTGGTACCATAAACTAGATAGGTCTAGATATGCGGATTTTTCCACGTTGGTCTATCAAGGTTAATCTGGGACCCCAGAAAGAAAGCTGTAACTACTTTTGTTGCTAGGATACTGGATTTTTCATGGGGCAACTACTCTGGTTGTACACAAGGAGTTTCTCTATGGTTCTCCTCCCCTGTGTGCTACATTGTCGAGAGCTAAGGAATCTAGGAGAAAATGTAAAAATTCATTTCGTGCAAAAATTAATTTTATTTTTTTTTACTTTTTTAATTATGTTTAATTTTAACATTTTGTTTCAGTGGTCCAGAGCTAAAGAAGGCGGGAGAGCAAATCTAAAAATTGATTTAGAATTTTTTTTAATATGTAAACTTCATTAATATTAGAAATTTTTATTTTTATTTATATTAATATTGTTCTATTTATTAGAGTATCTGGGAATATAGTAATTAAATATATTTAATTTTTTGAATATTATTTAGGAATACTAAAAATACTAAAAAAATTTATTTAGTATTTCAAGGTGAGTCCATTTAAAATTAAATACTATTTAGTTTTCTTTTTAAGAGATTAATTAATAAATGTTTTTAGAATTTCAAAATGTCTCCACTATCATTTTCAATAATGAGATAATTATGTTTTAAAGGAGTTGGAAGTAGTGATCAAATACAATATTCTATATTTATTATTTCAAGTATATTTATCGTATTTCGAGGTTATCTTTTAACAATCCTAGTCAATATGAGGTTGATATGGAGTTAGCTATTGCCAAATAAAAATATGACACATAAGCATCATATGTCCAACTCAACCATAATGGTTGACCAAAGATATTGAAATTCTATTGGTTTAAAAAATTCAACTCAATCCAACTCATCCTGGCACATTTTTTTATAAGGCCCATTTTAGACCCCAAATTTCCTCTAATGATGAGAGAAGGAACACAATTGATGGAAATATCATCTCATGTATTGTTCCTCAATATGAATACAATATATATTACATCTCAAGAGAGAAAATAGAATGCCTTAAAGGCAAGTTGTAAAGCACAAAAAAGTAAGGCTTACTAAAAGCATAAAACCCCCTAGGTGTCAAAAGCACTTTCCAAAACACTCTAAAGGCTCATGAATTGGATGAATATTGTATGTAAGCTCATGAGTGATGTAAATTGAATGTAATGATGAATTTAGGAGAGAGTAAAGAGGTGGAGGTCGAATTGGTCAAGTGGAGAGAGTTTCCAAGTCAACTAGCTTTACCTTATCCACTAGAAAGTAGAAAAAACAGGATAAAGCTATCTAAATCATGAAAGTGTCTTTCTATTTCAGGAATGGAATAAAATAAGATAGAATCCAAGGAAATATTATCCAAAATCTATCCAAATTCGTTTTAGTGACTTAGGATTGCATATAGAGGCATAAAAGACAAAACTAGGCCAACTACATTGTATACACCTAGGAAAATTAATCTAGATGACTAATAAAATATATCCTAAGTATGGAATGGGTTTTTAAATGTTCCAAAAATACCAAGTGAGGACTATATCGATAAAATAGTTGGAGGAGTCTATCTAAAGCTCAAAAATATGTTGTAGGTCTAGTAGAGTGAGGATTGTTGTTGAGTAGAGGCAATGTTTTATATCCTTGAATGTTTTATATTGTGTCTCAAACTAAGAAAACTTGACTTTGGCTTCTCCCTTGGTCACTTGGCTTAAGGTTCAAGCGATATGAGATAACCTCAACACAAAACTTCGATAAAATTTGGTGAGCCATGGAAAGCTACAGAGCTCTATTAGAGTCATTGAAGCAAGACAATCATGAATGAATTGGATCTTAATTGGGTCCACATGTAACCCATGTTCATCATGATGTATCCAATATGATGAATTCTCTCCATGTTGAATGATCATTTCTCCAAATTGACATATCACTTGTGTTGTCATAAGGTGCTCAAGGTATCCTGAATGTGTTGTCAATGTTCCATCCAATTTTTGTTGAAAATGAGGATGTTGTCCAGATATACAACCAGAAAAGAGTTTATGGATGGCCTTAATGTATCATCCATCATCCTCATGAATGTTGTTAGATCATTTGTCCAACCACTCAAAAAGGCTTTCTTTAAACATGAAGGCTATATTCCATACATTAGTTTCTCAATCAAGACCTTGTGGTAGCTTGACTTCAGTTCAATCTTATTGAACAACTTGGCACCCTTAAATAGGGAAAATTTTAAGGATCCATACTTTTATTAAAGTGTAGAATCCTTGGAAACTCTTAGTAATTCTTAAATTTGCAACCATAAAATGTTTGGAAAAATTTTTGTAAAAATATTCAAATTTCTAAGGACTTTATTGAAAATTTGGAAAATCTTGGCTATTTTTAAAGTAGAAAAAAACTATCCCATGGAATTGGGGTGAATCATTTTAGAAAGAAATGGAAATTGGTGAATCATTTTCTAAAAAATAAAAAAATAGCCCATGGGATAAATTTCACCCCTAAAATTCTCCCTACCCTTAAGTTGATCAAGAAGATAATAGATCTAGGGGATTAGGTATTAATTCATAATAGTAATTTTGTTCAGGCTCTGTAATCAATACAAAGTTTCAATGTCCCATCCTTATTCTACACCAACACAATTGGGATCCCATAGGTTGAGCAACTTAGTCAAATGTGGCCCGTTTGGATGATCTCTTGAATCTAACATTTTATTTCCTCATTATCTAGAAGAGTGTATCTGTATATTGGGCCATTAGGTAGAGAAGCATCAAATATCAAACCAATTAAATGTTTTACCTAGTAGTGTAGAGGCACTCGTTTTTGCAAGGAACATTAGAGGAAATTTGGGTAGAAAATGGACCTCCTAAGGAAAATAATAAAATAATAGTAGAGAGAGAGTAAAAAAACTACTTTTTGGATTGTATTTTCAACATATCTCCTTGTAGGTTTACTCAAATTTCAAGCGGGAGGACTTGTTGGATGCATAATTAAATTATGCATCCAACGAGTACCCATGTTGCATACTTTTAACAACATGCACACCATGAAAAATTGAAAATACATTAAAAAACGTGTTTCTAGTGAGAGAAAACACATTTTTAATGTATTTTCGATTTTTCATGGTGTGGATGTTGTTAAAAGTATGCAACATGGGTACTCGTTGGATGCATAATTAAGTCCTCCCTCTTGAAATTTGAGTAAACCTACAAGGAGATAAGTTGAAAATACAATCCAAAAAAGTAGTTTTTATTTTTTCCCTCCAATTTTCGTAGGTGCTCCCTTTTTTAATTTTAAAGCATTTTGATTGGCTAATACATCATGACATGGAATTTGTATTATTTTTGGAAGGCCCATTTTAAACTGAAATTTCCTCTAATGAACATATCTTTGTATTTCTCTACAATCTTGTCCACCTACTTCTGTTGTGTAGGGATACCTTATAGTTAGGATGTAGTGATCATAGAGACCTTCTATCTACCTTTTGACTAAACCATGAAGAGGAAAAAATTTCCAGTCCAAGACATCACCTTTATACAATGGTTTGTCGAGATCAAGGAGGTTGCAGTAATCAAAGCTACCTAAGGTACCTTGTATAATTGTCCTTCGAAAGGAGTAATGCCACTACAAGGCTTGGACTCATAAACATCGTGATGTTTCCACATATAGGATTTTCCTAAAAGAACATCACAAAATTGAAATGGGAAAACATCACACATTACCTCATCCTTGAAGGGATTGATGTCATAGGATAGGAAACATTGTTGACTGATATGGCTCAACCAATTGATGGTGTATGGTTGTGGGTGTGGCATTGTAGGGATATTAAACCACCTGATGATTTCAACATAAATCATGTTCTTCTAGTTAGTGTTGTAAACAATGAAATGTAGTGGAGTCCCCTTTACATACATATGTGGATGGAAGAGGTGCTCCTCCTCCTTTGGATCCTCTAGATCTTCTAGTTGGATCTTTGTGGGTGTGATGGTGGCAATGGGTTACGATTCAATGATCCATTTTACTTTATCTTGATCTAAACTAGAGTTTTATCCAGAGTTTGGCCTCGAGGATTTCATATCATCCAATAATGATTGTTTCTAGAAACATTCATCGGTGTTGTGCTAAGGGCTTTTGTCGAACTCACACCACTTTCTAGTGTCCTTCTTTGACTTCTTGTTACCCTCCTTTACCTGTAGTTTGGAATTGTTTACTTGGTTTTTGATATCCTTATTTTTTCCTTTGTTATGTAATCTAGATAGACATTTGTAGCCACCCACCTTGTCCATTGGCTCAAAGACACAATTTTCAAGCTTGGCATTTTTTCTTACAGTTTTTTAGGTCCTAATCTTCTGGGGCTATTTTGAGTCCCTAAATGATGTTTTTTGGGAAAGACAACACCCAAACAACTGCCAAAGGCATAGTTTGGGATGACAACATGAAGTGATTTACTGCTATGCCTTTTTTATAGGATACTGAGCACCCCAAATGGATCTTGTATGCAAACATTGTGCACCCAGGAAGTTGATGTATCAAAAAGCCAGATTGGGGCCCACCAACCTTTTGGTGTTTTGTCTCCTAGGTTTAGGGTTTTCTCATTGATGCTTTATGTTAAAGAGACCTTTATGGCCTCATTGTACCTTAGTTCTTATGGATGATTTTAGCTGACACATCTCTTTTAAGAGATAAGATACCACCATCTAGAGCTAGTTTGTATTGCTTTGTAGTTTATAGTGTTTTTCCATTCCATTGATTAATAGAATATGGGTTTTAATGTGCTACTATGTTTTCTTCAAAATATTCATGTGTATGTATGTTTCATTTCATTGCCTTCATTTTTTTCTCCAAATAATCTAGATTAGTGGCATTACAACTATATGCTCTTGTTTTTTCTCAGTGCATGTCCCTAATGAGATTTAAATATTGAGAATTGGGTCTCGAACTAGTTGAGCTTGGGAAAAACTACTATCATTAGACCAAGCAGCTTCAAATGGAACAAGAAGTAAAGAGGGATGATGGAGTAGGAGATACTATTAAGTTGTTTCTTTAGAAATCCCTCACACGATAGAGGAACGAGATGATGGATAATTTCCCTAGATATTTTGACGACATTTCCTTATTTGAGGGTAAGATAGATGCATATTCTTTGGAGGAATGGTTGAATCTGTTAGAGGGTTACTTCTCATCCCAAAATTTCTTCAACAATGAAAAATATCACCTTTGCGCTCCTTAATTATTCCCCTCATATCAATGACTGGCTGGATGGTCACTATGAGAGGCATGGGAGGGTTCAATCTAAAATATACAGGATGAAACCAACTTCGCTGGATTTTTTCGATGCATTAAGGAGGAGTTCTACCTTGTCGAAACTATGATGACTAATATACCTAATGGATTCCTTTTCACCAAGAGAGAGACCAGAAAATGCCAGAGTTTACCAATTTATTCCATATATTTCTCTCAAAACTTGGCATTAGAGACTTTGAATGACACTTTGTCCTAAAGTACTATAGTGGCCTACATAGATACATTTAGAAAGAGATGGATTTCCTAGACATCTCCTTACTGGAAGCTGCTTATTAGTACACTGTCAAGATCAAGCAAAAGTTTAAGCAAAAGAATAAGCAAGAGTTTGGGTTTGCAAATAAATAGCAGTAGAATCCTAGAAAAGGTATCCCTAAATCACAAAACAAATTGTAGGGAAATGAATAACAAAATAATGACAACTGGCACAAGTCTTAAGAAATGAAGGATAACAGGAAACCGAAGAACGATATCAACATGTGGTGTGAGTTCCACAAAATAACCTAGCATAACAATGATGAATGCCACTCAAAACAATCATTGTTGGTTGAGACCAAATCCTTAGACATAGAATCTATCTCAAACCCTAATTCAAAGCAAGAAAGCAGAAAGTGGATCATTGATGCGAAAGGCTTAGTGCCACCATCGCAACTACAAAGATACAACTAGAAGAGTCATAGGATCTAGAGGAATTAGAGTGCCTCTTCCATTCAAAAACAAGGGTGAAGGGGAATATGATACATTTCATTGTTGACGGTGGTATCTACAATAAAATAATCATGGTTGAGGTCATAAAAATATTTAAATTTTCAATAATGATGCACCGCCAACCATACACCATCGGTTGGCTAAGCCAGGGATGAGACATCCGTGTCATTCAATAGTGCCACCTATCTTGTGACATCAAGACCTTCAAAGGTGAGGTACTTTGTGATGTTCCCCCACTTGAATTTTTTGATGTTCTTTTAGGACAAGCTTATATGTGCAAACACCATGTTGTTTATGAGTTGAGGCCCAATATCATCATTATTACTTTGGAGGGACACGTCTATAGGCTACCTGAGTTAGTCCTTACTACTACAATTTCCTTGATCTCTATGAAGCAATGTAGAAAGGTCATCTCTCAAAGTAGGAAATTTGTGTTAGATTTTGATAATTTAATTCAATAGATATAGGATCTTAATCTGAAAGAACAACATGTACAACATATCAAGCATAAGAGACAAGAGACAAGAGACACAAAACATTTCACCGAGGAAAACCAAGAAGGTGAAAAACCCCACAATTTCCTCAGAGATAGAATAAGCATCAATACAAGGATCACCATGATCAAACCCAAGAGATAGATATCTTCAGTAGTATTCTCCTCCTCCACTTGTGTGCATCCTCCTCTTCTCTCACTAATGTGAAGTGAGTGAATGAGAGAATGTGTAAAATGAGAGAGACACACTCTCTATTTATACACTAACGCTCACTTGACCTTTACTCAACTAGGTCGGCCCCAACTTAACCACTTAACATAATGTTGACTGGGCCGACCCCTCTAAGGTGGTCTAATAACCCTTTGACCCACATGACTCATGTAGGGCCGACCCCATCAAGGTTGTCTAATAACCCATCAAGTATAAGTTACGACACTTACAATATAACTTACGACACATGCAAGTACAACTAACGACACTTCCAATCGGAGGAATAATACATCTTCGTTGGGGATACAATAAAGTACAAATACAATATACAAGTGAATATCTTCTAAAGTTACAAATACATCAACACTCCCTCTTAACTAGGAAGGTATTCTCTTGACACAAGTCATCAATACATATGGGTACAAGTCTTCAATTGTGGAGTTGGATCATCGTCACTGGATCACGAAGCATCATCATCATCACTGCTGCTATACTCGTCATCTCGATCAAGGGGATATCTCATAATTCTGCTCGTCATAGGAAGTTCTATAGAGCTATCCCTTTTCATGCTAGATGTAGGCCCACCACCTATAGGTGTTCATCAACACTGGCCATACTGTGGAATTCTCAGGACTTATTATATGCGTCACAATGCCTCGAAAGAGTATCCCAGGATCCTTTATGTGCCAAAGCACAACTGGCAAGATCTCCCAGTTCCACTTACATGTGACTGTCACAAAACCTTAAAAGAGTGTCTTTCCTAGCACGATCTCTAAAGAGCATCCGAGGCCTTTTACATGACTAGCACAACCTGTCCAGATCTCCAGGACGTATTACATGTGACTCCCACCACAAAGCCTCAAAAGAGCATCCCAGGACTGATTATGAGCATATTGCTCAACCTATCAGATCTCCCAGGTCTAGTTACATGTGGTCATGGCAAAGACTCGAAAGAATATCCCAGGATTGATTACAAGCGTACTGCTCAACCTATCGGATCACCTAGGTCTAGTTACATGCCATAGGACAAAGCCTCGAAAGAGAATCCCAGGAGTGATTACGAGTGTACTGCTCAACCTATCGGATCTCCTAGGTCTAGTTACATGTCCTCCTAGAGAAATGCCTCGAAAGAGTATCCCATGACTAATTACGAGCATACTTCTCAACCTATCGGATCTCCCAAGTCTAGTTACATGCTCATCTGCACAACCTATCCATGCCCATAGAGTATCAATCTGATACTCACCATACATCATCCTGATCATCATCATAGTATCGTGCTGATGCATATCATCCAAAGTATCATCCCGATACTCATTACTACATCGTCCTGATGCATATCATCTATATTATCATCTTGATACTCATCACACATGATCATCCTGATCATCGTCACTGCATCATCTTGATGCATGTCATGCATAGCATCATCCTGATACTCATCATTGCATCGTCCTGATGCATATACATATACATAATCCAACTGATCATTCAAAGCATCCAATTGATGCATATCCAAAGCAGTAGCTGGAGCATTGTCCTGATGCTCATCACACAGTGCTTACATCCACAACCATGGGAAGGATCCTCCTCTCACCATGCTTGGAATGGCTCCTGGAAATGTGTCCCATCACTTCTTCCTCGAAGTATCTTCAATCTAAAGAACACCAAGCCTCTCTCTGAAGTACTCAAACTTAACTCTGGCTAGTGGTTTCGTCAACACATCTATAACCTGCTCATCCATCGCAACATACAGGAGCTTCACTGCTCCTATCTGCACCATATCCCCGATATAGTGATATTTGATCTCAATATGCTTCGACCTATCATGGAACACCAGGTTCTCAGACAACTTCACACAACTCTGGCTGTCGCAAAAGATACCAGTAGCATCCAACGGGAGATCAAATAACTCAGACAATAGCTTTCTAATCCATACTACCTCACAACTAGCCGAACAAGCTGCGACATACTCTGCTTCGGCCATACTCAGTGCTATGTAGGACTGCTTCCTTTTAAACTAAGAGGTCACACCTGGTCCCATACTGAAGCAACACCCAGAAGTGCTCTTCCTATCTGCAACAATGCCTACCCAATCTGAATCAACATAACCCTCTAGGTTAAACTTTTGATTCACATCATACTTGAGCCCATAGTTAATTGTACCCTTTAGGTACCTTAGAATATGCTTTACAGCAACCAGGTGACATGTCTAGGATCTGTCAGGAACTAGCTCAATGTGTTCACCACAAAGCAAATATTTTGTCTCGCGATCGTCAGGTACATCAAGGACCCAATCATCTGACAATACATCATGGCATCAACCGACTCTGATGAAGCATCACACAATAGCTTCAGGGTCGATACCATAGGTGTGGCCATGGCCTTGTAGTCCATCATCCCGAACTGCTTCAGGATCTCTACTGCATACTTCCTTTGTATAAGGAATATTCCATCTACACTCTACCACACCTCCATACCTAGAAAGTAATGCATCATACCCAAGTCCTTCAACTCGAACTTGGCAGCAAGCTTCCTCTTCATGTTGGCAATCAAACCATCCTCACCTGTAACAAACAGGTCATCCACATATAATAGTAGTATCACTAGATTGCCTTCCTCAACCTTGTAGTAAAGGTTGGAATCCGCTTTACTCTCAGTAAAGCCCAAACTGGATAGAAAACTGTCTATCCTACCATACCAAGTCCTAGGAGCTTGCTTCAATCCATACAAGGCTTTCTTCAATCTGCACACATATGACTCCTTGACATGTGTTTCAAAACCAAGTGGCTGCTCCACATATACTTCCTCTTCAACTACACCATTCAAGAAAGATGTCTTGACATCCATCTGGTATATCTTCCATTTCATCATTGTAGCCAGAGCAAGTATTGTTTTTATGGAAGTGTATCTAGCTACAGGTGCAACATTTTCTTCATAATATATCCCCTCTTTCTGGGAGAAGCCATGAGCTACAAATCTTGCCTTGTATTTCTCCATGCTACCATATGTAGCATGCTTGATCTTATAGATCCACTTGTAAGTCACAACAGACTTCCCTTCCGGTCTTAGGACCACATCCCAAACATCATTCTTCCTTATCGACTGATATTCCTCTGTCATGGCATTCTTCCATTACTGCATCCTGGATCCTAGGAACTTCAGATTCTTCAATATCTTCAATAGATAGTTTTTTAGAACTTCGTTGCTGGAACAAATGTTGTTGTCCTTGTAGGTGATTTGTACACCATCTTTCCTACAAGTCAGATTCAATTGCATGATTAGAAACTTCTCATAGTTTTTCAAAAACACATTCTTATAAAGACATATGTCATACAGTCATGCAATTATCTTTAGCCAATGCTTCAATACAACATTTATCCATATCCCATAACTTTCTAGATGCCTTCCATCTGTACCAAAACATTGTTAAGAGTGTGCACAACTCTCAACATGTTAGCAAAGAGGTTTCATTCTAGATAAGTAGCAATGGAATGTTGTACAGTTCCATAGGCCACTTACCCTTTACATGCATATTAGTATTATACTGTTCATTAATGCAATTATTCTAACATGCATAATACACAACCTAAATCTAGGAACATAAGTATGTATATGAATGGACAACATCATTTAATTAATCGTATATACAGGAAATGATAATTCAAATACTTATCTTTGTTTAGTTGTAGGGTGGACTCCCTCTCAATGTTTGTTTCCTTGCAGGAACTACTAGAGTGTGCTCCCTCTTGAGCTTTGCTTCCTGGATTACCTGTCCTTGAACTTATATCCATCCTGGATGACTATGCATGCTTAAGTGTGCACTAGTGTCATGATTGTGTTATCCTCAAGATATCATACATAACCATACATACATTAGTATAATCTCAATACTATCAAAACATTATAATCTTAACATGTATGGTCATGATCATTTCACACATAGGTAATAAGCATTAGTATTCAAGGTTTCAGGGAATACTTCTTTTACTCATGCATATTCTTATTTGACAATAGGACTTTTCTGGTTAGTCATATCGTCAATCAAAGTAAGAAACATAATATGCATAAACCCTTGATTACTTAAACTTCTAACTTTAAGAATAAACATTATCATTCATACAAAAGTATAATATCATAACACAAGGTAGGATTCTAACTTTATATAGGAAAAACATACATGGAATATCATGTTAGCTAGTTATGTCTAACATACCCAAACAATGTCTTCTTGTTCTCTTCAATGACTTGTGCTTAGTAACCTGCATAACTCATAAGTTAACCATTGTAGAACCAAATTATACATACCTCGTAAGTGGAGCTTCTATGTGATCCATGAGTCTTTGTCTTCATGTAACCATGGTCATATGTTCTTGATCTAGAACTTGATTTGTACCTTTCATGTTAGCAGACAACATCATCCTCATACAATACCACAGTGCATTAGTACAATCATAAGTGTCATAACCCTAATCAATGAATGTCTTCTATCATTCACATGCATTCATACTTTTACTAGGGGGATGAGACAAGTCTAAGATTAATCAAAATTGTACTAACCTCAATAATATGAAGACAAACATATCATATACTTAGTCATGAACAAATTTCAAAACATACCTATATCTCTTTAAGTCATACCTATTGGGATTGCTTGTAGCCTGTTAGATTTTGAGCATTAATTCAACATACTCTAGGATCTTTACTGAGAGAATAACATGTACAGCATATCAAGCATATCAAGCATGTATCAAGCATATCAAGCAATCACATAAGACAATGGACACATAGAGTTTCATTGGGGAAAACCATAAAGGTGAAAATCCCCACAACTTCCTCAGAGATAGAAAGAGCAACGCTACAACCAAAGTACAAGAGATAGTCTTCTCCTAGCAGCTACTCCTCCTCCTCAACTAGTGAGCCATTTTCCGAGTGATGTAAGAGTGAATGATGAGAGATCAAATACAGAGCTCCCGCTCTCTATTTATATTTGTCCTATCTTTCCCAATAAACTAACAGGGCCAACTTGTCTAACTCAGTCTAATAATCCATGGTTACATTAGTCCAGGCCAACCCCTCACTAGGTGGTCTAATAACCCATCACAACAAGTTACAGCACTTGCGACACTTGTCAATACAAATGATGACACTTCCATATAGAGGAATAATACCATCTCTATAGGAGTACAATATACATAGGTGAAATACATTCCGAAGTTACATATACATCAACACTCCCTCTTCACTAGGAAGGTAATTCTCGACACAGATCTGCTAGCACAAGTCTTCTTCTCTATATCATTGTCATTGGACCATCATCATTGTCACTACTGATGCTATCGCAATCAATCTCCAATCTTCTCATCATAGGAAGTTCTATAGAGCCAGTTTCTTTTTATACTGGATGTAGACCTGCCACCTGCAGGTCTTCATCATCTACAGAGCCAACCCTTTTTCATGTTGAATGAACTTCATCAACATCTCTGCGAGCAAGCCATCAAGTAGGTACACCTCAGGGCTGATTACACTGCCTCTGCAAAACCTGCAAGATCTCTCAAGACTGATTATACTGCCTTTGCAAAACCTGCAAGAGCATCTCAGGACTGATCATATGCCTCTGCAAAACCTATGTACCATACTGTCACATCATCATCTTCAGATCATCGTCATCGTCCATGGAGCACAACTCAGATGCACACACACAACACTTACACTCACTAGCATGGAAGGACTTTCCTTTGACCGTCTGGGAAAGGCTCACAACACTTACATCAACGACCATGGGAGGACCAACCTACCACCATGTCGGAATGGCATAGCACTTATATCAACGACCATGGGAGGACCAACCTACTACCATGTCAGAATCGCATAGCACTTATATCAACGACCATGGGAGGACCAACCTACCACCATGTCGAAATGACCCCATCCCTTACATCTTACCATGGGAGGACCAACCTACCACCATGTAAGAATGGTCCCAACCCTTACATCTTACCATGGGAGGACCAACCTACCACCATGTAAGAATGGATCTTGCCCTTACATCTTACCATGGGAGGACCAACCTACCACCATGTAAGAATGGTTCCATCCCTTACATCTACACCATAGGAGGACCAACCTGCCACTATGTGAGAATGGCTCCAGCCCTTACATCTACACCATAGGAGGACCAACCTACCACTATGTGAGAATGGCTAGTGTGCATCTATGTCTCCGGACTCATCACTTCCCGTTGGAAGGTATCTCGATCTGAAGTACACCAAGTCTCTCTCTGATGTATTCAAACTTCACTCTGGAAAGCGGCTTGGTCAACACATCGGCTATCTGCTCATCCGTTGCAACATACAGGAGCTTCACTTCTCCTCTCTGCACCATATCCCTGATATAGTGATACTTGATCTCAATGTGCTTCGACTTGTCATGGAACACTGGGTTCTCTGACAACTTCACACAACTCTGGTTGTCGCAACATATACAAGTAGCACTCAGCTAGAGATCAAACAAATCATACAGTAGCTTCCTAAACCATATTGCCTCACAACTAGCCGAACAAGCTATGACATACTCTGCTTCGGCTGTACTCAGTGTCACACAAGATTGCTTCCTACTAAACCAAGAGATCATACAAGATCCCATGCTGAAGCAGCACCCTGAAGTGCTCTTCCGATCAATGGAACTGCCTACCCAATCTGAATCAACATAACCCTCCAGGTTAAACTTTTGATTCGGTTCATACTTGAGCCCATAGTCAACTGTACCCTTCAGGTACCTCAAAATATGCTTTGCAGCTATCAAGTGAACATGTCTCAGATCTGTCAAGTACTGGCTCAAGTTGTTCACCGCAAAGCAGATATCTGGTCTTGTATTCATCAGGTACATCAAGGACCCAATCATCTGACAATACATCGTGGCATCAACCAGCTCAAATGAAGCATCACACAGAAGCTTCAGGTTCGATGCCATAGGTGTGGCCATGGCCTTGTAGTCCGTCATCTCGAACCTCTTTAGGATATGTACTACATACTTCCCTTGTCCAAGGAAGATTCCATCTATACTCTACCACACCTCCATACCAAGAAATTAGTGCATCATACCCAAGTCCTTCATCTCGAACTCGATAGCAAGCTTCCTCTTTGTGTCGGTAATCAATCTATCCTCACCTCTTACAAACAGGTCATCCACATACAATAGTAGTATCACTGGATTTCCTTCCTCAACCTTGTAGTAAAGGTTGGAATCCACTTTACTCTTAGCAAAGCCCAAACTGGGTAGGAAGCCATCTATCCTGCCATACCAGGTCTTGGGTGCTTGCTTCAAGCCATACAAGGATTTCTTCAACTTGCACACATATGACCCCCTATCATGTGTCTCAAAACCGAATGGCTGCTCCACATACACTTCCTCCTTGACTACACCATTCAAGAAATCTGTCTTGACGTCCATCTGGTGTATCTTCCATTTCATCACTGCAGCCAGAGCAAGTACTGTTCTGATGGAAGTGTATCTAGCTATAGGAGCAAAAGTCTCTTCATAGTCTATTCTATCTTTCTGGGAAAATCCACGAGCTACAAATATCGCTTTGTATTTTTCTATGCTACCATCTGCAGCATGCTTGATCTTATAGATCCACTTGGAAGTCACAACAAACTTCCCATCTGGTCTTGGGACCGCATCCCAAACATCATTCTTCATGATCGACTGATATTCCTTGATCATGGCATTCTTCTATTACTGTATCCCGAATCCTGCGAACTTTAGATTCTTCAATAGATATCTTTGTTACTGGAATAAATGTTGTAGTCCTTCTTTTGTAGGTGATGGTATATGATCTTTCCTACAAGACAAGTTAAATTGCATGATTAGAAACATCTCATAGTTTTCAGAACAAATTCTTATACATAAAGAAATATGTCATATAGTCATGCAATTATTTTAGCCAATGCTTCAATACAACATTTATCCATATCTCGTTACTTTCTAGATGCCTTCCAATCTCTACCAGAACATTGTTAAGAGTGTGCACAACTCCCAACATGTCAGCAAAGAGGTTTCATTCTAGAGAAGTAGCAATGGAATGTTGTATAGTTCCATAGGACACTTACCCATCACATGCATATTAGTAGCATACTATTCATTAATGCAATTATTCTACACAACCTAAGTCTAGGAACATAAGTATATACTTCATTTATTTAAACAATCAGATATATAAGAAATGACAATTCAAATACTTATCTTTGCTTATTTGTTGTGTGGACTCCCTCTCAATCTTTGCTTCCTTGCAAGAACTATTAGAGTGTGCTCCCTCTTGATCTTTGCTTCCTGGATTACCTGTCCTTGAACTTATATCCATCCTCGATAACTATGCATGATTATTAGTATCATCATTGTGTTATCCTCGAGATCTCATACATAATCATACATTCATTAGTATGATCTTAATACTAAAAACACAATAATCTTAAACATGTATAGTCATGATCATTTCAAATGCATATAATAAGCATTAGCATTCAAAGTTTCAGGGAAAACTTCTCTTACTCATGCATATTCATATTTGACCATAGAACTCTTCTGGTTAGTCATATCATCAAGCAAGGTAAGAGACATAATATGCATAAACCCTAGATTACTCAAACTTGTAACTTCATGAGTAATCATTATCAATCATACAAAAATATAAGATCTTTACATAGGGTAGGATTCTAACTTGATATAGGAAAAACATACCTGGTCATCATATTTGCTAGTTATGTCTAGCAATGTTTTTCTTGTTCTCTTCAATGACCTGCATAACTCATAAGTTAACCATTAAAGAACTAAATTATGCATACCTCTATGTGATTAATGACTATGGATGAGTCTTTGTCTTCATGTCACTATGGTCTTGATCTAGGACTTGATTTGTACCTTCATGTTAGCGGATAACATTCTCCTCATACAACACCATAGTGCATTAGTACAATCATGATACAATCATAAGTGTCATAACCCTAATCAATGAATGTCTTCTATCATGCATTCATACTTTTACTAGGGTGATAAGACAAGTCTAAAATTAAACAAGATTGTTACTAAACTCAATAACATGAAGACAATCATATTATAAACTTAATCATGAACAAATTTCAAAACATACCTTTAAGATTGCTTGTAATAGTTGTTGTTGTTGTTGCTTTTGTTCTTAGGACAATCTAAGGAAAAGTGTCACCTTCTTGGTGTGGGCTGTGAGAGCTTGAACTTCATTCCCCATCTTATCTTCTCGAGCTATAATTCAAGCTTCTTCCTGTGAGCATTCATCCCATAGCCTACTGAATGAGATAAGTTTCTTGCTGGCACAAATTGCTTGGATGAAGGAATCCCATGATCTAGGAAGGCTATTAATAGTGGTCATTACCACTTCTCCATTATCTATATCTTCTCTCATAGCTTCAGGTTGTTCTTTTATCTAGGAGACCCTTGAGAAATAAGATTGCATAGTCTCTGCATTCTAGATCTTGATATTCTTCAATTGATTCCTCAAGGTCATCTTCCGATTTATGTTCTTCCCTTAAAATAGCTTGGTCAAGGAATCAAGCATCTCCTTGGGTGTCTTCAGAGATAACACATGTTGTATGAGATGGTCTTTGATAGAATCAGCAATGATCCTCTTAGCCTTGACCAATTTTTTCTTGTGTAAGGCCTTGGCCTCTTCTCCCTCTAGAACTGGAATCTCTTCACTTATGTAAGTGTCCAACTCATTCTCTTCTAGGATTAACCCAATCCTATACTTCCAGGCTTGGACGTTATCAACCCCTTCAAGCTTATCCTCAAGCTTGGTGTGGTGAGACATTTTCAATGAAAAAATTCAAATGGAAATAAAATATTTAGGTCTTACCACTTGGTTTGTTGAAAACTGGATCTGGAGCTGGATTAGGGTTTGTCAGAGAAACCCTAAAAATTCAAAATGTGAATTTCAACTTTCTGAAAGGATAGAAAGATTCGCCTTGATGAGTTGATCAACCTAGTATATTCAGAATTTGAAATCTGCAAATTTTCATCCTTCAGAAATGCTTTTCAATCTTCCGGATTCACTAGGGAGGACCCTGAATTAGGGTTTGAGTTTCCAAGAGCTTCACCCACCCAAAAATCTCGATCCAAATCTCTAAACTTCGATTTTTCCAAGGAGCTTCCAGCTATGTCTTCAGATTTCAGAAATTCCTATTTTTGTGGAAACACTAAATTTTAGGGCCAAAACTGAAAGTGCTCAGAATTGAATTCTGGTTGGACAGAATGATTCTCCTTGATGAGTAGAGTCAATCTACCTTAATGCTTTTCCAAAATCTGTGGGGAGAAACCCAATAAACAAGAAACCCTAGTTTTCACCACTGTACAATGTCTTCTTCTTAGGTTAGCTCTAATACCATGTTATATTTTGAGCATTAATTCAACATACTCTAGGATCTTTACTGAGAGAATAACATGTACAGCATATCAATCATATCAAGCAATCACATAAGACAATGGACACACAAAGTTTCACTGGGGAAAACCATAATGGTGAAAAATCCCACAACTTCCTCAGAGATAGAAAGAGCAAAGATACAACCAAAGTACAAGAGATAGTCTTCTCCTAGCAGCTACTCCTCCTCCTCAACTAGTGCACCATTTTCCGAGTGATGTAAGAGTGAATAATGAGAGATCAAATACAGAGCTCCTGCTCTCTATTTATACTTGTCATGTCCTGCCCAATAAACTAATAGGGCCGACTTGTCTAACTTAGTCTAACAACCCATGGTTACATTAATCCGGGCTGACCCCTCACTAGGTGGTCTAATAACCCATCACAGCAAGTTACGACACTTGCGACACTTGTCAATACAAATGACGACACTTCCGTATAGAGGAATAATACCATATCTATAGGAGTACAATATACATAGGTGAAATACATTCCGAAGTTACATATACATCAACATAGCCTTCTCATGTAAAGTCTCAGCCTCATCTCCCTCTGGAACTGGAATTTCTTCACTTATGAAGGTGTCCAATTCATTCTCTTCTAGGATTAACACAATCCACTTTGATTTGTTGAAACTAGATCTGGAGTAGGATTAGGGTTTGTCAGAGAAACCTTAAAAATTCAAACTTTGAATTTCAAACTTCTGAATGGATGGAAATATGTGGCTTGCTAAGTTGATCAAGCTGGTATACTTCAATTTTGAAAACTGCAAAATTTGACCCCTCAAAATTTCCTTTGAAACTTCTGGATCTTCTGGACAGGATCTCGAACTAGGGTTTGAAAAAGCCCGGTCTTCTTCCCAACCAAAAAATTCAATCTTGGTCTCTAAATTTCAATTTCGATGAGGAGAATTAAGCCATGGACTTCGATTCCAAAAATTCTAACTCTCTCCGAAGCCCTAAATTCCTGCATCAGTGACAAGCCAAGAATGAAGGTGCTCAGAATCCAATTATGTTTTGACAGAAATATGCACTTGATTGATTCTGGTGCATCTATGAAATTTTGAATCGACAGCTTCTAAAACTTCGGCTTGTGGTATCCTGACCTGTCATCTTTCCATTCCCACAGGTCTGACCTCAATTGGATTCTTTGACATAAATTTATGCCAAGTGTCACAACGTGACCTATTTATGGGATAAAACAGGAGACCAAACTTGTACGGCGTGCCACGTGTCACTGGTTCAACTTAGGCCTCTGAAAATCTTACCTGCAAAAATACAGTCCATTCTCTTACTATCACATTTTACAAAATTTCATTTGGAGCTTCCTATCCCAAGTTGTGACCTTTTTTCCTAGGTCACCTGTTTATGACTAAGATCTGGAAGAGGCAGAAACCCTAGATTGTACTGATCATAAAACACAAATTACAACGAATCAGATTCTGTTCTTTGGACACAAGATACATGGCATGTTATCTATGACCTGTAGAAGTTTTAGATCCTGAACCATCTCCGAAATGGATTTATAGCGAAAGTTCTACGATGACTAGTTTTTTCTATATCAAGCCCTAGCTTGCAATTTGTTGCAAGTGCAACAAGTCTCATAAATGCCATACCATGCCTTACTTCAGGCTAGCTCTGATACCATGTTATATTTTCATCATTTAATTCAATAGATCTAGGATATTAAACTAAAAGAACAACATGTACAACATATCAAGCATAAGAGACAAGAGACACAAAACATTTCATCGGGGAAAACCAAGAAGGTGAAAAACCCCGCAACTTCCTCAGAGATAGAATAAGCATCAATACAATGATCACCATGATCAAACCCAAGAGATATATATCTTCAGCAGCATGCTCCTCCTCCACTTGTGTGCATCCTCCTCTTCTCTCACTAATGCAAAGTGAGTGAATGAGAAAATGTGTAAAATGAGAGAGACACACTCTCTAGTTATACACTAACTTTCACTTGACCTTTACTCAACTAGGTCGGCCCCAACTTAACCATTTAACATAATGTTGACTAGGCCAACCCCTCTAGGGTGGTATAATAACCCTTTGACCCACATGACTCATATAGGGATGACCCCATCAAGGTGGTCTAATAACCCATCAAGTATAAGTTATGACACTTACAATATAACTTGCAACACATGCAAGTACAACTGACGACACTTCCAATTGGAGGAATAATACGTCTCCGTTGGGGATACAATCAAGTACAAATACAATATACAAGTGAATATCTTCTGAAGTTACAAATACATCAACAATTTATCACTTTCATGGTTCGATCAGAAGGAGGACAAAAGGTCACTACAACTACCAAAACCTAAACACAAGGTCTCTCTAAACAACAAAAAAGGTTGACAAAATTGTAGAAGGGTGAAAGGACATCTTCACTTCCCTTACGGGGGTTCCTATGCACTGCCAGGTCAAAAATCCAATCAACTTGATACTAGGTGCTCCTTTACCCAATGGCCCAATATACAGGTTCTTTCATCATGTAGAAAGAGGAAATAAAATTCCAAATTCATGAGCTCATCCAAAAGGACCACATTTGACCAAGATCCTCATGTTGTGGGAGTCCAATTGTGTTGGTGTAGAGAATGGATGGGACATGGTGACTATGTATCGATTATTGATCCCTAAACAAGATCATTGTTAAGAATCAATACCTGATCGCTCAAATTGATGATCTTCTTGATCAGATTAAGGGTGTTAAGTTATTTAGCAAGATTGATTTCAAGTCGAGCTACCACTAGGTCCCAATTGAACAAATCGATGTATGCAAGACAACCTTCAAGTCTAAAGAAGGCCAATTTGAATGGTTGGTCATGCCTTTCGGCTTTGACTAATGCTCCAACGACATTCATGAGGATGAAGGAAGATATCTTATGGCCATTCACAAATTCCTTTCTTGTCTATATCTGGATGTCATCCTCATCTATAGTAGAACCTATGAAGAATATGAAACACATTCAACAGGTCCTGAGTACCCCGCAACAACACAAGATATATGAAAACATTGATAAATGCTCATTTGGCATGCATAGAATTTAGTATTTGGGATACATCATGGATGAACATGGGGTGCATGTTGATCCAAATAATATTCAAGTAATCTACGATTGGCCTACCCCCGACGACCCTAATAAAGCTCTGCAGTTTATTGGGTCTTTCCAACTTCTACCATAGGTTCTTGTTTGGGTTCTCTCATATCTATTGGACCTTAATCCAAGTGACCAAGGGAGAAGCTAAATACAATTTCACTTGGCCAAGGTCGAAAAAAATACCATTCGAGGATCTAAAACACCACCTCTAATCAGAGCTAGACCTCACTCTAGTATACCTTCAACAACCATTCAAGATTGAGATAGATTCCTCGTATTATGCTATTAGTGTAGTCATCACTCAGTAGGGACATATGGTGGCCTATAAATGTGATACATTGTCTAATACTATTCGTAGATATCCCACCTATGACAAGGATATGTACTCAGTTGTGGAGATGTGGAAACAATGGAAGTATTACATCCTTGGAAAGTAAACGATCATCCATGTTGATCATAGGGCCCTACAATTCATGCTGACATTGGGAAAGTTAGAATGACTACCACCCGGATTTTCTCACATAATTGTAACGATTTCATTTGAACATTAACTGCAAGAAGGGTAGCATGAATCATGTTGCATATTACCTCAATCAACCCCCAATTGTGGAACTAACTATCATCCTTAACTCCTATGGGAACGAGACTTCCAAGTGGCCCCAATTATACAATAGTTTCCCTAACTTTGCTACTACATATCATAAATTGAGCACAGGTAAAAAAGTTCCTTGATTTCACCTCCAAGATGCACTTTTGGCTCAACACTTTAACATGGATAAGATAGTAAAGGTGCTTCAAAAGTACTTATGTTGGCCAAAAATCTAGTAGGACATTAGCTAGTAAATTTGATCATGCACTTTCTGTGCCATCTCCAAACCTACCATCACGAAGAAAGGGATATACACTCCTCCACCTACCCTAGACAATCCTTGGGAGTTAGTATCAATGTATTACATTTCCATTTTTCCCTCCACCAAGCATGGTCATGACTATGTTTTTGTGGTTGTCGATTAGTTGTTTAAGATGGCCATTCTAGCACCATGTAAGAAGAGTATCATAACCAAAGCCACTACTAAGATATTCTATGAGCATGTTTGAGTTCATTTCGGGATACCATGGAAAATTGTTTTAGATCGATATAGTCAATTCCTTGGCACCTTTTGGTCCTTCTTATGATCTCTAATGGACACCAAGATAACGAAATCAACTGCTTTCCACTCCCAAATAGATGGGAAGACATAAGTGGTCAACTGTATGATTGTGCATATCCTATGCATGTATAAGTCTTGTTGGCACAGGATTAATCCGCAAGAAGTGCGGAAGCCGACAAGCTGCGAAAGGGACAATCTACGAAAGAAAGGGTCATTCGCGGATATTGTGGAAGCACGAAAGTATTTAATTAGTTAGATAAGGGTCATGTGGGTTGTTTTGTAACCATGTAGTTTTGTATAAATAGGAGAATGATTGTAAGCCTAATGGAATCGCATTGCATGGGATGTAATTGAAGATCCGTTGATAGAGCTATCGAATTTGTGAGTTTTGGTTTGTTTTGTATGCATAATATGATGTATTGACTATTCCTGCGAAGGTCACTCCGCAAGTTTTAGTGAATGCATGAAGATGTTCGATTATGGTTTTATCTCTGTCTCTATTTCTATTGAATAATGGATGTGAATGTCTGATAGAATGTTTAATGATTTATGGGTTTTGTAATCGTTGTTTATGCTAATAAGTAATCAGATCATGTTAATATGGATATTTGTAATGTGTTGATGAATCTGCAAACAATGAAATGTTAGTATAGTGCGAATGGCGTAATATCTGGTTTTTGTGGTTGTAAAGTGTATTTAATGCATGTCCTCCACTCAAATACGGAAACTTGGTTCCTGCAGCCCCCTTGTGCATCTCGGGTGAGACTTCATTTGCTCTATGAGTGTTGCTGGAAGGGTTAACACTGTTTTCGGCCAGTGCGTAAGGGAGTTTGGGTTGGTGTTTGTTGACGAAAGTGTGCAGTGAATCCATGTTGATAGTCACTATGTCAACAAATGGTTTTGTTGCCAACACCTTGAAGAGGAAAAGAAGAGGACATGTTGTTGCATCCGACGAAACTGGAGATCCAAGAGTGATTTGACAAAAAGATAGAAGAATTCACAAAAGGGGAGAAGAAAAACCCTAGACAGACAGTAATCAATTGGTTGCAAAAATAAATTTATTTAGATATCCAAGAGATATTTTTCTACGAACTCCCAATACTATGCACAAATGGTTAGTGTAGCTAACATTACAAAAGCACCATTTCAAAGAGACTGAACCTGAGCATTGGATGCCAAAACTGATTCGACAGCTGAAACATGTCGACAACACAGTATCAAGGGCTGTCAATTTTTGGGTGGATAGAATCCTAGAGGGATATATCACTAAGTTCGCAGTAGACACGATCATGTCTTACAGCAACAGAGATATAAATTTCTTCAAGGGACCAAGGGGAAGGTTTTTGTTGTTGCTAAAACTATGGATTAAGATGCTCATGTGCGAAAAGGGAATTTTGAGGATGAATTCCAACGAGTAGAAAGATCAGTGTGCAAAGGTTGTAGGGTCATGTGAATGCAGATCCGATAGAAAGATGCAGGGTAGATAGACATGAGAGATGACGAGTTTGTATGGGAAGCTGACAAAGAATGTGGTAACTTGGGGAGTGAAGCGATATTCTGGCATCCTGAGAGGAAGAGGAGGACTGAGAAAGAGTTTCCTAAGAGGACCGGAACAGAAGGTTGCGAAACAAGACCACAATGGAGAAAACGACCCTATTCTGATGCGTACGATTACCAGGCTGCCCCAGAATCAGAAGAGACATAGATCGTACGTTACAACATACCTACAACCCCACCCACTACCCAAAATTTCATAAGAGGAAAGCCAATCTATTCACACAATTTCCCTACGTGTAGCGGTAAAAGTAGTGCATCAATAAACAATAATAGTAGGAACGTTAGAATGGAAGACGACACAAAAATTCCCACTTTCCAGGGAAACGGGACTGAGGATCTCGAGCAGTTTTGGTTTCTATGTGAAGCAGTATGGATCGTGAAGCAGGTCTAGGATGAAGCTATTAAATAGGGACAACTAGCGACAACCCTTAGGGGCCGTGCACTAGCTTGGTTCATGAATTTTACATGGGTTCCGACAGGAACACTAGCCAAGACATTGGCAGAGATCAAAGCAGGCATGATCTATGAATTCAGGAAGCCAAAGTCGGAATCGCAGTATGTCACTGAGCCCAAAGAAATCAAGCAATACCCAAATGAGCCGCTCTGGGAATTCGATCAACGATACAAGACGTCGATATCAAAGGTGAGTTTTGGGATAAATGATATGCAACACAAGGAGTGGTTCATCGTAGGACTAGTACCACACATTGTATTGGAGAAAACTCACTATGGCTTGGGGTAGACCACAACAGACAACTGACTACCAAAAATCAACTCAATTCTCAATGCTATGGTATATAAATGACAATGTTAAGATAATGAAGAATATAACCAACCTCGATCCAAACGTTTGATGTAGATCCCCAATGGAGCTTTTCAATCCGTGCACTTGAATCTGCAAATTAGTCTTGAAAACCAATATACAACAAGTACATATAATATATAAACGATATTAACATCATCAATAGCAATGGCCCATGATATGACAAGTAAATGCAACCCAATGTAGTATAAACAACATTTACAACATTAATGGACCAGAATATGAGTATTTCTATTAATAAACAAGAAGAAGTACAATGTGATACGACCTCTTGCCGGCAACCAATCTGAACCAAGATCTGGGTCAATCCACTTGTGCCTCCACCACTTCAATCCTCCATGGAATGGAAAACTCAAACTATGATAAAAGTTTGGAAGGTGAACATAAAGGGTTCACAACTACAAGGATCATTGAGTGTAGACTCAAGATAGGGAAAAAATCCACTAGAGTTCTCTTGCTCTTCTTTCTCCCTCCCGTCCATAAGCCATATGTGCTCAATATATAGTCCTCTCAAAGGTAAGTGAAAGGACAGATCGAGGTGTTTCTTGGGCATATGGAGGGTCAAAGGTCACCCAATGACCACTTTTTGGAGTAAAAAGTAATAAACTAGTGATTTTTACCATTTTACATTCTACCCGCGGGCTATAGTGATGCAACTCGTGGGTACGCCCACTACAATGATGTAGCTAGCGTACAAGGGAAAAAATAGGTAAAATAGTGTCTAAAGGATATAAAGTGGTTCTGAGTCAGTGAAATGGATCCTCTAGGCCAAAGAGCATTGATTCTCACAAGGTGAAAAATTACATTGTAATAGATTCCCCCTAATGTGTGAGGTCAGAGACTGATGCTACGATGGCCGAAATACATTATAAATCTCAGAAATGGAGTGATGGAGACACAAGTGGAAGGAGTAGCTCACTTGTCATAATACAATAGTATCCTTGAATACATGTCGGTAGTAAAACAATCTGATACAATGGCCATGAATAGGCAGTACATAGTGAATACATGTCATAAGTGATCATATCCATGATCCCTCTGCAGTAAGATATGGTCTCCTGCTAAAAAGGAAACAACTGGTGCAAACTAGAGGTACAAATTGCTGATATCTGAGAGGTGATATCTCAGATGTAAATTCATCATCATAAGTAGCATACTGAATGCCACTATCACCCGGGGTCTTCTACACAAGTCTTCGATGGTGCAAGTCCCATCAAGTGAATAAAGGAGTTGAGGTCGAACCTGATGTGACATCGTCTGATTACCAGTCAATGATGCATACCGTTAACAGACGTGAGATAACCCAACAATAATGAAAATGGGCATCAAGGCACAAAGCACAATCATTGGAGTGTGAATAGATGAGTTGAAGTCGAACACTAGGATGAATCCATTGATCTGGGGACATTGATGTATTCCCAAAACTGCCGATGGTGAGAGAACCTGCCACTAATGACTACAAGCCTCAAGGTACTCAACCAAACTCTAAGCCTCAAGTTCCGGAATAAATGGGTTGGAGTCGACAGAACGAGACTCACTGGTAGGAGGGCATTAAGGCATCCCCCATCAACCAAGATGAGGTACCAGCTATGCTAAAAGATTTGGAAGATCTTAGGTGAAACAGACTAACTTGATAAGGATGGCTGACATGGAATAGTCAAGAGATTCGAGGAGTGGTCGACTCTGGTTTCAGGATTTCCTTTGAACAAGAGCATGAGCAGATGGATAGACTCAGGAAGCATAGACTCGATATAGACTGTGTGGTGCAAGAGGCATCATAAAGGGCTCCATAATGACTGGAAGCTTAACCAATCGATGGAGTAAACTGAGAAACAAGTACAACTCCTAAGGTCCAACTATAGTCCCGACTCATAATGTATGGAGTGGAATGAATGCTCTGTTCAAAGGCTACACAACAGCTACCAACAAGAAGTAGTAACCATAATCCTGTCTGGATTTTTGGAATTTTTTATTTTTTGGTCTTTTTCATATTTGGGAAAGCTTGAAAAAGAATAAAATTGCTTATAGTACAACAAGTGGGGGAACGAGTGTCAAATAGCAAGTAGACTAGTTCCAAGCAGTGGAACATACCTATGATCAATGCAAGGAAGTGCATGCAGGATGTGGACACTCAGGGGGTGTGTTCCCTCAGGGTTAAAAGGTCATCAAATTGTGGAGGGAAAAGGTAAGCTATACAGGGCTCGACAGGAAAAGTGCTCAAGCACCAATCTAATAAGAGAGTAAGCGAGAACCAGCACAAGGCTCAAGTAGCAAGCAGGATGATGCAATGCAATCACAACTTGACATAAACGAGGGAGTCCTTATGGGAGATGGCTAGCATAAGACAAAGTAGAGTATGAGTCTTAATCGCAACGTCATGGCGTAACTACAAAGGACTTCCAATCCTAAGGACAAACAATGGCATAAGGACCAGAATGCAAAAAGGGGTTCTATCTAGGGTACCCATGTTCAGAAAGGCCCTACCACCACATAATGAAACTTCTATAACAGTGTGAAGGTTTCGTGTTAGTTAAGAAGCAAGGTCGCACCTAGGGTTTATGAAAGTGGTCAAAAGGTCAAATGCATAATGCATGTGAAAATGACATCTAACCTATATGCCAGGTGGGAAATGTACCTGCCGTAGGTGTGAAATGCTCACAAACAACATCCGTCGAAGAGATCTGGTTATAAACGCTACTCCATGACATTGGATTAGTCCACAACATCATTAAATGGCAAAAACTATAAACAAGTGGGTTTTGAAAATTATAAATAGTAACAAAAATTTACAATTTACAATTCATTTTTACTATTCACCGATTTGGAGTTTTGTAGTTAGTTTTCACATCAAAGTTCAGCTACTGATTCCGGGAGCTATAGGCGTCCAATCATCGAACCGTCAGGAGTAGGTTGGTAATCTCATCCCCACCTTCCATTTCAATGTTTTTATTTAAAATTTCATTGGTTAAAATTTTTGTTTGGCCATGCCCTACATGGTCACAGCGATACCTACGGGCTATAACTATCCAGGTCATGGGTAGGGTTGGGTACTTGTAGTCAACACACACATTGACCATGGGTACTCACCTCTATTAGCACAACTTCCCGCGGGTATGGCCGTGAAGTGAGTTTTAAGCAAAAATGACCAAATGTTTGGGTTTTTTCTCTTTCCAAGATGGTTCTAGAGTGGAGAGAGAGAGAACATGACCTAGTAGATGAGGCTATTCAGAACGATGTGCGTGCATAGAAAGCGCTGCAAGCATGTGCTTTATACAAATTTTGGAGCATAGGGGGTTTGAGGGCCCAAAACGTATTGCTTCGGCATTTGATAGACTATTGGGATGTTGATGCACAAAACTTCAACCTAGATGGGAAAATACTTTCACTGGAGGTGGAAGATATCTATTTCATCACAGGTTTGTCCCAACGAGGTGAGGTGGCAAGCCTTCGGTCTTGAACTGTGGGTGGTGAGGTATTGTGTTCCAAATACTTGGGCAGTGGGAAGTCAGGTGCCCATTCGAGCCATAATCAACCTGAGCATGAAGTTTGTTGTGGCAACTTTAGTGCGGATCACTGGATCCAAAGCTCTTCACCAGGCATCCAGGCCAGTTATGTTCTATGCATCAGAGTGCATGCAGCCTATGATACTTGACTGGTGTACTACGCTAATGGGGTCCATGAAGACCTAGTTGATAGAGTGCAAGCAGGGGGATGCAAAAAACTTTGGGTATGGTAGTATTTTGTGCAGCTCCTTCTTCGAGCGGGTTCCGGGGTTCAGTTTGAGGGTTGAGGTCCCTTCTCATAGTCTCCGCAACCCAGCCATGACCTGGTGGGCCGAGGTCTTGATGCAATAGGGTGGTGGCCATCAAGCATCACCATATACAGAGGAGTTCTTTTACTGGTGGGATCGACAAATCATAGCGATAGATGACTACCCTTATGCATGGATAGACTTCCGGCAGGATCGAGACATGCTGCTCCCACTAGATGCAGCGTTCAGAGACATTGCTGAGTAGTATTTTTAGGTTTTTGGTATATTAAATTTGTATGGATTTTTTATTATAGATGTAAATGCAAAAAATCGTTTTGGGAGTAGTATCATGTATTAATGTTTGACTGTTTGCTCGCAGAAAAGGACCCAGTGAGACCTGATGGCTTCCCAAGACTTCGTCACTGGGGCAGGGGTGATGAGATGGTAGGTGCTGTAGCAAAGCGGACACTATAAACTCTGCGGTCCAACATATCACAGATGACTGCCAAGGTACCACAGGAAGAGGTGGCACAGCTCCCAGAGGATAGGTAGCGTCAAGTAGTGGGGGTGCCGAGCAACTGGGTGCGACTACTGCAGTGTGTCGCAAATGCAGTGCATTACTTTTATCAGACACATCCTGTCAAGGCAGTAGCTAGGCCTCCTCGTAGGGAGTAGACATCTCAGGATTTCAATTTTGTATCGATATGTATATTTTTTAGGGCTACGAGCTCCAGTTTGGTATCATGACACTACCATTTTTGGACATATTATTTATAAAAAAATTTGGTTCTCCGGTTCTACTATATGTGTATATGTACAAATGTGTGAATGTCTTCTTTTATTTGTGTGCTTCATTGTGAATGCGACAAATTCCAATCTAATACATAGTTATCATATGCATTAGATATATGATTAACACTTCTTGGAACATGAATGTACGTAACTGAAACAAAATGTCGTTCCAAGAGTCTTACCCTTGGGAATTTCTGTAGTAGTGTAGGATCTTGCACATGGTACTGCCCATTCAGCTGAGACACAAATAGTTGTGAATCTAGGCAGACTTCTAAAGACTGGATACCATGTTAGATGGCATCCCAAAGTAGCTCAATGAAGACACTATACTCAGCCACATTGTTAGATGTAGGACCAATACAAGCACCTCCCGAGGACACAACTAGGTGGTTAGGTGAGAAAATAACTCAGGATGCAGAAGCAAGCTATTGCATATGACGGCTAGCACCATCAGCGAACCCTAAGAATGTAGGAAACTCTGCTAACATCTGTCAATCAAATGGAAGCTAATCAGCAGACCCAAAAACCAAAATAAAGGTAAACTATGTACAGAAGTAACTATATAGTAGTATACAAAAGTATTATCCTAAACGAGAGGTTCAAGCGTAATACCAATTGAGGTAGAGCCCATTTCTAGGCTCTTTTAAGACAGTCCCCTCATAGTCTTCTAATTCATAGGATCCTTTTTCTAGGACACGCCTCATGATGTAAGGGCCATGCCACATGGGGTTGAACTCGCCTGCCCCTAGGGGTTCTTTAGCTTGGTCATATAAGAGGACCAAGTCACCTTCAGCATATAGCAGGGGACGGATAGACCTATCGTACTGAACCTTAACATGACATTTGTTGGCATCTATAGCCACGGCGGCATCTCGATGCTACTCGTCAAGCTGCTCAAGGTGGATCAAACATTGCTCAAGACCCGTCATATTAGGGAGGAGCTCTATGGATAGTTTAATAGAAGGGATGTTGCATTCAATCAGTAAAAGTGACTCCACACTGTGAACTAGCTGAAATGGTGAGAACCTAGTGGCAATCTTGACTGCGATTCGATATGCCCACAAAGCAGGATATAACATGATGTGCCAGTTGTTCTTGCTTTATTGGATGGTACGCTGGAGAATGGTCTTCAAAGACTTATTAACTGCTTCAACTTGACCATTCACTTGGGGATAATAAGAAGATGAGTATTCTTGACGAAACCCAAGCTTGAGAGATAAATCCTCCATCATCTTGTTCTGAAAGTGACTGCCATGGTTAGTGGCAATCTCCTTCGGAATACCGAACCGAGTGATAATTTGATTGAACATGAAATGGGCTACTATAGCACCATCGGCTTTTATGGTAGACATGGCCTCAGCCCGTCTGGAAAGGTATTCCATGGCCACTATAATATGGTGATGGCCCCCAGCTGAAGTTGGTTTGCAATCCATGAAATCCATCCCCCACTTGGTGAAGGGACCGATGTTGACGACCGAATGAAGGGGCGCTGGATGCGAGTGTATATTTCAAGAAAACACCTGGAAAGGGTGTCATCTATTCACAGCTTTAATACAATCTTTAAAGATTGAAGGCCAAAAATAATGAGCTCACATGATACATTGGGCTATAGCAAGCCCAGATAAGTGACCGCCACACACCCTCGCATGGCAATCATTAAGCACCCACTCTGCTTCTTCGTGAGTTAAGCAATGACGAAGAATAGAATGCTTTCCTCGGTGATACAAAGTGTCATTGATGATAGTATAATATTTAGCATGATGTTTCACACGCTGTCGCTCGTCTCGTGAATAATGCAGAGGAAACTTCAAAGTTTGGAGATATACAATGACATCCCCATACCAAGGGTCCTCGGATGAGATAAGAAATAAGTGCTCATCCAGAAAAGAATCTTCATGAACGACATCCTCATCAAGTCTCGGAAGGTCCGACATAAGCTCAGCAAACACCAACGATTTCACCAAAGCAAAATCGAGATCGAACTCCTGAAGGATCACAATCCATTTATTGTACCTTCCCCCCCTATAAGGCGTTGTGATAGCATGAATTGAAACAGATTGATATGCACAACAACTGTGGTTGTTCTGAGAAAAATGTAATGTCATAACTGCTGGACTGAATGAATAGTCGCAAGTGCCAACTTTTCCACATGAGTATATCTTAGCTCAGCATCTACTAGATTTCAACTGAGGTAATAGATGACATGCTCGACAATCGCATCATCAACCTGAACCAAGACCATGCCAATCGTCTCTTGATATGTGACCACATAAAGGATAAAATCTCGTGCGAAGTCTGGTGGACTAAGCACAGGGGCCGATACCAAAGCTTTCTTAAGGGCGTCAAAAGACTGTTGGGCTCGCTCATCCTAGATAAAGGGTTTTCCTTTCTTCAATAAGTGTGCTAAACCTTTGGTAAGATTAGCATAATTGACTACAAAACAACGTTGAAAAGTGGCTCTCCCTTGGAGGCTCTGAAGTTGTAACAAGTTGTGCAGAGGAGGCAACCAAAGTATTGCCTCAACTTTAAGAGGATTGACTCTAATACCCTCTTTCGAAACTATGAATCCTAGAAGGTGACCTGTCCTTACAGCAAAAATGCATTTGTTAGTATTTAATCTAATCTTTATCATATACATCATTCGAGAATCATGCGGAGGTGCTTGGGGTGGTCCATTCTCTTGCGAGAATGGCCAGCAAGATCATCCAAGAAAAGCTCCATAATATTTTTAAGATCGTGAAAGGCATTGGTCATGGCACACTGGTTAATATCGTGAAAGGCCGAAGGGCATTTTTCAATATGCAAATGTTCCCCAAGGACAAATTAAACATGTCTTATGTTGGTCCTCAGGTTTGATTTGAATCCGATTATACCCTAAAAATCCCTCCATGAATGAAAAAATATCACTTCCCGCATAAGCATCCAAGATCTGATCGATGAATGGCGTGGGGAAGTTGTCTTTCGGACATGCACGGTTCAAATCTCTAAAATCAGTGCACACACAGATCGTTCCATGCTTCTTATCCATAGGAACGGGGTTTGACACCCATTCGGTAAGGGGAACGGGGTAGATGAAACCGGCATTGAGCAATTTCTCCACCTCTGCCTTAATAGTGATTGCTTTTCTAGGGTTCACAACACGTAAGCATTGTCGAACCGATTTAGCGTTGGGATATGTTCTAATCTCATGTTCAACAATGCGGGGGTCTATTCCTGGCATCTCCTCATATGACCAGGAGAAAGCTTCCAGGAGTTCTGTAAACAATTCAGTGTAAATAGCAATCTCCTCAGGAGTGCAATCGTGACTGATGTAAACGTTCTTGACCTTTCCAGGAGTACAAGAGATGTTGATCGACGTAGTTGGGGAAATGTTAGCCATATTCCCCTCCGCAAAAACATCATGCGACCCTAAAAGAGCCACAAGGTGACCAACCATCTCTGCTAGAGTCATCCTAAACTCTTCTTGTTTGGTGAGCTTGAGGTTGGGAAGGAAATAAGAGCCCAAGGCCTCTCACTACCACACATGGCCTCCATAATAGCTTCATCTGAAGGCAAAGTATCATCAAGGTAGTCGTGTGAACAAGACGAGTTGGCTGCCCAAACTGGCAGCGTAACAGGATTTTCCTCGACTTTCTGAGAAGAAGAAAGATCTAGCTCTGGAGTGGCTTGTTGAATATGCTGGTAAGTGAGCTCAGCTACAGACAGTGGCATAGACATCTTGATGTGTGTAATTTCTCCAGACGTGGAACTCGTGGATGGTAAAGTCCATGGATCATTAAAATAAGAAGTCCGGAATGGCATATTATGCAAAGGAGGAGACGCATCGTCGGTAATGGTTCCAATAAAATTCATAGGTGTGGCACACTGGTTAATATCGTGAAAGGCCGAAGGGCATTTTTCAATATGAAAATGTTCCCCAAGGACAAATTAAACATGTCTTATGTTGGTCCTGAGGTTTGATTTGAATCTGATTATACCCTGAAAATCCCTCCATGAATGAAAAAATATCACTTCCCGCACAAGCATCCAAGATCTGATCGATGAATGGCATGGGGAAGTTGTCTTTCGGACATGCACAGTTCAAATCTCTAAAATCAATGCATACACAGATCGTTCCATGCTTCTTATCCATAGGAACGGGGTTTGACACCCGTTCGGTAAGGCGAACGGGGTAGATGAAACCAACATTGAGCAATTTCTCCACCTCTGCCTTAATAGTGATTTCTTTTCTAGGGTTCACAACACGTAAGCATTGTCGAACCGATTTAGCGTTGGGATATGTTCTAATCTCATGTTCAACAATGCGGGGGTCTATTCCTGGCATCTCCTCATATGAACAGGAGAAAGCTTCCAGGAGTTCTGTAAACAATTCAGTGTAAATAGCAATCTCCTCAGGAGTGCAATCGTGACTGATGTAAATGTTCTTGACCTTTCTAGGAGTACAAGAGATGTTGATCGACGTAGTTGGGGAAATGTTAGCCATATTCCCCTCCACAAAAACATCATGCGACCCTAAAAGAGCCACAAGGTGACCAACCATCTCTGCTAGAGTCATCCTAAACTCTTCTTGTTTGGTGAGCTTGAGGTTGGGAAGGAAATAAGATCCCAAGGCCTCTCACTACCACACATGGCCTCCATAATAGCTTCATCTGAAGGCAAAGTATCATCAAGGTAGTCGTGTGAACAAGACGAGTTGGCTGCCCAAACTGGCAGCGTAACAGGATTTTCCTCGACTTTCTGAGAAGAAGAAAGATCTAGCTCTGGAGTGGCTTGTTGAATATGCTGGTAAGTGAGCTCAGCTACAGACAGTGGCATAGACATCTCAATGTGTGTAATTTCTCCAGACGTGGAACTCATGGATGGTAAAGTCCATGGATCATTAAAATAAGAAGTCCGGAATGGCATATTATGCAAAGGAGGAGACGCATCGTCGGTAATGGTTCCAATAAAATTCATAGGTGTGGCACACTGGTTAATATCGTGAAAGGCCGAAGGGCATTTTTCAATATGCAAATGTTCCCCAAGGAAAAATTAAACATGTCTTATGTTGGTCCTCAGGTTTGATTTGAATCTGATTATACCCTGAAAATCCCTCCATGAATGAAAAAATATCACTTCCCGCACAAGCATCCAAGATCTGATCGACGAATGGCGTGGGGAAGTTGTCTTTCGGACATGCACGGTTCAAATCTCTAAAATCAGTGCATACACAGATCGTTCCATGCTTCTTATCCATAGGAACGGGGTTTGACACCCATTCGGTAAGGGGAACGGGGTAGATGAAACCGGCATTGAGCAATTTCTCCACCTCTGCCTTAATAGTGATTGCTTTTCTAGGTTTCACAACACGTAAGCATTGTCGAACCGATTTAGCGTTGGGATATGTTCTAATCTCATGTTCAACAATGCAGGGGTCTATTCCTGGCATCTCCTCATATGACCAGGAGAAATCTTCCAGGAGTTCTGTAAACAATTCAGTGTAAATAGAAATCTCCTCAGGAGTGCAATCGTGACTGATGTAAACGTTCTTGACCTTTCCAGGAGTACGAGAGATGTTGATTGACGTAGTTGGGGAAATGTTAGCCATATTCCCCTCCGCAAAAACATCATGCGACCCTAAAAGAGCCACAAGGTGACCAACCATCTCTGCTAGAGTCATCCTAAACTCTTCTTGTTTGGTGAGCTTGAGGTTGGGAAGGAAATAAGAGCCCAAGGCCTCTCACTACCACACATGGCCTCCATAATAGCTTCATCTGAAGGCAAAGTATCATCAAGGTAGTCGTGTGAACAAGACGAGTTGGCTGCCCAAACTGGCAGCGTAACAGGATTTTCCTCGACTTTCTGAGAAGAAGAAAGATCTATCTCTGGAGTGGCTTGTTGAATATGCTGGTAAGTGAGCTCAGCTACAGACAGTGGCATAGACATCTCTATGTGTGTAATTTCTCCAGACGTGGAACTCGTGGATGGTAAAGTCCATGGATCATTAAAATAAGAAGTCTGGAATGGCATATTATGCAAAGGAGGAGACGCATCGTCGGTAATGGTTCCAATAAAATTCATAGGTGTGGCAAAATCATAAGTTCCCATCAATGAAGGGTACATACCAACACCCATGGATGCTGTGGAAGGGGAATTAATGAAATCCAACTGATCGATGGTCACAATCTTGCCTTCATGAGGAAAGCAGATAACTATGAATACAGTAGATGCGACAGCCTTCATAGCGTACATCCCATTCCGACCCAGTAAAAGGTTGTAGTCGATGGGCGCATCAACCACCTTGACTTCAATAGGCACAGATTTACCTCCCAAGCAGACAACAAGGGAATGGATAATTCCATGCAGCTTAAATGAAGTGAGCGTGGTTCTAGACGTGAGTAGAGGAGGAGTGCCAAGAGCTTTCCAACAAGTTAATGACATTACTGATGCAGAAGCACCTTTGTCAACCATCATACATTTGACAAAATTCTAAAGGCAAGCCACCTAGATTTGAAAAGCCGTGTGGTAAGGTAAGTGAGGTTAAAGATCAGTAGTGTCAAACTTGATAACACTGGGACTTCCCCCATCCTGAACTCCTAACACACTCAAAAGGGCATGCTTTTGAGAAGGACAGGCCTGTAAAACTTCAAGAGCCCACATGGCACACGGATTTTGGCCCAAATCTTCCATGATGGAGTAGTTATGGGTGGCTCAAGCATTAGGATTATGCATAGAGTGCTTAAGAACACCTTTCGGTATCCGCGGCATATTAGAGGGCTTCTCGATATGCAAGGAATTGTCAAGAGGAGGGTGAGGCTCACTTCCCATATTAGGCTGTGGTGCACCATAATCTCATTGACAAGTGGCAACACTAACCTCCGATTGAACCATATTCACATATCCATAACCACCATTCTTGGAAGAAGACATTGTCGTCTTAGTAGGTCCATAACCAGTGGTGGGAGCAGGTGAAGCCATGTTTTAATGATGAGGAAGGGGATCCTTTAACACAGCTGGGCTCTGTGCCAAATGCTTTTATGCTTCTTCGATTCGAGGACATAAGTGAGTAAGATGATCTTCCCCACAAAGATTCCAAGGAAACTTCACCTTACGCCTAGGTTTACAGTCCTCACTAGCATTTTCGCCTTCCCGAGGAGCGTTGGCATTATTCTTACAAGGGGTGTTGTGATTGCTATTGTTGTTCCCATTGTTTCCACCCTTATGGTTGTTTATCCCCTTTTTCTTACCACCAGGTTGCTGGTTACTTGATTGGTTTGTCGATTGCACACTGTGTACATCGGACAACGGGGTGGAAGTGGACAAGGTATGAACCTGTCTGGGAGTAGACTGGTTTAGCAACAAATTTTGCATTTGATTAGCCACCAAATATATAGGGCGAGTGCTTACGGATCACACAATGCCATCGGCATGCAGTCCAGGAAATGACTGAGGCTCATGGCATGTTCGCGGTGCGTCAGGAATAATGTCATACAAAATGCTAGACTGAGAGTATAGTAAGTCTAACTGCTGGACTTTCAAGATGGCTTGTTCCGCAATCACAATGCTAGACATTGAAACATCCTTAGCAATGTATGGGAGTAGATACTTGAGGAACCATTCCAACCTAAACTATGGAGGGATGTTGGATTTCACTAACCTCTTCTGCCGACGCCACTCTTGAATTTAGTCAGAAATATGTGTGGCCTTATTTTGACGGAAGGTAGACAAAAAGTTTAGTACCAGTATCATAGCGAATCGGCAATTGGAAATGATCCAAGAAAACTAAAGCGATCTCGTTAAAACTCCTATAAGTGTTTCTAGGAAACTCAACATACCACTTAGCGGCTGCCCCTATGAGGGTGCGTTGAAATAGTTGCAATCTAACGGAATCATGATTCAACGAGTTGGAAGAGTACCAAAGGTGAAATATTGTGATATGATCACCCGGGTCCTCACCACCTTTCCATTCAAACTTAGGAATGTCCAAAGGGAGCTTGGTAGGGACCAGAGGCCAATTAGGGTCATGACACACCGGATCATTCGTGAGCTTCGAAAGATCCGGAAGATTCAATCGTGCAAGGAACGGGAGCTGCGACTAGAAAGCTTGATTATAAGCTCCCATAAAAGGTTGGTTGAACAGAACCAAATGATAAGGAGTACCAAAAGCTTGACCATGAGCATTACACTGCTGATAATGAGGACCTGACGGTCCATATGCTTGACCATGGCCATAGGGTTGATAACCTCCTCCAACCTGACCCGTATGAGAGTAAGCAGGTATATAAGTGATTTGGGCACCATATTGAGGTGGGTTATACTGGTGGCCAGCACCGACTATGTTGTAGTAAGGGTTTCCACCATAAGTATGGGGCATATACGTACTATTCGTAGCAGGAACCGGGTTGTAATGACCATAATGGTGAGGTATGATCCCACCCCCAACATTACAATCAGTGTGAGTAGTCGTGTGGTGACCATAAGCATGAGATGTATTCCCAACCCCAACATTGGTGTTACTAGTAGTAGGGATGGTGGCATTATGTCCATGTGGATAGGATATATTCCCACCTCCTACATTGGCATTACTAGTGGTGGCAGTGGACGCAAAAGTATGTGGTATATGTCCACCCTTGTGGTTAGGAGGAGCATTAACATTTGCGAAAGTGGTCCGAGGTTGATGGGTAGCGGCATGTTTATTAGGTGGTGGATGGCGAGTTGTGTTGCGAACAGTGTTCCTATTAGGTTGGGTAGCTGTAGGAGGCAGTCGTCTTCCAACATTAGCATTGTTAGGAGGAATATGACCAGTCCCCATACTATGTGTGTGATTGGACAACATGGTGCCCCTGGTGAGGGTATTGCCCCCAGTGGGTGCAGTGTGGCCAACACCATGGCTAGTGCCGGCGTGACTACCAAATGTAGTGGAAGGATCAACTGTGCTATAATTAGGCATGCCAAAAGAGAATGCGATTGGGTTGACCATAGGACTAGTGTCGTCATGTAACTCTGGCATCCCATGTATATAATTATGTGGAAACGAAGGATCGAACGGGTCATCCTCGGGTGGATCTGGACCAAAAAAATTACGTTGAGTCTCAGGTGGATCACCCCCCCACACCTCACAAGGAGTAGGGATGTCTGAAGCGTGTTTGACTCTACCCAATGAAGTCATAGGTATTTCTTCAGTATCAGAGTGTGCAGCAGTCATGACGTGTAGGACGTATGTCTCATAAGAATCCAAAGACTTAGAGGGAGCCCGTCAGTGTGCCCTAGCAACGCAGCTTGAAATCTCGGCAGGTTGTAAACCAGCCAACCGAAGGGATCAGAGGAGAGTAGGACTCCAAGCCACAATATCTCTGGAGAGAATATAAAATAAAAACGTCCCTTAAAGGCCAACTATCAATCAAAAATAGTAAATCAAAAGCACACACCTAGCGAAACTACAGCCAAGAGCAAACAAACAGAGTAGCTAAATGATCTCCCAACACTAGAGCCAGTATGTCTTGCCTAGGAGAGGCTTGAGACTCCCAAACTATAGCCGGAGGTAATAGAATCAATTATAGAGACACCCAGGATTTACTACATGCAAAGGCCATAACCCTCAGCAACAACCAACTGTGTTGTCCAATCCCTATCTGACTCAAGACACAAACAACATAACCACTGCAAGTACCCTATGTGATACCTAGGTAAGGAAACTATGGTCATCGCAATATAACCACTGCTCAGGGGGACAGTCACAGGTGAGATTCGTCATATGGGTAGGGTAGCTGAGTCTAAAACTCAATGAGGTTCAAATCCCCCAAGAGTCCCCAGATACAAACAAGTCCTGGAAATATCTCCCATGTTCAGCCGGTATCAGAGGGATATCTCCTCAACCAACCTCCCATGACCTCGTGCTTAACTTTTGGTTTGAGTAGAGATTCTTGAGAACACTGATGTATACCATGGATTCCTCCACTCACTGGTCAGACACCTAATGTTTAGTCTAGTAGTCTTGGATTGTTAACTCACAATGATCTATTCCAAGACTCTAAACCTATGCTAGTTGGTGTACCCTATAAATAAAATTGGTCTAGTCAATTTTAAGATTAAGCATTAATTTGAATGGTTGTGGTTAATCAAAGGATATGGTCGTGAAACTAGTGATGTGTATAACTGAAAAGTATGCAAAATCGTCAAATCCTAGACTCATTTATCCAATGAAAACAATGCCACTAGTATGCAAAATCATCCAACGATTTCTAAATAAAAATGCAATCCTTTTATATTTTTGATGCACAAGCAGAACCTAAATGAAAGCAGCAAGCACTCATTGCAAGATGTAGTACATAAAAGAATTTTTTTTTTTGTATTTTCTCTTATAAACAAAAGGAAAATGCAAAACTATATGTATATTTTTGTATTTTTCAATATAAGGAAATTAAAAATGCAAGCAAAATCCTACTATCTAGTCACTGATATGCCAAGGAGATCACTAAGACAACCCAACAGATGCCAAACAGTAAGACTCGACCAACATAATGAGCTCAAAAGGAAAAAACAACAAGGCTAAATCCAAAGATGGGTAAAAAACCAACAAGGCTCAACCAAGAGAAAAGAAGAGTTCTAGTCACAACCAAGGCATGGAACAGTGAAGAAATAGGCCAACAAAGACTCAGGATCATCCAAAGACAACCCAGCAACAACCAAGATTCATAAATCAACCAAATCCAGAGTTGTACGCTACTGTCGAAGGAAAACCCGCAGGTACCCGCAAGCAGTAGAGTAAACAGAGGCAGGTGTACGTGGGCAGAGCTAAGCTCACCCACGGGTAAGGAAAGGAAAATGGGAAAATAAAGAGTCCAATGGCTCAGAAAAAACCAGTTTTCTATAGTGTATCTCAACAGCCAATCAGTGACACAGATATTCGACAAACAACAACTCTAATTAAGGACTAATGCTCAAAAATCCCCAAAAATGGATGTTTTCCCCAGTATGGTCACCATTTCTGTTTTGGAGAAAACTCACTATGGCTTGGGGTAGACCACAACAGACAGTTGACTACCAGAAATCAACTCAATTCTCAATGCTATGCTATATAAATGACAATGCTAAGATAATGAAGAATATAACCAACCTCGATATAAACGTTTGATGTAGATCCCCATTGGAGCTTTTCAATCCATGCACTTGAATCTGCAAATTAGTCTTGACATCCAATATACAACAAGTACATATAATATATAAACGGCATTAACATCATCAATAGCAATGGCCCATGATATGACAAGTAAATGCAACCGAATGTAGTATAAACAACATTTAAAACATTAATGGACGAGAATATGAGTATTTCTATTAATAAACAAGAAGAAGTACAATGTGATACGACCTCTTGCCGACAACCAATTTGAACCAAGATCTGGGTCAATCCACTTGCGCTTGCACCACTTCAATCCTCCATGGAATGGCAAACTCAAACTATGATAGGAGTTTGGAAGGTGAACATAAAGGGTTCACAACTACAAGGATCAATGAGAGTAGACTCAAGATAGGGAAAAATCCACTAGAGTTCTCTTTCTCTTCTTTCTCCCTCCCATCCATAAGCCATATGTGCTCAATATATAGTCCTCTCAAAGGTAAGTGAAAGGACACATCAAGGAGTTTCTTGGGAAAATGGAGGGTCAAAGGTCATCCAATGACCACTTTTTGGGAGTAAAAAGTAATAAACTAGTGATTTTTACCATTTTACATGCTACCTAGGGGCTATAGTGATGCAACTCGTGGGTACGCCCACTGCAATGATGCAACTAGCGTATAAGGGAAAAAATAGGTAAAATAGTGTCTGAAGGATATAAAGTGGTTCTGAGTCAGTGAAATGGATCCTCTAGGCCAAAGAGTGCTGATTATCAGAAGGGGGAAAATTACGTTGTAACACACATCCATGGACCACTAATGCAACAGAAGGTTGTGACCCAAGCAGAAGCATTGGAGATTGAGATGATGCTGGAGGATTCACCAATCGGTGAAACAGGGTTGGGTATGGATCAGATACAAGCACAACTGGAAAACTTGACGATCCAACTGCAAGACATGAAGAAAGGGAAAGAAGCTCGCGAAGAGATCTGGTGTACTAGGTGTTGGATAGAAGGACACCAGAAGGATTAGTCCCCAGACTTCCAAGACTATTTGCAATCCGGTGCACCAAATCCCCTCAATCAGGGGGGTTTCCTTGGTGTCGTGTCTACCAAACGAGAGGCCATCGACTAGAAGAGTGTGTTTATCTGTAGAAAATGATGTCGAAACCATAGAACTTGTATTGTAAGTTTTGTAAATCGGTTGGCCATGATGACAACAACTGTTGAGCTTATGGCGTACTCCAGGAGAGAATTGCAGCGGCATATTTCATGGCAGGAGAAGAATAGGCACCGGGTCAACAACAATAGCAGTATAACCAGTCATTGGCCCAATATAATCACCAACCGTAGCAATATGATCAAACGCAGTATCCGACACTGCAGTCTCCGACAATGCAATATCCGGCACCACAGTATCCACCACCGCAGTACCCACCATATGTACTACCACAACAACCACAATATGGGAATCTACAATACCAACTGTTTGGCCCACTGCATGGATGGACTAGAGGAGGATTCCATGGAGGTCGAGGTGCTGGAACAGGATGAGGTGGAGATGCTGGATGATGGCAAGGACCAATTATATGCTACAATTGTGGGCAGTAGAGGAACTATCAGAGGGATTTCCCAAATCCAACACCACAGCAGTGCACGTACTACAGCGCTGTGGATCATGGCATTGATGACTGTTCGTATCTCATCGCGAAGTGGTAGAGCAAGAATCCACCACCACCTCCATAGAACCAGAACCAGAATCCACCAGCTATGCAAATGATATCAATGGAGGCTTGAAAAAAACATGTGATTGTTGGAGTGGTGACACGAGGAGGAGCGACGATAGGAGCCGACGGGATACGAACTACTGTCTGACCAACCATATGGAAACATGTCACTTTTGATGTGGAGGTTGAAAGGGATATCTTCTTAGAAGCGCAGGAGGCGATGAGACATAGGAGGCAATTACCTCTTCAGGAATAAGTTATCTACGATATGCCACCAATGTTGAACAAGACGAAGTCGTAGGGAAAGGAGAATACCATAAAATCCTTCTTTATGAGTTTCCTGGATTTGGCAAAGGATTAGGATGCACTGGAGGAGATATTGAATCCATTGACTCAACGAGAGGGTGTACACCAAGAACAAAGATTTAATCGCATACACAAGAGGAAGACAGGGAGAGAGATGTGAATGTTGGCACAAATTGGAGCTTTTGATTTCGACTCAATTATCTTGGACCTCGGGTCGGATTTCAACATTCTGACCAAGAAGAACTCGGAGACCATGGGAAAACCGGAACTGGCCTGCTCACCAATACAGTTGTGATTATCAAATCAAAGTAAGGTTACTCCAATTGGTCGGGTGTAAAACCTTCTCGTTGAGGTTGAGGGCCTCACGTCTTATGCCAATTTCGATGTAATTGAAATTGTGGACAATACCAGTCCCTACCCAGCATTGCTTGGTATTGACTAGGAAATTGATAATCTAGCAGTTATCAACTTTAAGAAGCAGACAATGTCATTTCAGAATCGCGAGATGAGGGTCATTGCACCTTTGGATCCGGCAGAAGGGAAGAGATACGTTGAACTGACTAGAGATGAATTTACAAAGGGATGGGATAATATACACAATATATTGTAGGATTACATAAATCCTACTGTCGATGGTGAATTGGGTTGGCGTAGTGATCCACATCGCAGTGGCATTGTGTTGGATGCTAACTCCAACACATTCTTGACTAGTCTTCGCAGTTGATACAACTTCGACAAGTTTTTGATGCAACAAGACTTCGACAACTTCACACCTTCGACATGTTCAACGACCTCATAGTTCACGACATCGACATACAACGTGGACATGCGACCAACGACTATCGAACCTTGACAGACTGTCTTTCTACCTTCCAGTCGACTGCAATGGTTGAACAGTTGAACTGCTCTAAATTCTTCTTTGTAACTGAACGTAACGGGAAGGCACCCAAGCGTATCAGATTTCTTTATAAGCATGTAAACTATTGTAATATACATCCAATTGGGAGCTAATCGAATTTTATCAAATCTTCATCTTGATTAATCTAGAATAGTTCACATTTTTGCATATTGTCTGTGTGTACTTGTGTATTGCGTTTTGCTCTTTTTGTTTATTAAGATTTTTCCATAACAGAGCCGACTCATTCAGTCGAACTGTTGTCCCCCTTGTGCTTCTTGGACACGATATGGATCATTGGTATCAGAGTGTACTCAATTTTCTTGCTTAAGTTCTGCATATACACTTCTTTCGAAGTTACCTGACTTATGCCAGTTCAAACCCGCTCGCAATCTCAGCAATCCAAGCAGATGTGATCTCTAGCTATGATAGAAGAAACAGATGATAGACATGCAGCCGACGAGATAGCACAGCTTATTGAGCAAGCTCTAGCTCGACAACGAACTGAAATGTTTTCCTAGTTCAATGAGATTCTCTTACGATTCGCCTTGACATCCAGAGGATCCTTGATGAAAACTCACTCCGATAAAATTAGCCCCTTCAAAGTACAAATGAATCTCAATATACCGAATCTTGAAGGAAAGATTGACGTGGAATCCATCAATACTTGGGTGCAATAATTGGAATCCTATTACACTGTAAATCAACTCTCCGAAGCTGAAAAAGTCACCATTGCATCCTTAAAAATGTCGACCTCTGTGCACTGCTGGTGGGAGAACCTCTTGACAAAGATGGAGAAAAACGGAGACCCCATTAACACATGGGATAAGTTCGTCGAACACATCCGGAAGGAATTTTACTCACTGGAATACCTTGAGTAGCAGTATAAGAAGTGGCAGCAGCTAAGGCAATGGAAATACCAATCAGTACAGAGTTACACTAATGAGTTCTACCGACTTATGGAAATACTTGGCATCCAAGATGAAGAGAAATTGCTTGTTCTGAAATACACTAGTGGATTGTCTCAGTACATCCAGCAGGAGATGGAATTTTTTACTGTTAATACGCTTGCGGATGCTTTCCACTACGCCAGCAAACTGGAAACCAAGCAGAAAGGAAAAGTACGTTTTGCAACAAAGCCGACATCAGGAAGACCACCCAATAAAAGGACACCTACCGACCACGCCAAGTCGAGATCTTTTTAGCTGACACTACCAAAAAATCATGACGGTAAGAAGCCTTTTCATAAAAAGGAATGTAGCAAACAATCGTCGACCAGGAAATGCTGTGATTACCGCCACTCATCTTGGCATGATACGTCTGAATGCAAAGCTCGGAAGACATTTTTGGTGAAAGTGTCAACCTCCAATGCATTCAACAAGATGGTGGAAGAATATGATCCAGACGCGATGACCCTTTTGACCCCGACAACTCAAATGTCCTCGACTATTGTCGACGAGGAGTAACGAGAGCGCCTGTTCCATACATGGATATGGGTCCAGAGCAACCCATTGCATCTGATTGTGGACAACGAGAGCCAAAATAACTTCATTTCTGAAGAACTGGTGAATAAATTAGGTCTTGTCACCACTTCACTTCCTCAACCTTACAACATCGGTTGGATCAAGGATGGACAAGAACTACAGATCACTTGACAATGCAAACTCGCCTACTTCATAAAACCTTTTGAAGATGAAGTACTCTATGACATGGCACCACTCTCAGTAGCCGACGCCCTGTTTGGGAAACCTTACCTCTGGGATAGAAATGGAAATTATCAGTCATGGCCTCAGAAGGTGATTGTTAGAATCCAAAATCGATGGTTTAGCATACCAGATCGTCAACCTACACCGACGGTTGCACTGATATCTGCCAAACAGACAAAGAAGCTCATCAATCATGCTCAGAAATTTGCATTAATCATGATCCAGCCGCATCATTCTAAGAAGACCACAGCAACGAGTCGAGTCACTGACCAATGCAGCTCTCGACAGAAGCAGCAAGTCGATCATATTCTCGATGAGTACCAGAACCTCTTTCAAGCTTTAGATGGAGTACCTCAGCATTGCTAGGTAAAACACTCCATTGAACTTGTTCCTAGTTCTTCTTTTCCTAACGCATCTGTTTATAGAAGATCCATTCTCAAAAATGAAGAGATTCATAGACAAATCCAAGAATTAATCAACAAAGGTCATATCCAACCCAACTCCTCTCCTTGTGGAAGTCCAGTCATCTTAGTTCCAAAGAAAGACGAGACTTGGCGCATGTGCATCGACTACAGAGCTCTCAACAAAATATCGATGAAGAATCGGTACCCTCTGCCGCGGATAGACGAGCTTATCGACTGTCTCAAAGGTGCTAAATTCTTTACTAAACTCGACCTCAAGTCGGGATATCATCAGATTCCAATCGAGCCCTCAGATGTGTGGAAAACTGTTTTCAAGACCAAGGAAGGATTGTTTGAATGGTTAGTCATGCCTTTCAGCTTAACCAATGCACCTGCGACCTTCATGCGACATATGGATAAACTTCTCCGACCTTTCATCGGAAAATTGGTTAGTGTCTATCTTGATGACATATTGATTTTCATTCGATCATGGGAAGAAGATGTCGAACATCTTCGACAAGTCCTCGACACTCTCCAGCAAAATCAACTCTATTTGAACATGGACAAGTGCTCTTTTGCGATGACCAACATCAAATATTTTGGGTATGTAATTGACTCTGCAGGCATTCACGTCGATCCAAACAAATTATAGATCCTCAAATATTGGCCCATTCCTAGAAGCATTCAAGAACTAAGAAGTTTTCTTGGTTTGGCGAATTTCTATCGACGATTTATACTTGGCTTCAGTCACATAGCCTGCCCCTTAAATCAATTGACGAAAGGGAACAGGAAAATTGTCTTTCAATGGATAGAAACTCATCAAGCAGCTTTTGAACAACTCAAACACAGGCTCTGCACTGCACCAGTACTTGTGTTAATTGATTTACATCAGCCCTTTGAGATTGAGACGGACGCATCGGACTATGCCCTGGGTGCAGTGATCACTCAATCTGGTCACCCAGTCGCTTTTCATTCCGATACTTTTAACAACACAGTTAAAAGATACTCGACATACGAAAAAGAACTGTATGCCATTGTGCAAGCTCTCAAGCAACGGAGGCATTACATCCTTGGAAAGGAAACGGTCATTCTTACTGATCACAAGCCTCTACAGTTCGCTCCGACACAATCAAAGTTGCAAACAAACTGACAACTCAAGTGGATTAATTACCTACAACAATTTTAGTTGGTGATTAAGTATCGAAAAGGTAAGGCTAGTGCCGCTGTAGATTGCCTTAGTCAACCACCCATTACTCTCCTCTTGACAGTGATGAGTATGCAGGGTTACGACACAACCACTTGGCAACAGTTGTACGAGGACGACAATGAATTCTCAGCAGTCTTCCACTAGTAATAGACTAACAAGCCGTCGACCTCAAACTTCGAATACTTCCTGAAAGATACCTTGCTATACAATCTTGGACAGCTTTGTGTACTAACTGGTGAGCAATGACAACAACTCATTTGGGACGCGTACTATAGCAAGACTGCAGGACACTTTGGAGTAGCAAAGACACTTGCTATTCTACAAAAGTATTTCTTTTGTCCTACACTTAAATCTGACGTCAACAAGTACATTCGATCATGTGTGGTTTGTGCCATTGCTAAGCCACCTAATTGACGACAGGGATTGTACATACCTCTGCCAGTTCCTAGTCGACCATGGGAATCTATTTCTATGGACTACTTGATGGGTTATCCTACTACCAAACATTAGCATGACACGATATTAGTAGTAGTCGACCGATTCTCTAATATGGCCATTCTCATACCATATAAGAATACCATGACAGCGTAGCAGACTGCTCAGCTCTTCTTTACACATGTTCGGAAACACTTTGGCTTGCCAACAACCATCATTTCCGATCGAGATGCCAGATTCGTCAGCATCTTTTGGAAGACTCTTTGGAAATAGCTCGACACACGACTCTCATTGTCAACAGCTTTCCACCCTCAAATCGATGGACATACGGAAGTTGTGAATCACTTGGTAGTACAATTGCTTCGCATGTATAATCACCAACATCGACGCACATGGGATGATAGTCTTCCATACATTTAGCACAGCTACAATCGTGCTCAACACAACTCTACAAGGAAGAGTCACTTTGAAGTCTTTTACGGATTTCAACCCCAGTGCCTATCGACTTGATCAACTCCTCGACACAACTAAACTCTGACACCGATCGTAGTCAGCGAGAAGTTGATAAAGCAGTCAAGTTTCGAGAACAGATTTGTGACATTCAGCGATAAGCACAACATATGTTGCGTAGAGAAAACCAAAAAGCTAAGGCCTGACACGTTAAACATCACATTCCTCATACATTTTGCATTGGGTATAAGGTCTGGCTACATCTTAAGAAGGAGCGCTTCACAAGTCCTTTCAAGAAGTTAAAACCTTTATGATATGGTCCCTATAGTATTCTTCGATAGATTGGTGAGAACGCTTTCCAGCTCGACATTCCTGCTTTCCTAGGTCTGCATCCAGTCTTTAATGTGGATCTACTTCGACCATACCATGCACCTTTGTTGGAACAGAATGGTTTCTCAATAGCAGATCCCGCAGACATCAATCCAGATATTCAGGAGACTCTTCCTTGTGACACCATTGTGAGATGATGGGTATGCCTTACAAGGACAAACACAATTCCCTTGTATTAGGTTGCCAATGCTAGCCAGATTCCATCTCAAGGAAAGTCATACTCTGCTACTGAATTGTTCGACAAGTTTCCTCACCTTCACGAGCAAACAATGGGGTCCATTGTTTCTTAAGGAAGGAGGTCTTATCCACATCACAGTAGCATTGTGTCAGATTCTAACTCCGACACATTCTCGAACCTTGATAGACTGTCTTTCTATCTTCCAGCCGACTATAACGGTTGAACAGTTGAACTGCTCTAACTTCTTCTTTGTAACTGAACGTAATGGGCAAGCACCCAAGCGTCTCAGATTTCTTTATAAGCATGTAAACTATTGTAATATACATCCAATTGGGAGCTAATCAGATTTTATCAGATCTTCATCTTGATTAATCTAGAACAGTTCACATTTCTGCATATTGTATGTGTGTACTTGTGTATTGCATTTTTCTCTTTCTGTTTATTAAGCTTTCGCCATAACAGAGCTGACTCATTCAGTTGAACTGTTGTCTCCCTTGTGCTTCCTGGACACGATACGGATCACACAGTGTTAGTTCAGCGTCGTCGAATTCGGATGAGGCACTTGAGAATTTCCTGAACTAGATGCATGAAGTGCCATTTAGGAGATGCATAAGGATCACATAGTCACTGTGATGGGTAGCCATAGAAGAGTGCGTGCTACCAACGTACGAGCGATTGGCTAATTTGAGCACCTTTCTCACAAAGTTTGAAGAGAAAGTGGCGGAGCCACAATGTTTATTGGCCTTGGAGGAAGCCTTAAAGGATACTCCTGCGCACTGATGGGAAGCGCACAAGTCTAATATCACAACATGGACACTATGTCGCCACCTAATGATGGTTAGGTTCAACGATGCAGAAGGATGTAGCGGAAGAAAGTTTGACGACAGAAGCGACCGACCATACATTTGGTGGAGTGCGAAAGAAAATGGGGATTACGAGTAAAAGAGGAGTGGGTCCATGCATTCATTCATACGTTGGATGAAGTACTGCAGAGTTGGTATGTCGCAGCAGAACTGTGACACAGAATGACTTCTTGGGAGTAGCTAACACTTGGCTTCAACCAAACGTTTTGTTTCTCAGATGAGAACCCCTTCATCCATAGTGCACTACAAGTGATCCGCGAAAATATATTTGAATCAGTACCGACATAGAAACCATTAGAACTTCGATGGAATGCAGCATCAGAAATGATGATGGAGTGCTATAACATCAGAGGAGAGACGGATGATGAGGATGATCTGAGGGCTATGCATGTGCTGGAATTAGAAGGCAGTCTCAGTTTTGAAACACCAGAAATTCCTTCCGACAAATTCTAGCAACCGGTTAAGATCAAGAAAGTAAACATTGGGATGGAGGAGAACCCAAAATTTTCAAGCATTGGGGATTATTGGGATGAGTCCACCATTGCGAAGATGACGGATTTGTTGCATGATTTTCATGATCAGTTTCCAACAAAATAATCATAAATGAAAGGAATTGCCAGGGACTTAGGCGAAATGGATATTCCCCTTAAACCTGATGTGAAGCCCATCAAGTAGCGGCCCTACAGGTTGAATCCAAGGCACAAGGAGAGAGTGCAGGCTGAAATTGAAAGGATGTTGGAAACAGGCATCATAGAAACCGTAGAAGAATCCGAGTGGATCAGCCCGATGGTAGTCCAGGACAAGAAAACTGGCAAAGTCCACATCTGTGTCGACTTTCGAAAATTGAATGATGCATGCTTACACGACCCGTTCTTGACACCATTCACAGATGAGGTGCTTGAAGGAGTAGGAGGTCATGAGATCTACTCATTTACACATGGCTTTTCAGGCTATCATCAGATCAAAATTCTGAAGGAATTACGGCACAAGACTCATTTGTCACATAATGGGGCTACTTTCAGTATACAGTGATGGCGTTTGGATTGAACAATGCTCCAACAATTTTTCAAGATTAGTGGATTGAGCATTCAAAGACTACATTCATAAATTTCTTGCCGTCTATATGGGTGATTGGACAGTGTATGCGTTGGTCAAGGATCACATCACAAACCTGAGGCTAATGTTGGAACAATGTCGATAGTACAAGATCACCTTGAACTTGAAAAAGTGCATCTTCTGTGTTCTATTCAGTATTTTACTGGGGCACATTGTCTACGGGGAAGGTATGCTAGTAGACCCGACAAAGATTGCCATTATTGTCGACCTCCCACCACCGACAATAGTTAAACAATTAAGAGCCACTTTGGGCCACACAGGCTACTACCAAAAGTTTATCAGAGGATATGCAGCAATCACAACACCCATGGAGAAGCTATTGAATAAATATGTCAAGTTCGAGTGGAACGACGAATGCTAAAAGAGTCTGGGCATATTAAAAGCAAAGATGGTTTCCGTACCTACCTTGGAATTTCCAGATTGGACGAAGGAGTTCCACGTCCATGTCGATGCATCATCAGTCACATTAGGATTTATCTTGGCCCAACCAGGAGAAGGAAACACTGACCACCCGATAGCCTTCGTAAGTAGGAAGTTGTCTACTGCAGAGAAGAATTATACCACCATGGAGTGAGAAGGGTTGGCGATGGCCTAAGCCCTACAGAAATTCTGACACTACCTACTCGGGGGCCACTTTAAAATGTTCATTGATCACTCAGCATTAAAATACCTAGTGAACAAGCTTGTGTTGGGTGGGAAGATCTATCGCTGATTATTACTATTCCAGGAATTTGATTTTGAGATAATTGTAAATCTAGGACGACTGAATGCAAGACCCGGTCACTTGTCACAAATTGAGTTAGGAAGAGCCAAAAAGCATTGATGAAGGACTATTGTATGCTCATTTATTCAGGGTTGGCATGGTCGATGACCATTATGAACAAGTCATTCATTTTTTCGCAACAAGGGAGGCACTGGCAGGCTTCACGACCAACCAGAAGAAGCAGCTAGTCTTAAGGGATATAAATTTTCAGTTGATTGCAGGACAATTGTATAAAATGGGGCTAGATGAGATACTACGACATTATGTCCTTCCACATGAACAAGTTTGAATTCTTGTGGAAGCACATGATGGGATCCTTGGAGGCCACTACAGAGGACATGCCACTGTGAGGAATATTTTGTGAGGACAATGGTGGTCGACGATGCATGGGGATGCTGTGGACTATGCTAAACGCTGCGACATATGTCAATGGATTGGGAATCCATCGAGAAGGGATGAAATGCCACTAGTACATCAATTGACGTTGCAAGATTTCGATAAATGGGCTGTTGACTTTGTGGGACTCATAAACCCACTAGGAAAATGAATAGGTTCGCGCTACATAATTACAACAACGGACTATCTGACGCAATGGGCTGAAGCAACGCCACTAAAGGATTGTTCCGCTACGACAGCAGCCAGATTCCTCTTCAACAATGTAGTCACCAGGTTTGGGTGCCCCAAAATACTGATGAGTGACCAAGGGACCCATTTTGTTAGTCAAGCAATCGCAACAATGACAGAGGAATTTCAGATACAACACAAAAAGAGCACCCCTTACCATTCGCAAGCAAATGGAATAGTGGAAGCATTTTTTAAAATCCTGCAGCATGCGCTCACAAGGGTATGCAACACGAATCAGGATTATTGGGATTTGAAGACCCCTGCGATAATGTGAGCGTATCGCACAACTTGCAAATGTCTGATTGGCCAGGCACCATTCAAACATGTCTATGGGAAAGGAGCCGTAATGCTGATGGAGTAAATTGTCCGCAGTCTACAGATTGCAACTATCACCGGCATGAGCGACGATGGAGCCCTGGAGGAACGATTGGCCCAATTGGTACAACTCGATGAGGACAGATTCATTGCAGGGTTTCCTCAGAAGGTGGAAAAGGATCGATAGAAGGATTGGAATGATCGCCATATTAAACAAAATCACTTTCAGCAGGAGGATATAATTCTGCTATATGACAATAAATTCGCCAAGCATCCAGGTAAGGTACAGATGCATTGGTTAGGTACCTATGTTATCAATTTTGTTATTGATGGAGGTGTGGTGCAGCTGAAGAGCTTAGATGGCACACTGTTTCCTAAACTAGTAAACAAGAATTGGTTGAAACCCTATCGCCATGATTAGGCGCATAACGGTTAAGAAACACAGAAGGGAAAAAAATCAATGATGACAAAGAGTGACAAGCGTGTGGAAAGCCTGTGCGAAGCATGGACAACCAGCTCACTTATCGATGATTCGCACGTAGGAGTCCAATCCGAGTATGATTACTGCGGATCGACATCACTAGAAGATGGCGACAGAGTACGATGACATATTCGGATGGCTATGGATAATATTTTCCAAATGATGAGCAAGTGTTGAGCAGCAAGCATAAATACCGACGGAAGGATTGCATTAGTCGGTTGTATGATGTGAATCTATAAGTTAGATGTGGAACGGTAGGAAGTTCAGTAGGAAATCCCAAGGAAGATGTGGAAAACGGTAGTGAGATAGTTGCAATGGTGCACTTCATTTTGAGTGGAAGAACCCCAGGTGCGCTAAGAGCCAGAACGACGACGGTGCATGAACAACTAGCGATGGAGGAAATCAAGACACTCGGAAGGAACAGAGATGAGGTCTCACCCAAGATGTCTAAGAGTATGGTACTAGTTAGAAGGTTTGAGGTTTCCCTGACCACCAGAACAGCAGGTGCGGAGGGCCGCTGGCTTCAACGGCTGACTGTCAAATGTGCAAAACAGATGTGCCAAAGCAACTGGCATGTTTCACAATTTGGCAACGGTGACAAACTTGTCCTTAGGTTGCTACAAGCCTGAAGTGCTAGGGAAAGCGTAGATGAGATAGATGATAAAGGTTTCAAGCAAATGGAGGATGAGTTTGAGGTAGATGACCAAGGTTGCAAGAGATTGGAAGATGATTTCGAGGTAGATCGCCAAGGTTGCAAGAGACTGGAGGATGAGTTCGATAAGTACATGATAGCGAGCTCCAAATGCCAAGAACAGCTTTAGAAGTTAACAACAGTGACAGATAAGATCAAACTAGCGGTGTCCAGATGACATGGCTTGAGGGAGAGCCACAAGTTTTTGTTGGGGCCTCTTGGCACGGGATTATTCCACAAGAAATGCAGAAGCCGACAAGCTATGAAAGGGACAATCAATGGAAGAAACGGTCATTTGCGAATATCGTGGAAGTGCGGAAGTAGGTGATTAGTTATATAAGGTTCATGTGGACCATTTTGTAACCAAGTAGTTTTGTATAAATAGGGGAATGATTGTAAGCCTAAGGGCGTTGCATTTCATGGGATGTAATTGAAGATCCGATGATAGAGCTATCGACTTTGTGAGTTTTGGTATGTTTTGTATCCGCAATATGATGTATGGACTATTCCTGTGAAGGTAATTCTGCAAGTTTTAATGAATGCATGAAGATGTTCGATTAGGGTTTTATCTCTATCTCTGCTTCTATTGAATAATGGATGTGAATGTCTGATGGAATGTTTAATGCTTTATGGGTTTCATAATAGTTGTTTATGCTAATAAGTAATCATATCATGTTAATGCGGATATTTGTAATGTGTTGATGTTGTGGTTGATGAATCTGCCAACAATGAAATGTTAGTATAGTCCGAATGGCATAATATCTGGTTTTCTGGTTGCGAAGTGTGTTTAATGCATGTCATCGACTCCACTACGAAAACTTGGTTCCTACATCCCCCTTGTGCATCTCGGGTGAGACTTCATTTGCTCTGTGAGTGTTGCTGGAAGGGTTAACACCCTTCTGGGCCGATGCATAAGGTTGTTTGGGTTGGTGTTTATTGATGACAGTTCGTAGTGAACCCCTATTGATAGTCACTGTGTCAACAAATGCTTGTGTTGAAGGGACATTAAAGAGGAAAAGAAGAGGATATGTTGTGGCATCCGACAAAATTGGAGATCGAAGAGTGGTTTGACAGAAAGATAGAAGAATTCGCAGAAGGGGAGAAGAAAAACCCTAGACAGACAATAATCAGTTGGTTGCAGAAATGCATTTATTCAGATATCCAAGAGATATTTTTCTGTGAATTTCCAATACTATTGCATGAGTGGTTAGCGCAACTAACATTCCAAAAGCACCATTTCCAAGAGACTGAACCTGAGCATTGGATGCCAAAAATGATTCGACAGCTGAAACGTGTCGACAACACAGTATCAAGGGCTATCGATTTCTGGGTGGATAGTATCCTAGACGGATATATGACTGAGTTCACAATAGACAAGATCAAGTCTTACAACGATGCAGAGAAAATTTTCTTCAGGGGACCAAGGGGAAGGATTTTGCTGTTGCTAAAACTGTGGATTAATATGCTCGTGTGCGAAAAGAGCATTTTGAGGATGACTTCCAACGAGTAGAAAGATTAGTGTGCAGAGGTTGTAGGTGTCACGTGAATGCGGATCTGATAGAAAGAGGCAGGGTAGATGGACATGAGTGACGACGATTTTGTATGTGAAGCTGGGGAAGAGTGTGGTACCTTGAGGAGTGGAGTGATATTCTGACATCTTGAGAAGAAGAGGAGGAATGAGAGAGAGTCTTCTGAGAGGACCGGAACAGAAGGCTGTGAAATAGGACCACAAGAGAGAAAGTGACCCTATTGCAATGAGGAGGGTGACCAGGCTACCCCAGAAGCAGAAGAGACACAAATCGTAAGTTACAACATACCTGCAACCCCGTGCACTACCCATAATTTCACAAGAGAAAACCCAAGCTATTCGTAGAGTTTCCCTACATGCAGCGGTAAAAGTAGCACATCAGTAAACAATAATAGTAAGAACATTGGAATGGAAGACGATGCAAAAATTCCCACTTTCCAGTGAAATGGGACTGAGGATCCCAAGCAGTTTTGGTTTATGTGCGAAGCAGTATGGACCGTGAACCACGTCCAGGATGAAGCTGTTAAACAAGGACAGCTCGTGACAACCTTTAGGGGTCATGCGCTAGATTGGTTCATGAAGTTTACAAGGGTTCCAACAGGAACACCAGCCAAGACGTTGGCAAAGATCAAAGCAGGCATGATCTATGAATTCAGGAGGCCAAAGTCTGAATCGTAGTATGTCACCGAGCTCAAAGAAATCAAGAAATACCCAAATGAGTCAGCCTGGGAATTCAATCAGTGATACAAGACGTTGATAGCAAAGGTGAGTTTTGGGATAAATGATATGCATCACAAGGAGTGGTTCATCGCAATATTGGTACCACACATCTGTGGACCACTAATGCAACAAAAGTTTGTGACCCAAGTGGAAGCATTGGAGATTGCAATGAATATGGAGGCTTCACCAATTGGTGAAACATGGTTGGGTATGGATCGGATACAAGCACAACTAGAAAACTTGGCAATCCAACTGCAAGACATGATGAAAGGGAATGAAGCTCACGAAGAGATCTGGTGTACTAGGTGTAGGAAAGAGGTACACTACAAGGATCAGTGCCCATAATTCCGAGACTATTTACAAACCATTGTGCCAAATCCCATCAGTCAGGGGGGGTTTCCTTGGTGTCGTGTTTGCCAAACGAGAGGCCATCGACCAGAAGAGTGTATTTATCTGCAGAAAATTGTGTCAAAACTAGAGAAATTGTATTGCAAGTTTTTTAAATCGATTGGGCATGATGATGACAACTGTCGAGCTTATGTCCTACTCCAGGAGAGAACTGCAGCAACATATTTCATGGAAGGAGAAGAATAGGCACCGAGTCAGCAACACTAGTAGTATAACCATCCATTGACCTAGTATAATCACCAACCGCAGTAGTATGATCAAACGCAGTATCCAGCACCACAGTATCCGGCACTGGAGAATCCGGCAACACAGTATATGGCAGAGCAGTATCCTCCATCGCAGTACCCACCATATGGACCACTGCAGCAAGCACAGTATGGGCAGCCGCAGTATCGACCATATGACCCACCGCATGGAGGGGCTAGAAGAGGATTCCATGGAGGTCGAGGTGTTGGCGCAGGACGAGGAGGAGATGATGGATGACGGTGAGGACCAATTATATGATACAATTGTGGGCAGTAGGGGCACTATTAGAGGGATTTCCCAAATCCAACACCACAACAATGCACGTACTGCAGCATTCTGGTTCATGGCATTGAAGGTTGTCTGCAGCTCATCGCAAAGTGGCAGACCAAGAATCCACCACCACCTCCACAGAGCTAGAATCAGAATCCACCGGCTCTGCAGATGGTATCGATAGAGGCTCAAAAACAACATGTGACTGTTGGAGTGGTGACACGAGGAGGAGCGACGACAGGAGCCAATGGGCTACGAACTACTGTCCGACAAAAAGTACGGAAACATGTTACTTTTGATGCTGAGTCTGAAAGGGATATATTCTTAGAAGCACAAGAGGTGATAAGACAGAGGAGGAAGTTACCTCTTCACAAAGAATTTATCTACGATATTCCACCGACGTTCGATAAGACGAAGTCATAGAGAAAGGTGAATACCCTAAAAGCCTTCTTAAAGACTTCCCTAGAGTTGGAAAAGGATCCGGATGTGTTGGAGGAGATATCCAATCTGTTGAATCGACAGGAGGGTGTACGCCAAGAACAAAGAGTTAATCGCATACACAAGAGGAAGACAAGGAGAGAGATGTGAATGTTGGCACAAATTGGAGCTTTTGATGCCGACTCAATTATCTTGGAGCTCGGGTTAGATGTCAACATTCTGACCAAGCAGACATGGGAGAACATGGGGAAGCCACAATTGGCCTGGTCACCAGTACTTGAAGGGCCTCAGGTCTTATTCCGATTTCGATGTAATTGAAATTGTGGACAACACCAGTCCCTACCCAGCGTTTCTTGGGATTGATTGGGAAATCAATAATCTAGCGGTTATCAACTTTAAGAAGCAGACAATGTCATTTGAGAACCGCGAGATGAGGGTCATCGCACCTTTGGATCCAGCGGAAGGGCAACGATACGTTGAACTGACCAGAGATGAATTTACGGAGGGATGGGATAGTATATACAATATATCGGAGGATTACATAAATCCTAGCATATGCGGTGAATTGGGTTGGCATAGTGTCAGTTCAGCGTCGTCGGATTTGGATGAGGTGCTCGAGAATTGTCAGAACCGGATGCATGAAGTGTCATTTAGGAGATGCGTAAGGATCACATAGTCACTGCAATGGGTAGCCACAGAAGAGTTCACACTACCAATGTATGAGGTATTTCCTAATTTGAGCACTTTTCTTGCAGAGTTTGAAGAGAAAGTGTTGGAGCCGCAACATTTATTGGCCTTCGAGGAATCCTTGAAGGCTACTCCTGCGTGCTGGTGGGAAGCGCACAAGTCTAATATCACAACCTGGCCACTATGTCGCCACCTAATAATGGTTAGTTTCGGCAATGTGGCAGGATCTAATGGAAGAAATTTTGATAGCAGAGCGACCCGAATGTACATTTGGCAGAGTTCGAAAGCAAATGGGGATTAGGATCAAAAGAGGAGTGGGTCCATGCATTCATTCACACTTTGGCTGAAGTACTGCAGATTTGGTATGTCACAGCAGAAATACGATGTGGAGCGACTTCTTGGGAGCAGCTAACACTTGGCTTCAGCCAAACATTTTGTTTCTCAGACGAGAACCCCTTCATCCACAGTGTGCTACAAGTGATCCGTGAAAAGATATTTGAATTAGTACCGACAGAGCAACCATTAGAACTTTGATGAACTGTGACACCAGAAATGATGATGGAGTGCTATAACATCACAAGAGAGTTGGATGATGAGGATGATTTGAGGGCTACACATGTGCCAGAATCAGAAGGTAGTCGAAGTGTCAAGGTACCAGAAATTCCTTCCTACAAATTCCACCAACCATTGAAGATCAAGAAAGTAAACATTGGGATGGAGGAGAACTTTTCAAGCATTGGGGATTATTGGGATTAGTCCACAATTGCGAAGATGACGGATTTGCTGCATGCGATTCAGGATATGTTCCCAACGAAATTCTCAAATATGAAAGGAATTTCCAGGGACTTAGGCAAAATGAAGATTCCCCTTAAGCCTGATGCGAAAACCATCAAGTAGCGGCCCTACCAGTTGAATCCAAGGCACAAGGAGAGAGTGGAGGATCAAGTTGAAAGGATGCTAGAAGTAGGAATCATAGAAATCGTAGAAGAATCCAAGTGGATCAGCCTGATTGTGGTCCAGGACAAGAAAACTGCCGAAGTCTACATCCGTGTCAACTTCCAGAAATTGAATGATGCATGCTTACACGACTCGTTCTTGACACCATTCACAGATGAGGTGCTGGAAGGAGTAGGAGGTCAGGTGATATACTCATTTATGGATGGGTTTTCAGTCTATCATCAGATCAAAATTGCGAAGGAAAAACGGCACAAGACTACATTTGTCACAGAATGGAGCTGCTTTCAATATACAGTGCTGCCATTTGGATTGAAGAATGCTCTAGAAAATTTTTCAAGATTAGTGGTGTCAGCATTCAAAGACTACATTCATAAATTTCTTGTTGTCTATATGGATGATTGGATAGTGTATGGGTTGGTCAAGGATCACGTCACAAAACTCAGGCTAATGTTGGAATGATGTGAATAGTACGAGATCTACTTGAACATGAAAAAGTGGATATTCTATGCTCCGTTCGGGATTTTACTGAGGCACATTGTCTGCAGGGAAGGTATGCTAGTAGACCCCACAAAGATTGCCATTATTGTCGACCTCCCACCACTGGTGACAATTAAACGATTGAGAGCCAGACTGGGCCACACAGGCTACTACCGGAAATTTCTCAGAGGATATGCAGCAATCACAGCACCCATGGAGAATTTATTGAAGAAATATACCAAGTTCGAGTGGAACGACGAATGCAAGAAGAGTCCAGACATATTAAAAGCGAAGATGGTTTCTGCACCTATCTTGGCATTTACGGACTGGACAAAGGAGTTCCACGTCCACGTCAATGCATCATCAGTCACATTAGGAGTTATCTTGGCCCAACTAGGAGAAGGCGACATCGACAAACATAGAGCGAGAAGGGTTGGCGATGGTCTACGCCCTATAGAAATTCCGACACTACCTACTCGTGGGCCACTTTAAAATGTTCATTGATCACTCGGCATTAAAATACCTAGTGAACAAGCTTGTGCTGGTGGGGAAGATCTGTCGCTGGTTATTACTATTCCATGAATTCAATTTTGAGATAATTGTAATGCCAGGATGATTGAATGCAAGACCTGATCACTTGTCACGAATTGAGTTAGGGGAAGAGCCAAGGAGCATTGAAGAAGGACTACTAAATGCTCAGTTATTTAGGTTTGGCATGTTCGATGACCATTATGAACAATTCATTCAGTTTTTGGCAACCGGGGAGGCACCGGTAGGCTTCAAGACCAACCAAAAGAAGCAACTAGTCATAAGGGCTATAGATTTTTAGTTGTTTGCAGGACAGTTGTATAAAATGGGGCTAGATGAGATACTACGATGATATGTCCTTTCGCATGAACAAGAGCAAATTCTTGCAGAAGCTCATGATGGGATCATTCAGGGCCACTACGGAGGGCGCGCCACTGCGAGGAAGATTTTGTGAGTAGGACTATTATGGTCGACGATGCATGGGGATGCTACGGACTATGCTAAAAGTTGTGACGTATGTCAACGGACTAGGAAGCCATCGAGAAGGGACGAAATGCCACTAATACCTCAATTGACATTGCAGGCTATCGATAAATGGGATGTTGACTTCGTAGGACCCATAAACCCACTAGGAAAATGAATAGGGTCGCACTACATAATTATAGCAATGGACTATTTGACCCGATGGGCTGAAGCAACTCCAGTAAAGGATTGTTCCGCTGCGACAGTAGTGAGATTCCTCTTCGACAATGTAGTCACTAGGTTTGGGTGCCCGTAAATACTGATGAGTGACCAAGAGACCCATTTTGTTAATCAAACAATCGCAGCAATGACAGAGGAATTTCAGATACAACACGAAAAGAGCACCCCTTACCATTCGCAAGGAAATGGAATAGTGGAAGCATTTAACAAAATCCTGGAGCATGCGCTCACAAAGGTATGCAACATGAATTGGGACGATTGGGATTTGAAGATCCTTGCGATACTGTGGGCGCATCGCACAACTTGCAAACATCTAACTGAATAGACACCATTCAAACATGTCTATGGGCAAGGAGCCGTAATGCCGATGGATTAAATTGTCTGCAGTTTGTGGATTGCAGTTGTCACTGGCATGAGCGATGATGGATCCCTGGAGGAATGATTAGCCCAATTGGTACAAATCAATGAGGACATATTCATCACAGGCTTTTCTCAGAAGGTGGAAAAGGATCGACAGAAGGCTTGGCATGATCGCCATATTAAACAAAATCACTTTCAGTGCAGGGATACAGTTCTTTTATATGACAGTAAGTTGTCTAAGCATCCAAGTAAGTTACAAATGCATTAGTTAGGTCCCTATGTTATCGATTTTGCTATTGATGGAGGTGCAGTGTAGCTGAAGAGCTTAGATGGCACGTTGTTGCCTAAATTGGTAAATGGGAATTGGTTGAAACCCTATCGCCATGATCAGGCGCATAGCGGTTAAGAAATGCAGAAGGGAAAATAAAAATAAAAAATCAATGATGACAAAGAGTGACAAGCATGTGGAAAGCATGTGCGAAGCATGGCTAGACAAGTGCGCTAAGATCTAGAATGGAGATGGTGCACGAACATCTAGTGAAGGAGAAAATCAGGACACCAGAAGGAAAAGAGATGAGGTCTCACTCGAGACGTCTAAGAGTACGGTAGTAGTTAGAAGGGTCGAGGTTTCCCTAACCACCCGAATACCAGGGGAGGAGGACTGTCAAATGTGCAAAACAGATGTGCCAGAGCAACTGGCCTATTTCACAATTTGGAAATGGCGACAAACTTGTCCCCAGGTCGCAGCAAGCCTAAAGTGCCAGGGCATGCGCAGACGAGGTAGATGATCAAGGTTTCAAGGAAATGGAGGATGAGTTTGAGGTAAATGACCAAGGTTGCAAGAGACTAGAGGATGATTTTGAGGTAGATGACCAAGGTTGCAAGAGACTGGAGGATGAGTTTGAGAAGTACATGATAGCGAGCTCCAAACACCAAGAACAGCTTTAGAAGTTAACCATAGTGACAAACGAGATCAAACCAGCAGTGTCCAGTTGAGGTGGCTTGAGGGAAAGCCATAAGTTTTTGTTGGGGGCCTCTTGGCATAGGATTAGTATGCAGGAAGTGTGGAAGCCGACAAGCTATTAAAGGGACAATCCGCGGAAGAAAGAGTCATTAGCAGACATCACAGAAGCATGGAAGTAGTTAATTAGTTAGATAAGGGTCATGTGGACCATTTTGTAACCATGTATTTTGTATAAATAGGAGAAGGATTGTAATCCTAAGGGCATCGCATCGCATGGGATGTAATTGAAGATCCGTTGATAGAGCTATTAAGTTTGTGAGTTTTGGTCTTTTTTGTATCTGCAATATGATGTATTGACTATTCCTGCGAAGGTAATTCCGTAGGTTTTAATGAATGCATGAAGATGTTCGATTATGGTTTTATCTCTGTCTCTATTTCTATTGAATAATGGATGTGAATGTCTGATGGAATGTTTAATGCTTTATGGGTTTCCTGATAGTTGTTTATGCTAATAAAAAATCAGATCATGTTAATGCGGATATTTGTAATGTGTTGATGTTGCGGTTGATGAATCTGCAAACAATGAAATGTCAGTATAGTGAGAACGACATAATCTCTTGTTTCCATGGTTGTGAAGTGTGTTTAATGCATGTCCTCAACTCCATTGTGGAAACTTGGTTCATGCATCCCCCTTGTGCATCTCGGGTGACACTTCATTCACTCAGTGAGTGTTGCTGGAAGGGTTAACAACCTTCTGGGATGGTGCATAAGGGAGTTTCGGTTGGTGTTTGTTGACGACAGTGTGCAGTGAACCCCTGTTGATAGTCGATCTGTCAACAAGTCCAAACACCCACACAAATAGGTTGAGATCCCTCAATATGTGCAACAGAGTTACAACAGAGCCATCCACAACTATACTGCCCATATCCCCTTTCAGGTGTGCTTGGGATTCTATCCATTATCCCCCAATTATGTATCTATACCCAATGAATGGATCGATCACATCCAATAATAGTTTCTTTATATCATGCAGAAATCCAATGCTAAGTACAAATAATGACATGACCAACATCAGGTTCCACACAAGTTTAAAGTTGGGGATTAGGTATGGTTGCATTTGTAGAAGGAGTGCCTCACAAGAAAGCTTGTTCCACTTTGATGTGGGCCTTACACTATCACAAAGGTTGTGGGTGAGAATTCTTTTAAATTAAATATTCCCCCTTTCCTTGAATTTCACCTAGTATTTAATGCGGAATGGCTTCTACCATATTTTCCACCTCTCTTGGACACCTCAGAGGTGGTTGAGCATTTGGCCCCTACAGAAATCAATATAGACTACCTTGAACAAGCTACAATGGATTGGATCATGGACACACAGTTGAATAGTACCTACCAATAGAACATTCAACTCTACTAAGTCTTCAAAGTAGGGAAACTTCTTCACTAAGGTAAGTGGCTTACCAAGAGTCAAATTCAAGAGAATTTTTTTTTATAAAAAAGGTATCGTGGAGCATTAACAATTAACAATATGCAAATGTAAATCACATAAAACACATTACAAGAGAGACACCAATATAACGTGGTTCACCCAAGATGGGATGCGTCCACACATAAATTTCCAAACTTATTATTATACAATCCAACAACATAAAGGGATACAACCTGCAACACATCCACTGCAACTTCCTCTTCATTCTCTCTCAGTCTCTCTTACACAATCACAGACATCTTTTCAATGCTACAATACATTACACAACCACATTGCAGTGTCTTCATTTTAAAGGGGAATTACCATGGGAAAATACTATGGCCTACCCAATATCATGGGCCCATAAACTATTGGGAAACAAACAACCCAAAAAATTTATTTCGGGGGCTTCGACCCTGAACCCCCGCTGAGGGCCCATTGGCCCCTGCACCCCCATGGGGGGGAGATTCCCCTTGATACCCCCTGCTAGTATGAGTGTACACTCCACCTACACAAGATATAAAATTGGGGTACAAACACGACTGAAACAACAACATCTCTGAATTAGGAAGATCAAGCTCCACAACCAACAATCTCTCACTTGGAAATTGATCACAATAACTACCTACTGCTGCACTTGCTGGACTATGCTCTGAACCTTGGACCTAGAAAATTTTTCATCTTCAACTTCATGCTTGAAGGCCAACTGAAACTGAGCAGGAACTCAGTTTCTCTCTTGTTACTACCTTTGTCAGCATGTCTATAGGATTCTAGCTAGTGTGTATCTTTTCCATCTTCAAGAGTTCATCTTCTAGAATAGATTGGATGAGATTTGTATATGCTTAGTCTTAGAATGGATGGATGAGTTCTTTTCAAGATGAATGGATCTTTATCTATCACTATACAACCTGCTATTCTCCTAATTCTTACCCAATTCCTACATGAACCTATATAACCAAATCATCTCTTTACTAGCCTATGTAGCAGCAACAAAATCTTCTTCCATTGTTGAAAGTGCAACAACCTTTTGCAGCTTTGAAATCCAACTTACTTTTGTTCCACCGACAATAAAGGCATACCATGTGGTGTTCCTCCTGTTATATTTATCACCTGGCATATTTGCATCAACATATCCCCATAGAACAATGTTTTAACCTCCAAAACATAATGCAAGAGTGGTAGTACTTCTCAAATACCTGAGAATCCACTGTACTACCTTCCAATGTTCTTTACTTGTATTTTTCATATACTTTCTCACAACTCCCATTTCATGTGCAATATCTGATCTTATGCACACCATGGAATACATCAAGCTTCCAACTATTGATGAATAGGGAACCCTGGACATGTAGACTATCTCTTCCTATGTCTTGGGACATATATCCTTACTCATTTTTAAATGGTTGGACAAAGGTGTACCTACTCATTTTTCATTCTGCATTCTAAACCTCTCCAACACCTTTTCTATGTACTCACCCTGAGACAATGTCAATTTGCAATTTTTATTTTCTCTTGTTATTCTCATACCATGGATTTGATTTGTAGCACCGAAATCCTTCATCGCAAATGAATTAGGTAACTTCCTTTTAAGCATGTTTATATCCTGCATGTTAGACCTTGCAACAAGCATGCCATCCACATACAAATAACAATATAATATATATTCCATTATCTAGCCTCTTGAAATAAACACAGTGGTGAGAATGACATCTATTATAACCTTGTTCTGTCATAACCTTGTCAAATTTTAAATACCACTTCCTTGGAGCTTGCTTCAGGCCATACAAGCTCTTCTTCAACCTGCATACTAAATTCTCATTGCCTTTAACCTCATACCCCTATGGTTGTTGCATATAAATCTCTTCCTCCAAATCCCCATGGAGAAAGTTTGTTTTTACATCTAACTGTTCAAGATGCAAATCTTCTACCGCCACTAGACTTAAAATAGTTCTAATTGAAGTAATTTTAACAACATGAGAAAATATTTCATCAAAATATATACCTTTCTTTTGTGGAAACCCCTTTACAACAAGTCTAGCCTTATACCTCTTATTTCCTCCATCTTCTTCCTTCAACCTGTAAACCCATTTATTCTACATTACTCTTTTACCTGCAGGAAACTGAACCAAATCCCAAGTCTGGTTTCTTAAGAATGAGTCTATCTCCTCATTCATGCCTTGCTCCCACTTCTTTCTAGTTTCCACTTGCATTGCTTATTCATAACATTCTAGTTCACTTCTGGTTCACTAGAGTTAGTCATCAATAAATAATACATTGAAGGAGATATTCTAACACTTGCAAGATTGTGAGGCACCTACTGCTGTTCTTGATTTTTCGGCACCTTTGGAACTTCATTTTCTTTAATTTCATCAAGCACTGTGTACTCTGTTTTTTTCCTTTTCCCATTTCCTTTCCTGCAACTGATATTTATACATGACCTTTTCATTGAATACCACATCTCTACTCCTATTGATTTTTTTATTTTCATAATCCCATAAGCGATAAACAAAATCATCAACATCGTATCCAATAAAGGTACATTTCTTGGATTTAGCCTCAAGATTTTTTCTATTTTCTTTGTTAATATGGACAAATGCTTCACAACCAAAAGTTCTCAGAAATGAGTAGTTTACCTTTTTACATGTCCATGCCTCCTCTGGAATACCACCAACCAAAGCACTTGAAGGCCCTCTATTTATTAATTAAACAACAATATCTACATCATCTTCCCAAAACTGTAAGGGAAACCCTCCATGCAATCTCATTCACCTTCCATGCTCCGTGATTGTTCTATTCATCCTTTTCGACACACCATTTTCTTGGGGTGTTCCTGGGACTATCTTCTCTCTACGAATCCCATGGTATGAACAATAACTATCAAACTCCTTGCTGCAGTAGTCACCTGCATTATCAGATATGAGACACTTCAACATTTTTCCTATCTCATTCTCAACCAAAGCTTTCCACTTCTTAAAAGTAATAACCACATCAGATTTATGTGTAATGCAATAAGCCCAAGTTTTTCTAGTTGCGTCATCAATAAAAGTAACATAATAAAGAGAGCCACCAAGATATTTTACTCGAGTCGGTTCTCATATATCTGTATGCAAAAGCTTTAACGTTTCACTCTTCTTTTGTTTCCCAACCCTAGGAAATATGAATCTCTTATGTTTTCCATAAACATAATTGTCACAGAATTCCAAACAAACCTACTTCAGATCTGGCAGCAACTTCCATGAGTGGAGAATCTACATCCCCTTCTCACTCATGTGGCCAAGCCTATAATTCCACAATGTTGTATCTATTCCTAGGGAAGCTAAAGAGGTAGAATAGTCAGTATTATGAGGACATAAATACAACATACCTATCATGTATCTTTTTGCTAACACCATCGATTCTTTAGTGATCTTCCATCATGTTTCTCCAAATGTAGATAAACAACCACCATCTCCCAACCGCCCTATTGAGATCATATTTTTTTTCATAACAGGAATATGCTATACATCTTTCAGTATCCATTCAACTCCATTCTTTAAATTTATCCAAACCTTACCCATTCCAGCAATCTTACATGGTTCATCATCACCCAGTAAAATTAGGGGTTTTGAACCTAAGGGATGGTGGATGGGAGTGTGAATGTGAGTAAGAATGGAGTCCTGGGGTGGAGATAGGAGATAAAAACCGTGGGTTGGTTTAATAAAACCCTAGGTCCGTTTTATAAAACAATATGTTTGTTTTATATTTTTTTCTTCTCTTTTTTTCTTTCTTTTCTTTCTTTTACTTTTTTTTTTTTTTTTTTACCTTCTTTTCTTGAAAATAGCGACAAGCCTTCATGAGAAAAATAAACCATGGTTGTGATACCACTTGTAATATGATATCACAACCTACATTGGAGAAATTACAATGGATAAATTACATTGAATATATATGCATGAATGGGAAAGGTTGGCATCTTCGAGATGGACAATAACCCTTAACCGAATACTAGTAATAATTCATAAGCTAATAATTAGTAATAATAATAAGCAATTAGTTTTATTACATTTACTCATTGATAATTTATGTTAAAAAGGCCTTTTCTGCCTCATTGTAAATCATTTCTTATGGATGAGCATAGCCAACACATCTATTTTCAAAGATAACCTACAACCATCTAAAGCTAGTTTGTATTGTTTTGCAGCTTACAATGTTTTTCCATTCCAGTCATTAATACAATTTGGGTTTTATTGTACTATTTTGTTTTCTGCAAAATATTCCTATGTGTTTCTATTTTATTTCACTGCCCTCATTTCATTCTCCAAATAATCCATATCATTATGAGATCTAAGGCCATCTTTACCGTAACTCTTCTACAATTGATTTGCATACTCAAACTCCTGCTTATTGTTCTGCTTAAATGTTTGCTCAATTTTGAGAACATATCAATAAGTGGCTACTAGTTAGTAGATGTCTAGGAAATCCATCTATGTTTGGGTATATCTATGTAGGCTACTGTGGTACTTCGAAACCAAATTCCATTCGTAGTCATTGATATCCATCTTTAAGCACATAGTATGGAATATATTGGAGAACTACAACATCATCTGATCTCTCTCTTGGCACAAAGTTGTCCATCTTGTGTATTGGTCATCATAGTTTCTGATAGGATATACTTTATCCTTAAGGGAATCAATGAAAGCCACCCAAGTGGGCCATGTCCTATATGTTGTAGACTCATTTTGAACATGCCTTTCACAGCACCCATCCCACCAATTCTTGACATGGGAGAGGGACTTAAAGAGTGAAAAGGCAATCTTTTTCGTTATTGAATTTTTTTTAACAAAGTAATAACCCTCTAATAGATTTAACCATTTCTCGAAAGCATCTGCATCTATATGGACTTCAAATAAATGGATGTCAAATTTAACTTGTACCTTGAAGGGTATTACACCTTCGAAATGACTACTAGTTGAAGGTGCCCCTGCTCCTTTGGTAGTCATTGAAGGATTTAGGTGAAATTATCCATCATCTTTTTCCTCTGTCATGCTATGGATTCCTTGAGAAACAACTTTATAGGATATCTCGCTCCATCATATCTCTTTTATTCCACCATGTGAGGTTGCTTATCATAATGAGGGTGTATTTCCTCAACCTCAATAAGTTCGAGACCTAACTTCCAATACCTAGATCTCATTGAGGACATGCACCGAGAAACAAGAAAGAGAAGACTTCTCTGATTCCACTAATATGGATTATTTTGAGAATGAAATGAGGGTAGAAATATAAAATTGAGATGAACACACTAATATGTTGTAGACGGAATAGTAGTATGGTAAAATATATATTCTATTAATGAATGAAATGGAAAAATACTATAAACTAAAAAATAATACAACTATCTAGAATGGTGGCAACTTATCTCTGAAGAGAGATGTGTCAGTTGTACTCATTCGCTAGATGCCCACTACAAGAGGCCAAAGTTCCTTTTTAAGACAAATTTTGAAATCCTAAGAGGCAAATAAACCCTATATATCCAAAACCCTAACCCTAGGAGATGAAGCAACAAAATCAATGTAGGCCTCGAGGGATCTAGTTGACACATCAACTTCGCAAGAGTGCAACTTCCACATACAAAGATTGTTTTGGGAACACAATAGCCAGTTGGAAACATATTCAAGAGAGAACAACATTCGACGGGTTTAGGGAGTTTTTTTATCATTATGGGACCATATAGGCCTTACAACGACATCAGAAGTTTGGAAAAAAACCATAGCAAATTTCCAACGAAATGGAGAACCATTGTGAGTCGATGGAAGCAGTGGATGGCCACCAATATCCACCTAGATCAACTTACATGTATTGTTACATGATTTATATTTTACAATAGTAATTTATATAATAAACATCAAACCAACCTATTATACTTCAATCTAATTTAAAAACTAGGTATACTAAAAGTAAAATATAACCCATAAATATTGTATGATCCTTTATCAATACAACCCCTCGGTATATTACTTATATACTATTTAATATGTTGAATTTATAGAATAGAGTAAAAAAAACATTTATATATAGTTATAGATGCATTTCATCATGACTCTCTCATAATAATGATAAATGTGTTTTTTATCTCAAAGTAATTTGCATAACTACACTATAAATTGATTAAGTGAATATGATTTAATTTTTCTCATCAATCTATTATGATTTATAAGTTTATTATATTAGAGTTTAATCTTAATTAATAAGATGTAAAACTAATAAATGTATGATGCCATAAACCCACAACACACAATTTGCTTACTTCCATGTCATTTTAATTTAATTGAGAAGAGTTGGAATTAAGCCTATTTGAGACACTATTAAACCTATTTAAATAATAGTAATGTTAAGAACCTAGTTTATCAAGAGACTTTTGACTAATAGGTTGCAAATTACTATGATATTAAGCTATACCTAGTTATCTTGCCACTGCATTTTATTTTCTTTTAATATTATTTTTTTATTATAGGGAGATTGTATTCTATGTTGCAAATCATTTCTAAGTTTACATTGTTTTTATTTTTTTTTCAAATTTTTCTGAAGAGATAGTTATTAAATAAGTTTGCTACTTATTCCACTTGTTTTAAATGTATTAATACTTTCCATCATTACTTTTTCTCTTGTTCACACAGATTAGAAATGTGATATTACCTTCCATGCTTAAGATATTAAGCAAATAATCAACTTATTGAGAAAAAGAATTGCGAAGTCTTTGACAAATATTTCACAACATGATATATATCTTGATGTTCAGACAATAAGAGAGAACTTGTTTATTTAATAAACATTTTAATGCCATTCTATTATTAGGGTTTATAATGTTCAAGTAAAATATCATATCACATAAATTGTCTCATAACATAAAAATTTACTCTAGTTATTTTCATTATTGTGATTATTACATAATGTTGGGACAATTGCCATCATGGAAAAGAGTACATGCCATAGGAATGACAAAACTATTTTGATTTTTGTATTTATATTTACGAAATGCCAAAAGCAAGAGGCAATATGCATCAATGCTAAGATCTTTAATGAACTTAACTAACCCGTCTAATTGTAGAGGTCATATAAAGTTTTTTACACTAAGATTTATATGCAAGAAAGCATGATGATGTTGCATTTAATTTTTCACACTTCACCCTTTGCTAATGAAAAGAAATCCCTATCTTTGCTAAACGGAATGTTATATTCTCTTACCTTTACATTTGTGGAGTTTATATGAACCATGTAGTCTCGAAACGATTCCACTATCTCGAATAGGAGAACTTGCCATCAATCTTATATTAATGCTCCTCAAATGTTCCCTTGTATGAATGCTACATGGACTAGAGTTGTGATTTTTTCTAGATATTGATGATTTTGACGTTGAAGATAAAAGAGAATTACATCTTAAAGCTTAGTAGGTTTTTGTGTTTCTTTGAAAGTACCATGAGTAGGTGTTTCTACATTAGGTTTGCTTAATCTTAGTACAATATTTTCACATACCCAATAGTCTCTTTACATTGTTGACACCATGGCCTGGTACTCAATCTCGCATAACAAAATTTGTCCTTGATGCAAAATTCAAATTTTGATTTCCATTGTTTAGCTATATTTTTAATATTAACAACAAAATATAATGCATGTAAGTAACTATCAGTTAACTACAATATTCATTCTTCTTTATGTAATTATTACTACAATGAATGCATTCAAACCATGCTTAAGATTCATCGATATAACAATGCTAAAACAATAATTGGAACAAACACATGACATGAAAAAACTCCATGACATTACAAACACATTTGGAAATTATCTTTTAAATGTCCACCAACTAGATACAAGCTAAGGACATTCATTCTAGCTTTAGGCACTCTATCAAGCTATCTCTTTCTTTGATAGATTCCACCCTGAGCTAGGGATATCAGTCCACAAGAGGTGAATTTCAACTTCTTCCTCTTTAATTGACATCCACACCCTTCAAAGAATGATTGTCACCCAAGCACACCTATCTTCTAACCAAGGGGTGCAAGTAACCCCATATATATCTATCCCCAACCCCTTACTCATTCCCCATCAACCTGCAAAACACTAGGGAGGGCACCCCCTTCTCTACATCGAATTTCCTTGGGTTATCCCCTTCTCCTTCTAGCAATCTAGTATAGGCTAATGATAATGCCTCCATGGAAAGGCTCCAAGGATGTCATAAAGCAGTCTAGGATCCCTAATTCTGGGGATTAATTTATCAGGGTAGCTAGGCTACCATTTATCAGTGTGGTCTCAAGTGTAACTTCTAGGAAACTAATATTTGTTTGGTTTTCCAACTATAAATACCATGGCATGGATGCTCTTAATCTCTATATGTTTGAATGAATGAATTCTTAATGAAGTGGGTTTCTAACATTAAATAGGCATGGTTTTTTCTTGACGCATGGCTACCCTAGAAGAGGCCACTTTCCTTCTTAATACTCAATTAAGATAATTAATCCATGATTATATAAAGTGACCCTCATAACTATGGTTAAAGGACTTTGGGTTAAAATTTTTATAAAGGATAAGGCTTCGTTTAAGTCCACTAGGGTCATCACTACTTAGATCCTCTCACTTCCCTCACTTGTTGATTCATAGACCCCCATGTCTTCTTTTTCCGTCTTCACTTGTAGCTAATGAGTATTTTTATATTAAAAATAAAATGTACATATTTACAATATATTTGGTCATCCTAGACCATTTATACCTAGATTCTATCCTTTACATAATTACATCATATTTACATCTTGGGGTAAAGTGGTGTGTTACATTCCCCTCCCCCTTAATTTATGCACCATCCTCAGTGCATATCAGTACTATGTACATGTACAAGAACATTACAAAAAAATTGTCAAAACAACTCCAGGTATGCCTCATCCATCACATACTCCAATTCCCAACTTTCTTCTACAGGGCCATAATAGGTCCCTTGGATATTTACCTGCCCTATGGATATAACATACCCCATTATGACTCTATAACACATTCAATAGTTTTCCCTGCATCATGGAGTCCATTGGGTGCTAGCACATTGATGTGCTCCAAATATTCTTTAAGGAAGAGCATTTACCCATTCTGCAAATGTGATTCTTCCAACTATGAAAATTGTATTAACTATTTTATCCATTAAATAAGTCTATATAACTATAGCTACGATGTGATTACAAATATCAGTCATGTTCTATTGAGAATCTATAATGCATTTCCCTTTTGATTATTCTCGATGTTTTCTTTCTGACGTTTCCAATATGTTGTCCACTTTCTGACGTTTAACCAACATAGATCCATCTTAAACCCGTATCTATCAAGCACCGAGAGTGATCCAATTTCTTGAGGTGTATTTCTTTTTTTAAATTTAAACTCAAGAAATTTGATCTCTCTTGATTGATAGATCCAGGTTTAAGTTTTAAGTTTTTATTTTATAAATGAACATCTATTTTTTAATTAATTTTCATAATATTTTATTTTATGAACCAACATGGATTTTTTTTTTAAATACTTTCCATAATTTTTTTATTTTATGAGCTGACATGATTTTTTTTTAATTATTTTGTTACATCACAAATGTTACAACATCGCCCCCATATTGGGCTGTAGAGCACCTCGTTTCACTCGGTGCAATAAGGAATCAGACATCAGAACAAAACTTTGAACTCATTTTGTTTTGATCCCGATGTTCCCATTCTGATGTTGCTCCATTGACATTTTATCAAATATCCGACATCAGGATGGCGATCAATATTTTCCCTCTATTCATTCCGATGTTCTCAAATCTGATGCTTTATTTGGAAACTTAGACATTGAGACAGTGGACATCGAAATGATGCCAAAATATTCATCTTGCCTCCTTTCGATGTAGACCTCCTGATATCTATGCTCCAACATTCTCTTCCACCTTGGTCATGAAACATCGGCCATCTCATGACCATTTCTAAAATTTCCACACGAGGTTTTAGCCTCCAACTTAGGCCTCGCCACATCGGGTTCGAAACATTGAACCATTCAACGGTGATTCTTAATATTTCTGCCAAAGGTTTTACCCTATGACGTGGGTCCCATCACCATGACATGGAAACATCGACACATTTATGGTTGATCAACAAGGATCCTCCCAACATAACCCTTCTAACATCAACTTCCAGATAAGTTTAACTTAGAAAAATCATGGAAAAACATTCCTAAGGAATGAAATTGAAATGGATAATAAAAAAATAGCTTCCACCATCAACATAGTAATGAAAACTTATCTAGATAGTGGGGTTCATGGGGTTTACAAGGGTTTAAGAATATATGGCATGACCTATAATAACATACATTTCCCCACCTTCAATCTGATAGCTAATCTTAGCCAAACTTATGGATTTATGAGGAAAGCAACCATCCAGCTTTTTTTTATCATTGGAATTTAAGACATACATGTTCAAGTTTAGATCCATCGAACAAAACCAATAAGGCCCTCGACCACACAATCAACTCCTGCATTCTTACACAAGGAAAAGGAATAACAATTAAACTTATCCTAGATGTGTTATTACTTGGAGAATGAAAGTTCTAGGCATGAACATTTCTCAACACTTAGATAATTTTGGGAACAATACGACTTAACAAGGATCAATGGTTTCCATAGGAAGTATGCATTCACCACAAGATAATCTATTAAATATTTTTCTTTTACAATGAATTTTCATTCTTGTTGACAAAATCAACCCAAGAAAATAGTTTACTTATGTATTCTTCATTATTACTCAAACATAAGAATAAGCATAACAGTTATGTAGAATCCAAATACAAATATTCAAAGTACAAGTTCATACTCGACACAAGTAATAATTCAAATCCTCCAGGAATAATTCCATTCATTAAATTCATATATAGAAGTATTAAAGTTGATACAAAGTAACATATACTTATCTAAATATTTGACAACTTGAGAAACTGGATGCATATGAGGCATGCTCCTCCAAACAATAGGTTTCCTTGCTCATAAATATCTCAACAAGGTGCCACCCCAAGCTGAGACTATGAACCCACCAAGCGAAAACTCAAGGTTGACAGAAATTGAATAGATAGGTGAATAAAGTAGACCTCACTAGGTGATCCCTCGTAACTTGGCACTCACCAATTTCTCACCAAGAAACATGGCTTCCTTCTCAAATTTTCAGGAACTTGGAACCAACCAGTTCCACATCAAACAATGAAGACCCTTCCTCGATTTCTATTCCAACCACACAATAGTGGTTACCCTTCACTACAATACCTCATGCCACCACTATTACCCAATACCAGATAATTTCCACCAAGTAAGGTTCATACACACTTGACCATATCGCTAGTAACTTAGCTAGGGTTATGACATAGCTTCCAACACCCCACAATTATCAAAATTAAGTTTCAAAATATTGGTTGAATGTTAGACTCATAACCTACACCCCACAAGGAATAATGGTTCACCATAAAAAACAAAAGGAAATCAAATACATTTCCTATGAGGAGATCCCAACTCTTCCTGCATGCATGCTTTTTTATAATTGGCCAACTTTTCCCACATGGTCTTCCCAAAAATACTCACGCACCAACTTATGCCACTAATCCTTCATTATATTATAGGATTAAGTATAAATTTCAAAAAGGTATTAATGATTAAAATATGGTTAAACCGCTATTATGATTAAGGTTAAGCTATGGCCATGTTATAAACCCCCTTAGGCTATCTACAACCCCCTTTCCTTCTCAGTTGTGGATTCATAAACCCCTTTTCTCTTCAACACTTGCCTTAGCCACAACAAGCTCTATTTTATATTAATATTTTAATAATACAAATGTTTCATCCCTTCAGGCATTTCATCATCCATATTTACATCATTAGATCACTGGGGTGTTACATCCCCCCCTAGATTAAAACATGTCCTTGATGTTTCATGGTTCAAAATACATGTTCCAAAATTTATTTACGTTTCAAAACATTCAAATTCATTAAAATAAATATGGGTACTTAGCCCACGTAGTTTCTTTTGTTTCCCAGATAGCTTCTTTAGGATTATAATGGCTCCATTGGACCTTTACCTATTCTATGGTATTGTTACTGAGTGTCTTCATTCTTTGGTCCAATATGAAAAATGGATGAACTTGGATTCCCCCCTCTGGTTCTACCTATATCAAAGACCAGTCAAGTATATGATTAGATCATGTACTTACTTCTTCTATAATGAATCGTGAAAAACATTATGCACTTTAACAGTGGGAGGTAGGGGCATCTCATATGCTATTGGTCCAAATCTATTTAGGACCTCAAATGTTCCATAGAACCTAGATTCCAACTTCTTACAGTTGCCCAAACTCAATGAACTATTCTTTCCTATGAATCTGAAAGATACATGATCTCTGACCTAGAAATATCTATACATTGTTCTCTTCAACTTAACTTGTATGTTGATCCTATTCCACTTTCAAATTTTGCTTGATTTTTTCCACTAGCTCTTCCATGTCCTATAGCATTTCAGGTCCAACTATCAACCTTTCTATAGGTTTGTCTCAGTTCACTAGAACATTCCACCTTCTTCCATATAAGGTTTCAAATGGACTCATCTTCAACGATGCTTGGTATCTGTTGTTATAAGAAAAATCTACCAGATACATGTAGTCTTCCCACTTGGTCATGGGTCTATCCATTACATATATCCTTAACATATCTTCAATGAATTAATAACTAATTCCACCTACCCATTCATCTATGGATGATAGGTTTTTCTAATATTGAGTTTGGTTCCAAACTCCCTAAACAAAACTTTGCCAACGTTTGAAGTGAGCTTAGAATATTGATATGAAACAACTGTCTCAAGAATCCCCTGTAGTCTAGAAACCTCCTTCATATAGATCTTTGAGATCTTAGTTGCTTTAAATGTTGTCTTTGTGAAATCAGATCACAGGCTAATCACGAAGATTGAACAAACACTCTCACTACAATTGCTAAGCTAGAATTGCATAGAACACTAAAAAATTGACATTGAATGTATGCAAATAATAATTTGTATTGCATAAAGTTACATCAGCTAACCTTAAACAATGAAGTGGCTGGAAAATAGATAATGTTACATCAGAAATTCAAATTTCCTTGGAGGCATTTAAAACTCTTGGCTTCTTCCATGCTAATGGCTGCTTGTTGTCTTTTACTGTGTAGCTCCTCATGTGAGGACATTATTTGTCTTTTTAAGGTCTGATTTTCTTCCTTACTTTCTAGTAGCTATTGTTTGAGTTCTTCAACCTTTTGTTGCTCCTTATTAAGAGATTGTCCCAAGGATTCCAATTTCTCTTGATCTAGTTGAACTTGGATTCGAAAGTCAACTATGATTTGCTCAATTTCTTTCTTCTTTGAACCTTGTTTCCTCCTTTGCTCCAACATGAGATCCTTTAGTTGCCTATACCTTTGTTTATATTTTCTTAGTTCATCCAAAGTACACTCAAGCTCAGCTTTAAGATCAACTTCTGCTTCAATGTCTGAGTCTTCTTCATTACTAGAATTGTTGTAGATTGAACCTTGTTCTGATTGATATGCTTCTTTTGACCTCTCATCTGAATAGAGGTCTTTTATCTTCTCCCAAAGTTCCTTTGTAGAGTTACATTCACCTATCTTCCTTTTGACATCATTAGGTAATCCATCAAGGATTGTATTTATTGCCATTGAGTTATTTTTCTTAGCTTTCTTTTGAGTTGGATTCCTTACTCTATTTGGTGGGTAGTAATTAGTGATCACTGAATTCCATACATCACATCCTAATGACTGCAGATAAATTTTCATTCTTGTACTCCAAAATATGTATTCTTCTTTTCCAAGTATTGGAGATCCATTTTTTGTGTAAATCTCTTCTTGTTGATCCATAGTGGTTTTTAATAGGATCTTCCTTCCGGTGGTTAAACTGTTAGTGAAGGAACCTTGCTTTGATACCAATTGATGGAATATTGGTCAATACTGAGAGGGGGGGGGTGAATCAATATTGTAAACTTTTTTAGCTTTTAACCACTTATTAAGCTTTAATCAAAACATGGAATCAACAAGACACACAAAAACACAGAATTTATTGTGGAACCCCAATTGGGTAAACCACCAACACTTTCTATACTGCAAAATTATGTTTACAATATGTTTTACAAGTAACAACTTGCAGGAGACACCAATCCCCAAGTTTCTCAGCCACCACTTAAGGATGCACCCACACCCTAGTTTCTGTCTGCACCTACAGACAAGGATACACCAATACCCTTATTTTCCAGCCTCTACTGGAAGGAGGCCAAGACCCCCCTTGCAAGAATTTTTCCTGCCCTAGCACCACCCTACCTCCCTTATATGTTTCTTAACAATCTTCTAGATCTTCTATTAACTCTGTCACTAGATTTTCTTCACTTTGCTGGTCTCTGTCTTCTGATCTTCAATGCTGCTCCAGATTCTTCAAATACTTTAACTCATAGATACTTCTATTTTTTTTCTCTTCTTATGCTTGAATGTCCACACCTTTCTAGTCTCCTACTCTGATCTTAATGTTACTTCAGATATACATTAACACCCAACAAATATGTCTCTTACTTCTTCCTTAATAATACATCAAATACCCTCTTCAATCAAGCTGCTACAAAGATCTTCATTCTGGTCTTCATATTAAGTTCAGATCTTCATTATTCAAACAAACCAAAATAGAGACTCTGTTTTGTTTCTTGTAGCACAGTCACTTCTACTTTTCATTTAGACACAACTACTTCTATTTCAATCTTAAGTTTATATATTCTCTTTCATGTCTTTTCAAACTGATCGTGCTTCTTCATCTTGGAAAAAACTCTTCGAATCTCTGATAGATTATTTACTTGTTTTAATTAACCAATTAATTAAAACTCACCTTCACTGGTATCACGACCTTTCACATTTGAGGGTTATGCCTTTCCACAAAATTACACTCTTTCAGAACTGCCTCATACCTCACACCTCTTCGAATCTTTCTGGTTTATAATTTTGTAGTTTATTTAAATCTCCGTTTTAATTAATTGCTTCACTGGTTTAGTTTAATTAATTAAATTCAACATTTGTTTGTCTTTCATTTCTAGACTTTTGACTGCTAATATCAGGCTGCGGGCTTCATTAGTTTCCTACAATCTTCTTCACGCGGGTATCATCCTTCTGGGCGTTTTTACTTTCACAAAACGTAGTCTTCCTTTTACTGGCCAGACTTCAAGCTTGTAATTGTTGTGCTTTTCAAAACCATATTCTTCCAAACGAACAGAATCATAACAAGTTATAATATTATATCTCAAAGATGGCTTGGAAATACGAAGATACTGCAGAATTGAATTCCTAAGAATGCCTCCATGAATCTGACTACTCGTCGTGCACCTTGTCTACATATTTTCCAAAACCACTCGGTTGGTGTATCCCGACTCATTGTCATCCCAAAAGACGAGCTTCACAAATCCAAGGTTCAAGGTTGTACCAGCTTTGGCATCAGAAATGCTCGACCTTATATTACCAAGGGAGTCATTCGAACAACATCTTTACTAGTGTATCCAAGGATGCCTTTTAGTGACCCTTTAGATGCAGCCTTTATTGCTGCTTTTACTTCACAAAAAATGTTGGTTTCAATAGGCGACATGTCAGATCCACAATTCAAACACCAGGTGTTGGAAGATATAAGGATATTCCAGTTAGCTTTCCATAAACTCTAGAAGGACCTTTCCAACTTCCTTTTCAGCACCAGTTGAGCTTGGAATGATATTTTGTACATCACCATGACTTCCACACCAATTCTTCATAGATGGACCATCTACTGTCTTCTGTGTAGCTATTGTTGCATGAACAGTTGTCATGAAACCTTCAACAATACTAAATTCTTCATTCACTACCTTAGCAAGAGGACTAAGACAATTGGTTGTGCAGCTTGCATTTGAAACAATATTTATATCGGGCTTATATGATCCTTCATTTACTCCAACCACAAACATTGGTGCATCTGCTAATAGAGCAGAAATTACAACCTTCTTGGTTCCACCCTTAATATGTGCTTATACCTTTATTAGGTGTTGTAAAAACTCCAAATGAATCTACAACATACTCAACTCCATACTCTCCCCAAGGAATCTCTGTAGGGTCCCTTTTAGAGTTGACTGTAATTTTTTGGCCATCAATTTCGAATGTTTTTATTATTGACAACTTTCATAAAGTCTGTCAACCAAAGACACTTCTTGTAAACTCTGGACAAACTGTACCAAACCTTCATGCCAGTACTTCATGTGCTCTGTAGTGTGCATAGTTTGGATTGCTCTATCAAGCTATTTGCCTTTGCCATTTCTGAGTGCCCTGGCCAGCCTACCTTTGACCTCTGTGCATTTCTTTTGCTTCTCTGAACCACCACTTTGTCAACATTCTGCATTCGTATATTGACATCAATGCCAACCGGTAATGCCATATTGCCAACAACTTCTTCTATAATGAAACGTGAAAAACATTATGCACTTCAACAGTGGGAGGTAGGGACATCTCATATGCTATTGGTCCAAATCTATTTAGGACATCAAATATTCCATAGAACCTAGATTCCAACTTCTTATAGTTGCCCAGACTCAATGAACTATTCTTTCCTATGAATCTGAAAGATACATGATCTCTGACCTAGAAATCTCTATGCATTCTTCTCTTCAACTTAACTTGTATGTCGATCCTATTCCACTTTCAAATTTTGCTTGATTTTTTCCACTAGCTCTTCCATGTCCTATAGCATTTCAGGTCCAACTATCAACCTTTCTATAGGTTTGTATTGGTTCACTGGAACATTCCACCTTCTTCCATATAAGGTTTCAAATGGACTCATCTTCAACGATGCTTGGTATCTGTTGTTATAAGAAAACTCTACGAGATACATGTAGTCTTCCCACTTGGTCATGGGTCTATCCATTACATATATCCTTAACATATCTTCAATGAATTTAATAACTAATTCCACCTACCCATTCATCTATGGATGATAGGTTTTTCTAATATTGAGTTTGGTTCCAAACTCCCTTAACAACCCTTTGCCAACGTTTGAAGTGAGCTTAGAATATTTATATGAAACAATTGTCTCAAGAATCCCCTGTAGTCTAGAAACTTCCTTCATATAGATCTTTGAGATCTTAGTTGCTTTAAATGTTGTCTTTGTGAAATCAGATCATAGGCTAATCATGAAGATTGAACAAACACTCACACTACAATTGCTAAGCTAGAATTGCATAGAACACTGAAAAATTGACATTGAATGTATGCAAATAATAATTTGTATTGCATAAAGTTACATCAGCTAACCTTAAACAATGAAGTGGCTGAAATATAGATAATGTTACATCAGAAATTCAAATTTCCTTGGAGGCATTTAAAAATCTTACAAAGCAGGCTTACAAAATTAGCTAAGACCCCCAAGGTAGAAACATCTAACTCCAAATCAGTCATAAAGCTCACGAATTTTCCAAAATGGTTTTGGAATGTGATGTATGATGAAATTAGAAAACGATAATTCCTTTTGGTGAGAGAAAGAGGAAGGATGCATTGGCCATAAAAGAAAGCAATTGCAAAAAACTCTAGGAGCGCTTAGCTTTTTCCTTATCCACTAAAAAGTAGAAAAAGTAGTATAAAGAAGTGAAAGAGAAAGAAGTGCACCCTTGCCACTCAGGATAGCCATAAAATCTAGCAGTTTCATCATGAGTTCACTCAAGTGGATGAGGATGACAAAAGGTGGGCCTAGGAAGGAAAAATGTGGCCAATAACATAGTAAAAACACCTAGGAAAGTAATAAAATGAAATAAAACTTATATCCTAAGTATGAAAGTGGGTTTTAATCCTCTAATAGTTTGGACAAGTATAAAATGAGTAAAATTTGTTAATTTATCGACCACCACCTTAATGGAGTCATGTTACTTCATTATCCTTGTTAGTTTAGTGATAAATTCAATGGTTACCATGTCCCATTTCCATTATGAAATTAGCAATGGATGTAGTAGAACTATAAGATGTTTGCGCTCTGTTTTAACCCTTTAAAACTCGTGGCACTTAGAAATAAACCTTGATATGCCTTTCTTCATGCCCAACCAAAAATACTCCTTCTTTATGGCTGCAAGATTTTTCTGATAGCTAGGACGGCCTACATAGGGAAAATTATGCTTTTCCTACAGAATGATCTTGTTCAATTCATCCTTATCAGGTATATAAATTTTATCAATGTATACGAGAATTCCAACCTCCACCAATTTATGATGCATATATTTTGATGGCACACTACCTGACTATAAAGATGTCCTAACTTGCAAGGCATGCTCATGAAAACTCAATCCTTATAGCTATCTGCTCTTCAAATTTGATTTCCAACTATTGATGGTTGTAATCTTCATAAGTTTATTTCTTCTTCTTAGTGCATCTTCAACTCAATTTTCTTTTCCATTGATGTACTTAATTTCAAAGTTGAATTCTCTGAGGAATTCTATCCTTTTGGATTGATGGGCATTCAAGTTAGGATGCTCAAAAAAAAAATTAAAACTTTAATGATTCGACCTCAACTCGAATCTATTACCCATGAGGAAATTCCTTCACATTCTCAATGCATGCACTATGGAAACAAGCTCCAAATCATGGGTAGCATATTTCTTTTCATGCTCCTTCAATTTTCATGATTCGTAACAAATTGGATGTCCTTCTTGAATTAGAACTCCACTGAGTCCTTCCAGAGATGAATTTGTTCATACTATCTACTACTTATCTAGATCTGCAATCTTTAGAATTGGTGCACAGCTGAGTAACTTCTTCAGAAGTCTAAAACTATCTTCACATTTCTGGGTCCAATTGAATTTCACACCCTTCTTCTATAAAGATGTAATAACATTTTCTATTATGGAGAAAGCTTTGATAAATATATTGTAATATCCATCCAACCCCTTAAAATATCTTACCTAAGACACATTTCTAGGAGTGTGCCATTCTTGTCTAGCTTTTATTTTAGTAGTTTCTATAGTGACCCATTCCTTCAAGATAATGTGACCCAGATATACTAGCTTCTTATGATATAAATTGCACTTACACATCTTAGCATACAATTGTTTCTCTCTCAAAATTTATAAGGTTATTGTCATATGTTCTTCATGCACTTCCTCTATCTTGGAATAAATTAATATATCATCCAGGAATACAATAAAAAAATTGTCCATAAATTCTCTAAATACACCATTCATCAGGCACATAAAAGTGGCTTGTGCATTTGTTAGTCCAAAAGGAAAGACTGTGTATTCATAATTCGCATACTTGGTCCTAAAAGTGGTTTTACTAATAGTTTTCATCCTTAATACACACTTGAAAACAACCCGATCTCAATCTTAGAGAAGGATATCTCTCCTCACAATTGATCAAATAAATTATCAATCCTTGTTAATCGATACCTCTTATTAATGGTGGCCTTGTTTACCTATCTATAATCTACACATAAACTTAAGGTACCATCCTTCTTTTCCATGAAGAGGGTAGGTGATCCCCATGGTGATATATTGGGGCATATGTGTTAACACCTAAAAAGTGCTCACTAGCTCATTCCCTTATTCACATGACCCATTTGTCCACTTTTCCACCATCTGATCCTCTGAAACCAACAAAAGGTCACCAAAAGACCTTAGTACACCCCTTTTTCCATTAAAAAAGATTATTTTTCCTGAAAAGCATAAAAAAAACCCTAAAAAAGGGTCCAAATTCCCAAAATATTAAAAAGGGAATTAAAATATTAATTTTATTCAAAAAAGGAAAAAGGAGGGAAAAGTACCTAAACCATGTTGGTCAATACCATTTGGTTTCCACAAAACCACAAATGGTATTCCCCACCACCAAAACCTATAAAAAGGTGGTAGGGGCTCCTCATTTCACATCCATCCATTATCTCATCCTCATGCTACCGAAATCTTCCTTGAGCATTTTGGCCATTGTAAGCAACCTTGGAGAAGGAGACCTCTTGGAGATTGGAGCTACTCATCTTGGGAGTTGCTCAACATCAACCTTCACCATTGAAGGTATTATCGCAAGCACTTGCTTGCCCCCCATTTTTTAATACAAATTCATTTTTTAATATTTTCTTGTTCTTGTTTTTTAAATGTTTACACTATTTGCTTATATTCTTGCATAGATCCATGATTAGTTTTGTTTAGTTTCTTGTTTAATTCTATTGAAACTGCTACTACTAGTTAGCAGGTGCCCATAGCACTAAGCCTGGTTGCAAAACCGGGCCAACAGTTTTTGGCGACTCCGCTGGGTTTGAACAATAGATCTCTAGTTTTGCTTTTAATCTTAGTTTTTTATTAGTTTTTAACCTTTAGATCCATAGATCTACCATATTAGACAGCAGATCCATTGCTGCTCTAAGTTTTGGCCCCATCTATTGCCATTAACAGCCCGGAATTCTCAATTTTTGGGTTCATTTTTCAGCTTTTGTGCACGGCTTTCGCATCGCGGTTTTTAGCCTGACAGTCGCGCGGCTCATCGCGACTTTTCGGCTTTTTTCCGCGCGGTTCACCGCGGCTTTGCGGCCATTTTCCATGCTGCACATCGCGGCTTCGCGGTCATTTACCGCACTGCACATCACAACTGCGCGTCCCTTTTCCGCGCGGTTCACCGCGGCTTCGCGGCCTATTTGCGCGCTGCACATCGCGGCTTCGCGGACATTTTTCGCGCTGCACATCGCGACAGTAAGCCGAAATTCCGCGCGGTCCATCACGACTGTTCGGCAGAATCCTGCGCGGTCCATCGCGGCTTTTCTGTCAAAACCCGCGCTGCTGATTTTTTCATTCGGCCGCTTCGATTTTAAAAATTAATTTTTACTGTACTTTCTACCCACATAGCACATTTTTACAGTATTAAATTCTGCATATTTTACAGCCTTGAAAAAATTTTACTATTTAAATGCACATGTAGAAGTCCTTTTAAAAAAAAAAAAAATTCAAGAAAGTGAAAGAAAGACTTATTTTGCAGTTTATCTAGGTTTAAGAAATTTCTTTTGCTGTTTACTTCTTTAAAAATTTTGCCCTTAGCAATTTCCTTGAAAAAGAAATCCATTTATTTCTTTAAGAAGACTATTATTTGCTTTCATGATTCAAAAGATCCTTTGTTTTTTGAGTTGATTTTCCAAATCATTTAATTTCCATTTATTTGAAAAGTCATAAAGATTTGCTTTTTTATTTTCAAAAGCTCCTTTGTTTTTTGAAAATTTCCTGTAAAGCATTTACTTTTTTCAAGTTTAGTTTACAATACCTCATGTGCACTCACTTGATCACTTAATTGAACTGAGCCTTAAAACTTACCCTAATTTCAACAAACCTTTAACCCCACTTGGGGAACACTAAAAGAACTTTGTAGCTAGGTAGTATTGAGGGGATAGGTGTTCCAATAACACCCCTCAGTTATTACATCTGAGACATAGAAGCTGTCCAATTAGGGAGCTAAAATCTCTTAGTATTTATTGGCGCGGTCACAACCGGTTTGTGGGAAGGCCTCTCCCCTAGGAGGGTTGAAGTCGTGAGGATGGTTCCGGAAGCCTGAGTGGAATACCGAAATCCATTCAGTAACCGAAGGGCTACCATTCACAGTTCTCGGGATATCCTTGTATTGGGATATTGCGATCAAAGGACCAAATGGCAGATTTACCTTTTCTCGACGCGTCATGAACAGAGTATCCTAGTAGCCTTTCTTTAGGATTGATTACCCGGTGTCCCTCCCGATAGGGGGATATCTAGCCGTTGTCTCAACACTCATATTGTCTGACTTGGATTTCATCACCTTGCAGAGGATATCGTTTGTTTGAGTCACAATACTTTTAGTTAGGTGTTTGCATGATTCAACCCACCTTTGGTCTAGTTACACCTATTTTTTCTAGAAGCCGTTTGCATGTTGGTACTCTGACCATTTGTTGCATTCCTCCACTTATTGTAGCACAGCTACTAGAATAAGTGCCTTTTTGAGGTTGATTTTTTGGCCTGAGAGCCTTATTTTTCACTCCCCTTCTTGCACACTTGGTTGCATTAGGGTTTTGAGTCTTTTATATATATATCACCACCTGATACTTAAACAGATTTTTTACACAAAACTTATTTCTCACCATTGAGAATTTCATACGCTCTCGTCGTCTACGGGGCGAACTCCCAGAGTTCAGTCTACTTGGCTCGCCACGCCACCGACGCCGAGCCCTATCCCTTGATTCGACACATCGTCAGTCAACCAGATGGTCATCCGATTCTGACACACTTCAATTCACATCTAATTCTGAGGAAGAATCCAAAAACTACGTTGTATTACCACCAACCACCATTATGGCTGGAACACCATTTGACCCACTATTTACCAGCACCATAGGTGAGACATCCACAGACCTTTCTGCTGCGATGCCATCCATGGAAAAAACCACCCCCCTGGGTATGCCCAACACAGGGCCACCTCCTGTTATAGGAATTCCCAACACAGGGCCACCACCTGTTATGGGTATGCCCAACATAGGGGTCACACCCCCTCTGGTTTCCACAAACCCTATCCTAGGAATCCCTACTACTATTCCTAACCCAAGTGTAACCCATGTTGCACTTGGAGGCGCTGGCCCATACTAGACCACACCTATTGGAGGGCACATACCCTCCATACCTAGCATACCTTTAGGCGCTACTGGACCCCTACATCATACCACAATGACTAGGCAGGTCCCAGTCCCAGTCATTACATCTGCTAGCTTACCATACATGGCAAGTCTGAACCTGCCAGACTTAGCTAGGCTCACTAATGACCCCATCAGACACGATCCTGTGTGGCCTCATATGCCCACCAAACTCCCCTCTGACATCCCTAAGTTTGAGGGTAAGGCAGGTGAAGACCCCCAGAACCATATTATGTCCTTCCATTTATGGTGTTCCTCCAACTCCATAGCGAACGACTCTATCCACCTCCGGCTTTTACAGTGCACCTTCACTGGCTCTGCAGCTAAGTGGTATATCGAGCAGCCTCATGGGACACATGCCACCTTTACCTCCCTTGCCTCGACCTTCCTACAGTTTTTCTAGTTACCTGTCCTCTATGATGCGGGAGTTGAGATCCTACTGTCTTGTAGACAGAACACGGCCACCCACATCACTGATCACATTCATGAGTGGCGTCGACGCCGAAGCCTCTACAAAATAAAGTTAGACGACCATATCTTCTTAGATTGGTTTCTAAAATCCCTCCTCCCTGTTGGCCCGGTTTTGCAACCAGGCTTAGTGCTATGGGCACCTGCTAACTAGTAGCAGCAGTTTCAATAGAATTAAATAAGAAACTAATCTAAACTAAACTAATCATGGATCTATGCAATAATTTAAGCAAATAGTGTAAACATTTAAAAAACAAGAACAAGAAAATATTAAAGAATGAATTTGTATTGAAAAGTGGGGGGCAAGCAAGTGCTTGCGATAATACCTTCAATGGTGAAGGTTGATGTTGAGCAACTCCCAAGATGAGTAGCTCCAAGCTCCAAGAGGTCTCCTTCTCCAAGGTTGCTTACAATGGCCAAAAATGCTCAAGGGAGATTTCGGCAGCATGAGGATGAGATAATGGATGGATGTCAAATGAGGAGCCCCTACCACCTTTTTATAGGTTTTGGTGGTGGGGAATACCATTTCTGGTTTTGTGGAAACCAAATGGTATTGACCAACATGGTTTAGGTACTTTTCCCTCCTTTTTCCTTTTTTGAATAAAAATAATATTTTAATTCCCTTTTTAATATTTTTGGGAATTTGGACCCTTTTTGAGGGTTTTTTATGCTTTTCAGGAAAAATAATCTTTTTTAATGGAAAAAGGGGTGTACTCAGGTCTTTTGGTGACCTTTTGTTGGTTTCAGAGGCTCCGATGGTGAAAAAGTGGACAAATGGGTCATGTGAATAGGGAAATGAGCTAGTGAGCACTTTTTAGGTGTTAACAGATTGCCCCCTGATGTGTGAGGGCAGGAGCTCATCGTATGGCCGATAGACATCATAGTTCTTTTGTCTTTTTTCAGGGGTTTGGGAAGGAGAAGAGACCGATTGGAGACTGGAGCCACGGACCTTGGAAGCTGCAAGAAACAAAAAATATTACATGGCCTCAATATGAATGAGGTATAATCTTTGATAATGGACGAGGCGGGCATTCCCCATGCTCGTATCAAGACATATACATAACAATTAGTCCCAAGAAGGGGGATCTAATACATAAAGAATCTACTGGTACACCATAACGGTCCAGGGGGGACATTATTTTGGGATGTACTCCTGATCATAACGGATCTCAATAACTGATACACTGGAATAACTGAGGAACTGCTGAAACTGAAGGTGTCCAACATCTGTAGGGACTCAAAGACTATGAGTCATCTCTGAGAAATAATGTAACTGTATACTCAAGGGAGTATGAATCTGGGGTACATCTGAATACTGTCGCCATGCGCAACCCGGATATCTATAGAAAAAGTGTAACTGGTGTTATCCATAGGAAGACTCTCAAATGTGGAGGAATCAGGAGGTATCCAGGGTCTTCGACTAATAAGTGAAACAGACGAATACCCTATGCGGGTCTCAACGATGCGATCAAGGTGTTGAAGTCGAGCATGTGAGAAACAACCATTTGGAGAGGCACTGAAGATTCCTCTCGAAATGATTCGTAGGCACTCATCATAAATGGTGATGAGTCCAAGACACAGGGACCTCTAGGTCTATCTTCTGGAATCAATGTGGTTGTCGTCGACAGAGGGAGACCAACAACTAACAAGGCAATGATGTTTCCTTGATAGGAGCACGAGGTGTAAAACTGAAGTGTTGTAGTACTAATGGTAGGACTGACATACTTGTGGGGATGGGAAATAACTGGGTCAAAAGTGGGTAGACTCAAACTTCCTTTGTTCAGAGAATGATGAGATGGTTGACCTAGCAGCGTGGGATACTGACTTGTAGGTGTGGGGATCATTGTTGTGACTGAATGGTATATATTGACTCTGGGGGGGAGGACGAGATGATAGGTGCCGTCGAGGGATTATCAAGGTGACATACTGTAGAATACTCTGAACAAAGGCGACCAAAATGGGGAAGCTGCCTGATGAGTAGATTTGATCACTCAAAGCTCCCGCAATGAAGAAGAGGTTCTCGAGACTCCTACTACCTTTGATTATCCCGGGGAAGACATGCACCATCGTCCATACTTCCTCCTGGAAGAGACTTCATCCACCACCGCTACCCAATCCGCGATTGAGTCCAAGGATTTCCTTCCTACTAAAATCGACTGGTTAACGGATCCCATGGCCGATATTTCTCCCGTCATCGACATTGACATCTCTGACCCACTTGGTGCCCTTCATACCATCACATTAGGAACCTCCCACAGTGAGTATGAGATCAGAGAATACCAACAACTGTTCCAAGAATTCACTGATGTCTTTACTTGGTCAGATACCGAAATGCCTGTCCTTGACACCGGGTAATCAATCCTAAAGAATGGCTACTAGGATACTCCGTTCATGACGCGTCGAGAAAAGGTAAATCTGCCATTTGGTCCTTGATCGCAATATCCCAATACAGGGATAACCCGAGAACTGCGAATGGTAGCCCTTCGGTTACTGAATGGATTTCGGTATTCCACTCAGGCTTCCGGAACCATCCTCGCGACTTCAACCCTCCTAGGGGAGAGGCCTTCTCACAAACCGGTTGTGACCGCGCCAATAAATACTACGAGATTTTAGCTCCCTAAATGGACAACTTCTATGTCTCAAATGTAATAACTGAGGGGTGTTATTGGAACACCTATCCCCCCAATACTACCTAGCTACAAAGTTCTTTTAGTGTTCCCCAAGTGGGGTTAAAAGTGTGTTGAAATTAGGGTAAGTTTTAAGGCTCAGTTCAATTAAGTGTTTGAGTGGGTGCACATGTGGTATTGTAAACTGAACTTGAAAGAAGTAAATGCTTTACAGAAAATTTTCAAAAAACAAAGGATCTTTTGAAAATAAAAAAGCAAATCTTTATGACTTTTCAAATAAATGGAAATTAAATGCTTTGGAAAATCAACTCAAAAAACAAAGGATCTTTTGAATCATGAAAGCAAATAATAGTCTTCTTAAAGAAATAAATGGATTTCTTTTTCAAGGAAATTGCTAAGGGCAAAATTTTTAAAGAAGCAAACAGCCAAAAAAAATTTTAATCTAGATAAAATGCAATCAAGTCCTTCTTTCAATTTTTGAAAATATTTAAAAAGACTTATTCAAATGTGCATTCTACATAGTAAAATTTTCCTATGGCTGTAAACAATGCTGGAATTTTAATACTGGAAAATATGGGCCAAAATGGGTGAACTGAAGTGATAAATAAAACTAAAATAAAATATTAGATAAATTTCTATGAAAAATTTCTTAAATATGATATCATATTTGGATTCCTTGATCGAAAACACCCAATTTGAAAAAAAAAAATCGTTTCAAACGGAGTTCGGGAGAGGGAGATATGGTCATTTGAAAATTGAGCCGCGCGGCGAAAAAATCACATCGCGGGTTTCGGGCTAAAAGTCGCGATGGACCACGCGGGTTTCGGGCTAAAAGTCGTGATGGACCGCACGGGTTTCTGTCGCATAGTCGCGATGAGGCAGCGCGGGTTTTGAGCTAAAAGTCGCGATGGAACCGCGCGGGTTTCGGTCGCACAGTCGCGATGGGCAGCGCGGGTTTTGACCGCGAAGCCGCGATGTGCAGCGCGGAATTTCGGAGCACAGTCGCGATGAGCCGCGCGGAAAATGACCGCGAAGCCGCACTGTGGCAGCGCAGAAATAGGCCGTGAAGCCGCGGGGAACCGCACGGAAAAAATCCGAAAAGCCGCGAGGAACCGCGCGGAAAAAAGCTGAAAAGTCGCGATGGACCGCGCGACTGTCAGGCTGAAAACCGCGAGGCGAAAGCCGTGCACGGAAGCCGAAAAAACGAACCCGAAAATTGATAATTTCGGGCTGTTAATGGAAATAGATGGGGCCAAAAACTAGAGCAGCAATGGATCTGCTGTCTAGGATGGCAGATCTATGGATCTAAAGGCTAAAAACTAATAAAAAAATTAAGATTGAAAGCAAAACTTGAGATCTATTGTTCAAACCCAGCAGAGTCGCCAAAAAACTGTTGGCCCGATTTTGCAACCAGGCTTAGTGCTATGGGCACCTGCTAACTAGTAGCAGCAGTTTCAATAGAATTAAACAAGAAACTAATCTAAACAAAACTAATCATGGATCTATGCAATAATATAAGCAAATAATGGAAATATTTTAAAAACAAGAACAAGAAACTATGAAAAAATAAATTTGTATTTGAAAATGGGGCAAGCTAATGCTTGCAATAGGATTACCTCCAATGGTGAAGATTGATATAGAGCAACTCCCAAGATGAGTGGCTCCAAGCTCCAAGAGGTCTCCTTCTCCAAGGTTGCTTCAATGGCTAAAATGCTCAAGGGAGATTTTAGCAGCATAAGGATGAGATAATGGATGGATGTGAAATGAGGAGCCCCTACCACCTTTTTATAGGTTTTGGTGGTGGGGAATACCATTTGTGGTTTTGTGGAAACCAAATGGTATTGACCAACATGGTTTAGGTACTTTTCCCTCCTTTTTCCTTTTTTGAATAAAAATAATATTTTAATTCCCTTTTTAATATTTTTGGGAATTTGGACCCTTTTTGAGGGTTTCTTATGCTTTTCAGGAAAAATAATCTTTTTTTAATGGAAAAAGGGGTGTACTAAGGTCTTTTGGTGACCTTTTGTTGGTATTAGAGGCTCAGATGGTGGAAAAGTGGACAAATGGGTCATGTGAATAAGGGAATGAGCTAGTGAGCACTTTTTAGGTGTTAACACTCCCTCTCATTGCGAAGGATGTGGCATCCGAAAGACCCCAGTCTGAAGAAGAGGCCATCCTCAAAGCCCAACAATTTGATCTCATCTACACCCAGTCGGGTTATCTATACACAATTATACCGGACGCCCCACGATGCGACTCTTCACGCAGTGACACGCCAAGGGCATCTCATGCCGTCGATGGCATTATTGGCCAAATCACACCCCCAAGCTAAATCTTTCAGCATGGTGAGTACCATGCCTACCCCAGAACTCTCTAGGGTTACATCCAGTTCCGGAGCGACAACTTCTTACGCTCCAACAAACCAGACACATCACATTCATGGACCCTCTTGTCCACAACATTGCTATGGACAAGCGCCATCAGCATATCTACCTCCTACATACTATAACCAACCTACTACACAGAACCCCATTCAGTTCTCGCCACAACCGTTGCAGTACCCACAGCAAGCTGCAACAGCTAATCCAGCACATCCAATAGCTCAGGGGTACCAACAACCCCAGCAGGCAACTGGACCACCGCCAGCTTCACCTGCATACTACCCACCGCAACCTGCTCCCGCACCTGCAGCTCCCCAGAATCCCCCCAATGCTCAAGGGCATGTGTACGCACAACAACATCAGCCCCAATACCAAAATAACCAATGCAACCAGGGTGGGCAACCAAACCGCGGAAGAGGACGTAACCGTGGAAACAACCAAAACCATAACCAAGCTCCACAACCTACCCATCCTCCACAAAATAATAACGCGGCGCCTGCTCATCAGAATCCTGATCGGCCACCTAAGCAAGCCAAAAATGCTAATTTACGAACAAACCATCCTTTTTCTATTTGCGGGGTCTATGGCCACTATACCCACTCTTGCCCACATCTGGAGCGAGCTCGACAACTATGGACAAACGATGCCCATCGTCAAGGGCAGGCGGCTCCTCAGCCGCCACCCAACCCTCCACCACCTCAACAACAACCTTTGGTGCTACAAAACCCTTTTCTGACACAAGCAGTGGTGAACACTCAGCCGTTAGCTCCCCCACAGGGCAACGTGCCACCACAACAGATCACTTACGCAGCCCCTGATCAACCAATGTTTGATTCAGGTACTCACCACTTATTGATGATGTCCACGGCCGATGTCAACATCCATACACGTAGGAACCAGTATGGCCCTACCTCGAAATCCCCCCCACCGAAAAGGATACTAACGCTCATCCCACTGATCAAAACGTTACGTATACCACCGCTTCCACTCGATGGCACCTCTAAAGCACCTCGTTTCCCACTCCGTCGTATCAACAACAACCCCAATGCACGGGCTGCATCAGATTACAACATCGTTGATGATTTAGCTCAGTCCCCCACAACCATGTCTGCGTTAGAAGTCTTAAAAAATTGTCCTACGCAGCGCAAGACTTTACTTTCCGCCATTGGGGTGATTGACCCAAATGATTCGAAATTGATGACCTTTGATTTGGACCAATCCGAACCACGCCTGCCTTCCACCATAGCAGTCCAAGTTTCTGTTTCTATTCGGAATCTTGTCATCCATCGATGTATCATCGACGAGGGTGCCTCCACATGCGTCATGTCCACATTTGTTTGGAAGAAGTTGGGATCCCCTACTCTCCAGCAATCCACCACTGCATTGCGGGCCTACGACGGCCAGTCAGCTCAACCTCAAGGTCTACTACCCAAGGTCCCCGTCCAATTGGGTGGGAAAACTGTGCTCATCGACATAGAGGTCATTAATGCCCAACTCGATTATAACCTTTTACTTGGCCGCAGTTACATGTACGCCATGAAAGCGGTTGCCTCATCCATTTTTCGTACCATGATGTTCCCCCACGAGGGACGCATGGTCAAAATCGACCAACTCACCTACTATGATCCCAATGCCCCTGCAGCACCCGAAAATGTTCTTCCCATGATTGAACAACCCGCTTCTAGTGAAACTACCTCCTTTGTTTCTTCTGTGGGACCCGGACTTTACTCAGATACACCAATGACCTCTACATTCCAGGCCATTCCACCACCGTCACCGGAGACCCACGTCGCAAACCTCTGTACTCTTTCATAGAATACACAAACACCCGGTAGTCAACCACCATTGGTCCCTAGTCACATCGGTGTTACACCCATCCACACCATCCCCTTTCTATTTCCTCCTTCGGGTGTAGTGAGTACCCCGGTTATGGCTACCCTTAGTCTACCCGGGTTAACATTGGGATTACCCGTGTGGTATATTTCGCCTCCCGTTCCACCGCCGACACCAAATGTCATCCTCCAACCGGTACAACCTATTGTTACCACTACTCAACCTCCTCCTGGTGTCACAATCCCCTCCTCATCGACGAAACCATCTCCTAGTCTCACGATCCCTTCGTCGTCAACGAATCCTCCTCCTCTTGTCAAGCCCACTGGGGGCAGAGGTCCACAACCATACACTGCTATACCACCCCCTAAGGTAGTCAAACCCCCACTGGTGTTTCGAGCTCCTCCTAAATGCTCTTTGTGTGATGAGATAGGCCATCCAACTCATCAATGCCCACAGCTACCAGCACTCCAAGAACATATGAATATGTTGGATGATGATACCGGCATCCCAGTCGTTAGACTTGAGCCACCTCCTTAGCCTCGCGACAGATCACTGCGCACCAACCATCCTTGTGCCATATGCAGTGTTTACGGCCACTACTCTCACCATTGTCCTTATCTCCCTGACTATAGAGCAGCATTGTACGAGTTAAACAACGTCGATTTGGAGATATCTCCTCCCCTCATCGAGGAGATCTACCCCCCGCCATCATCCTCGTCAGAAGAAGTCAATACAATCTATATGATTTCAACAACTTTCAAACTAGAACCCCTTGATTTATGGTCTGACTACTTCAATACTGATGAGCAAATTTTGGAGACACTGACTGCACCCGACTACCCTTGGGATGATATGCATCATCGCTTGTATTTCCTCCCGGACACATCTACACCCACCGCATCCAACCAGCTATCGGTCGAATCGAAGGATTTCATACCCACTAAGGTCGATTGGTTAAAGGACCCCATCCCAGCACCGGATGCCTTTGAAGAAGGGAACATGTCCAACATTTCCCCCACTATACAGATAGATATTTCCACAACACCTGGGAAACCTGAGCTCATCTCGCTGGGCGCATCTTGCACTCAAGCAGAAACTTAGGCGTACAAAAAGCTCTTTCAAGAGTTCCGTGATGTCTTTTCCTGGTCCTATACCGAGATGCCTGGTCTCGACCCAACCATCATAGAACACCACATTGATACATGGCCTGAGGTACCCCCTGTTCGCCAGAAACAGCGACCCATTCATCCTTCCAAACTCCCCGCTGTTAAAGCTGAGGTCGAGAAACTTCGCAAAGCAGGATTCATTTATCCTATTCCGTACACCACCTGGGTGTCGAACCCCATTCCCGTCAACAAAAAGCATGGCACCCTTAGAGTATGCACTGATTTCCGTGACTTAAACCATGCTTGTCCAAAAGACAATTTCCCCACGCCATTCATTGACCAACTCATTGATGAGTGTGCGAGCCATGAGGTCCTATCTTTCATGGACGGGTTTTCCAAATAAAACCAGATTCACATCCGTAAGGAGGACCAGTACAAGACTGCCTTCACCACCCCATGGGGCACCTTTGCCTACCGCGTCATGCCATTTGGCATTAAAAATGCTGGTGCCACTTTCCAGCGGGCCATGACCTATTGCTTTCACGACTTGGTCCATATCCTGCGAGTCTACCTTGACGACCTCACAGCTCGTTCCCGAAAACGATCAGACCACCTTAACGACCTCCGGCAAGTTTTCCTGCGTTGTCGCAAATATAAAATCCGCTTGAACCAACACAAGTGTGTCTTTTGCGTCCCGGCAGGCCGATTGTTGGGTTTCATTGTTTCCCAAGACGGAATCACTGTCGATCCCCTGAAAGTCAAAGCCATCTTAGAAATTCCGCCTCCTCACACTCTTTGGCAGCTCCAGAGTCTACAAGGGCGGTCCAATTTCCTTAGGCGCTTCGTTCCTGATTATGCCACCAAAGTCCACGGGTTCTTACGCTTACATCATACCCACATACCCTTTGTTTGGGATTGTTAAGATTTAATATGCTAAGATAGAAAATAGCAGCATTACATTCCATTTCACAATAATAGCATATACAGGATCACTGAAGAAACAACAAGCACAGCATAAACACAAGAGACAGAGATTTATCCTGGGAAACCCTCATGGGGTAGAAAACCCAGCAAAGCTTCCTCAATATAGATGACCAGCAATATACAAAGATGAAACCCTGAGACATGATCTCCTCCTCCACAATAGCAGACCTCTCCTCCACAAGTGCGCTATGCTCAAGTGAGTGTGTGTGTCAAATGAGGAACACACCTCCTCTATTTATACACTACACTGACATGTATTTTACACAGGTACACGTAGGCTCGTATTTAACCAATGGGTTAAATACCCCACTACAACTGACTGGGCCGACCCCTCTAGGGTGGTCTAATAACCCTTTGACCCACATAACACATACAGGGCCAACCCCCACTAGGGAAGTCTAATAACCCGAGTTACCACATTCCGACGGAGGAATAAACATCTCCGGATATACAATAAGATCTTCACGGAGGAATGAAACATCTTCGGAATAATAAAGTACAAATATAATATTTTTTGAAGTTACAATATCTCAATAGCGATGAGCCAGCAGACATGGCATTCGAAGCCCTCAAGAAAGCTCTCACACAAGCCCCCTTGATATCCCCACCGGATTTCTCTCAAGACTTCACCCTTTATGTCTCGGCATCTGAATATGCTGTGTCCGGAGTTTTGGTCCAAGAAGATGCCTCCCACAAAGAGCATGTGATTTATTACGTCAGCCATACCTTGTCTGGTCCACCTCTGCGTTACCCATACGAGGAAAGATTAGCCCTAGCTGTAGTCTTTTCCATACAAAAATTGCGACACTACATTCTACTCAGTCATACCACGGTCGTGGCTGACTCCAACCCTATGGTCTATCTCCTAACCCAGCGGCTCCTACAAGGTCGTGTTGCTAAATGGGTCATTATCCTCCAGGAATATGACCTCACTTTCAGAACTCCCAAAAGCACTAAAGCCCTCGCGCTTGCTCACCTCATCACTGACCTCCCATCCTCTTCGACATCACCCGTTATCCAAACGGACCTGATTGACGAGCAAATCTTCATCATTTCGTCTGATGACCCTTGGTACGGAGACATTTTGACTTACCTTCGTACGCAAAAATTTCGACCACATATCGATCATGATGGACGCCGTCGCATACGACACCACGCCCCTCGGTACCTCTTGTTAGGGGACGTACTTTACCGACGCGGCATTGATACCATCCTACGCCGATGCCTATTCCATAGTGAGGCAGAACAAGTCCTCAATGATTGTCATAGCGGTGCTTGCGGAGGCCATTTCTCCAACATGGCCACCGCCCAGAAGATCATTCGGGCAGGTTATTTTTGGCCATCATTGTTTACTGATTGCATCACCGCAGTCAAGCATTGCCAAAACTGCCAACTCTTTGCCCCCAAAGCAAGAACCCCCCCCGCCCCCCTTCATCCAGTCATCACTGTTGGACCATTCTGCAAATGGGCCATCGACTTCCTCGACTGCAACCCCACGTCAGCTGGCGGTCACAAACACATCGTTGTGGTCGTCGACTATTTCACCAAGTGGGCGGAAGCCATGCCGACTTACAATTGCAAAGCCGACACTACAGCACGGTTTTTCTTCAACCATGTTATCACTCATTTCGGAGTGCCGAAGCAACTAGTCTCTGATAATGGCTCTCACTTTTACGATGCCGTCTGGAAAGAATTATCAACCATGTTGAAATTTGAACACCATTTCTCTTCTGCCTACTATCCCCAAGGAAATGGCCAAGTCGAAGCGATCAATAAAATTTTGAAGACCATCCTCCAACGTACTGTTGACAAAAACAAATCCAATTGGCACCAAATGCTTTTCCCCGCACTGTGGGCCTACCGCACCTCAACCAAAACCACCACCGGTTTTACCCCTTTCCATTTAGTTCACGGTGTCGAATCCGTTCTCCCTATCGAGTGCCAGATTCCAGCGTTACATATCGCCGTTGAACTCCTACCGGACACTTCCCCGATCGAGCAATGTTTACTACTCCTAGAGCAGGCCGATGAAGATCGGCGCACAGCCATTCAAAACATGGAAGCAGCTAAACAACGATCGAAACTAAGTTATGACAAACACATCCACCCAAGAACCTTTTCTGAGGGAGACCTTGTCCTCGGTTACGATCAAGCTCATGATAAAACTGGAAAGGGAAAGTTCGTGTCTATGTGGCAAGGCCCCTACATCATACACACCTGCCTCGGGCAGGGGGCATACATTCTGACCGATTCAAAAGGCAATCCCCTACGCAACCCACGCAACGGGTTGTACCTTAAACAATTTTACCCATAGAAAATCTGATGGACACCACCGTCCATTTTAGTATAGGCATACTTTCTTTGTTCACAAAAAATTCAAAAAACCTAAATATTTGTTTTTCTCTGCATGACCACAAATGGATCCTCTTCCACTCTGCCATGTCGGTTTCACTGATGATGCAAGCCGTTGGTCTCCCAATCTCACCTCCGCAGCTTGGGTAATATACTCCCCTTCACATGAGTTAATTCACATTGACGGAGTATGTTTAGGTGCCGCCACCAATAATCAAGCTGAATACGATGCCGTGACCAGTCTCCTGGCCGCAGCTCTCCAAATGAGCATCCGTCACCTCAACATTTTCTTGGACTCACAGCTCCTAGTTTCCCAGCTCAACAATGATTACCAGGTACGTGATCCCTGTCTTTTCAGAAAATTCCTGTGCACTAAACAAATGGTTAGACAGTTTGAATCCATTTCATTCACACATGTCCCAAGACACCTCAACAGTGTAGCAGACAATATGGCCAACAATGTCCTCGACTGGCACACCAATCACATCATGTCATATCCATAAACAAAATGCATCCACGTGCATAACATGTGCCTCCACGGGCATATCCATAAACAAAATGCATCCACGTGCATAACATGTGCCTCCACGGGCATATACAAAAGACAAATGTACATCCACGTGCATACACGACAATATATCCAAAATATATACACATATATATATAAACCATGAAAGTCAACATGTCATAGGTGCCCTCAGCACCCGATATACAAAAATACATCTGTCACACAAAAATGCTTCCCCATATGCTCATCAGCATTTGGGGGCAGATACAATGTCATCTACTCATCAGGATCCCTAGGCTCCTCCTCCGCTGGCCCCGCCGGGTCATGGCGAGCCCAAACTCTCCGCTCTGCCGGCCCCGCTGGATCATCCCACAGACGTATCCTCAGCTCAGCCGGCCCTGCCGGGACATCCCGAGCACCACCCCTGTGCTCTGCCACAAACACCGTTGTCCTCAGTAGGAGCGACCGCCACTCAGGTGGCGCACCGAAGCAACCCTCCAAAATATCCCGATCCAGGTCTCTCTAACCATCCTCGGGGAGTCCAGCTAAGATCCTGGAAAAGGTCTGTCTGACACCCTCTATGGCGTCATCTCGAGGGCCAACCCCTCGCCCTCGAGCCGCAAATCCTCCACCACGCGGAGGTGGTACCACTGCAGGTGGATGGGCGACCACCATTGCCCGCCCCTGATGAGGCACGTAGCCATTTGGTGGCACAGGACCCACATCTGCACAAAACAAGTAAGCCATCATATACTATCCAACTATAATCATAGATGATAAATCAAACAACACATGATATAATATCAAATAAAACACAAAACATACCGTCTAAACTTTAGGCCTGTCCTGGGGCACGAGGCATCTCTGGGTCACCTCGATAGTCCATGCCGGCATAGGGGTAGTCCTCGATCACCAGGGGCATCTGCTCCCACTGCTCATAAAAATCCTCTGCGAAGAAACCACGGACACCACCGCCGCCATGAGGCATCATCTGCCCCCACCGCATCATGCGAGGCTCACTAACCAGACCAGCATGAATGGGTACCCGTGGCTGCAAGGTCAACACCCGCTCAAAGAAAAAACAGCATAGAAAGGAGGCATAACAGAATTCACCTCCCTCTCGAATGGCCTTGTCCAGATCTCTCCGGACACTAGCCAGAAACATCTGCCCCCAGGCATAGTAAGTCCCCCGAAGAACAGAGTCGACCATCATCGTTTGTCCCCCAAACATACGATGTGGCGCAGCCGCACCCAATATCCGTAGAACACATGCACCAACAGCTCGCATATCCCACTCACGTAGGGATTGCAAACTAATAGAGCTATTCTGCAAAACAGCATCATCAACACAAAAAGTCTGTAGTAGATCCTCCATATCTACACCTGGCAGGATCCGCGGCAACAGATCTCCCACCTCGCCTAACCAAGGCAACCCAGTTAGAAAATAAACATCCGTGAGGGTGATCTCTAATCTCTCACCCCCAATAATAAACGCACCCTCCGCTGGCACCCACCAACTCACTAGCTTGTTCAGGAGTCGTCTCACTGAACGAATAGGTGGGATTTGAGCGAACTTCAAAAGTCCGCTCATAGCCAAAGTCTGTCTCACCCGCGGGTCAGTCTGAATCCTCTCCATAAGATCATCATCGATCTCCCGCTCCTGCCACGAGGACAATGGTCTCCTCAACATCCTGCCAGAAAACAGAAGAAATTTTTAGCCCCAGCATAAAAAATTTTGAAAAAAATCCCATCGCGGCTTTTCCACAAAAAGCCGCGATGCCCATCGCGGCTTTTCCACCAAAAGCCGCGATGACCATCGCGGCCTCCATGCAAAAACCCGCGATGAACATCACGGATTTTGGCCAAACAGTCGCGATGAACATCGCGACTATCTCCCATGAACTCGCGATGAACATCGCGGGTTCCAACCCCGCAGTTGCGATGAACATCGCGACTGTCAGCCTGAAACCCGCGCGGTTCATCTCGGGAACAGTCCCGAAACCCGCGATATTCCAAGTTGGAGAGTCAACATGGAATTTCGCGGCCTTCAGGGGCCCGCCGCAAAACAAAAAAGACATAATTGAAAAGGCTAAGGCGAATAGAGTTACCTGAAACTCGCAAAGTCGAAAACCAACGGTGAAATCTCCCGAAAATCAAGAAATAGCTCTGACAGCTTTATCAAACTCGCATGTAACAATGACAAGTCATTTGGGCCCTATGCCCTATTTATAGAAATTCCACCAATTTTCAAACAACCATTGCGGTATCATACGATGTCCATTTTTCAAACCGTTGGTACCGTTGGAATCAGCACAGCGAGAAATTCATGCAGGTTCCTTCCTTTTCCCGTTTTCACGGGGTCTATTTTTTGACCATTTTTTGGCCTCCCTCGTGGCCTCGGTTTGCGTGCCACATCGGCCGTTCTCCGTTTTGGACGTGTCATATATCACCGGATTTAGTTTTCTGCGCTCGTGATGATGCCTGAGATCATTTCTCGCTGTCACGTCCCGATTTTCAGGGCATTTTTTCTATGCCCCCTCGTCACCTCAGTTTGCGTGCCACATCGGCCGTTCTCCATTTTCGACATGCCTTATATCGCCGGATTCAGTTTTTCACGCTCGTGATGATGCTTGAGATCATTTCTCCTACATAAGTGAAGAGGTTCCAGTTCCAGAGGGAGATGAGGCTAAGGCTTTACATAAGAAGAACCTGGTCAAGGCCAAAAGAATCATTGCAGATTCCATCAAATACCATCTCATACCACATGTGTCTTCTCTAAAGACACCCAAGGAGATGTTTGATTCCTTGACCAAGCTATTTGAAGGAAAGAATATAAATCAGAAGATGAAATTGCGGAACCAATTGAAGAGTGTGAAGATCCAGAATGGAGAGACCATCCAATCCTACTTTACGAAGCTATCTCAAATCAAAGAACAACTTGAAGCTATGGAAGAAGTGGTGGAGAATGGAGAAATTTTGATGACCACATTGAATGGCCTACCTAGTTCATGGGACTCCTTCATCCAAGGAATTTGTGCAAGAAGGAAATTGAATTCTTTCAGTAGACCGTGGTAGGAATGCTCACAAGAATAAGCTAGACTTGTGGCTCGAGAAGAAAAGATGGGAAGTGAATACCAAGCCCTCACAGTACACACCAAGAGAAGTAAGTTCAAGAGGGAGAAATCTCATTACAAAATATATTCTCACCATAATCAAAGGGAGAACACTAAGAAATATCACCCTCACATTAGATGCTTCACATGTGATGAGAAGGGACACTATGCCTCAAAATGTCCCAGGAATAGAAAAGGCTTCAACAACAACAATAAGAAGAACAAAAAGAAGAGATATCATGCTCATGCTGCTGAGGATGATGAACCTCCTAGGAAGAAGACTAAGGAATAAAGTGAAGACTCTTCAAGTGATGAAGAATATGTTCTAATCTCTGCTCTCACAGGTATTGTTACACATGGGTGTAATGATTGGCTTATTAATAGTGGGGATTCCAAACATATGACGGTATTCAAAGAATGTCTTATGGACCTATCTGAACATGAGTGACCTCATAAGGTGAAACTTGGGGAGGATTATCAATACCCAATAAAAGGAAGTGGTGAAGCCTCCTACAAGTTAGACTCTGGGAAGTCTTTCAAGATGAAAGATGTTCTATATGTACCTAGTCTCAAAAAGAATATTCTCTCCATATCATATTTGGATGAAAAGGGGATGAGAGTTGCATTTGTGGATGGCAAAGTACTTATGTGGCCAAAAGGTAAGACCGTAGATGATGCAGTAGTGATTGGAGAGCAGGAAGGAGGATTGTAGAAATTGAAGGGACAACCTGAACAAGCTATGGTACATGAATCCATGGAGCCAAGTGAACTTTGGCACAGAAGGCTTGCACATGTGCACTATAGAGCACTACCAATTGCAAGAAAAGCAGTAGAAGGTCTTCCTCAAATCCAGTCAAAGCATGAAGGTGTTTGCAAAGGATGTGCAAAAGGAAAGAACACAAAGAAGGCATTTCCAAGCAGTGAAAGCAAGGCAGAAGGAATCTTGGAAATTATCCAATCCGATGTCATCCACTTCTCTGAGTGGGTATGTATATTATGTTTATTTCATTGATGATTTATCTAGGAAGAATTGGATTTATTTCTTGAAGAACAAAGATGAAGTATTCAACAAATCCAAGGAATTCAAAGCCTTGATAGAAAACCACAATGAAAAGAAGATCAAGACTTTTAGATCCAACAATGGTGGAGAATTCACTTTAGCAGACTTCAAGAAGCTATGTAGTGATTTAGGGATTAAGAGAGAGTTGACCAATCCTTACAATCCACAACAAAATGGATTTGTAGAAAGGAAGAATAGAACTATCATGGAAGCAGCACGGGAAGTGCTTCATGACCAAGATCTGCCTATGCATCTATGGGCAGAAGCAGCAAGGACAGCTGTATATGTACAAAACATAACACCACATAGGATACTTGACAACAAGACACCAGAAAAAGCTTTCTCTGGTGAGAAACTAGAAGTTAGCCATCTCAGAATATTTGGCTGTCCAGTATACACACATGTTCCAAAAGAAAAGAGGACAAAGCTATATCCTTCAGGGAAGAAGGGTATATTCGTGGGTTACGGTGAAAATTCGAAAGCATACAGAATCTACTTTCTAGGGTTCAAGAAGATTGACATCTACAAGGATGTGACTTTTGATGAAGACTCAACATACATCAAATCGAGGAAGCCACCTGTTGAAGACAATGAAGAACCAAGAGTACCCAGAATACAAGACACCACCATGAACGAAGCAATTCCAGAAGAGGATCGTGAAATAGAAGATCCACAAGAGCCTGTAGATACACCTCGTAAGAAGAACTCTCACAAGAGGAAACCCGCATGGGCAAGAGAGCTCACCTAAGATGCAGAGAGGTATGGTGTTCCAGAGGAGGAACACATAGAAAGAAAAAGGATAAGGTCACACACCAACTATGTTTCCTTACTATGTGATATAATGAACAAAGAACCTTCTAGTTATGAAGAAGCAATAGAAAAGAAAGAATGGAAGGAGGCCATGATTGAGGAATACCAGTCTATCATGAAGAATGATGTTTGGGATGTGGTCCCAAGACCAAAGGGAAGTCTGTTGTGACTTCCAAGTGGATCTACAAGATCAAGAATGCTGCAGATGGTAGCATAGAGAAATACAAGGCAAGGTTTGTGGCTCGTGGCTTCTCCCAGAAAGAAGGGATATATTATGAAGAAACTTTTGCACCTGCAGCCAGATACACTTCCATCAAAACATTAATTGCTCTGATTGCAGTGATGAAGTGGAAGATACACCAGATGGATGTCAAGAGAACTTTCTTGAATGGTGTAGTTGAAGAGGAAGTGTATGTGAAGTAGCCACTCAGATTTGAGACACATGACAGGGAGTCACATGTGTGCAAATTAAAGAAAGCCTTGTACGGTTTGAAACAAGCACTCGGGACATGGTACGGCAAGATTGACATCTTCCTGAATAGTTAGGGATTTACTGAGAGTAAAGCGGATTCCAACCTTTACTACAAGGTTGAGGAAGGAAATCTAGTGATACTCCTACTGTATGTAGATGACCTATTTGTGACAGGTGAGATTGGGTTGATTGTTGATACAAAGAGGAAGCTTGCTGCCAAGCTCAAGATGAAGGAATTGGGTATGATGCATTACTTTCTAGGAATGGAGGTGTGGCAGAGTGCAAATGAAATCTTCCTTGGACAAGGGAAGTATGTAGTAGAGATCCTCAAGCAGTTCAGGATGATGGATTGCAAGGCCATGGCCACACCTATGGCATCAAACCTCAAGATATTGAGTGATGCCTCATCAGATTCGATTGATTCCACGATGTATCGTTAGATGATTGGGTCCTTGATGTACCTGACAAACATGAGACCAGATATTTACTTTGCTTTGAACACTTTGAGCCAGTTCCTGACGAATCCTAGACATGTTCACTTTATTGTTGTAAAGCATATTCTGAGGTACCTGAAGGGTACAGTTGGCTATGGGCTGAAGTATGATGTGAATCAAAAGGTTAACCTGGAGGGTTATGTTGATTTAGATTGGGCAGGCAGTGTTGCAGATAGGAAGAACACTTCAGGGTGCTACTTCAAGTATGGGATCAGATGTGATCTCTTGGTTTAGCAGGAAGCAATCCTACGTAGCACTGAGTACAGCCAAAGCAGAGTATTTTACAGATTGTTTGGCTAGTTGTGAGGTAGTATGGCTAAGGAAGCTATTGTCTGATTTGGTTGATATCTAGTTGGATGCTACTTGTATCTTCTGTGACAACCAAGGTTGTGTGAAGTTGTCTGAGAACCCGGTGTTCCATGACAAGTCAAACGATATTGAGATCAAGTATCACTATATCAGGGATATGATGCAGAGAGGAGCAGTGAAGCTCCTGTATGTTGCGACGGATGAGAATATAGAAGATGTGTTGACCAAGCCACTAGCCAGGGTGAAGTTCGAGTACTTTAGAAAGAGTCTTGGTGTTCTTCAGATTGAAGATACTTCCAGGTTGAAGATACTTCCAGGAGGAAGTGACATGACACAGATGCAGGAGCCCTTCCAAGCATGGTGGTAGGATGGTCCTCCCCATGGCTGTGGATGTAAGTGCTATGTGATGAGCATCAGGACAATGCTCCGCCATGAACATCCATATGATGTTCTGTATGATGATGATCCATATGATCATGATCATTTGCATGATTCTCTGTGTGAGGATGATCAGTATGATCATGAGTATCAGGATCATACTTTGTGGTCGTGGATATGTTGCAGGCTATGCAGTGGCATGTAATAGGTCCTTGGGAGATCCTATAGGTTGAGCAGTAAGCTCGTAATCAATCCTGGGATGCTCTTTCAAGGTTTGCCTGATAAGCATGTAATAGGTCCCTGGGAGCTCCTATAGGTTGAGCAGTAAGCTCATAATCAGTCTTGGGATGCTCTTTCGAGGTTTTGCTTGTTCACATATAATACATCCCTAGGAGATCCTATAGGTTGAGAAGTAAGCTCGTAATCAGTCTTGGGATGCTCTTTCTAGGTTTTGCAAAGTTCGCATATAATAGGTCCCTGGGAGATCCTATAGGTTGAGTAGTAAGCTTGAAATCAGTCTTGGGATTCTCTTTCAAGGTTTTGCAAAGTCTACATATAATAGGTCCTTGGGAGATCCTATAGGTTGAGCAGTAAGCTCGTAATCAGTCCTAGGATTCTCTTTCGAGGTTTTGCAGATGTACATAATCAGTCCTGAGATTCCACCGGATGGACCACTCACAGAGATGATGAAGACCTACATAGAGGTTAGGTCTACATCCAACATGAAAAAGGGTTGGCTCTGTAGAGCTTCCTATGATGAGTAGAATTGATAGATAGCACCAGTGATCGAGATGATGAGTATAGCAGCAGTGATGATGATGCTCCAGTGATCCAGTGACAATGATCCAGCTCTAGTATTGAAGACTTGTGCCTATATGTATTGATGACCTATGTCAATAGAATACCTTCCTAGTTAAGAGGGAATGTTGATGTATTGTAACTTCAGAAAATATTCACTTGTATATTATATGTATTACATTTGTACTTTATTGTATCCCCAACGGAGATGTATTATTCCTCCGATTGGAAGTGTCGTCATTTGTATTTGCAAGCATCGCAAGTTATATTGTAAGTGTCGTAACTTATATTTGATGGGTTATTAGACCACCTTAGAAGGGTCGTCCCTGGATGAGTTAAGTGAAAGGGTTATTAGACTCCCTTAGGGATTTGGCCCAGTTAGGGTAAAAGGCAGGCTGAGTTAAAGTATAAATAGAGTGGTTGCACCACTCTATTTGCTCATTTACTCACTCATCCAACTCGCATAGTTGAGAGAGAGGAGTGAGCACAAGTGGAGGAGGAGTAGCTGCTGAAGACATCTATCCTTTGGGGTTTTATCTTTGTGATCTTTATATTGGTGCTTATTCTATCTCTGAGGAAGTTGCGGGGTTTTTCACCTTCTTAGCTTTCCCCGAGGAAACATTGTGTCTCTTGTGTCTATAATTGTTATGTTGTGCATGTTATTCTCTTAGTGGGATCCTAGATAATATTTGAATGAAATTATCAAAATTCTAACGCATTATTCTTCTCCTACCTGAGTTCTACTGCATAATTATTCTTCTGCTCTTTTTTACTACAGTTTTCACTTTTATTCAACTCTTCTACTCATTCTTTATTTGTGAGGTATCCTCAACTCTTAGATTTGTTGTGACATACAATTTCACAGATATTGATTAAAACCCCACTTATTGAGTGTTGACGTCTCTAATAAAGTCCTCTTCTAAGATATTCCCCTTATTCTCCTCTCATAATGGATACAAAGACATGCTGCACTTGATTCTACAACTAAATGAAGTTCTACAACACTTGAATTTTCACCTTGTTTTGTTGTTTTTGGTTCTACAATATTCTTCCATTTTCAGCCCATAATTTTCTTAATGCATGGAGAATTTCCTTTGCCCCAATATTTTTTTTATGGCCATTGGTTTCTATCACTTGGGCACTCATTCTCACTTCCTTAAAAATATTGGAAAATCCCAGTTATTCAACCATCTTAACTATATCGTTTTATTTTAATATAGTATTCTGAACAATTCTCAACTTTGTTAGACATAAAAATATCCATATACACATATTTTAATCTTATCATGCATTTATATTTCATTTCGTGGTTTTCAATTAATGATTTAAATACAGAGAAATCAATTCAGATTCAATATGACAATATACTGTATTCTATAACTCGTGAGGTTCAAGAGATGGAACCTTTACTCTAATACCACTATGTAACATACCCCTCTATGACTCTATAACACACTCGGTAGTTTTCCACGTATCATGGAGTCTGTTGGGTTCTAGCACATACATGTGATCCTATTTTTTTTAAGGAATAAAATTGAGCCTCTTTGCAAATGTGATTCTTCTTACTATGACAAGTAGATTAACAATTTTATCTATTAAATAAGCCTATATAACTATAGCTCCAATGTGCTTAAACACATCAATCCTGTTCTATCGGGTAACTATGATGCATTTCCATTTTGGTTATTACTGATGGTTTCTTTCTGACGTTACTGATATGATGTCCCATTTCCAACATTAATCAAGAATTAGACATTGGAACAAAACTCTAAACTCTTTTGGTTTTCACCCCGAAGTGCCTATTTTGATGTTGCTCCACCAATCTTTTATTGGAACTATGACATCGGGATGAAGACCAAGATTTTCCCCCTATTCGTTTTTTTTTTTCATTCCAAGGCTATATTTGGAAACTCAAACATTGGGACCGCAAACATCGAAATGGAGCCACAGTCCTCCTCTTACCAACTTCTAATGTGGATGTCCTAATGTTGATGTTCTGATTTTCTCTTCCACCTACATCACGAAACATTTTCCATCTCACAAATATTTCTAACCTTTCCACTTGAGGGTTTACCCTCCAACATCGCCCCTTCACCTCAATTTCGTAACATCAGGCCATTCCACAATCATTCTTAATCTTTATGGCTGATATTTTACCTGCGATGTGGGTACGAACACCTCGGCATGGAAACGTCGACACACTTATGGTTGATCAACCAAGGATCCTCCCAATGTAAACCTTCCTACATCGATTTTATGATAATTTTAGCTTAGACAAAGCATGGAAAAACATTCCTAAGGAATGAAATTTAAATAGCTAAATGTTAAATTTTCAGAATTTACTTCAATCTGATATAGGATCTTAACTGAGAGAACAACATGTACAGCAAATCTACCTCATATCAATCATGGACACAATAATGCAAGCACACAAGAGACACATAGTTTACTTGGGGAAAACCATAAAGGTGAAAAACCCCAATAACTTCCTCAGAGATAGATAGAGCAATGATACAACCAGAATACAAGAGATAGTCTTCTCCTAGCAGCAGACCCTCCTCCTCATAAGTGCGCCACTTTCCAAATGAGAGAAGTGTGTGAATGAATGATCAAATAGAGATCTCCCGATCTCTATTTATACTTGTTCTGTCCTACCCAATAAACTAATGGGGCCTACATGTCTAGCTTAACCCATGGTTAACTTAATCTGGGCCGACCCCACACTTGGTGGTCTAATAACCCTTTGACCCACATGGTCGACCCCCAATAGGGTGGTCTAATAACCCATCAAGTATAAGTTACGACACTTACAATATAAATGACAACACTTCCGTATAGAGGAATAATAACATCTCTATAGGAATACAAACACTTCCGTATAGAGGAATAATACCATCTCTATAGGAGTACAAAATACATATATGAAATACATGGGTGAAATACATTCCAAAGTTACATATACATCAACACTCCCTCTTAACTAGGAAGGTATTTCTCGACACAGATCTTCTCGCACAAGTCTTCTTCTCTGGATCATCATCAGCGAATCATCATCCTTGAATCATCGTCATCGTCACTGCTGCTATCTCAATCAATCTCTAAATATACTCATCATAGGAAGTTCTACAGAGCCAGTCCTTTTTTATACTGGATGCAGGCCCACCACCTGCAGGTCTTCGTCATCACTGGCCATACTTTGGAAATCTCAGGACTTATTACGTGTGTCACAAAACCTTAAAAGAGTCTCTTGACTAGCAAGAACCCTAAAGAGCATCTGAGGCCTTTTTCATCATGTCTAGATCTCCAGGACTTATTACATGTGACCCCACCACAAAACCTTGAAAGAGAATCCCAGGACTGATTACGAGCACAAGGCTCAACCTATCGGATCTGCCAGGGCACAAATTACATGTGGTCACCACAAAACCTCGAAAGAGCATCCCAGGACTGGTTACGAGCACAAGGCTCAACCTATCGGATCTCCTAGGGCACAAATTACATGTGGTCATGGAAAAACCTCGAAAGAGCATTTGCCAGATATCCCAGGGCCAGATTACATGCCATAGGAAAAACCTCAAAGGACTATCTGCAAATCTCCCAGGGCCAAATTATATGCTCATTTGCACAACCTAATCCACCGCCATAGAGTATCAACCTGATACCCACCATACATCATCCTGATGCATACATGATCATCCTGATCATCATCACTGCAACATCCTGCTGCATGTCATCTGGAGCAACATCCTGAAGCTCGTCATCTATGATCATCCTGATCATACACTGCATCCACTTGATGCATACCAAGTATCTACCTGATCCATATCATCATACATGATCCACCTAATCATACCTGATACATATCAACATACATGATCTACCTGATCATACAATGTATCCACCTGATACATATACAGATACATGGTCCAAGCATCCAAAATGATGCATATACAAAATACATACAAATGATCCAACTGATCATATCCAGCATCAAACACGATGCGTACATGCATATATATATAAATGATCCAACTGATCATATCCAACATCAAACATGATGCGTACATATATATAAATGATCCAATTGATCATATCCAGCATCCAACATGATGCATACATACAACATCGTCTTGATGCTCATCATCCAGTGCTTACATCCACAGCCATGTGAAGGATCCTCCTTCCAACATGCTTGGAATGGCTTCTACAAATGTGTCCATCACTTCTTCCTCGAAGTGTCATCAATCTGAAGAACACCAAGCCTCTCTCTGAAGTACTCGAACTTCACTCTGGCTAGTGGTTTCGTCAGCACATCTGCAATCTGCTCGTCTGTCGCAACATACAGGAGGTTCACTACTCCTCTCTGCACCATATCCCTGATATAGTGATATTTGATCTCTATGTGTTTCGACCTGTTGTGCAACACTGGGTTCTCAGACAGCTTCACACAACTCTGGTTATCATAGAAGATACTAGTAGCATCCAACGAGAGATCAAATAACTCTAACAGTAACTTCCGAAGCCATACTGCCTCACAACTAGCCGAACAGGCTGCAACATACTCTGCCTCAGCTGTACTCAGTGCTATGCAAGATTGCTTCCTGCTAAACCAAGAGATCACACCTGATCCCATACTGAAGCAACACCCAAAAGTGCTCTTCCTATCTACAACACTACCTACCCAATCTGAATCAACATAACCCTGTAGTTTAAACTTTTGATTCACGTCATACTTGAGCCCATAATCAACTGTACCCTTCAGGTACCTCAGAATATGCTTTACAGCAACCAGGTGAACACTCCTCATAAATTTGTTCACCGCAAAGCAAATATCCGGTCTCGTGTTCGTCAGGTACATCAAGGACCCAATCATCTAACGATACATAGTGATATCAACCGGCTTAGATGAAGCATCACACAGAAGCTTCAGGTTTGATGCCATAGGTGTGGCCATGGCCTTCCAGTCCATCATCCCGAACCTCTTCAGGATATCTATTGTATACTTCCCTTGTCCAAGGAAGATCCCATCTGCACTCTGCCACACCTCCATACCTACGAAATAGTGCATCATCCAAAAGTTCTTCATCTTGAACTCGGCAGCAAGCTTCTGCTACGTGTCAGCAATCAATCTATCTTCACCTGTAATAAATAGGTCATCCATATACAAAATTAGTACCACTGGATTGCCTTCCTCAACCTTGTAGTAAAGGTTGGAATCCACTTTACTCTTATTAAATCCCAAACTGGATAAAAAGCTGTCTATCCTACCATACCAAGTTCTGCATGTATATGACTCCCTGTCATGTGTCTCAGAACCAAGTGGCTGCTCCACATACACTTCTTCTTCAACTAAACCATTCAAGAAAGCTGTCTTGAAATCCATTTGGTGTATCTTCCATTTCATCATTGTAGCTAGAGCAAGTATGGATCTAATGGAAGTGTATCTGGCTACAGGAGCAAAAGTCTCTGACTGGTACTCCTCGATCATGGCATTCTTCCCAGATCCTGGGAACTTCAATATCTTCAATATTTTCAATAGATAACTTTGTTGCTGAACAAATGTTGTAGTCCTTCTTTTGTAGGTGATGGTATACGATCTTTCCTACATAACAAGTCAAATTGCATGATTAGAAAACATCTCATGGTTTTCAAAACAAATTCTTACACATAAAGAAATATGTCATATAGTCATGCAATTATCTTAGCCAATGCTTCAATACAACATTTATCCATATCCCGTAACTTTCTAGATGCCTTCTAATCACTACCAGAACATTGTTAAGAGTGTGCACAACTCCCAACATGTCAACAAAGAGGTTTCATTCTAGATAAGTAGCAATGGAATGTTGTACAGTGCCATAGGCCACTCACCCATCAAATGCATATTAGTATTATACTGTTCATTAATACAGTCATTCTAATATGCACAATACATATCCTAAGTCTAAGAACATAAGCCTATACATCATTGAACAATTTTATTTAAACAAACAAATATGTAAGAAATGGTAATTAAAATACTTATCTTTGTTTGTTTGTTGGGTGGACTCCCTCTGAGTCTTTGTTTCCTTGCATGAGCTACTGAAGTAGCTTCTTCTACACCTTTCTGTTGTGGAATATAGAAAGATGGTCAACTCCCTCTGGATATCTGCATCCTTGCAGAAACTACTGGAGTGAGCTCCCTCTTGATCTTTGCTTCCCGGATTACCTGTTCTTGAACTTATATCCATCCTTAATCACTATGCATGCTTATTAGTATCATCATTGTGTTATCCTTGAGGTATCATACATAATCACACATTTATTAGTATAATCTTAATACTATCAAAACACAATAATCTTAAATATGTATAGTCGTGATCATTCACAGATAATAAACATTAGTATTCAAGGTTTGAGGGAAGTCTTCTTTTACTCATGCATATTCTTATTTGATCATAGGACTCTTCTGATTAGTTAAATCATCAATGCATACACCCATGATTACTCAAACCTATAACTTCATGAATAATCATTATCAACAACACAACAGTATAAGATCCTAACACAAGGTAGGATTCTAGCTTGATATAGGAAAAACATACCTGGATTAGCATGCTAGCTAGTTATGTCTAACATACCCGCATAATGTCTTCTAGTTCTCTTCGGTGACTTGTGCTAGTAACCTGCATGTCTCATAAGTTAACCATTGTAGAACCAAGTTATACATACCTCGTAAGTAGATCTTCTATGTGATCCATGACAATGGATGAATCTTTGTCTTCATGTCACCATGATCATATGTTCTTGAAGTAGAACATGATTTGTCTTTCTTCGTGTACCTTTTATGTTAGCGAACAGCATAAAACTCATACAACATCACAATGCATTAGTACAATCATAAGTGTCAAAACCTTAATCAATGAATATCTTCTATTAAGGTGATACGACAAGTCTACTAACTAATCAAGATTGTATTGTAATGATATGAAGACAAACACATCATAAACTTAACCATGAACATAATTTGAAACATACATGTAATCCATACCTGTCAAGATTGCTTGTAATATTCTTATGGAAGGCCTTAGCCTCATCTCCCTCTGAGATAGGAACTTCTTCACATATGCAGGTGACCAATCCATCTTCTTCTAGGATTAACCCAATCACTTGATTTGCAAGAACTGGACCTGGAGTTGGATTAGGGTTTGTCAGAGAAACCCCAAAAATTCAAACTTTGAATTTCAAACTTCCAAAAGGATAGAAATATGTGCCTTGATGAGCTGATCAAGCTAGTATATTCATAATTTAAAAATTGCAAAGTTTCACTCCTCAATTTTGCCTTTGAAACTTCCGGATTCACTGAACATGACCCCAAACTAGGGTTTGATCAAGCTCGTTCTTCTGCCCAACCAAAAATTCTGAACTTGGTCTCTAAATTTCTATTTTGATGAGTGGCATTCAGCCATAGTCTCCAATTACAAAAATTCCAACTTTCTCCGAAACCCTAAATTCTGGAAGCCATCAATGAAGGTGCTAAAAAATAGTTCTGTTATGACAGAAATATGTACCTGATTGTTTCTGGTGTAACTATGGACTTTTTGATCCTCAAAGTCTGAAACGTTTTCTTGAGATAGCCCGACCTTTCATCTTTCCATCCCGATAGGTCTGACCTAAATTGGATTCTCTGAGAGAGAGTTATGCCAAGTGTGGCAACATGACCTGTTTATGGGATAAAACAGGAGAGCGAACTTGTACGGAGTACCACGTGTCACTGGTTCAACTTCGGCCTCTGAAAAAGTTTTTTGAGATAGTACCATCTATGTACTACCTATTACTTTTTACAAAATTTCATTTGGAGCTTCCTATCCCAAGTTATGACCTTTTTTCCAAGGTCACCTATTTATGACTAAGATCTGGAAGAGGCAGAAACCCTATATTGTACAGATCATAAATCACAAAGTACAATTAATTAGAAGTTGTCCTTTGGACACAAGGTACATGGGGATCTGATATTCTCCCTGTAAAATTTTCAAATCCGAAAACTTTACCAAAATGGATTTATAGAAAAAGTTCTATGATGACTGGTTTTTGCTATATCAAGCCCTAACATCGTAAGTGAAACAAGTGTCATACATGCCATATCATGCCTTCTTTTAGGCTATCTCTGATACCATGTTAAATTTTCAGAATTTACTTCAATTTGATCTAGGATCTTAACTGAGAGAGCAATATGTACAGCAAATCTACCTCATATCAATCATGGACACAATAATGCAAGCACACAAGAGACATAGAGTTTACTTGGGGAAAACCATAAAGATGAAAAACCCCAATAACTTCCTCAGAGATAGATAGAGAAATGATACAACCAGAATATAAGAGATAGTCTTCTCCTAACAGTAGAGCCTCCTCCTCATAAATGCACCACTTTCCGAATGAGAGAAGTGTGTGAATGAATGATCAAATAGAGATCTCCCGATCTCTATTTATACTTGTTCTGTCTTTCCCAATAAACTAATGGGGCCTACATGTCTAGCTTAACCCATGGTTAACTTAATCCAGGCTGACCCCACACTTGGTGGTCTAATAACGCTTTGACCCACATGGACGACCCCCAATAGGGTGGTCTAATAACCCTTCGACCCACATGACTTATACAGGGCCGACCCCAACAAGGTAGTCTAATAACCCATCAAGTATAAGTTACGACACTTACAATATAAATGATGACACTTCCGTATAGAGGAATAATAACATCTCTATAGGAATACAAACACTTCCATTTAGAGGAATAATACCATCTCTATAGGAGTACAAAATACATATATGAAATACATGGGTGAAATACATTCCGAAGTTACATATACATCAACACTAAACAAAATAGCTTTTGCTATCAACACGATAATGAAAAATTATCCAGATAAAGGGGTTTACAAGGGTTTAAGAACATATCACCTAACCAACGATAACATACAGTTCCTCTTGTTTGATCTGACAACTAATATTAGCAAAAATTATGAATTTATGAGGCAACCAACCATCTGGATTTTGGTTTTGATCATTAGAATTTAAGAGACATGGGTTTAAGTTCAGCCCCATCAAAAAAACTTGATAAGGCCTTTGATCACACGACTAATTCCTTCATTCTTATGCAAGGAAAAGGAATAAAAATTGAACATTATCTCAAAAGCATTTTTACTTGGTGAATTAACATTCCAGGCCTAGTCAATTCTCAACACTTAGATAATTTTTGGAACAATTCAACTTAACAGGGATAAATGGTTTCCACAGGAAGTATGCATTCACAGCGGGATAATCTATTAAGTATTTTACTTTTACAATGAATTTCCATTATTGTTGACAACATCAACCCAAGACAATAGTTTCCTTATGTATTCTTCATTATTACTCATACATGATAATATTCGTAAAAGTTATGTAGAATGCAAATATGAATATTCAAAGTACAAATTCTTACTCAACACAAGTAATAATTCAAATCCTCCAAGAATAATTCTATTCATTAAATTCATACATAGAAATATTCAAGCCGATACAAAGTAACATACACTTATCTGAATATTTGACGACTTGAGAAATTGGATGCATGTGAGGCATTTTCCTCCCAACCGTAGGTTTCCTTGCTCAGAAATATATCAAGAAGGTGACATGCCTGAGCTAAGACTATGAATCCACCAAGAGTACACTCAAGGTTGATAGAAAGAGAATGTATAGGTGAATAGGGTAGATGTCACTACATTATCCCTCATAAGTTGGCACTCACCAAGTTCACACCAACCAACATGGCTTCCTTCTCTAGGTTTGAGGAACTTGGCACCAACCAGTTCCACATCAAGTAGTGCAGACCCTTCCTTGATTTCTATTCCAACCACACAATAGTGGTTACCCTTCACCACAATACCTCAAGCCACCACTATTAACCAATTCCACATAATTTTCACCAAGTAAGGTTCATACATGGCTCACCATATCACTAGTAGCTTAGATAGGATTATGACATAGCATCCAATGCCCCACAACTATCAAAATTATGTTTCAAAATCTAGGTTAAATGTTAGACTCAGAACCCACACCCCATAAGGCATAGTGGTTCACCATAAAAAACAAAAGACAATAAACTACATTTCCTATGGGAATATCCCAACTCTTCTTGCATGCATGATTTTAGCTACTTGGAAAACTTTTCCCATGTGGTATTCTCCAAAAGACTCACGCCCTAGTGTATGTCACTAATCCTTCATTATATTATATGATTAACTATAAATTTAAAATGATTATTAATGATTAAAATATGGTTAAAGCACTATTAGTATCAAGGTTAAGCTAGGATCATGTTATAAACACCCTTAGCCTATCTACAACCCCCTTTCCTTCTCACTTGTGGATTCATACTCCCTTGTTCACTTCATCACTTTTCTCAGCCACAACTAGTTTTATTTTATATTAATATTTTCATAATACAAATTTTTCATACATTGAGACATTTCATCATCCATTTTAGATCACTAGATCAGGGGTTAAAAAACTGGGGTGTGACATTCCCCTCCCTCTTACATTAAAATAATCCTCAATGTTTCATGGTTCAAAACACATGTGCCAAAATTTATTTACATTTCAAAATGTTCAAATTCATTAAAATAAATATGGGAACTTAGCCCATGTAGTTTCTTCCATTTTCTAGGTAGCTTATTTGGGATTGTAATGGGTCTATTGGACCTTTACCTATCCTGTGGTCTAGTTCCCGAGAGTCCTTTTTTGGCAAGCTTGGTACTATTGGAAATCTCTCAGCGATCCCTATGCAACTGCATGATCCTCGGCCATACCTGAGGACTCTAATCATGTCCTTATTCCAACCTAAAATGTGACCCCAAACTTCATCCATGCCTCTTTCCCACTCTGTGAGGGCTCTTATACTACTATGTCATGTCTCCTCCAATCAATCCTGACCCTCAGAGGGGACATGAAATTAGTAGCGGTGTCTATTTCTCCCCCAAAGTCATGACTGAACATTCTGAACCTCCTGGGCCCCAACAAGACTTATCCCTATCAATCAATGAACAAATTCATTAAAACACATGGATGCATATGCATACTCAAATAAATGCATTTGAATGAAACAATAAACACACACATATCTATAATGCATTCAGTATATCAATAACAATCATCAATAATTAAATCATTGTGGAAGTAAAACACATAGAATAAACATGACATGAATCATAGAGAACACCTTTTTATCCATTGAAATCTCCAAGAAACTGGCTATGGACTGCAACGTTCCCACCAAACCACAGGTCTCTTCCTAACCTGTATTATTTTAGCACTCAAATACCACCCTCGATCCGGGGCTATGTATCCACTAAGGAGGAACTACTCAGGCACATTCACATCCTTGGTTTCACAATCATTTAGGGTCATCCAACACACATCTGGATCTATCAAGAAAGTGGGGAGACAAAGTACGGGTTTATAATTCAATAAGCTCAACCATAGAGCTATGTGCATATCTAGTTGGATTCAAATAGTTTTGGTAACCCCATCACCTCTACTCTCAGCCTAAGTAAGGTCCCCTTCACTGCAACACAGTCCCTCAGGAACCCCTTCCCTCAGTCCTGACCTGGGAAGGTATAGCTGGTCCCAACTGCTAATCCAAGGATAAATGAGCCCTCACTGGATCTACCATGTGGCCTAACCCCCCAGTTTGTCTCCCACTGTGATCCGCTCTTGTATCTTCAAGGTTGCGACCGAAAGGCTCTGTCCGCAACTGGATTTTTAGAAAATCATCCCCACTGCGATTTTCTCTTGGATCTCCTCAACGTTGCAGCTAAAAGAGTTGTCCCGCAATTGGATTTTCAGGCTATCAGTCCCACTGCGAATAGCTTTGTCCCAGTTTCCCCTATGAAGTTCTGGGCGTAGTTGCGGTCGAAGGGGTCTATCATGCACTTCCCTTTTCGGGATTCCAGATCGGGGTTTCCCCATGGGTTTCAGGGAATCTCACACTCTCCAATTCGCCACAGTTCAGGTCTATGGATCCCCCTATTGGATTTCACTTCCCATGTGAATTCTCTAAGCGATCTTGGCACTCCCAAATGCGGTTCTCTCCAATTCGCGACTTTTGGTTTCTCTTTCTCCCTGTTGGGTCTACGTTCTCCCATGAAAACTCAATATTTTCTAGTGGGCATGCAATTTTAGGTTTTTCTTCATTGCTGGCATGCGTCCTCCCTCCAAAACTGAACCTACCTTATTCACCCTCCCTTGGGGATGAGTGAAAACGACCCCCCCATGAGGTAGGGTGGCTTATGGGACAACCAAAATAGAGCCATACCCTTCCATACGAATTCCAGGGCTTCCCATGCTCCATCACTCTCATGGACTGATTTCCTCAACCACTTTCCTACAACAGCATTAAATGACAGCTAAAACAGTCAAATGGGTTCTCAAGATAACATATGGCATCCTAGGGTTAAATCCCACAACCCCCTCATCTCTCCCTAGTGGATACATAGTCCCCCTCATTTAGTTGCATCCATAGCCAGCCCCTTGGTATTTTTATTTGCATTTACATCATTTTTACAATTTACCCATGGCTTACTAGCAGGGCCTTGGCCTTGAGCTCCATGCTAGGAATCATACATCACATATATACAACATTTACGTTAAAATCCAATGAATCCTAAGGGTCAAAATGGGGGTATTACAATTCCCTCCTCATTAGAATAACATCGTCCTTGGTGTTCCAATACTTAGGAATACATACACATTGTTTACACATCAAAATTCAAAAAAATGTGGCAGGTCTGTCCTACATTTTATCTTTTACTTTGAGCTTTCAGGACCAAGTCCTTTGGCTTCTACAAGCTACTCCTGTTGGCATTGAACTTCCAGCTCCATAGATGAGCATTTCTCCACCACAATCCATTCCTTTTCGTTACCTTCCAGCTGATCCACAAGTCTGGAAACTTTGTGGCTAGAATTCTTCTTGTTTTCCTTTCTACTACTGATAGCTTTTGGTCTGCTTCCATGGTCAATGTGCACAGCTTCCCACTTTTTGTTTACTAACAACACTTTCCTTGTAACAATTGCAAACAATTAGTTTAATTTTCACCTGTGAATTTCATCATTGCAAATCTTGTTAGGCCCAACATAACATAAGCATTAAGATCAGTCAATTACTTGTCCAATTGACATGGAAAGTTCATGCTTTATTCCAAATACTTCCACGCATTTCATGCTTGTCCAACATACAAATGAACTCATTCATGTTCATCATTTCACAGGAAATCAACTAATTCAACATTCACACTTTATTCCAAGCAAAATAAACACAGTCAACTTTCATCCATAACATGCATTCAACAATTTTTTGTTTCTAAAATGCATCAATCAAAAAGGAAAGAGAAGAGTAAGATTTTCATCCTCTTAATCTTGTCCCAATTTAGATTTTCATCCTCTTCATCTTGTCCCAATCTAGAGCCCCACCACAACTTCGGTTCCATGCTCCTTGGTCTATTTCGCTTCAACTATGAATGCTTGACTCGCCTTTTCCTTGTTTGGGAGATGACACTTAGTTTCTATGGTCTGTCCAAGGCTTCTCAATCAGTGGACCCCTCCCCATGGTTTTCTTATAGAACCTTTGGCTGCTAGGACCCACACAAGTCCACTAGCACCATTTTCCATTGCTACTCATACTGATCTTTCTAGGACAGTCACATGTCCAAAAGCATCCTTAGGATTCCTTCGAGGTCCTTACTTCCAACAGTACCTACACTCAAACATTGAGTCCATTCACATGTCAAGTTCATTTTCATAGAATTTAACTCCAAACAAGAGTTCTAAAACAAAATCATATACAAATCATTTACACATGTATATTCATATTAAATAAGAAAGAAGATGCAAGATAAACTAAATACTTATCTTTATTGGACGTCTTCACATTATTCCACAGGCTCCTTCTTTGCTTTACAAGCCTTCGATCACCTGTGGATACAATAACAAATGCTTGGCCATCATGTAGGTTGCTCCACAACATTCAAATAACCAGTATGCTAAGCTAGTTCTTCGACTAGGTTTATCAAGCATACAACAAGCATCCACACACATAGGGATGGTACCTCTTCTTCACTTTGTTTCTTAGTATGCAGCACCAAATGGCATGATATAAAGTTGTAACATATTTCATAAAAATTCACTCCCTAATATTGAAACACCAGGAATTTGTCCATTCCCCTAAATGTGTGCACCCCTTTCCGATGTGAGCCATGAAGGCCATAATCACACTCAAGCAATCTGAAATAAAAAAATGCACACTCAAGCAGTCTGAAACAAAAACATGTACACTCAAGCAGTATGAAATAAAAACATGTACACTCAAGTAGTCTGAAATAAAAGCATGCTCTATATAGTAATTCTAATAATTAGACATGCATATTTTTAACAAGGATTACAAAATGTTAATGTAATTGTAACTTCGGAATGTATTTCACCTATGTATATTGTACTCATATAGAGATGCTATTATTCCTCTATATGGAAGTGTCATCATTTATATTGTAAGTGTCGTAACTTATACTTGATGGGTTATTAGACCACCTTGATGGGGTCGGCCCTGTCAGCATTTATCTTATGTGGTTAAGTTGAGGCCTACCTTGTAAGGTTATTAGGCCAGTCAAGTCAAGTATAAATAGAGTGCAGGAGGCACTCTATTTGATCATTCACTTCTCACATATACACTCATTGGAGAGTGGCTCACTAGTGGAGGAGGAGAAGCTGCTGCTAGGAGACTATCTCTTATGCTTGGGTTTTGTATCATTGCTCTATCTATCTCTGAGGAAGTTATTGGGGTTCTTCACCTTTATGGTTTTCCCCAAGGAAACTCTGTGTGTTTATTGTCTCTTGTGATTGATTGTTGCGATTGATATGATTGATATGTTGTACATGTTATTCTCTTAGTAAAGATCCTAGAGTATATTGAATTGATGCTAAAAAATTAACATGGTATTAGAGCTAACCTGAGAAGAAGACACTGTGCAGTTGCGGAAGCTAGGGCTTCTTGTTTATTGGGTTTCTCTCTATATATCTTGAAATACAATAGGTTAGATTGACTCTCCTCAGCAAGGCGCATCTTTCTGTCCAATCATAATTCAATTATGAGCACTTTCATTTTTAGCCCTAAAAATTAGGGTTTCCACAAAAATAAGAATTTCTGACATCTGAGACCATGGCTAGACACTCCTTGGAAAACTCAAAGTTTAGAGCGTTGGATCAATTTTTCTGTTGGGTGAAGCTCCAGGAAAATCAAACCCTAGTTTGCGGTCCTGTCTAGTGAAGTCGGAAATTAGGGTTTCTGCAAAAGTTGGAATTTTTGAAATCTAAGACAATGGCTGGAAGATCATCTGAAAAATCAAAGTTTAGAGACCAAGATCGAACTTTTTGGATGAGTGAACCTTCGAGAAAATCAAACCTTAATTCAGGGTCCTCCCTAGTGAATCCGGAAGTTTGAAAAGCAAATTTGAGGGGTGAAACTTTGTCGTTTTCAAATTCTGAGTATACTAGCTTGATCAGCTCATCAAGGCACATATTTCTATCCTTTCAGAAGTTTGAAATTCAAAGTTTGAATTTTTAGGGTTTCTCTGACAAACCCTAATCCAGCTCCAGATCCAGTTTTCAACAAATCAAGTGGTAAGACCTAATAACTTTTCTATTTCCATTTGAATTACTTCTTAAGATGTCTCACCACACCAAGCTTGAGGATAAGCTTGAAGGGGCTGATAACTTCTGAGCATGGAAGTATAGGATTGGGTTAATCCTAGAAGAGAATGAGTTGGACACTTACACAAGTGAAGAGGTGCCAGTTCCAAAAGGAGATGAGACTAAGGCTTCACACAAGAAGAACTTGGTCAAAGCCAAGTTGATTCTATTAAGGACTATCTCATACCCCATGTATCTTCCCTAAGGACACCTAAGGAGATGTTTGATTCCTTGACCAAGCTATTTGAAGGGAAGAACATAAATCAGAAGATTACATTGAGGAATCAACTAAAGAACATCCAGATATAGAATGTGGAGACCATGAAGTTTTACTCTTCAAGGGTCTCCCAGATAAAAGAACAACTTGAAGCTGTAGAGAATGGAGAAGTGGTAATGACCACTCTTAATGGCCTTCCTAGGTCATGGGACTCCTTCATCCAAGGAATCTGTGCAAGAAAGAAGTTGATCTCCTTCAATAAGACTATGGGAGGAATGTTCACAAGAAGAAGCTAGGCTTGTGGCCCAAGAAGAAAAATGAAGATCAAGCTCTCACAACACACACCAAGAAGAATTGTCCTAAGAACAAAAGGAACAACAACAACAACTACTACAATCAATCTGACAGGTATGACTTACAAGTATGTTTTGAAATCTGTTCATGATTAAGTTTATAATATGATTGTCTTCATGAGTTTAGTAACAATCTTGTTTAATTTTAGACTTGTCTTATCACCCTAGTAAAAGTATGAATGCATGATAGAAGACATTCATTGATTAGGGTTATGACACTTATGATTGTATTATGATTGTACTAATGCACTATGGTGTTGTATGAGGAGAATGTTATCTGCTAACATGAAGGTACAAATCAAGTCCTAGATCAAGACCATAGTGACATAAAGACAAAGACTCATCCATAGTCATGGATCACAGAGAGGTATGTATAATTTGGTTCTACAATGGTTAACTTATGAGTTATGCAGGTCATTGAAGAGAACAAGAAAAACATTGCTAGACAGAACTAGCAAATATGATGACCAGGTATGTTTTTCCTATATCAAGTTAGAATCTGACCCTATGTAAGGATCTTATACTTTTTTATGATTGATAATGATTACTCATGAAGTTACGAGTTTGAGTAATTCAAGGTTTATGCATATTATGTGTCTTACCTTGATTAATGATATGACTAACCACAAGAGTTCTATGGTTAAATATGAATATGCATGAGTAAGAGAAGTCTTCCCTAAAACTTTGAATGCTAATGCTTATTATCTGTGTTTGAAATGATCATCATTATACATGTTTAAGATTATTGTGTTTTGATAGTATTAAGATTATACTAATGAATGTATGATTATGTATGAGATCTCGAGGATAACACAATGATGATACGAGTAAGCATGCATAGTGATCGAGGATGGATATAAGTTCAAGGACGGGTAATCCAGGAAGAAAAGATCAAGAGGGAGCACACTCCAGTAGTTCCTGCAATGAAGCAAAGATTGAGAGGGAGTCCACCCAACAAACAAACAAAGATAAGTATTTGAATTGACATTTCTTGTATATTTGATTGTTTAAATAATATTGTTCAATGATGTATATAATTATGTTCCTAGACTTAGGTTGTGTATCATGCATATTAGAATAATTGCATTAATGAACAGGATACCACTAATATGCATGTAATGGGTAAGTGGCCTATGGCACTATACAACATTCCATTGCTACTTATCTAGAATGAAAGCTCTTTTTTGACATGTACAACATTTACTCCAGCAACAAAGCTATCTATTGAAGAATCTAAAGTTCCCAGGATCCGGGATAAAGTAATGATTGAAGAGTACCAGTCAATCATGAAGAATGATGTTTGGGATGAGGTCCCAAGACCTGAAGGGAAGTCTTTTGTGACTTCCAAGTGGATCTACAAGATCAAGCATGTTGCAAATGGAAGCATAGAAAAATACAAAGCGAGATTTATAGCTCATGGCTTCTCCCAGAAAGAGCGGATAGACTATGAAGAAACTTTTGCTCTTGTAGCTAGGTACATTTCCATCAGATCAGTACTTGCTCTAGCTATAGTAATGAAATGGAAGATACACCAGGCGGATGTCAAGACAACCTTCTTGAATGGTGTAGTTGAGGAGGAAGTATATGTCGAGTAGCCGCTTGGTTTTGAGACACATGACAGAGAGTCATATGTGTGAAGATTGAAGAAATCCTTATATGGCTTGAAGCAAGCTCCTAGAACTTGGTATGGTAGGATAGACAGCTTTCTATCCAATTTGGGATTTAACAAGAGTAAAGCAGATTCCAACCTTTACTACAAGGTTGAGTAAGGTAATCCTGTGATTCTACTCTTGTATGTGGATGACCTATTTGTTATGGGTGAGGATAGATTGATTGCCGACACAAAGAGGAAGCTTGGTGTCGAGTTCGAGTTGAAAGACTTTAGTATGATTCTTTACTTTCTAAGTATGGAGGTGTGGCAAAGTATAGAAGGAATCTTCCTTGGACAAGGAAAGTATGCAGTAGAGATAATAAAGCGGTTCGGGATGATGGACTGCAAGGCCATGGCCACATCTATGGCATCGAACCTGAAGCTTCTGTGTGATGCTTCATCTGATCCGGTTGATTTCACTGTGTATCGTCAGATGATTGGGTCCTTGATATACCTGACGAACGCCAGACCAGACATTTGCTTTGCGGTGAACACATTGGTCCAGTTCCTGACGGATCCCAGAGTTGTTCACCTGGTTGCTGTAAATCATGTTCTGAGGTACCTGAAGGGTACAATTGATTATAGGCTCAAGTATGATGCGAATCAAAAGTTTAACCTGCAGAGTTATGTTGATTCGTACTAGGTAGGCAGTACTGCAGATAGGAAGAGAACTTCTGGGTGCTGCTTTAATATGGGATCAGGTGTGAAGCAGAGTATGTTGCAACTTGTTTGGTTAGTTGTGAGGCAGTATGGATTAGGAAGCTATTGTCTGAGTTATTTGATCTCCTGTTGGATGCTACTGGTATCTTTTGTGACAACCAGAGTTGTGTGAAGTTGTCTGAGAATCCGGTGTTCCATGAAAGGTCGAAGCACATTGAGATCAAATATCACTATATCATGGATATGGTGCAGAGAGGAGTAGTGAAGCTCCTGTATATTGCGACAGATGAGCTAGTTGCAGATGTGTTGACGAAACCACTAGCCAGAGTGAAGTTTGAATACTTCAGAGAGAGGTTTGGTTTTCTTCATATTGATGACACTTCAAGGAGGAAGTGATGAACACATTTGCAAGATCCATTCCAAGCATGGTGAGAGGAGGATACTTCCCATGGATGTGGATGTAAGCGCTGGATGATGAGCATCAGGACGATGCTGCAGTTACTGCTCTGTATATGCATCAGTTGGATGCTTTGATCAGTTTGATCATGTATTTGTATATGCATCATGTTGGATGCTTTGATAAGTTTGATCATGTATTTGTATATGCATCATGTTGGAGGCTTGATATGATCAGTTGGATCATACATTTGTATATGCATCATGTTGGATGCTTGATATGATCAGGTGGATCATGTATTTATGTATGTATCAGGTGGATACGTTGTATGATCAGGTGGATCATGTATTTTGTATATGTATCAGGTAGATACATTGTATGATTAGGTGGATCATGTATTTGCATATGTATTAGGTGGATACTTGTATGATTAGGTAGATCATGTATGATGATATGTATCAGGTAGATACATTGTATGATCAGGTGGATCATGTATTTGCATATGTATTAGGTGGATACTTGTATGATCAGGTAGATCATGTATGATGATATGTATCAGGTAGATACATTGTATGATCAGGTGGATCATGTATTTGCATATGTATTAGGTAGATACTTGTATGATCAAGTAGATCATGTATGATGATATGTATCATGTAGATACTTGGTATGCATCAGGTGGATGCATTGTTTGATCAGGATGATCACAGATGAGGAGCTTCAGGATGTTGCTCCAGATGATATGCATCAGGTTGATGCTATGATGATGATCAGTATGATCACATATGACGAGCTTCAGGATGTTGCTCTAGATGATATGCATTAGGTTGATGCTATGATGATGATCAGGTTGATCATGTGATGATGTACATCAAGATGATGTATGGTGAGTATCAGGTTGATACTCCATCGCCATGGACAGGTTGTGCATGTAGCATAGAAAAGATCTTGGGAGATCATATAGTCTGAGCTAGGATGCTCTTTCGAGGTTTTTCCATGAGAGGCATGTAATCAGCCCTGGAGATCTGATAGGTTGAGTAGTAAGCTCGTAATCAGTCCTGGGATGCTCTGTAGAGTTCTTACAGGATGCAAGACACTCTTTAAAGGTTTTTCCTAACCACATGTAATCAGCCTTGGAGATCCGATAGGTTGAGCAGTAAGCTCGTAATCAATCCTGGGATGCTCTGTAGAGTTCTTGCAGGATGCAAGACACTCTTTTAAGGTTTTGTGGTGGAGGTCACATGTAATCAGCCCTGGATATCCTATCGTCTGAGCTAGGATACTCTTCAGAGTTCTTGTAGGTTGCAAGACACTCTTTTAAGGTTTTGTGAAGTTAAACATGTAAAAGATCCTATAGTCTGCGCTAGGTTTTGTTGATGCACATAATAAGTCAAAGGTTCCACAGTATCGCCACTGATGATGAAGACCTATAGGTGGTAGGCCTACATCCAGCATGAAAAAGGGTTGGCTCTATAGAACTTCCTATGACAAGTAGATCATATATTGATTGAGATAGCAGCAGTCGTGACGATGATGATGATTCGAAGACAATGATCCAATGATGATGATCCAGAGAAGAAGACTTGTGCTAGCAGATCTGTGTCGAGAAATACCTTCCTAGTTAAGAGGGATTGTTAATATAATTGTAACTTCGGAATGTATTTCACCTATGTATATTGTACTCCTATAGAGATGTTATTATTCCTCAATACGGAAGTGTTGTCATTTATATTGTAAGTGTTGTAACTTATACTTGATGGGTTATTAGACCACCTTGATAGGGTCGGCCCTGTATAAGTCATGTGGGTCAAAGGGTTATTAGATCACCCTATTGGGGTTCGGCCCTGTCAGCATTATGTTATGTGGTTAAGTTGAGGCCGACCTTGTAAGGTTATTAGGCAAGTCAATTCAAGTATAAATAGAGTGCGGGAGGCACTCTATTTGATCATTCACTTATCACATATACACTCATTGGAGAGTGGCACACTAGTGGAGGAGGAGAAGCTGTTGCTAGGAGACTATCTCTTATGCTTGAATTTTGTATCATTGCTCTATCTATCTCTGAGAAAGTTATTGGGGTTTTTCTCCTTTATGGTTTTCCCCAAGGAAACTCTGTGTGTCTATTGTCTCTTGTGATTGCTTGCTGTGATTGATATGATTGATATGTTGTACATGTTATTCTCTTAGTAAATATCCTAGAGTATATTGAATTGATGCTCAAACATTAACACAAAATAATTATCTGTTTTTCAAATGTATTTTCTCTTCCTTCCACGAGGAATGGGGTGTTGGAACATTTAAAAACCCATTCCATACTTAGTATATATTTTATTAGTCATCTAGATTAATTTTTGTAGGTGTAGACTATGTAGTTGGCCTAGTTTTGTCCTTTATGCCTCCATATGCCATCCTAAGTCACAAAAATGAATTTGGATAGATTCTGGATAATATTTCCTTGGATTCTGTCTGATTATATTCCATTCCTGAATTAGGAAGATGCTTTCCCGATTTAGACAACTTTATCCTGTTTTTTCTACTTTCTAGTGGATAAGCTAAAGCTACTTGACTTGGAAACTCTCTTCACTTGACCAATTTGACCTCCACCAATTTCTTCTCTCCTAAAGTCATAATTACATTCCATTTACATCATTCACGAGATTCAATACCATATTCAGCCAATTTGTGATCCTTTAGAGTGTTTTGGAAAGTGCTTTTGACACCTAGGGGTTTTTTATGCTTTTAGTAAGCCTTTCTTTTTTGTGCTCTACAACTTGCCTCTAAGGAATTCTATTTTCTCTCTTGAGATGTGTTATATATTTTATTCATATTTATCTATAATATATGAGATGATATTTCCATCAATTGAGTTCCTTCTCTTATATTTTTGTTTCAATACTTCTTCGTATTCTTACATATCTTTGAATAAATTCTTGTGAGGACTTCTTTGCTTCAAGATTCTTCGATATTAGAATTCTTTCATAGTATTGATCCTATATAGAATTATCACATGGTATAATATCCATATAATTCTCACATGGTATCAGATCCTTGGGATCTCTTAATAAAATTAGCCTTACAGTATAAGATTTCAGAGAGTTTGTTTTGCAGGTACTAAAGATGAAATGGCATAAATTTCTTCAATACATACAGTTGTTGAAGATGAATAATTCCATATCTCTCTCTTGTTCTCCCATAAGTCTTATATTCTAAATTCTAAGAAAGATAATCCAATTTATTCTCTAGAATATGAATAGGTTATTGAATCCTCTATTTCACATGAGTCTGTTGGTGTGCAGAATGATGATCTTCTGAATGTTTTGGAGGTTAGATCATAATTTGGAGGTGATGAATTTTCCCTCCTTGATCATATACTTCTTATGTACATGTATATGATCATTGGAACAGGTTCTCATAGTTTCACTAAAGATGTAGGACACTACCATTCTCTTGGGATCAAGTCTCAGGCATATTTTGGTGATTTTTGTTCTAATCTCACCCTTGCTAGTTCGGAGGAGATCTCAAGGAACCATCTATCAATTCTTGGAGCTGATTTAACTTCCATTGATGAGAATTTCAAGTTTCAAGAGAAATCAATCTTATTGGAGTTGATCCTACCTCAATTGGTTTGAATTTCAAGTTCCAGAATGGTCTTCATATGCATGGATTTGTTCTCTTCAACAACAAGTTTAGAGAGCCTTTAGTTTCGCTTGCATCCACTGATGGAGAATTAAATCACATTTTTTTGGAGCACGATCCCATTATTACCAAGAATAATATTCCTCCAGATATCTGATCAAGTTCACACCTACTTGAGTTTGGATCAACAACAATTTTGGTGTGAACATGTCCATTTTTGAGGGAGGGTTTTATTCCCATGAGTTTTTCCTTGTTTCCTCAGTTTACATGGGCATAAGTTTTTTGTATTGGGGTGACCATAAGCCTTGTTGCTTGGGCCCTATATTTTTTTATATTTTACCACATACATTCATGCTTAAGGGGGGGTGTTGGAACATTTAAAAACCCATTCCATACTTAGGATATATTTTATTAGTCATCTAGATTAATTTTCATAGGTGTAGAATATGTAGTTGGCCTAGTTTTGTCATTTATGCCTCCATATTACATACTAAGTCACAAAAAATAATTTGGATAGATTATGGATAAGATTTCCTTGGATTATGTCTAATTAGATTCCACTCCTGAATTAGAAAAACACTTTCCTGATTTAGACAGCTTTATCCTGTTTTTTCTGCTTTCTAATGGATAAGGTAAAGCTAGTTGACTTAGAAATTCTCTCCACTTGACCAATTCTACCTCGACCACTTTCTTCTCTCCTAAATTCATCATTACATTCCATTTACATCACTCATGATCTTCCATACCATATTCAACCAATTTGTGAGACTTTAGAGTGTTTTGGAAAGTGCTTCTGAAACCTAGGGGGTTTTTATGATTTTAGTAAGCCTTAATTTTTTGTTCTTTACAACTTTCCTTGAAGGAGTTCTATTTTCTCTCTTGATATGTATTATATATTCTATTCATATTGAGGAATAAGATATGAGATGATATTTCCATCAATTGAGTTCCTTCTCTTATGTTTTTGTTTCAATACTTCTTCCTATTCTTGCATATCTTTGAATAAATTCTTGTGATGACTTGTTTGCTTCAAGAATCTTGGCTATTAGAATTCTTTCATGGTATTGATCCTATATATAATTCTCACATGGGGTTCCCTTATCTGAGTTAACATTCCCTCACGATTGTTACCCCCAATCCCTTTCTCATTTCATAAACAACATATTCCCTATTGGCATAACTTCACCATCTCACCCACATTACAAAAAAGCATGCAGTTCACATGAGATGTCATTAAAACTTACAATGGAATTTCACCTGAAACCCATTTCCAAAGAACAGGAACCTTCCCATGGATTTTGGCTTCTGCGGGCCATAGAACATGGTCTTCCTACAATGTTTCTTCCTAATACACTTCTCAAATAACCAACCAGTCAATAATATTAATAACCAAATTCCAATCTAAATTTACAATTATGTTCACTATAGAAATTAGATTTATTTAACCATGAGGCCATCCTCATTTTTTTTTGTTCTTGTAAGTGGTATCACTCTATCCATTATGGTTTTAAACTTGTGTCCATAACCTGGACATCCACCTACAACATGTTCTCTTGACACAATTCTAAATTATCCAAACAACCATTGGCAATTATTAGAAAATTTTCAAATATAAAACTTACAAATTCATTCTCTATATAAATCATATTTCACAAACCTGAGATCTTTCAAACAAACTTAAATCAGAAAATTTACAAATCTATTTCGACATACAAAAATCAGATTTCACAACAATGAGATCATCCTCACAATGTTTGGCTTTTCCACATAGTAGATTCCATCCTATTTTATGGGCTTACATACATTTCCTTTTCCAAGACAATTCTACCTACAATCATCCAAACAAGTTGTGAATACCCACGCATATAATATTCTCATTGCAACATTTACAATAGGCACTGAAGTGATATCAGAATTATAACATACTATAATTCAAACACTATCCGATGTTAATATTTCAAATACAATGAAATACATTTTATTTATATGCCTCATTATCACAATAAAATTGCATAATATGGGCACATTATCTATGCAATCAAATAAAATTTTAAATACTGATGAATGCACAATCACATCCTTTCATGCAACTATGTCCTCCCAACAGAGCAGTTTGGTAGGCCATCAAACATGATTAGCTTTCTCATATATTTATATCGCTTGCATTCATAGTAGCTCATGAAATGATCTCAAAATTGACACTAATTCATCATTTTATCTATTATCTACTTGCAATGAAATGTATATCATAGCCATGCATTTGCACAATGAATAACCACAATATTTACAAAATATTTTAATGTACATTTACTTAATGTACCCAATGCACTACATCATTGATGTAAACATTCTTGTGCCTACATAGGTTTCTTACCATGGTAAGTTGGAAATCCTAGCCAATGCTTCAACACCATACCCAACCATCTCCCCAATCACTTGGTTAACTATTTGGTGTCTTCCTTCTCCACTTGAACAACACATCAGGATTTTCCTCACTCCTTGGTTGTTGGAAAAGAGGCCTCATACCAAATTAACACTAATAGGGAGTTCATGGGATACTTGTTGAGCATTGTAGGATTCAAAACCCAACATATTCATGGTTACACATGGTATAATGCTCATTTCCTATACTATCCCATACTTCACCATAACATGGAGGTATGGTATTCACATAAATGCATTCAACCTTACATCCATACCATTTTATGATGATTAAAGATATGGTTGAAGGGATTCTTACCCATCCTCTTCAACACTTATGCAATTACCATAAATAAAATATCACCTACATGGATTCCATTAAAATATTATATGATGTTACCTGATCAATTTGTCCTTTTACCAAGGACTACATAGTCCTTCCACTAACCTATTGATCATGGATTTTTGCTCCAGTCGTTCTTCACAAGGCTGCTAGTCATATGCAATATGATCATCAATATCTTCAGCCATGTTTATGTTGTCTTTGTCCTTACATCCAATACCAACAACATTAATTATTATCAACCACAATAATTATTAAAAGTGGCTCATTGCATATGTAAAACCTCACTACTTTTATCAATATGAAATATCATATTCATGCACAAGCAAGTTCACATGCACTATGTGTTATCTCTTAATATTCCCACTAGTGCATATTAATTTCACCTATCTAATATCTTGCATTTACAACATTCCTATTCCAAAATTCTGTACAAACACTCAGAAAAATATAATTATATCAGCAAGAGAAGAGTTAAGGAGTTCTCCCTTTCCAATTCCTCATCATAGTATGGAATTCCACTTCCACATCATAGCTGACCCAATTAATGGCATTTCTATCAAGCACAAAAGGGATCATTAGCTATGATTTTCTCACCAAGTAGCAATTTAAGACATACACACATGCATGACATTTGCACTTGCTACTTTCTAAGCATGTAATTCTTATGCTGTAAACGGAAATAGTTTAAGGTGAAAAATTTCCCTCTTTATCAACATTGCATTACTGCTCCAATTACTTTCAGAAATTATGGCCAAGTTCAACTTGACCTTTCTTAACTTCCCTGCACTTATCAGCACTGCAATTTGTTCAATTCCAACTCCATGTGGAGTCCTTCGAGGAACATTGTATGCCCTTTCACCTCATTCAAATATGATACTTTCTTTCCATTCTCATGGAAATATTTTCCACAATTCTAATCCACACAATTGATTCACACCTGGGAATGCCTCATTCCCCTATCAGCAGCCTTTGCATGGCCACCATATCACTATCATGAGCCACATGCCAATTCCACATATTGGGATTTCTTATTCCTATGAGTGACAACTTTTGGGAGAATGGAATTTCCTTACCCATTCTCCTTACTTACTCATATCTTTCAAATTCTCTGATCATGCATGCACTTGGCCACAAGGATGATTCACCCAATGAAATGCTACACGGCCATCGATCCTTCTCGGTCTTGATTCTCCACCTTATTATCTTTGTTCGCTCCACAACTCTAACAAGCCCGTAATCTCTTGCCTTGGCCCAAGCATCCCCAATGCTGCAACCTTTGGCTTTGATACCAACTGTCACCTCCCTAGTCCCTCTAGGTTCCCTTTAGAGGTGATGGGGGAGCTCCTTAGAACAACCTGCTAATTTTTTTTCCAAACTCATCTGCAATTCTACCCTTTTACATAGCCAGAATCTCTCTGGTCCACAATCCGCAAGTCGAAAATCGGAACCCCAATGCGTCACTTCAAGAATTACACCTCTGAATTCTGCAATCCGTGATGTGGAAGTCGAAAAGTCAGAATGGAAAATATGTGGCATTGAAGAAATACGCCTCTGACTTCTGCATTCCGCGATGCGGGAGTCGAAAAGTCGGAAGGGAAAATATGCGGCATCAAATAAATATGCCTCCAACTTCTGCATTCTGAATCCACGATGCTGGAGTAGGAAAGCAGGAACACCCAATCCTTTGCTTCACTGAATCACACCTTCGACTTCTGCAATCCGTGATGTGGAAGTCGGAAATTGAAACTCCGAAATCACAGCTCCGGAAAATTACTCCTCCGATTTCCACACTCTGCAATCCAGCTTGTGGGAGTCAGAAGTCGGAACTCCAAATTCACAACTCCAGAGAAAATTACTCCTCCGAATTTTGCACTTTGAAATCCGGCTTGTGGGAGTTGGAAGTCGGAACTCCCAATTCACAACTTCGGAGGAAATTACTTCTCCGAATTACGCACTTCGCAAAATGGGTTGTGGGAGTCAGAACTCGGAACTCCAAATTCACAACTATGGAGGAATTTACTCCTATGACTTCCGCACTCCGCAATCTGTCTTATGGGAGTCGGAAGTCAGAACTCCAAAGCACCATGCCGAGAAATATCTCCTTTGACTTCCGCAATCCACAATCTACACTGTGGGTTTGTAAATTCAGAAATCGGCCACATACCCCTGTTACTACCAATTCCTCAAGCTGATAACTTCCTCACACTAAGTCCATTTTTGCAAAGCTTGGTACCATTGGAAGGAGCTCAGAGAGCCCTATACAACTAAATCATCCTAAGCCACACTTTAGGACTCTAATCTTGTCCTTATTCCAACCTAAAATGTGGCCCCAAACTTCATCCATGCCTCTTTCCCACTCTGTAAGGGCTCTTATACTACTCTGTCATGTTTCCTCCCATCAATCCCGACCCTTAGAGGGGACATCAACTCAAAAGGGTTGTCTATTTCTCCGCCAAATTCATGACTGAACATTCTGAACCTCCTGGGCCCCAACAAGACTTATCCCTATTAATCAATAAACAAATTCATTAAAACACATGGATGCATATGCATACTCAAATAAACACAGATGAATGAAAAAATAACCACACACCTATCTATCATGCATTTAGCATATCAATAACATTAATCAATAATTAAATCATTGCAGAAGTAAAACACATAGAATAAACATGATATGAATCATAGAGAACACTTATTTATCCATTGAAATCTTCAAGCAACTGGCTATTCACTACAGCGTTCCAACCCAACCATAGGTCTCTTCCCAGCCTGTATTATTTCACCACTCAGATACCACCCCCAATATGGGGCTATGTATCCATTAAGGAGGAACTACTCAAGTCCACTCACAACCTTGGTTTCACAATAATTCAGGGTCATCCAACACACAGCTAGCTCTTTCAAGCAAGTGGGGAGACAAGGTGGGGGTTTCTAAGTCAATAAGCTCAACCAAAGAGCTACAGGCATATCTAGTTGGCTTCAAATAGTCCCAGTAACCCCATCACCTCCACTCTCAGCCTAAGTAAGGTCCCCGTCACTACTACAGATTCCCTTGGGTGCCCCTTCCCTCAGTGATGACCTAGAAAGGTACAGCTAGTCTCGAGTGCTAATCCAAGGATAAATGTTAACTCACTAGCTCTACCATGTGGTCTAACCCCCGGGTCTCTCTCCCACTGCGATCCACTCTTGGATCTTCAAGGTTGCGGCTGAAAGGCTCTATCTGCAACTGGATTTTCAAGCTACTAGTCCCACTGTGATATGTTCTAGGATATCCTCAACGTTGTGGCCAAAAGGTTTGTCCCGTAACTGGATTTTTGGGCTATCAGTCCCACTACGAACATCTCTGTCCCACGATTCCCTTTTGGGCTTCCAAAACCCGTTTCACCTATGAATTTCTGGGCGTAGTTGCGGCTGAAGGGATTTTTCCAGCGCTTCCCTTTTTGGGATTCCAGATATGGGTTTCCCCATGGTTTTCAGGGCATCTCACACTCTCCAATTCACCCATAGTTTAGGTCTATGGACCCCTCTATTGGATTTCACTTCCCACGCAAATTATCTGAGCGATCTTGGCACTCCAAAATGTGGTTCTCTCCCAGTCATGAATTCTGGTTTCTCTCTTTCCCTGTTGGGTCTACATTATCCCATGAAAACTCAATATTGTCTGTCGAGCATGCTATTTCTAGTTTTTCTTGACTGCTAGCATGTGTCCTCCCTCCAAAACTAAACCTACCTTACCCCCCATGAGGTAGGGTGGCTTATGGGACAAGCAAAACATATCCATACCCTACGGTTTCCCATGCTCCATCACTCTCATGGACTGATTTTCTCAACCACTTCCCTACAGCAACATTAAATTATAACTAGAATAGTCAAAGGGGTTCTCAAGATGACCTATGGAAGCCTAGGGTTCAATCACACAACCCCTTCACCTCTCCCTAGTGGATACATAGTCCCCCCTCATTTAGTTGCATCCATAGCCAACCCCTTGGTATTTTTATATGCATTATCATCATTTGTACATCATTTTTGCAATTTCCCCATGGCTTACTAGCACATGGATATCACAACATAAAATACTAGCCCTTCAAGGCTGAGCATTCACTAGTGGGCCCTTAGCATTGATCTGCACACTAGGAATCATACATCACATATATACAACATTTACATTAAAATCCGATATATCCTAAGGGTCAAAATGGGGGTATTACAGTCCTCCCATTCATCCGTGGATGATAGGTTGTGTCCATATTGAGTTTGGGTCCAAACTCCTTGAACAAACCTTTCCAAAATTTTGAAGTGAACTTGGAATCTCGATATCAAACAATTGTCTTAGGAATCGCATGTAGTCTAGAAAAATCCTTCATATAGATCTTTTTGATCTTAGCTACTTTAAATTTTGACTGGACAAGTATAAAATAAGTATACTTTGTTAATTTTTTGAACACCTTGACAATGGAGTCATGCTACTTCATTGTCCTTGGTAATTTAGTTATAAAATCGGTGGTTACCACGTCCCATTTCCATTCTAAAATTAGCAATGGATGTAATAGACGTGTAGGGTATCTACGCTTTGTTTTAACCCTTTAAAACTTGAGGCACTTAGGAATAAACATTGATACATATTTCTTCATGCCTGACCAAAAATACTCCTTCTTTATGGCTACAAGAGTTTTCTGATAGCTAGGATATCCTGCATAGGAAAAATTATAAATTTCCTAGATAATGATCTTCTTCATTTCATCCTTATCATGTATATAAATATTAGTAATGGATAGGATAATTCCCATTTCCACCAATTTATAATGCATATATTTTGATGGTGCGCTGCCTGAATGTAAAGTTGTCTTAACTTGCAAATAATTCTCATCAAAACTCAATGCTTCCAACAATCTACTCTTCAAATTTGATTTTTAACTATTGATGGTTGTAATCTTCAAAAGTTGATTTTTTTTACTAAGTGTGTCTTCAACTCAATTTTATTTTCCATTGATGTGCTTAATTTCAAAGTTGAAATCGCTAGGAATTCCATCCATATGGATTGATGGGAATTCAAGTTGGGATGTTGAAACACATATTTTAAACTTTGATTATCCGGCCTCAACTCGAACTTGTTACCCCTAAGGTAATGCCTCCACATTCTCAATGCATGCACTATCGAATGAGCTCCAAATCATGCGTAGCATACTTATTTTCATGATCCTTCAATTTTCGTGATTCATAACAAATCACATGTCCTTAACGCATCAAAGCTCCACCGATTCCTTCTAGAGGTTCATTTTTTCATACTATCTCCTCCTTGTCTGAATCTATAATCTTTAGAATTGGTGCACATGTGAGTAACTTATTTAGAAGTCTAAAACTATCTTCACATTTCTGGGTCCAATTTAATTTCACACCCTTCTTCTATAAAGATGTAATATCATTTTCTATTATGGATAAAGATTTGATAAATCTCTTGCAATAGCTAGCCAACCCCATAAAATTTAATACCTTAGACACATTTCTAGGAGTTGGCCATTCTTGTATAGCTTTATTTTAGCAGTGTCCATAGTCACTCCTTCCTCCAAGATAATGTGATCCAAAAATAATAGTTTCTTATGATAGAAAGTGCACTTACTCATCTAGCATACAATTGATTCTCTCTCAAAATTTGTAAGGTTACTCATATGTTTTTCATGCTCTTCCTTTGTGTTGGAATAGATTAATATATCATCTAGGAATAGAATAATAAACTTTTCCATAAATTATCTAAATACACCATTCATTAAGCACATAAAAAGTGGTTGGTGCATTTGTTAGTCCAAAAGGAAAGACTATGTATTCACAATGCCCCTACCTAGTCTTAAAATTGGTTTTACTAATATATTTTTCCTTAGTACACACTTGATGATAACCCAATCTCAAGTTGATCTTAAATAAGACCCTTTCTCCTCACAATTGGTTTAATATATCATCAATTATTGGTAATGGATACATATTCTTAATGGTGTCCTTGTTTAGCTATCTATAATCTACACATAATCTCAAGGTACCATCCTTCTTTTTCATGAAGAGGGAATTCACTCCCCATGGTGATACATTGGGGCGTATGTAAACCTTCTTCAACAATTTTTATAATTGCATTTATAAATCCTTCAATTGAGGTGTTCTCATTCTATAAGGATCTTCCGATATTGTAATAGCTTCTGATACCAAATCAATTGTTAAATTGATATCCCTTTTAGGGGGGTAATAATGGTACATATTGAAATACATATTTAAACCCCTACAATACTATGTACTCTTCAACAAATGGTCCACTGTTAGTCGATATCTCTTTAGCATGGATCGAGTACAATTGAAAACCCTTCGTAATACAATTCTTCATTTGCATGGATAATACTTGTGTAACAAATATAGGCCTTGGAATTCCCTTTATTTGAATTGGATTCGTATCCTCATCTAGACATGTTATGATTTTGTTGTGACAAACTAGATTGGAAAATTTTGATTCCATCCAATCCATCCCAATCAAAATATAATACGATCCAAGGGGAATTATATATAAGTTGGCCCTTGTATGAAACCCATTCCTTTTAAAACAAGATCCCTCGATCATTGAAGTGACCTTTAATTTCATATTGGTGGCTAACAACCCCATTATGGACTATGTTAATTTACTTCTCATGAAGTGACATCTTTCAATGAAATTAGCATTAACGTAATGATATGTGGCTCCAGAATCAATTAAAATTGAAATTGGTACATCATCAATCTTACCTTCAATCTTAATCATGGTCGATTGATGACTTGGTTGTCGATTATCCATAGATGCATAAATTCAGGGTATTTTTCAAGCTACATCTTCCACCGTGGTAGTTTTTTGAACATTAGATATGTTGGCCCCTTTATTACCCCTAGTTGGTAATTTCTTAAAGTAGCAATCACCTCTACAATTCCAACACGTAACTTAGTATTTTTTCCTTTGTCATGTACACTCAGCCATCTTTGATTCACCAGATGGATTATTCTCTTTAGAATACTTGGTTGAATTACCTTTAGCATCGAAAGGCTTGGACCCCTTTCCCCTCTAATATTGTTTTTGTTTCAGTTTACTTTTCCAATATTTGTACACATCATGTCTTCCTTTATTTTTTTCATACATGCATTTATCCTTCCTTATGGATTCCTTCAGAGTACAGGGTCCATCATAAGTAATTTTTTCTCGATAGTATGTTGGTTATTCACTAAGAAATTGCTATATTTTAACCTTCTCACCTTGAATGAAACCAACATACCTTAAAAACTTGACGAAATTCCTCTCATACTCCTCCATAATCATATTATCCAAACTAAGTTCAAAGATCTCCCATATTTTCCTATCATAGTACTGTCGGGATAGGTATTCATGCTTAAAATACTTTTGAAACCTTTCCCAAAAAATCTGGTTTTCATCAATATTTTTCACCTGCTTTAGTTGCTCCCAGTACCAGTAAGCCTTTCCTTGAACATTGTATATAGCAATTTTGGTTTCCTTATTAGTAGAGTGATTATGCAAGTACAAATATTTTTTCATTTCCAACAACCATATTTCAACACTTTCCTCTCATTTCTCTCCATCAAAAGTAGGATTTTATTATTTTTTGAGTTCACCTTGTAATGGCTCCTCATTATGTTTCCTCTTTAGGTATCTTCTAGATATAGAATCTAACTTATTTTTAGGTGCCTCCTTTCTGTGATGAATTTCAATTGATATAGCACAGGAATGTTTCCCCATCTTGCTTACAACTCCACTTCTTGAGTGTTGATGTCTCTCATAAAGTTCTCTTCTCATAGATTCCCCTTCTTCTCCTCTCATAATAGACACAAACGTATGCCACACTTGATTCTACAATTGAATCAAGTTATACAACGCTTGAAGTTTCATCTTCTTTTGTTGTTCTTGGTTATGTATTATTCTTCCATTTTCAGCCCATAATTTTCTAAATGCTTCGAGAATTTCCTTTGCGCCCATCTCTGTTTTATGGCCATTGTTTTCTGTCCTTTGGGAACTCATTTCCATTTCCATAGAAATATTGTAAATTTCTGGTTCTTCCACCATCTTAATTATACCACTTTCATTTAATCTCGCAATCTAAATAATTTTCAATTTTATTAGACATAAAAACATCCATGTACACATATTTTAATCTTATCATGCATGTATACTTCCTTTGGGGATTTTCATTCAATGATTTTAGTAGGGAGACATAAATTCAAATTCAATATGGCAATATACTCTATTATATAATCCATGAGGCTCAAGAGCTAAAACCTTTGCTCTGATACCACTATGTAACCTACCCTGTTATGACTTTATAACACACTCGATAGTTTTCCATGCATCATGGAGTCTGCAGGGTGCACATACATGTGCTCCTATTTTTACTATGGAAGAACATTTACCCTCATTGCAAATGTGATTATTCTTACTATGATAAGTAGATTAACAATTTTATCAATTAAATAAACCAATATAACTATAGCTTCCACCTACTACAAACATCGAGCCTGCACTATTGGGATAACTATGATGCATTTTCCTTTTGATTATTTCTAGTGGTTTCTTTCCAATGTGTCTGATCTGATGTCCCATTTCCAACGTTTAATGGATAATTAGACATCAAAACAAGACTTTGAACTCTTGGTTTTCACCCCAATGTACCCATTTCGATGTCCCTCCATTGATATTTTATCATAACTATGACATCAATATGAAGACCAATATTTTCCCTCTATTCATTTTGATGTGTTACATTCTGATACTTTATTTGCAAACTCGGACATCGATACCACAAACATTGAAATGGTGCCATAATATTCCTCTTATCTCCTTTTGATGTGGACCTCCTGATATCGATGCTCTAAATTTCTCTTCCACCTAGGTCACAAACCATCTTCCATCTCACGACCATTTCTAACCTTTCCACCTGAGGTTTTACCCTCTGACATGGGCCCCTCCGCCTCAGTTTCAGAACATTGGGCCATTCCACAATCATTCTTAATATTTCTTCCCAATTTTATACCCTCCGGCATGGGTCCCACCACCTCAGCATGGAAATGTCGGCACACTTATGGTTGATCAACCAAGGATCCTCTCGATGTAACCCTTCCAACATCGATTTCCTGATAATTTGAGCTCACCTATTTCGATGTAGACCTCACTAGGTTATACTTGATAATTTGGCACTCACCTATTTCACACCAAACAACACAATTTCCTTCTCCATGTTTCAATAACTTGTCACCAACCAATTCCACATAAAATAATGCAATCCCTTCCTTGGTTTTTATTCCAACTACACAACAATGGCTACACTTCACTACAATACCTCAGGACTCTATTGTTTTATTGGTTAATGGCATGGAATGGGGACCATTGTATATATATGGATATAGTTTACCAATTAATGAGAACATAACAGAGAGTAAACCAAATTCCTAAATGATTGTTAAAGTTACAGCATCATGAGTCATTCTCCAGGTCAATCTTGTGTGTCAATATTGATCGTGGTATGTTGAGGTAGTGCCTAATAGGATCCCGAGTTGGACTTAGGAAAATTGGAGAAGAATATTCAGTTGGACTCAAGAATGGTTAAGATTCATGTGTTGAGGGAAGCACTTTGTCTGTCAAAGTGATGATGTTGTACAATATTTATATTCAAGGCTAAGGCCTTGTGTGTCAAGACAAATCCTCAAGTGTTGAGGTGGTGCCTCATGTGTTGAGGTGATACTTTGCATGCCAAATCATGTATGGTGTGTGATGTACTACTAACCATGGCTGAGTTATTAAGTCTCATATAGAGAGTGGACACCTCTAAAGTAAATTACTTTAGCATATAACCACTTGAAATGCTATTAGAACAATATGATCACATCATTGGGAAAATATCCTAGTATATTTGATATGATAATTAAATCTAGAACATGTGGATGATGCAGATAAGACAAGAGATAAAGATAAGATGTGACAAGATATGAGAGAATTTGAATTTCACATAAATAATTAATTAAGAGAGAATTCAAATTGTTAAACTCTAGTGATATTAACAAAGAAGACTTCAGTCAATCAAAGGAGAACTCGAATTGATCACTACAGTAATGTTAGCAAGAAACATTTCAGTTAAGATATTTAACTAAGTGATATCAAAGAATACCTCGTTAACTAAGTGTTATTTCATGACGACACTTATGTTAAAGTAAAATATGACACTTATGTTAAACTAAAAGGTGACACTTGTGTTAAACTAAAAGATGGCACTTGAGTTGCGACACTTGCATGGAGACATCTAAGTTAGCTACCTAACTAAGTGGGAAAGCTTTCAGTTAGAGGGTTAGTTCATCCTAAGAGTCAGTTCAGTGAGTTAATGCATTGCATGAGAAATGGGGTGCACTTCTTCATGAAATATTGATGTCTTCAATATTGTATCAAACTCTATTAAAGGATATCTTGTTCATATGACCAAGATAAGTGAATTGGTTCTGTAGAAAATAATTATTATGAGTCTCTCTTCTATATCTATCTTTATATTGCTCTGTAATTGCACCAAGTGTGCTTGATGTAAAAGACATTCTATACTATATATCAATATACAAAGGAAGGATTTGATGGGGATTTCTCCCTCAATTCATAGAGGTTTTCCCTACGGTAAATTCATGTTTCAAATGTGATTTCTTATGTTCATGATTATTATTTGATTTTAAGTACTATTGTGTTTCTGAATTGAAGATAAAAAAATTAGCATGGTATCAGAGCTTTGTGTGTTAAAGAGCTAAGTTCAACAATCAAGCTTGAACCTATGTAGCTCCTGAGTGTGCATAGTACTTGAAGAATTATGGATTCAATATTAATAAGACGGGAAGACCGTCTTGAAGGAAATTTGAACTTCAATACTTGGAAGGCCAGGATTTTGAATATCCTAGAAGAGCATGATTTGGATGGCTATGTATCCAGTTTTTTTGAAGATCCTACTACTAATGTAGGGAACACCAACTTGAAGAAGAATCAAGCCAAGGAAAAGAGGATTATTTATGAGTCCATGAAAGACAACCTGATGCCCTTGATTACTCCATTGAAGACCACAAAGGAATGCTTCGATGCTTTGACAAATCTTTATGAGAGGAAGGAGCCCAATCAAAAGAGGGAATTGAAGACAAAGATTCAAAATATGAAGATGGAAAAGGATGAAGTTGTGGCTTCCTTCTTCACAAATATCTCTCAAGTAAGAGATCAACTCATGAGAATTCATGTGACGATCGATGATGATGATCTCATTCAGACTTTTTTCAATGGTCTTCCATCCTCATGGGATACATTCTTGGCTATTGAAAATGGTCGAGAAGTGCAACCTAACTTTGAGAGACCATGGAATAATTTCCTACAAGAATAAGGGTGAATACAGATAAAATATATTGCCTCCAAATAAGAGAACCTCTCTCTTGCGGCACAGTTGAAGAGAGGTAAGAAATATGACAAGAAATTCTCTCATCAAAAGGAGACTAATTTCAAGACGTTTGATAAGTCTAAAGTTAAATGTTTCAATTGCAATAAGAAGGGTCATTATTCAAGAGCATGTCGTGCAAAGAAAAGAGGAAAATTCAAAGGTAGGTTTCATGCTTCTACTGCTACAGAATATGAACCTACAAGAAAGAATTCATCTGATGATCAAGTGATGAGGAAGGAGTACTATCTTGTCTCATCCCTTTCTGGATCCATTACCACTAGTGTTGAGACATGGATGGTGGATAGTGGTGCATCCAAGCACATGAATGGATATAGGAGCACTATCATGGATCTAAAGGAAATGAAGTTTTAATGTAAGGTGGAGCTTGGAGATAATACCACCTATTCATCCAAGGAGTTGGATCCACTTATTTTTAGTTGGATTTAGGAGATGTATTGCATGTGGATGAAATTATGTTTGTCCATGGATTGAAGAAAAACCTCTTGTCTATTTTCATTCTAGAATATAAAGGATTCAAAGTTATCTTTATGGAAAACAAAGTCCTCCTATGGCCTAAGCATGGAAACTTGAACTCTAAATCAGCAATTGGAGTTAGAGAGGGAGGTCTCTACAAAGTTCCTAGAAAAATAATGCAAGCCATGATCCATAAAAAATTTATTCCTTGTGAGTTGTGGCATAGGAGGATTGGTCATCTCCATTTCAAAGCGCTACCTGGATTGCAAAAGATGGTGAAAGGTATTCCCATGTTTAAATCTGATTTTGATAGTGTTTGTAGAGGTTGCACTCTTGGAAAGAACATTAAGAAGAGTTTTTCAAGTAGTACCAAAAGATACAATGGGATCCTTGACTTGATTCATTCCTATCTATGTGGTCCTATGTTTGCACCCTCCTTGAGTGGTTACTTGTATTATTCGATTTTCATATATGACTTCTCTCACAAGTCATGGGTTTATTTTCTAAAAGAAAAGAGTGAATATTTCAACAAGTTTCAAGTGTTTAAAGCACTACTTGAGAATCAAACAAGAAAGCACATTCATGCTTTGAGATATGATAATGGAGGAGAGTTTGAGTCCCATGAATTCAATGAATTCTGTCGAGAGGCAAGAATTAAAAGACTATTAATTGTACCCTTCAACACCCAGCAAACTGGGTTTGTTGAAAGAAAGAACATAACAATATGTGATGCTACAAAAGCCATGATGTCTGATCATGATATTCTCACATCCATATGGGTAGAATCCTCCAACATTGTTTTTTATATTCATAATAGAATCCCTCATGGTATATTGGGAGAAAAGACTCCTGAACAGGTTTTCAGTGGTGAAAAAATAGATATTGGACACTTGAATATTTTTGGTTGTCCTATTTACATTCACATACCAAAAAAGAAGAGGAAAAAGATGGAGCCATATGGAAACAAAGGAATTTTTTTTAGATATAGTGAATCCTCCAAATCCTACAGAATATATGTTCCAAGACAAAGAAACATTGAATTCAGTGGAGATGTAACATTTCATGATGAGGCTTCCTTCAAGCACTCAAAAGAACTTCAGTTTGATTCAAATATGGAGGATTATGATACTCTTATGATGGAGGATCCAGTTTCGGATTCTCCCCTTTCATACGTTGAGAGGGAGAAGCCAAAAGAGTCCATAGATCTTCTTGATCCTAAATATCTATAAGATATGATATAAAGATCACTTGATGAACCTCCTGCTAAGAGGAGATCTACATGGTGTTGTTACATTCTAAAAGAGGAATAAAAGCATGTAGCACCTCCAGTATCATCCAAGGAGAGAAAGAGACCTAAAATATTTTCAAGATATGTAGCATAGATGAGTCACATAAGCGATTCAGAACCATCTACCTATGAAGAAGCTGCTAAGAAGCAAGTATGGAAAGATGTGATGGTGGAAGAATACAAATCCACCATGCATAATGATGTATGGGAAGTGGTTCCTAAAACAGAAGGGAATTCTGTTGTAAATTCCAAGTGGCTTTATAAAATCAAGCATGCAACTGATGGAAGTACTGAAAACTATAAAGCAAGATTTGTGGACTATGGTTTCTCACAAAAAGAAGGGATAGACTATGATGACACATTTTCTCTCTTGTCCAAGTACACTATTATTTGAACCATAGTTTCCCTTTCTTTAGTTTTGGATTGGAAAATTAACTAGATAAATGTGAAGACTTCCTTTCTCAATGGTGAAGTTGAGGAAGAGGTTTACATACAACAACCTGAGGGGTTTGTAGTGCATGGGAAGGAGTCCAGTGTATGAAAAATTAATAAAGCCTTGTATGGGTTTAAGCAAGCCCTGAGGGCTTGGTATTCGAGGATTAACAACTATCTTTTGAGCTTGGGATTCTCCAAAAGACAAGCTGACCCCAACCTGTACTTCAATTTTGTGAAGAACGAACCATTGATCTTGGTTATCTATGTTGATGACTTGTTCCTTAATGGAGAGGAGAAAAATATAGCTTGGTGTAAGAGGGATCTAACATTTGAGTTCATAATGAAAGACTTAGGTCTTATGCACTATTTTCTTGTTCTAGAAGTTTGGCAAAGGAAATATGAGATATTTATTTCACAAGGAAAGTACACATTTAATGTATTATGGATATTCGGTATGATGGACTGTAAGTCCATGTCTACTCCAATGGTACCTAATCTAAAGAAGCTACATGATCTAGATTGCAGATTGGATCTAATCAATCCTACCATGTATAGACAACTCATTGGTTCCTTGATGTATTTGATGCATAGTAAACCAGACATATGTTATAGAGTGAGTATCTTGAGTCAGTTCATGTATGATCCAAGACATAGACATTGGGTTGCTTCCAAGCATGTGCTTAGATACCGTCGAGATACTATTGCTTATGGAATTATATATGCTTCTAGTGGTGGAGTGATGTTACTTGGATATGCCAAATCCACCTAGGGTGGTAGTATTTTGGACCGAAGGAGTACATCCATATTTTGTTTTAGCTTCGGATCAACTATGATCTCTTGGTCCAATAGGGAGTAGGGCTCCATTGCCTGGACTACTACAGAAGCAAAGTATATTGTAGCTAGTACCACCTACTAAGAAACTATGTGGATTAGGAAGTTACTTGTTGGGTTATTCGGTGAGAATCTTGAGACTACTGCCATTCACTCTAACAATCAAAGCTGCATTAAGCACTTAGAAAACCCTATGTTTCTAGAGAGATTGAAGCACATTGAGATGAAATATCACGACATCATATACATGATCAAGAGAGGTTCCATAAGAATTCAACACATTTCTACTTGTGAGTATATTGTAGATATGTTGATTAAGTCTATGTTCATGACAAAGTATAGGTACTTCCAAGACAAGCTTGGCATGGAAGAGAATGCCTCCCTTGCTGAGAGGGAGTGTTAAAGTTACAACATCATGAGTCATTCTCCAGGTCAATATTGTGTGTCAAGATTTATCCTTGTGTGTTGAGGTAGTGCCTTATAAGATCCAGAGTTGAAAACATGAATCTTAGAGAAGAATCTTGAGTTGGACTCAACACTGGTTAAGCTGCATATATTGAGGCAAGTGCTTTGTATGTGAAAGTGATGATGTTGTATAGTATTTCTAGTCAAGGATAAGGTATTGTGTGTCAATATAGATCCTCACGTGTTGAGGTGGTGCCTCATGTGTTGAGGTGTTACTTTGCATGTCGAATCATGTATGGTGTGTGATGTACCACTAATCGTGGTTGAGCTATTAAGTCTCCTCTAGATATTGGCCACGTATAGAGTGAATTACTTTAGCATATAACCACTTGGAACAATAGTATAAGAATATGATCAAATCATTGGGAAAATATCCTTAGTATATTTGATATGATAATTAAATATGGCACATGTGGAACATGCAAATAAGTCAAGAGATAAATATAAGATGTGACAATATATGAGAGAAATTGAATTGCACATAAAGAATTAATTATGAGAGAATTGACTTCATTCAATCAAAGGAGAACTCAAATTGATCATTACAGTAATGCTAAAAAATATGATTTCAATTAAGAGAGTTAACTAAGTGATATCAAAGAAGATATACATAACTAAGTGTTATTGCATGATGACACTTATGTTAAACTAAAATATGACACTTATGTTAAACAAAAAGATGACACTTGTGTTAAAGTAAAAGACGACACTTGATTTGCGACACTTGCATGGCAACACTTAAGTTAGCCACCTAACTAAGTGGGAAAGCTTTCAGTTAAGGGGTGAGTTAATCCTAAGAGTCAGTTCAATGAGTTAATGCATTGCGTGAAAAGTGGGGTGCACTTCTTCATGCAAGATTGATGTTTTCAATATTGGAGTGAATTCTATTAAAGTCTATCTTGTGCATATGACCAAGATAAGAGAAATGGTTGTGTGGAGAGTAATTATTTTGAGTCTCTTTGCTATACCTATATTTCTCTTGCTTTGTAATTGCACTGGGGGTGCTTGATGTAAAATACATTCCCTGCTATCTATCAATACACTAAGGATGGTTTTTCTAGGTTTTTCTCCCTCAAGTCATAGAGGGTTTCCCCAGTGTAAATTCATGTGTCAAACGTGATTGAATGTGATTAATTATGTTCATGATTATTATTTTATTTCAAGTACTATTGTGTTTATGAATTAAAGATAAAAAAATTAACAATGATTTGTTAAAGTCTCAGCAAGCAATTTGCTAATTAGAGAATGAGAGAAATTGGTTAGTGACATCATGAGACAAAGTGAACCAATTTCCTAAACTATGAGACATCACTCAATGTGTATTCCATAATAGTATATGTACAGCCTACCATGGTAGTGTATGTAATTCCCATAAAATTTCAAAAAGAATCATGATTAGCTAACCAATGGTCACAGATTCGATCCCTAACCCCATTATTGCTCATGGCAATAATGTGGGATATGCATGTGATCAAAATGAGGATTTGATTTCCTCTCTATCGATGCTTTGGAGTGATATGTTGGTATTGTATATGTAATGGCTTGAGCATAATTTTTTTTTTAAATAGTAATTTATTATAATTTGCTAATTAGAAACATTTGTCTAAATATTACCTACGATGGACTTACAAAATTTTAGCAAGAAGCTTTGATTTATATCTCTCAAAGAAGATTCTTGTATATTAGGAAAGAATTCCTATAGTTTAGGAGGTCTCACAATTAATTCTTAAAACCCAAAATAACATTTCAAAGAAATCCTCCATGATATAGACCTCAAACCCAAAACAATTGATCTAGGTGAAAAAGCATGTGATATTCTTTCCTAGCTCCAAGAATCACCCTAGTACATTTACTTGCAATTTAAATATGTTACCTTTTATACTGGTAATTTCTTACCTATACATATAGGACATGTAATGTCCCCATTCAAATAAATCTCAAGAAGAGAAAATTACACCAATCTACTAGTTTCCTAGGTTGGGGTGGAAACATTAGATTTGGAATAAGGGAACTATAAAACCCCCAAATGGAAATTATCTTGAAAAAATATATTAAATGGGGAATAAATAAATAATTGAGATAGGAAAATAAGGTGGCACTTGGTCATGAGGGAACATTGGAAGTGTGGGGTCCACTTAAGCAAGATTCCCCATGCCATATGACATCCCACTCTCACCCATTCGAATCCAAGGTGGATTCCAACATTATTGGGGGATTTGGAAGGGAATAATACTTGGAATTACTCAATGAGGGTCTAAATTGAGAGGAAGAGTAACTCCCATGGAAGAGGAAGAGGCATCTTGGAGCTATTGGGACACTTGGACTAGATTCCCTAGCTTCTATGAAAACAATGATGAAGATTCTATGACAGTTATGACACAAATCAGACCTGAATGCTGACATCTGATATATATGACATGTCAGGGCTAAACATAGCCTCCAAGAGGGAGAACAAGGGAGTTAGGGAAGCCAAAGAGTCATCCATTCGAATTGAGTGAAGGAGGACGCTAGGGATTGATGGACAAGTGGCACACAATGGAATCTCTTTCCAATTCGAGTTGGCATGAAGCTCATGGAAGGGAATTAGAACAATGGAAGGCTTGGTGAGGTAATAAAAGGAAATAACCAAGAAGGAGATAGGATTTTGATCATTTATCATTTTGCAAATTGGAGAGCATAGCTTGTCCATGCTAGTGGAGTGTTTACTCTACTTGCCTTAGTACCAATTTCGAGGGTGAAAGATTCCCATCCTAATTGGAAATTGGAGAGGCCATTAAGAAATTTCATTTGGAGATACAATGGATTCATTTGTTTCAGGTTGAAGATACAAGGAAGCTAGTGATCTTTTCTTCTTCAACCTATTCCCATCTCTCTCTTTCACATTTCTCTTCATATTTTGGCTCTTGGAGGAAGGGAGCACAAGGTGAGATGACGATCTCTTGTGAGAGTCCAATATACACCATTTATTTTTAATATGATATATATACTATTTATTTGATTCTCAGAAGACTTTCAGGTCGAAATCCCAAGTGAAACTATGTAAAAATACCAAACAATGCATAAATGGTGCCATTTTCCCTATATCTTGTTGTGAGAGCTTGAAGTTGCTTTATTTCGATTTGTATCAGTTAATATCTATGATTTTTATGATGTATGGAGAGTCATTAATGTCCTAAATAATTTTCATATACATTACGTAATCCTTTGGAACATAAATCTCGAATTTAATAGAAAGTGGTCAAGTTTCCTATCATTTCCCCATATGTGAAGACATGTCCACAAACCTATGATTTATGGGAGTTGCAGCAGCCTTTAGAAACTAATTAATGATGTATTTTGGTGCCCATTGAATTAATTTAACTAATACATGTCTCGTTTCTGAAATTTGGGAGGTTCGTACTACATTTGGGAATCCATTAGTGATGTCTACCCTTCGGGGTTTGAACCTCGAAATTGATAGTAAAATTCCCCAATTTCTCCTGAAGTGAAATGAATGTTGCAGAAGTATTTTGAGAGTGTCCAGACATCTATCAGCCTCATTTTTATGTATTAATACATTTCAAATACCTTCATACCAAATTTGGAACCATTTGAATCCATTTGGAAGCATTGGAGTCATAACTAGTCTAAGGGTCGAATTGGCCAAAAATTGCAATTTTTCCAATTTTTCCAAATTTATTAAAAATGGACACTACAAGTGGTATCAGAGCATGGTTCTTGAAACTGATGTGGGTGACCATATATGAGGACAAGAAGTAAGGGTCCACTCTTAGAAACTCACATTGAAAGTACTTTTGTTTAAGAGGAAGAAGAAGGAGAAGAGGTACCCTCTGTTGAAACTATGGCTAAGGATGAAAAAGGAACCTCAGAGATAGAGGAGAATGAGGAGTTTAGGAAATTAATGAAAGAATTCTTTGAATATGTGACAAAGCATATAATGAAAGGATTTGAATTGTTGGCCAGTCAAATTGGAATCAAAGTGGCATTATCAGGAAACAATAGTTCTCCTTTCGAGGAAAAGAAGGCAGTGGGTGAAAGTATTTTCTCAAATATAGGACCTCATGAATTTTAGAGCTCAATTAGAGATACCACACCTATTTTTCTTTAGCCCAAAGAAGAACCTAACACCCAATTTAGCATGAAGGAAGTGCTACCAGAATGGCAAGAGTTGAGTGAAGATTGTAGAAGGACATTTCCATTTGATCAATTCTTTACTATCTCAAACAAGCTTAAAATGAGAGGAGGTAATAGGAATCCCTTTAAAAATAAAGAATTGAATTATGCCATAGGTAAAATGAGCCTTCCTAACTTTGAAGGCTTACCTCAAAGTTCTGCAAATACTTGGATACAAAAGTTAGATGTATATTTTCAGTTGAATCCAATGGTGGAAGAGGATGCTCTAAAAATGGCTATTTTGTATCTTGAAGGAGAAGAAAATGATTGGTGCTTCCATGGGATTAAAACCTTGGGATATGATCAGGTTACAACATATGAAGAATTTGTTAACAGGGTATTGGAAATATTTGAGCAAAAGGACCCCGAAATGCCTTTCAAAGAACTAGCACAGTTGAAGCAAAGTGGAACACCGGATGAATACATGTTAGAATTTCAAAAATTATCAGTTAAGGTGGCTGATATATATATGGTCATATTAATATTGCTCTTTATTGAAGCTTTGAATGAAACTTTGAAGGGTTTAGTTAAAGTCCACAAACCTACTTCATTTAAATATGCCATGAACTTGGCAAGAGATCTACAGAATGTGCTACCAAAGACAAGGTTCCCCCCCAAGCCAACTTTCCTTCCAATTTAAGATTTGATAAGAAGCCATGGAAACAATATGCATTTGGAAAGGACAAGAAAGAGGGACCAAGAAAAGAAGAACTTAGAAGAAAGAGACTATGTTACACATGCTTCCAACTATGGGTACCAGGTCATAAATGTTAAGATTCAATATGCTAAGATAGATAACATCAATATTACATTCAATCTCACAACAATAGCATATACAGGATCACTGAAAGAACAACAAGCGCAACATAAAAACAAGAGATAGATTTATCCTAGGAAACCCTCATGGGGTAGAAAACCCAGCAAAGCTTCCTCAATATAGATGACCAACAAGTACAAATATGTAATCCCCAAACAAGAGCTCCTTCTCCTCCTTTTTAGATCTCTCTCTCTCCTATGCGAGTTTCACAAGTGAGTGTGTGTGTGATAAATGAGGAACACACCTCCTCTATTTATACTTACTTCACTTGACTTTTAACCCTAACTAGGTCGGCCCCAACTTAACCACTCAACATAATGTTGATTGGGATGACCCCACTAGGGGACTTAAACACCCCATTACAATTGAATCTGGGTTGACCCCACTAGGGAAGTCTAATAACCCAAGTTACCACATCCCAATAGAGGAATAAACATCTCCGGATATACAATAAATTCTCGGTGGAGGAATGAAACATCAACGGATAAAGTACAAATAGAATATTCTTAGAAGTTACAATATTTCAACACTCCCCCTTAATGAGAAGGATATTCTAACAACATCTGTAGGAGCAAGGAGTCATCAACATCATACATGATACATCTATAAATCATTGGAAGCTTTCTTAATCATCATCAGTAACTCAAACAGCTACTGGAACATCTTCAAGATATTCAATACCGGAACATCAACATCTTCAGTACTGAGTCTTCATATTCTGCAGCAATTGATTAGCTACAGTAACATCATCATCTGGATCTCCCGATCAACAGCATCATCTGGATCTCTCGATCAACAGCATCATCATCTGGATCTCTCGATAAACAACATCATCTGGATCTCTCAATCAATAGCATCATCATCTGGATCTCTCGATCAACAGCATCATCTAGATCTCTCAATCAACAACATCATCTGGATCTCCCGATCAACAACATCATCTGGATCTCTTGATCAATAGCATCATCATCTGGATCTCCCGATCAATAGCATCATCTGGATCTCTCGATCAACAACATCATCTAGATCTCTTGATCAACAACATCATCTGGATATCTGGATCAACATCCTCATCATCTAGATCTCTCTATCAACGGCATCATCTAGATCTCTAGATCAATAGTCTCATCATATGGATCTCTCTATCAACAGCATCATTTGGATCTCTAGGCCAACAGCACCATAGCAGCATACCCTGCAACATACGTTATATATTTGCGGGATGATCAATCCTTATTCATTTAAGACACCATATCATGTCTAGGGATGATGTAGTCCATTCGTCAACTTAGACAAAGTCTAAGGACCACTTTCTCGAAGACATATGTCTAAGGATCAATTCAGGGACTGATGTCTAGGACTATACAATCCCTCTTGTCCACTAGGGACCACTTCTCGGAGACATATGTCTATGGATCAATTCAGGGACCGAAGTCCGAGGATGATACAATCCCTCTTGTCCACTAGGGACCACTTCTCGGGGACATATGTCTAGGGATCAATTCAGGGACTGAAGTCCAGGGATGATACAATCCCTCTCGTCCACTAGGGACCACTTCTTGAAGACATCTATCTACGGATCAATTCAGGGACCGAAGTCGAGGGATGATACAATCCCTCTCATCCACTAGGGACCACTTCTCGAAGACATCTTTCTACGGATCCATTCAGGGACCGAAGTCCAGGGATGATACAATCCCTCTCATCCACTAGGGACCACTTCTTGAATACATCTGTCTATGGATCAATTCAGGGATCGAATTCCAGGGATAATACAATCCCTCATCCACTTATACAAAGTCTAAGGACCATATATCAACCTCATCGTTGAAACTGGTAACCTCATCATTGACCTCATTGTCAGAATAGGTGACCTCATCATCGACCTCATTGTTGGAACAGGTAACCGTATCACCGACACAAGTGTCCTCATCATCGATACAAGTATCCTCATCATCGATACAAGTATCCTCATCATTGATACAAGTATCCACATCATCAATACAGGTATCCTCCTCATCGACCTTATCGTCGATATAGGCAATATCATCATCGATACAGGTATCCACATCATCAATATAGGTATCCTCATCATCGACCTTACCGTTGATGTAGGAAATCTCATCATCGATACAGGTATCCATATCGATACCAGTATCCACATATTCATCATCGACCATATCACCCCCCCTTTCCAGGAGGGTCCTTCTGAACTACACCAAGCTTGTCTTGGAAATACTCAAACTATACTCGAGACAGGGGTTTGGTCAATATATAAGCAACTTGTACTTCAGTGCTCACATAATCAAGCTTAATAGCTACTTTTTGTACCATATCCCGTATATAAAAATATCATATCTCTATGTGCTTTGACTTATCATGGAATACTGGATTCTCTATCATCTTGATACAACTCTTGTTGTCACACAAGATCATAGTGGGATCCATTTCTAAGTCAAACAATCCTCATAACAACTTCCGAAGCCATATCGCTTGACAACTAGCAGAGCAAGCAGCTATATATTCCACTTTAGTTGTGTTGAGAACCACACTAGACTGATTCCTACTAAACCACGAGATCATGGTAGATCCCAGACGATAACATCCACCCGATGTGCTCTTCCTGTTTGATACACTTCCTGCCCAATCAACATTTGCGTAGCCATACAATCTAAAGTCATGATTTCCAAGATAATATAGACCAAAGTCTATCGTACCCTTTAGATACCTCATCACATGCTTTGCAGCTATCAGGTGAACATGTCTAGGCTCGACTAGACACTGACTCAAGGTGTTCATAGCAAAGAATATATCTGGCCTAGTGTTTGTCAGATACATCAATGACCCAATAATCTATATTTACAGAGTTACATCCACTAACTTTGATGAGTCATCAACTAACAACTTCAAGTTGGAATCCATGGGAGTGGTCATGGCTTTACATTCCAACATATCACATCTTCTCAATATTTCAAAAGCATACTTTCCCTGGTTGAGAAAATCTTCCTTCTGGGCCTTTCCATACTTCTAGACCTAGGAAGTAATGCATCAATCCGATATCTTTCATCTCAAATTCTATAGCTAGCTTCTTCTTGCTTTCCATGATTTGTTTCTCATTCCCTGTTAGAAAGAGATCATTCACATACAGTAATAGTATGACAGGTTCATCATCCATAACCTTAAGGTAAAGGTTAGGATCAACTTTACTTTTAGTAAATCCCAAGCTTGTCAAGAGGCTATAAATTCTCCCTTTGTGACTGAACATCATTCACATTCTGCATTGAGTGATCTTTTACATATATATCCATGTCATCTCCCGTCAGATGGGTCTACTGATATGAGCCTCAAGATCATTCAAACTCTATGGTGAGTTCCTTATTGCATCCATATAAGAAAAGAATGTCATATGTATATAGAAACCATCTTCAACCTTGTAGCAAAGGTTGAAATATGCATCACCCATGGTGATCATTAAGCTCATCAAATGACTATTGATCTTGGATACCCGTACAGAGCTTTCTTCAATTGAATCCTGGGAGTTTTCTCGATTCGCACCTCTTCTTCAATTACACCATTAAGAGAATGGTCTTATATAGACACTTGGAGGAAACATCTCATCATAATCATGTCCCTCTTTCTAAGAGAATCCTCTAACCACGAGCCTTCTATAGTACGTTTAATTTGTAAGTCTTTTTGTTGAACATCCATCACTTGTTCTTTGGAATAGGTGTTCATCATCCTTCTTTTGTAGATCATGACATGTGATCTTTCCTACAAATCAAAGTTAATTACATGATTAGTAATACTTCATAATCATCAAATCATGTTGACATGATAACCTGTTATGCATACTGATATGATTCACATAGTTATTCAACTATCTTGACCATTACTTTGGCACAACACTTTTCCATATCCTATATGCATACAGTGGTTATCTAGATGCCTTCCATCTCTACCAGAACATACTATCAAGAACATGCACAGCTCTCAGCATGTCAGCAAATAGGTTTCATTCTAGACAAGCAACAATGGAATGTTTGTCCAACTTACCCATCATATGCATATTAGTAGTATAATTTTCAATGTTATATGAATGCTTGCATGATATATTCTAGGAATAGAAATATGCATACAACTATTAAGATCATTATCATTAACTATTCAGAGATTCAAATAACAACTCAAATACTTATATTTTATGTTTGTATGGTTTCCTCCCACTTGATCTCTATTTTCCCTTTATGATAGCATCATGATTATATTTCTTTGAACTTCTATCCATCCTGGACCACTATGCATGCTTAAGTGTGCACTAGTGTCATCCTCATGATCTCATACATAATCGTATATTCATTAGTATAATATCAATACTATCAAAACTTTATGATTCTAAATAATCTTAAGTATGTATGGTCATTATCATTTCATACACAGGTATACTTACCTAAGATCCTAACACAAAGTAGGATTCTAACTTGATATAGGAAAACATACCTGGATTATCACACCCAAACAATATCTTCTTTGTTCTCTTCAATGATTTAGAGACCTCGTGATAGAACCTGTATATATCATAAGTTAATCATAGTAGAACAAAGTCATACATACCTCGTAAGTAGAGATTCTGTGTGATCAAATATTATGGATGAGTCTTTGTCTTCATGTCGTCATGGTCATAGAACTCGATTTGTCTTTCTTGATGTACCTGTCGAGTAGTCTTCTATATAAGGGTAAAACCCTAACCATCCAAGGTAGATCACTTGTAAACATCTTATGTATGTTCATGGTGCTAGGATTATAGAATATCAGTGCCATTTAAACCTTCTTCATTGCTGCCCTATGAGTCTCCCAACTTTGCTAGGGTTTCTTCTTACTTGGAAACCCAAATCTTCAATCTCCTTCCTCCCACAACATTTTGATGGGGGATTAATATCTATGATGCATGGATTCCAAATCCATTATAAAATTTTCCAATGTTGCATCAGGTGTCTCCAACATTGTATCAGGTCCTTCCATACCTAAAAATTGAAAACCCTAAGTGAGAGCTTCTTCCTCCTCTTCTTAGATTTCCTTTGTTGATCCATTTCAGATGTGTCGTATTGTTTTTGGTGTATCTCTGAAATTTTAGATCTACAGGGTCTGAAAATTTGCCCTGTGGTATCCTGACCTATCATCTTTCCAACCCCACAGATCTGAGCTTCAATGGATTCTCCATGAGAGAGATATGCTAAGTGTTGCAACATGACCTGTTTATGGGATGAAATAACATTGCGACCTTATACGAGGTTCCACATGTCACTGTTTCAACTTCAGCCTCTAAAATGTGGACCTGTCAGACTATAGTCCATGCGCTAACTGCTACGTTTTAGGAAATTCCATTTGGATCTTCCTATCCCGAGATATGACCTTTGTCCCTAGGTCACCTGTTTAGGGATGCATTCTGGAAGAGGTCGAAACCCTAACTTGTATGAATCACATCTCATGAAGTACAACGAATCTGAGGTTGATATTCGTACACAAGGTACATGAACATTTATTACTCGGCCTATAAAATTTGCATATTTTTAACCTTCGCAAAACCTGATTTATAGCGAAAGTTCCACGATGACTAGTTTTTACAATACCAAGCCCTAGCTTCCAATTTGTTGCAAGTGCAACAAGTGTTGTAAATTCCATACAATGACTTCCTTCAGGCTAGATCTGATACCACGTTAAGATTCAATATGCTAAGATAGATAACATCAGTATTACATTCAATTTCACAACAATAGCATATACGGGATCACTGAAAGAACAACAAGCACAGCATAAACACAAGAGACACAGATTTATCCTGGGAAACCCTCATGGGATAGAAAACCTAGCAAAGCTTCCTCGATATAGATGACCAACAAGTACAAATATGTAATCCCCAAACAAGATCTCCTTCTCCTCCTTTTCATATCTCTCTCTCTCTCTCCTATGCAAGTTTCGCAAGTGAGTGTGTGTGTGATAAATGAGGAACACACCTCCTCTATTTATACTTTACTTCACTTGACTTTTAACCCTAACTACGTCTGCCCCAACTTAACCACTCAACATAATGCTGACTAGGATGACCCCACTAAGGAACTTAAACACCCCATTACAACTAACTCTGGTCCGACCCCACTAGGGAATTCTAATAACCCAAGTTACCACATCCTGATGGAGGAACAAACATCTCCAGATATACAATAAATTTCGGGTGGAGGAATGAAACATCTCCGGATAAAGTACAAATAGAATATTCTTAGAAGTTACAATATTTCAACAATAAATGTGCTAAGGGGAAATCAAAATGCATTGAAGTATTTTTTGATGAATATGAAGGTGAAGGGGACATGGAGGAGGAACAACATCTTTCATCCCAAGAAGAGGGATATGACACAGTAGAAGAAGGTCCTCCCTTAGCTCACAAAGGAATAATGGCAGTGATTTCAAGAGTTCCTCGTTTTCACACCATTCGATGCAAGGGAGTGGTACAAGGACAAATGGTTTCAATATTGGTAGATGGAGGATCTACACATAACTTCAATGATGTAGCCATGTTGGAGAGGATAAAGCTACCTTTTGAACCATTCGATGGCTTCACATTCATCATTCCAGGTCACAATACTATGGAGTGCAAAACATGGATTCCGAAGCTACAACTCACCATAGGTAATTACACATTTTTTGATAGATTTTATGCAGTTGATGTTGCTGATACTAATGTGGTATTGGGAGTTCAATTTCTATACTCTAAAGGGGAACATATAGTGAACTATAAAATCCTTGAAATGAGATTCAAATATTCCGAAGGAAAACAAAGGGTAGTGAGAGGAATGCATACCTATCTGAATCTAGTGTCCTCCCACAGTATGAGGCCCATTTTGAGGCATGGGGATATTGAATCGGCTATTGAATGTTTCATCACTTCCCCCAAGCCAAAAATAAATATTTCAGAACATCCAAGGGAGATAAGGCAGCTGCTACAAAAATATGAAAATGTTTTTGGAGACCCCCTCCTGGAAGGCCACTTGGTAGAGGAGTTAAGCACAACATTGTTTTGGAGGTGGGAAATTCACCAATACAAATACCACCATATAGACATCCAAAAAATTTTAGATATGAGATTGAGAATTCTATTCAATATCTCTTGGAATTGGTACTCATTAGACCAAGTTATAGTCCCTATGCTTCTTCAGTTGTTTTGGTGAAGAAAAACGATGGGACCTTGAGAATTTGCATTGATTTTAGAGCTCTAAACAAGAAGACAATTAAGAATAGATATCCCATCCCTAGAATAGATAATATCATGGATGAGCTACATGGAGCAAAATTCTTGTCCAAAATTGATCTTAGATCTGGTTACCATCAAATTCGAATAAAGAAGGAGGATGTGCAGAAAACAACTTTCAGATGTCACTATGGCCATTTCGAGTTTCTTGTCATGCCTTTTGGTTTGACCAATGCTTTAGTCACATTTCAATAATATATGAACCAAATATTTTTCAAGTAGCTCTGTAAGGTTTTTTTGGTTTTCTTTGATCACATTTTGATTTACAGTAAAACATGGGAGGAACACTTGCCTCATCTAGAAGTTATCTTGAAAATTTTGCATGAACAATATTTGTTTGCTAAGTTGTCCAAGTGTGAATTTGGGTTGAAAGAAGTTTTATATATTGGGAACATCATTGGGAAATATGGAGTGAAGGTACACTTGGAAAAAATAAGAGCTATTCTTGAATGGACATCACCCAAAAACATCACAGAATTGAGAGGATTCATTGGAATATGCACTTAGTATAGAAAGTTTGTGAATGGGTTCTCCAAATTGACTTATCCACTTACTGATTTGACCAATAAGGATGCTTTCAAATGGGATGAAGAGGCTTAAAAGGATTTCCAAATAATGAAAGAGGTAATGATTAATTGTCCAATACTTGCATTACCTGATTTTTCTAAAACATATTTTTTGGAATGTGATGCATTAGGAGAAGGAATAGGGGCGGTCCTAAAGAAAAATCAACACCCCATAGATTTTGAGAGAAGAAATTTTCAGCCACATGAGAAGCTCTACTCCATTTATGAAAAATAAATGTTAACCATCATGCATTCCTTGGCCAATTTTAGACAATACTTGGTGGGAAACAAGTTTGTGATCAAAACTGATCATAATAGTTTGAAGCATTTTCTCACACAAAAGGACCTCAATGAAAGGAAACAAAAGTGGGTAAGCAAAGTCCAAGGTTTTTATTTTGACATTGAATATGTAAAGGGGAAGAATAATATTGTAGCATATGCATTATCTATAAGACCATCATTTTCCCTTATGGACATTTCGAAAGATTGAAAAAATATGATAATAGTTGAATATGCCAAAGATAGTTTTGCTTGTGATGTGTTATATGGGGTCAGAGGTGATGATGGGTACAATATTTTAAATGTTATAATATAATATAAGGACATAATATACTTGTTCCATGGTCAAAATCTCAAGCACAAGATTTTGAATGAAGCTCATGATTCTCCTTTAGTAGGCCATCCTGATTTTTTCAAACCATATAGGCAATTAAGGGAAAGGTTCTTTTGGAAAGGGATTACAAAAGATGTTCTAAAATATGTGAATGAATTCAAGTTATGTCGGCAAAAAAAATCTAAACATACACATCCTAGTGGTCTATTACAACCATTGCCCATTCGAAAACAAAAATGGGAAAGCATCTCAATGGATTTTATCACAGGTTTTCCCAAGGATTTGGGTAAGGATTGTATTTATGTTGTGGTGGATAGACTCACCAAATTTGCTCATTTATTTTCTATTACATCATTTTATATTACTTCACAAGTGGATGATCTATTCTTTAGAGAAATCTTCAGATTGCATGGACTTCCCAAGAACATTGTGAGTGACAGGGATAGCATATTTATGAGTGTTTTTTGGAAAGAACACTTCAAGATGGTGTGCACTCAATTGACTCCAATCACAAGCTATCATCCTCAAACTGATGTCCAAACAAAAAGAGTGAACCAATGGTTGGAGGGGTACTTGAGGAACTATGTTGGTGAGTAGCAGAAAGCATGGGTAAAATGGCTATATTTGGGTGAGTTTTACTACAACACTACCTTTCATATGTCCATTGGAATGTCTCCTTTCAAAGCACTTTATGGTTATTAAGCACTCACCTTTGTTGAGCACATTTTTGGTGATAGTAGATCTCCAAAAGATAAGGATTGGATTGAGGAAAGTCAAGATATTTTGAAGATTCTAAAATACAATTCGCAGGTTTCCCAAAACCAACAAAAACAGTATGTGGATCAAGATAGGGAGGAAAGAACTTTTAAACTGGATGATTTGGTCTATTTGAGGCAGCATACATATAAACAAATATCCTTAAAAGTGAAAGGATCATAAAATCACAAACTAAGATATTATGGTCCATATAATGTAGTTCGAAAAAATGGGGAGGTGGCTTATGAGTTGGAACTTCCGAAAGGAAGAAAAATCCACAATGTATTTCATGTTCCGTTCCTTAATAAGGCTATTGGTCAGAAAATATCTATTTCAGAAACCCTACCTCGATTATATGATGAAGGACAACTAATACTTATTCTAGAAAAAAATTGAAGGCAAGAGAAAATGAATTGAGGAGAAGAACCATAAGGGAGTATTTGGTACAATGGAAAGATTTTCGAAGTGAGGATGCCACATGGGAGGAGGAAAAAATTTTGCAGCATCCTAATTTTAAATTTCTTGAGGGAACACAATATTAGGTGGGAAGGACTGCGATTTTACCCATTCAAATAAATCTCAAGAAGAGAAAATTCCACCAATCTATTAGTTTCCTAGGTTGGGGTGGAAACATTAGATTTGGAATAAGGGAACTATAAAACCCCCAAATGGACATTATATTGAAAAATTATATTAAATTGCGAATAAATAAATAATTGATATAGGAAAATAAGGTGGAACTTGTTCATGAGGGCACATTGGAGGTGTGGGGCCCACTTAAGCAAGATTCCCCATGCCACATGGCATCCCACTCTCACCCATTCAAATCCAAGGTGGATTCCAACGTTCTTGGGGGAATTGGAAGGGAACAATAATTGGAATGAATCAATGAGGGCAAAATTAAGAGGAAGAGTAACTCCCATGGAAGAGGAAGAGGCATCTTGGAGCTATTGGGACACTTGGGCTAGATTCCCTAACTTCTATGAGAACAATGATGAAGATGCTATGACACTTATGACACAAATCAGACCTAAATGATGAAACATGACATATATGACATGTCAGGGATAAACATAGCCTCCAAGAGGGCACACAAGGGAGTTAGGGAATCCAAAGAGTCATCCATTCGAATTGAGTGAAGGAGGAGGCTAGGAATTGATGGACAAGTGGCACACATTGGAATCTCTTTCCAATTCTAGTTGGCATGAAGCTCATGGAGGGAATTAGAACCATCGAAGGCTTGGGAAGGTAATAAAATACAAGAACAAAGAAGGAGAGTGTATTTTGATCATTTCTCATTTTGCAAATTGGAGAGCATAGCTTGTCCATGCTAGTGGAGTGTTTACTCTACTTGCCTTAGTACCAATTTAGAGGGTGAAATATTCCCATCCTAATTGGAAATCAGAGTCAATGGAGTCAATTTTTGCATGTTTAAGCTACAGGGAAGCTAGTGATATTTTATTATTCAACTTGTTCCCGTATCTCTCTCACATTTCTCTTCATATTTTGGCTCTTGGAGGAAGGGCGCACATGGTGAGATGTTTATCTATTGTGAGATTCCAAGATACACCATTTATTTTTAATATGATATATATACTCTGTATTTGATGCTCAAAAAACTTTCAGGTCGAAATACCAATTGAAACTATGTAAAAATACAAAACAATGCATAAATGGTGCCATTTTCCCTATATCTTGTTGTGAGAGCTTGAAGTTGCTTTATTTTGATTTGTATCAGTTCATCTCTGTGATTTTTATGACTTATGGAGAGTTACTAAAGTCCTGAATAAGTTTCATATACATTACATAATCCTTTGGAACATAAATCTCAAATTTCATAGAAAGTGGTGAAGTTTCCTATCATTTCCCCCTATGTGAAGACATGTACACAAACCTATGATTTATGGGAGTTGCAGCGGCAGTTAGAAACTTCTTAATGATGTAATTTGGTTCCCATTGAATTCCTTTAACTAACCCATGTCTCTATTCTGAAATTTGGGAGGTTTGTACTGCATTTTGGAAGCCATTAGTGACATCTACCCTTTGGGGTTTGATCCTCGAAATTGCTAGAAAAATTCCCCAATTTCTCCTGAAGTTAAATGAATGTTGTAGAAGTATTTTGAGAGTGTCCATGTAATATCCTGAGTTTGACCCCATTGCATTAAAATGTAAATGATGTAAAATTGTTATAAAATCATGGTGAGGAGCTCAAGGCCAAGGCCCCACCACTGATTTATTGATGCATATGGTTTACATGCTAGTCATGCACATTGGAATTGTAAATATGCATTCTAATCAAATACCCACAACTAGCTATGCAATGCAACAAGAGATGGGGGCATGATTTTACAAAGAATTGGGAGGGAAAACATTCAAACCCTTGAGCCAATCAATTCAAGCCAAGTGTCAATGAGAGAACCCATCAAACCCTCAACTACCATGTTGACTTTGGTGCCCAATCATTCATTTCTCCCAAGAGTTGGGTGAAGTAGTTAATGCCTTGCAGATTGGGGAGGTATGGCTGTCCAAATTCGAGTATGGGCAAGCCACCCTCATGGAAAATCATGTTTTTTCTTCTTGGGAAAAAAAACATCGACGAATTGCCTTCCCAAGCCATTATTCATGATCAGACTTCACTCTCTCACATTTTGGAAGCTTGTTGGGCATTTCTCTCAGGAAGTACGCTATAAATTCACTAGTTTTCAAGCTAAGAATCCCATTTTTTGTGCTGGCTGGACTGTGGGGAAAGAGGAGAATCCATTGGGAAGCATTAGATAAGTTTTGATAGCTTGTTGTTTCCCCTTATTGTTGTGAAATCGTTTTTGAATTTCTAGATTTGGTTTTCATTATGGAAAAACCGTTTTTGTGAACCCAACAATTATCTCCTACCTCAGAAATCATTTTTGAATGTTCCCATCAATTGTGTGACTGTGTATGTGTCAATTTCAGGTGCCAACCTATCATGATTTTGCCCAAAAATTGTGTTGGTTCCCTACTGCCAGTTAATGACTGTGTGAAGGTCGTTTTGGCCCTTGAATGCCCAATCCTTTTCCCTCTCACACAGTCTGAGCTAGCTGGGGATTTTCCCATCACGTTTTTCATCTATCTCCTGCATTTTCCATGCCCGGGAACTCGTTTTTGTATTGCACAATGGATGGGAGGAACGGATCCACGAATTTGGGGTTTATGGAGGCTGTTTTTGTCCCTTGAGTGCCCACAAACATTTTCTGGAAATGGTTTTTCTTTCCCAGGGTGATTCCCTAATTGCCATTTCATTTTTAGTTGCCAAATGCTTTTTCTTCATGCCCATAAATTGTGATTTTGTTGTTATGTGCATCCCTATTTTGGTTTGAACCCGTGAGCAAGAAAATTTGAGTGGTAGTGGACAGAATTGGTTTGATAAACCTAGTGAAGGGAGTAATCTCTCGAAAAGATCAAGAGGGCTAACTACTCTTCTATGCACACCTTGGACACTCTAGATTGGAAGGTATGGCCTGAGGGACTATGTATTGGTGAAGGGAATACTTCCTTGAGTGGGGTGTGTAGGCATTGTGGGTGCCAAGCTAGATAGATCTTGTATAGGTATCCATGGCTCTGTGCTTGAGCTCACTAGCTTAGCAATTCTTCCTTTCCATTTCCTAGCAGCCTGATAAACCCAATCGTAGATTGGCTTGGCTCATTTTGGTGCATGTTTGGCTATGTGTGAGTCTGTTGTTCCCTTGTTCCTTGTAGAAATCATGCCCAGCTCTTGGGTGGCAGTTGTATCAGGAGATTGATAAGCACAGCTGGCCTATGGTTGGGTGGAACGTTGCAGTTGCATAGCTGGTTGCTCGGGACTACTTTGTTGAAGATAAGTACTCTCATGTGTTTAAATTCTGCAATGTATTTATTCAATGGCTTTCATGAAAATGTTGAATGTGTGTTAGATATTAAACATGATTTTTAATTCTGCTGTGTTCAATTACAATATGCACATGTATATGTCTCTTTATCAATGAGTTTTGCTTAATGGATATGGGGCTAGATGCCCAGAATCAGAGTCATGTTCTCTCCCTTGCTTGGGCTTATGGGAGGGGATGCCACAGTGTGGTATCAGAGCCATAGGATACAACATTGGGCCTCTATGGGCCAATTATGATCACAGTTGCAAGGCAAGATCCCCTTCTAAACACCACAGATTACCATGTTGGTCCAAAACAGACTAAGGTTGAACAGTTTGCAGAGCTTATGATTCAACACTGCGACTGTTGGGTCTTTCATAGAGATATAAATCATTTTGTGTATATGTATGTAGTATTTGAAGTTAAAATGAAAACTGAATATCTCATAGCTTCTATTTGATTAAGATGGGAGATCATTCCCATGACTATTTTGGGGATTATTGCAAAATTGCTTGCATTGATTTCATCTTATGAAAGTGAGGAAGGAGGGAGAAAATCCCTTTTCATGTTGAATGCTTACTTACACTAATTCTAATGTAGTAGCATTCTGTTTTTGTATTTGTTGATTGCCCCATGAAGGTTAGAAGGAGGCGCAACCTCTTGTTATCCTTATACTATTTTGCTATTTTATTTTGGCATAGCAGAGGTGCAAGTTCTTGGCATTCTTTTATTATTTTATGCAAGTTTGATCTATAAGTAGCTCACCTCTGTAAAGAAACGAAGGACACATTTCCAGAAAAATTCTAACTGTCTTTGAAAATTTGCAAAATTTTTCTAAGTATTTATGAGTTCTGCTAAAGGCTCTGTCGACGATTTTAGCGTTAAGTTTTGTGCGCGCGTGTGCAGTAGAATTAATGTTAATTTTTACGACACAATCGGCGGGAAAGTTGTTAATTCTGCGCCGAAAGGAAGGAAATTTTTTTTTCTTCGAAATTTTGCCTAAGGGTTGCGGCGGCGGGAACGATAACCTACCGAGTATGGTGAGGTGTGGGTAAGTGAAGGAAAAGATCCTTACACCCTATAATTGCTTAGAAATCTCAATGCATTCATATGAAATTATATCATGCCATTTATGTATGTTGGTTGTGAGTTTAACAACCAAAGCACGTGATGACTTATGGTCCTATGGTAGTGTATGCCATATGAGACAAGCATGGTTAGGCCTTAATATGTTGGAATGCATAGCATTCATGGATTAATGCAAGGTTGCATTGATGGGTTATGCATTAAGTGAATGTACATCAAATTATTATGTAAATGTTGTGGATGTGCATGCATATGTGCGGGTGCACATGTTGAGATGCATTGTGTGAATGCATGGTTGTGATATATATATATATATATATATATATATATATATATATATTTCAATGCAATTAGATGATAGATGAAATGGTGAACTATTGTTAGTACTGAGTGTTAAGATTCAATATGCTAAGACAAAAAATATCAGCATTACATTTCATTTCACAACAATAGCATATACAGGATCACTGCAGAAACAACAAGCACAGCATAAACACAAGAGACACAGATTTATCCTGGGAAACCCTCATGGGGTAGAAAAGCCAGCAAAGATTCCTCAATATAGATGACTAGCAAATACAAAGATGTAAAACAAAGACATGAGCTCCTCCTCCTCCATAGCAGACCTCTCTCACACAAGTGCGCCACTCACAAGTGAATGAATGAGTGAGATAAGTGAGGAACATCCTCCTCTACTTATACTTGTTCCTCGACTGACTTCTACACAAGCTAGGTCGGCCCCAAATTAATTACTGGGTTAAACACCCCACTACAACTGACTGGGCCGAACCCTTTAGGGTGGTCTAATAACCCTTTGACCCGCATAACACATATAGGGCCGACCCCCACTAGGGAATTCTAATAACCCAAGTTACCACAATCTGACGGAGGAATAAACATCTCCGGATATACAATAAGATCTTCATGGAGGAATGAAACATCTCCGGAATAATAAAGTACAAATATAATATTCTTAGAAGTTACAATATCTCAACACTCCCCCTTAATGAGAAGGATATTATAACAACATCTACACGAGCAAGGAGTCATCAACATCATACATGATACATCTATAGATCATTGGAAGCTTTCTCAACATCATCAGTAACTCAAGCAGTTACTGGAACATCAACATCTTCAGTACTGAGTATTTATCTTTTGCATCACTTAAACCGCTACAACAACATCAACATCTGTATCCTCACAATCATCAACATTGTGATCACATGATCATTAGCATCGTCATCACACGATCATCAGCATCGTCATCTAGACCATCATGATCAGCAGCATTGTCATCTAGATCATCACAATTAGTAGCATCGTCATCTAGACCATCACGATCAACAGCATCATCATCTAGATCATCCCGATCAGTAGCATCGTCATCTAGATCAACACGATCAGCAACATTGTCATCTAGATCATCATGATCAACAATATCGTCATCTAGATCATCATTATTAGTATCCACACCAATACAAGTATACACATCATCAATACAAGTATCCTCATCAATATAAGTATACATGTCATCAATACAAGTATCCTCATCAATACAAGTATACATACAAGTATCCTCATCAATATAAGTATCAATACATCAATACAAGTATACTCATCAATACAAGTATCCTCATCAGTCAAGTATACACAATAGTAGCATACCCTGCAACACACATGATCTATTTAAGACACCTCATCATGTCTAGGGATGATGCAGTCCACTCGTCAACTTAGACAAAGTCCAAGGACCACTTCTCAGATACATACGTCTACGGATCATTTAAGACACCTCATCATGCCTAGGGATGATGCAATCCTCTCGTCAACTTAGACAAAGTCTAAGGACCACTTCTCGGAGACATACATCTATGGATCGTTTAAGACACCTCATCATGCCTAGGGATGATGCAATCCTCTCATCAACTTATACAAAGTCTAAGGACCACTTCTCAGAGACATACGTCTACGGATCATTTAATACACCTCACCATGACTAGGGATGATGCAATCCTCTCGTCAACTTAGACAAAGTCTAAGGACCACTTCTCGGAGACATATGTCTACGGATCATTTAAGACACCTCATCATGCCTAGGGATGATGCAATTTTCTCGTCAACTTAGACAAAGTCTAAGGACCACTTCTCAGAGACATACGTCTACGGATCAATTCAAGGGACCAAAGTCCGGGGATGATACAATCCCCACCTGTCCACTAAGGACTTCATTCTCGAAGACATAGGTCTATGGATCAATTCAAGGGACCGAAGTCCGAGGACAATACAATCCCCACCTGTCCACTAAGGACTTCATTCTCGAATACATAGGTCTATGAATCAATTCAAGGGACCGAAGTTCAAGGACGATACAATCCCCACCTTTCCACTAAGGATTTCATTCTCGAAGACATATGTCTACGGATCCTTTTAGAACATATGTTCAAGGATGATGCAATCCCTCTTCTTTATCAGAGACATATGTCTACAGATCATTTTAGAACATGTGTTCAAGGATGATGCAATCCCCTCATCAACTTAGACCCTCACTGTCGGCATCACCAATATAGGTATCCACATCATCGACCTCACTGTCAATGCAGGCAATCTCATCATCATCGACCATATCACTCCCCCTTTCGAGGAGGGTCCTTCTGAACTACACCAAGCTTGTCTCAGAAATACTTAAACTTTACTTGAGGTATAGGTTTGGTTAGTATATCGATAACTTGTTCTCTTGAGGTAGAGGTTTGGTTAGTACATCGGTAACTTGTTCATCAGTGCCTACAAATTCGATCTTTATAATTCATTTTTGCACCATATCTCATATATAGAAATATAAGATTTCTATGTGTTTTGACTTATCATGGAACGCTAGATTCTCTGCCATCTTGATGAAACTCTGTTTGTCACACAGGATCATAGTTGGGTTTATCTCTAAGTCAAACAATCCTGAAGCCATACCGCTTCACAACTAGCAGAGCAAGCAGCCATATATTCCGCTTGTGCTGAGAGCCGCACTAGATTGCTTCCTGCTAAACCACGAGATCATGGCCGATCCCAGACAATAACATCCTCTCGATGTGCTCTTCCTGTATAATACACTTCCTGCTCAATCAACCTCTATGTAGACATATAATCTGAAGTCATGATCTCCAAGAACCAAAGTCTAACGTACCCTTTAGGTACCTTATCCATTCTTTGCAGCTGCCAGATGAACACGTCTAGCTTCCACTAGATACAGACTCAAGGTGTTCATAGCAAAGCATATATCTGGCCTGGTATTCGTCAGATACATCAATGACCCAATATTCTCTATGTACATAGTTACATCCACTAACTCTGATGAGTCATCCGTTAACAGCTTGAAGTTGGAACCCATGAGAGTGGCCATTCCAACACATCAAATTTTTTCAAGATTTCTCAACATACTTTCCCTGGTTGAGAAAGATTCCTTCTGGGCCTCGCCATACTTCAAGACCTGCATTAATCTGAGATATTTCATCTCAAATTATGTAGCTAGCTTCTTCTTGCTTTCCATGATCTGTTTCTCATTCCCTGTGAGAAAGAGATCATCCACATACAATAATAGTATAGTAGGTTCATCATCCATAACCTTAAGGTAAAGGTTAGGATCAGCTTTACTTCTGGTAAGGCCCAAGCTTGTTAAGAAACTATCAATTCTTCCTCTGTTACTGAACATCATTAATACTCTACATTGAGTGATCTTCTGCATATCTATTTGTGCCATCTCTCGTCAGATGGGTCTACTGATATGAGCCTCAGTATCATTCGAACTCTGTGGTGAGTTTTTTCTTGCATCCATGTCATCTATGTATAGAAACCATATTCAACCTTGTAGCAAAGGTTGAGATCCACATCACCCATGGTGATCATTAAGCTCATCAATTGACTATCGATCCTGGGTACCCAAACAGAGATTTCTTCAATTGAATCCTTGATTCGCACTTCTTCAATTACCTCATTAAGATAATGGTCTTATCTAGCCACTTGGAGCAAACATCTCATCATGATTCTCTTCCTCTTTCTAAGAGAATCTTCTAGCCACGAGCCTTCTATATTATGTTTGATTTGTAAATATTTTTGTTGAACATCCATTACTTGTTCGGTGTTCATCATTCTTCATGATCTTCCCTACAAATTAAGATTAAGTACATGATTAGTAATACTTCATAATCATCAAATCATGTTGACATGTTAACCTATTATGCATACAGATATGATTTACATAGTTATGCTACTATCTTAACCAATACTTTGGCACAACACTTTTCCATATCCTGTATGCATACAGGGGCTATCTAGATGCCTTCCATCTCTACCAGAACATACTATCGAGAGTGTGCAAACTCTCAGCATGTCAGCAAAGAGGTTTCATTCTAGACAAGCAACAATGGAATGTTTGTCAAATTTACCAATCATATGCATATTAGTAGTATTACAAATATGCATACAACTATTACAAGCAATATCATTTACTATTTCAAAAATTCAAAGAACAACTCAAATATTTATCTTTTATGTTTGTGTGGTTGCCTCCTGCTTGATCTTCTATGTCTTTTGACTTCTATTCATTCTGTACCACTGTGCATGCTCAAGTGTGCACTAGTGTCATCCTCATGATCTCATACACAAACATACATTCATCAATATTATCAAAACATTATAATTCTAAATAATCTTGAATATGTATGGTCATGATCATTCAATACATGGGTATACTAAGATCCTAGCACAAAGTAGGATTCTAACTTGACATAGGAAAACATACTTGGATTAGTATACTTGCTTAGTTATGTCTAACATACCTAAACAATATCTTCTTTGTTCTCTTCAATGATTTAGAGATCATGTGCTAGAACCTGCATATCTCATGGGTTAAGCATAATAGAACAAAGTCATACATACCTCGTAAGTAGAACTTCTATGTGATCAAAGATTATGGATGAGTCTTTGTCTTCATGTTGTCATGGTCATGGAACTTGATTTGTCTTTCGTGATGTACCTGTATCTTGTTAGAAGACAACATCAACCTCATACAACACCACATTGCATTAGTACAATCATATAGTCCTAATCAATGAATTTATTCTATCATTCACATACTTTTACTAGGGTGATAAGACAATTCTAACATTAATTAAGATTGTACTAATAAGACAAACATATTATGAACTTAATCAAGAATCAGATTTCAAGACATACCTGTATCTCCTTAAGTCATACCTGTCGAGACTTCTTGTAGTCTTCTTATGTAAGGCCTTAGCCTCATCTCCCCTGAAACTGGATCTGGAGCTCGATTAAGGTTCGTTAGAGAAACTCTAAAAATTCAAACTTTGACTTTCACAGTTCTGAATGTACGGAAGGATGTGTCTTGCTGATCTTATCAAACTAGCATACTTCATTTTTGAAATATCCAAAATTTGAGCCCTCAAAATTGCCTTCGAAATTTCTGGATCTTCTAGACAAGATCCCGAACTAGGGTTTGATGGAGCCCACCCTTCTGCCTAATCAAACAGTTTGATCCAAGGCTCTAAACTCTTATTTTTCTGAGGAGCTTCTAGCTGTGGTCACAGACTTCAAAAATTCCAACTTTTGTTGAAGCCCTAATTTTCCATCTTTCCAATCAAAATCCTGAACTAGGGTTTGATCAAGCCTGGTCTTCTACCCAACAAAAAAATTCGATCTTGGTCTCTAAATTTCAATTTTCCTGAGTAGCATTCAGCCGTGGACTGCGATTCCAAAAATTCTAACTTTCTCCGAAACCTTAAATTTCGGAAGCCATGAATGAAGGTGCTCCAAAAATAATTTTGTTTTGACAGAAATATGTACCTGATTGTTTTTGCTGTAACTCCTAACTTTTCGATCCACAGGAACTGAAAAGTTTTTTTGTGGTATTCGGACCTATCATCTTTCCATCCCGACAGGTCTAACCTCAAATGGATTTTTTGAGAGAGATTTATGCCACGTGTCGCAATGTGACCTGTTTATGGGATAAAATAGGAGAGCAAACTTCTACGGTGTGCCACGTGTCACTGGTTCAACTTCGGCCTCTAAAAACATTTCTTGAGATAGTATAGTCTATGTAATACCTTTCACTTATTACGAAATTTCTGTTGGAGCTTCCTAGCCCAATTTATGACATTTTTTCTTAGGTCACCTGATTATGACTGAGATCCGAAAGAGGCAGAAACCCTAACTTGTACTGATCATAATTCACAAAGTACAACGAATCTGAGGGTGTTCTTTGGACACAAGGTACCTGGCGATGTTATCTATGACCTGTAAAGGTTTCAGATCCTAAAACGTCTCCAAAATGGAGTTATAGCGAAAGTTCCACGATGACTGGTTTTTTCTATATAAAACCCTAACCTTCAAATTGTCGCAAGTGAAGCAAGTGTCGTAAGTGCCATACATTGCCTTCCTTCAAGTTAGCTCTGATACCATGTTAAGATTCAATATGCTAAGACAGAAAATATCAGCATTACATTTCATTTCACAACAATAGCATATACAGGATCATTGAAGAAACAACAAGCACAACATAAACAAAAGAGACACAGATTTATCCTGGGAAACCCTCATGGGGTAGAACACCCAACAAAGCTTCCTCAATATAGATGACTAGCAAATATAAATATGTAAACCAAATACATGAGCTCCTCCTCCTCCATAGCAGACCTCTCTCACACAAGTGCGCCACTCACAAGTGAATGAATGAGTGAGATAAGTGAGTAACATCCTCCTCTACTTATACTTGTTCCCCGGCTGACTTTTAAACAAGCTAGGTCAGCCCCAACTTAATTACTGGGTTAAACACCCCACTACAACTGACTGGGCCGACCCCTCTAGGGTGGTCTAATAACCATTTGACCCACATAACACATATAGGGCTGACTCCCACTAGGGAAGTCTAATAACCCAAGTTACCACAATCCGACGGAGGAATAAACATCTCCGGATATACAATAATATCTTCACGGAGGAATGAAACATCTCCGGAATAATAAAGTACAAATATAATATTCTTAGAAGTTACAATATCTCAACACTGAGACCATTCCATGAGCTGTTGTGAATGCATGAGAATGATTGCATGAAGAAAGTAGACATGTGATGGGATACCAAAGTGCTTTGTTGGAAGGAAAGAATTGCATGGAATGTGAAGTAATGAGTATTTAGAGTTTATTTAAATTCCATGGATAATGTGACTGTGTCTTGCAATTTTATTGTGACAATGATGCATATATAGGAATGTATATATTTCATTGCATTTCAAATGTTAACAATTGAAGGTGTTTGAATTATTAAGTGTTATAATTCTGAGATCACTTCAGTGACTATTGTGGCAATGAAAGGATTATATGCATAGATAATCACAACGTGTTTGGATGATTGAAGTTTCAGTTTTCAGGTAGAAAAGTCTTACGTATGGCAATGAGGATAAGTCCATAGTAAAGACCGGGATCTACCATGTGCAAAAGCGAAAGGATATGAGAAGGTTCTCATGGTTGTAAAGTATGCATGAAACAAATCTGAAAATTTTATGGTTTAAATTTATGAGAATAATCTCATGATTGCAAATCTAATTTCTGTATGAAAACAAATTTGTAGATTTCAGATTTGAGAATTTGCTTATAATTGCTAATTATTGTTTGGCTTATATAAATTGTGTCAGGCAGACATGTTGTAGGTGGATGTTCATGTATGGTAGCAAGTGTAAAACCATAATGGACAGATTGATACCACTTATGAGAGCCAAACAATATGAGGATGGCCTCATGGTTAAACAAATCAATTTCTGTTAAGTTTAAACTAATTTGACTAGCAAGATCACTGAAAGAAACATAATCACAAGATAGACAAAGATTTTACCCTGGGAAACCCTCATGGGGTAGAAAACCCAGCAAAGCTTTCCTCAATAAGATGATCAACCAAAATACAAGATGTGCTCTAACACTTGACCTTCTTCTCTACCTCCTATGCAGACCTCTCAAACACAAGTGCGCTACTTTCTGAGTTGAGCAAGTGTATCAAATGAGGAGCTCTACTCCTCTACTTATACTAGTTCTCGACTGACCAAAATCCCTAATGGGGCCGACCTCTCCTAGTGAAGTCTAATAACCCCTAAATAATAAACTCAGGGCCAACCCCCACATGGTGGGTCTAATAACCCTAGTTACCACACTTCATCATAGGAATAAACATCTCCGGATACATAATAGAATTGCCTCGAAGGGATGAAGCATCTCCGGAATAATAAAGTACAAAATATAATATTCTTAGAAGTTACAATATTCAACACTCCCCCTTAACGAGAAGGATATTATAACAACATCTGCAGGAGCAAGGAGTCATCGACTATATCGTACATGATACATCTATAAATCATCAGAAGCTTTCTTCAATACATCATCATCAGTAACTCAACCAATTACTAGAACATCAACATCATCATCATTGTCATCGCACGATCATCATCATCGTCATCACACGATCATCAGCATCGTCATCACACGATCATTAGCATCGTCATCATATGATCATCAGCATCGTCATCACACGATCATCAGCATCATCATCATACGATCATTAGCATCATCATCACACGATCATCAGCATCGTCATCACACGATCATCAACATCATCATCATACGATCATCAGCATTGTCATCATACGATCATCAGCATCGTCATCATACGATCATCAGCATCATCATCATACGATCATCAACATCGTCATCATACGATCATCAGTATCGTCATCGCACGATCATATTATAGGATGATCAATCCCGCTCTCTTTAGGACATAGGTCCATGGATGATACAATCCAAATCAAGTTCCAGGATGATCAATCCTTATCACTTTAAGACAAGTCTCATGTCTAGGGACGATGCAATCCCATCTCGTACATTTTGAACCAAGAGTCCAGGGACGATACAATCCTATCATAAATTCTCGAAGACAAATGTCTACGGATCAATTCTGGGACCAACATCTAGGGAAGATACAATCCCCTACCTGTTCATTCAGGACTACATTCTCGGAGACCCAGTCTATGGCTCAATTCTGGGACCGAAGTCCGGGGATGATACAATCCCCTACCTATTCATTCAAGACTTTGTTCTTGGAGACCCAGTCTACGGCTCAATTCTGGGACCGAAGTTCGGGGATGATACAATCCCCTACCTATTCATTCAGGACTACATTCTCAGAGACCCAGTCTATGGCTCAATTCTGAGACCGAAGTCCGGGGACGATACAATCCCCTACCTGTTCATTCAGGACTTTATTCTTGGAGACCCAGTCTACGGTTCAATTCTGGGACCGAAGTCCGAGGACAATACAATCCCCTACCTGTTCATTCAAGACTTTATTCTCGGAGACCCAATCTATAGCTCAATTTTGGGACCGAAGTCCAGGGACGATACAATCCCCTACCTATTCATTAAGGACTACATTCTCGGAGACCCAGTCTACAGCTCAATTCTAGGACCGAAGTCCGGCGATGATACAATCCCCTACCTGTTCATTCAGGACTATATTCTCAGAGACCCAGTCTACGGCTCAATTCTGGGACCGAAGTCCAGGGACGATACAATCCCCTGCCTGTTCATTCAGGACTTTATTCTTGGAGATGCAGTCTATGGCTCAATTATGGGACTGAAGTCCGGGGATGATACAATCCCCTACCTATTCATTCAGGACTTTATTCTCGAAGACATCTGTCTATGGCTCACTTTAGGACTAAAGTCCAAGGATGATCCAATCCTCACATGTCCACAAAGGACTTCATTCTCGAAGACATCTGTCTACGGCTCACTTTAGGACTGAAGTCCAAGGATGATCCAATCCTCACATGTCCACAAAGGACTTCATTCTCGAATACATCTATCTACGGCTCACTTTAGGACTGAAGTCCAAGGATGATCCAATCCTCACATGTATCCTCATCAATACAGGTACAAGTATCCTCATCCATACAAGTACATTAATCAATACATGTACATACAAGTATTCTCATCAATACATCAATATGTAATAGTACAAGTATTCTCATCAATACATCAATACATGTAATAATACAAGTACTCTCATTAATACATCAATATGTAACAGTACAAGTATTCTCATCAATACATGTAATAATACAAGTACTCTCATCAATACATCAATACGTAACAAATATCCTCATCAACAAGTAATATAAGTATTCTAAGTATAAGTATCCTAAATCTAAGTAATCTAAGCACATGTAAATATCTAGGCGTAATAAACAGGTATCCTCATCATCGACCTTGCTGTCGATGAGGGAAATCTCATCATTAGTGACTATATCACTCCCCCTTTCAAGGAGGGTCCTTTTGAACTACACCAAGCTTATCTCGAAAATATTCAAATTTCACTCGAGACAGAGGTTTGGTTAATATATCAGCAATTTGTTCCTTAGTACTCACATACTCGAGTTTAATAGCTCCTCTCTACACCATATCTCGTATGTAGAAATATCGGATCTCTATGTGTTTTGACTTATCATGGAACAGTGGATTTTATGTCATCTTAATACAGCTTTGATTGTCACACATGATCATAATGGGATCCATTTCTAAGTCAAACACTCCAGATAATAGCTTTCGAAGCCACACTGCTTCACAACTGGCAGAGCAGGAAACTATATATTCTGCTTCAGCAGTATTGAGAGCCACACTAGATTGTTTCTTGCTGAACCATGAGATCATGGCAGATCCAAGACCATAACATCCACCTGATGTACTCTTTCTGTCTGAGACACTTCCTGCCCAATCAGAATATGAGTAACCATGTAATATGAGTTCATGATTTCCAAGATAATATAGACCAAAATCTAATGTACCCTTTAGATACCTCATTACATGCTTTGCAGCTATTAAGTGAACCTTTCTAGGTTCTACTAGATACTGACTCAGGGTATTTACAACAAAGCATATATCTAGCCTAGTATTTGTTAAATACATCAATGACCCAATGATTTGTCTATATAGAGTTATGTCCACTAACTATGATGAGTCATTAACTAATAACTTCAAGTTGGAGTCCATGGGAGTGGCTATGGCTTTACACTCCAACATGTCAAATCTTTTTAGAATCTCCACAGCATACTTACCTTGATTTAGAAAGATTCCTTTTGGTTCTTGCCATACTTCTATACCTAAGAAGTAGTGCATTAATCTGATATCTTTCATCTCGAATTATGAAGAAAGCTTCTTCTTGCATTCAATAATTTGTTTCTTAATTCTGGTTATAAATAGATCATCTACATATAACAACAGTATAACTGGTTCATCATCCATCACCTTGAGATAAAGATTAGGGTTAGCTTTACTCTTGGTAAAGCCAATGCTTGTTAAGAAATTGTCAATCCTTATGTACCAAGCTCTGGGAGCTTATTTCAATCCATATAATTCCTTTTTCAGTTTGCATACATGAGTTCTCCCATCTTTAACCTCAAACCCTTGTGGTTGCTCTATGTACACTTCTTCTTCAATTACACCATTCAAAAAAGCTGTCTTAACATCCATTTGGTGTAATTTCCACTTCATCATAGACGCAAGTGCCATGATAGTTCTAATTGAAGTATACCTAACAACTGGTGCAAATGTTTCTTCATAGTCAATTCTATGTTTCTGAGAGAATCCTCTGGCTACAAATCTTGCCTTGTATTTTTCAATGCTGCCATCTGCAGCATGTTTTATCTTGAAAATCCATTTGTAAGAAACCACACTTTTATCTTTTGGTTTGGGAACTATATCCCAAACATCATTTTTCATTATTGACTGATATTCTTTTGTCATTGCTTCTACCCATTCTTTCTACTAAGCTGCCTCTTCATAGCTAGTAGGTTGTTGATCCACAAGATCACACACATCAAGGCCACATAGTTGGATACTAGCTTTGATTTCTTTCTTTCTCTAGTGGAGCCTTCAGGAGCTTCATATCTCTCAACTCCTTGAATAATCTCTCTAGCCCATGTTGGCCTTCTTTTCCTAGATAAGTTTGTAATAGGGGGTTCTTGTGGTTCCAACATGTCATGGTCCTCTGGTGTATCATCTTTAGAAATGGGCACAGCTTCTATAATTCTAGGAGGTGTATCTTCTTCATAGATTTCTTCAAGTTGGCACTTCCTGGATTTCTTGAGAGCTGCTTCTTCATCAAATGTTACATCTCTACTTATTTCCATATGATGAAAACCTAGTATGTAAATTATGAAGGCTTTGGATGATTCACAATATCCAACAAATATTCCCTTCTTGCCAGAAGGATCCAACTTGGTTCTCTTTTCTTTTGGAATGTGAATGTACACAGGACATCCAAATATAATGAGATGACTTACCTCAGGCTTCTTTCCTGTGAACACTTCTTCTGGAGTTTTGAATTCAAGAGCACTATGGGATAGTCTATTTTGCACATAGACTGCTGTCCTAGCTACTTCAGCCCATAGATACCTGGGTAGATCTTGGTCATGTATCATAGTCTTTACAACTTCCATGATGGTTTTATTCTTTCTTTCAGCAACCCCATTTTGTTGGGGATTGTAGGGAGTGGTTAGTTCCCTCTTGATTCCAGCTTCCTTACAAAAGTCTTCAAAGTCCTTTGAAGTATATTCTCCGCCATTATCTGTTCTAAGAATCTTGATTTCTTTTCTGAGAGATTTTCTATTAAGGCCTTGAACTCTTTGAATTTTCCAAAGACTTCATTCTTACCTTTTAGAAAGTATATCCAAGTCTTCCTTGAATAGTCATCAATGAATGAGAGATAGTATTCAAACCCACTTAGGGAAGTGGTGGGCATTGGTCCACATACATTTGAGTGTATTAGCTCCAAAATGTTCTTAGTATTTGTTTCACTCTTTGGAAAAGGGTTCTTGACATTCTTCCCTTTTTCACATCCTTTACATGAGCCATTATGATCAACCTTCAAATCTGGTAATCCTATGACCACCTTGCTTACATAGGGTAGGGCTTTGTAGTTAATGTGAGCTATTCTTCTATGCCATAGGTCACTAGGGCTAGAGGTTTCATGAGCAAGGGCAACTTCTAGATGTCCCTTGAGCTTATAGAGACCTCATTCTTCTTCACCAATGACAACTGCATCTTCAATTGATTTTCCTTTGGGACACACAAGTACTTGTCCATCTATGAAAGCAACTCTAAAACCTTTCTTATCTAGTGCTGAGATAGAGAGTAGGTTCTTCTTCAAACCTGGTACATATAAAATTTCTTTCATCTTCAAGGGTTTTCCAGAATCAAGATTGTAGCTTGCTTCACCAATTCCCTTGATGGGATATTGATAATCATCTCCTAGAGATACCTTTTGTGGTGAAGACTTTTCTTCAAGTCTTGAGAGAGTTTTCTTTTGACCTGTCATGTGCTTTGAAGCACCACTATCAATGAGCCATGTATCTTCTCCAGGAGACACAGATCCAGAGAGTGCAGAAAATAGGACATATTCTTCTGGATCTTCTTTATTTATTTTAGATATTTTCCTTCGAGGCCTTTCCTCTTCATCCTCATCTTCTTCTTCTTCTTATTCTTCTTCTTCACTATCATCTTCTGCCATATGTGCATGATGTCTTTTGTGAACAAACTTCTTCTTCTTCTTTTCTGGTAAAGTACAGTTTCTAGCATAGTGTCCTAGTTTAAGACAATTGTAACATTGGAATGTGGAGAGATCTCTTTCTGAGTTTGTTCCTCCTTTCCTTTTGAATCTATGAGAGGGTTGAGACTTCTTGTGGTTCACTTTCTTGAAGTGACCCTTTATTCCTCTTTTGGTGTGTGTGGCCAAGGCTTGGTCATCCTCCTTGAGAAGGGCTTCTCTGTTGGCTAACCTAGCCTCTTCTTGAACACAATCCTCCCATACTACATCAAACTTCATACTTTCTTTTTTGGCACACATAGTTTGTATAAATGACTCCCAAGGTCTAGTGAGACCATTTATAGCAGTCATCACAAGTTCATCTTCATCAAGAGTATCACCAATGGCATCTAGTTGCTCCTTGATTTGGGAGACCCTTGAGAAGTAGTCTTGAATGGATTCTCCTTTGTGCATCTTGGTACTCTTCAACTGAGTTCTTAGGTTCATCTTCCTATTGATGTTCTTTCCTTCATACATTCTTCCTAGGGCATCATACATTTCCTTTGGAGTCTTCTTGGAAGCCACTTGGGGAATCAAGTGGTCTTTAATAGAATCAGCCATGATTCTCTTTGCCCTAATCAAATCCTTCCTATGCTTCTCTTTGGTTTCATCTCCTTCAGGTTTTGCAACTTCATCCTTGATATAATGAGCAAGATCATTCTCTTCAAGAATGAGACCAATTCTGTATTTCCATGCCTCGGAATTCTCTATAGCTTCTAGCTTGTATTCAAGCTTAGTGCTTGGAGCCATGTTCTCTTGGGGGAGTCCAAGAGATAAGAGATAGAGTAGTACTCACCCGGAAACTTTAACTTTTCACTTTTCCGGATCTGCAACAAAATTTATGGTTTATCGCACTCTTGGTAAAACTAGGGTTTGACTTTCCTGGAGTTCTACCCAACCAAAAACCTAGATCCAAGGCTCAAAAGATAGATCTTTAGAAGGGTTATTCAGCAATGCAACCAAAATCCAAAAAATACTAACTTTTGCAAAAACCCTAATTTTGGGAGAGAGAGAAATATAATTTCACCTTATGAAAGATGTTCTATTTAGGCTAGCTCTGATACCATGTTAAGTTTAAACTAATTTGACTAGCAAGATCACTGAAAGAAACATAATCACAAGATAGACAAAGATTTTACCCTGGGAAACCCTCATGGGGTAGAAAACCCAGCAAAGCTTTCCTCAATAAGATGATCAACCAAAATACAAGATGTGCTCCAAGACTTGACCTCCTTCTCTACCTCCTATGCAGACCTCTCAAACACAACTGCACTACTTTCTGAGCTGAGCAAGTGTATCAAATGACGAGCTCTCCTCCTCTACTTATACTAGTTCCCGACTGACCAAAATCCCTAATGGGGCCGACCTCTCCTAGTGAAGTCTACTAACCTGTAAATAATAAACTCAGGGCCGACCCCCACATGGTGGGTCTAATAACCCTAGTTACCACACTTCATCGTAGGAATAAACATCTCCAGATACATAATAGAATTGCCTCGGAGGGATGAAGCATATCCGGAATAATAAAGTACAAAATATAATATTCTTAGAAGTTACAATATTCAACAATTTTTGTAGGAGATAGAGTTGCAAATTCATATTGAATTTAATTATTAATGACATTGATTGGTTATGGAACAATCATATTTGAAGTTTATTGTTAAATGTTGCTAACTATTTGGCTATTTGATAAGTGTGCCAGGATGACACACTATAGGAAGACCATGTATGATGGCCTGTAGAAGCCAAACTAGATGGGAAGGATCCCATGCTTTGGAAATGGGTTTCAGGTGAAACGCCAATGTGAATTTTGATAATAACTCAACTGCACTGCATGTGAGTGAGATGGTAAAACTATGCCAAGAAGGCATGTGTGGGTTATGAAACGTGAAAATATTGGGGTGGAAAACCGAAGAATTGTTGACTCAAAGAAGGGAGCCCCCATTTTTCGCAAATGAAGGAAAGATACATCCGTGAAATGAATGACTTACACAGATGCACTCTAGTGTTGCACGTAAGAGGAAAAGTTAAGAAGGGTGCTTGAGAGGACTGCATGGGCAGTGGTAACCTTTCTACGCTCACACTAAAGGACACTAGAAGAGATGGATGGGCCCAAGGAGCTGTGTAATACGAAAAGGGGCATCATCCTTGTGTAGTGTGAGTAGGGTATTGTGGGGACATGCTAGCGCATAGTCAAGTAAGTCACCTATGGAGTTCCTGGAGGGAACCACTGGTTTGCATAAGAGAAGGATCCACATAATCATATTGTGTGGTTCTTATTACCTAATAAACCCAGAAGGTGTACTAGCTTGGCAATGGTTGTTGCATGCCTGATAAACCCAGTTGGTGTAGTGGCTTGGCATTGGTTGTTTGCATGTTGTGGAGGTATTGGTGAATGTTGTTATTTCTTGACAATCCCAGTCAAAGAACTGGCTTGGAAATGATCATTGTATGCTTGATAAACCCATTCGGCATACTGGCTTAGCATACTAATTTTTGAAATGCTTGATAAACCCAGTCGGCATACTAGCTTAGCATACTGATTTTTGGGATGCCTGATAAACCCAGTCAGCATATTGGCTTGGCATTACCTATTCGGATGATGTGTGGAACAACATGTGTGTTGGCCAAGCATACACCCCACAAGTGATCCAAGGCTTGTAAAGAAGAGAAGAAAACCTGTGGAGTAGCGAGGAAATGCACAATACAGATAAGTATTCATTTTCATTTAGTTCTTGCTTGGAATAATGAAGATTTCAGGTATAAGTTTTCTAACATCTAAGCTGATACACTATGGTTTCTTTGTTGGAAACCTTGGTCATTGCAGGAAGCACAGACCCTGAAAGAACTATAAATTCTTGGTAAACCAGAGAGTAACTGGTTGTTCACTATAAATTCTTGGTAAAACCAGAGAGTAACTGGTTGTACACTATAAATTCTTTTTAAATCCAGAGAGTAATTGATGCTCGATAAATTCATAGAATAGTTGGTGGGGGCATTAACCACTTGATGTTGTGGAGCAGCTGGTGTGCTGGACAGACATTCTTTAATTAATTAATAAAACCAGTCAGAGCACTGGCCTAGCATATTACTAAATGAGATGATTGATGAAACCCAGTCGGCGTACTGGCTAGGCATTTCCTATTCGAATGGTTGTGGAGTAGCCTGCGTGCTGGCCCAACATTCATTATTGCATCCACAGGAAATCCAAGGCTTATAAAGCGAAGAAGGAGCCTATGGAATAAAGTGAAGACATCCAATGCAGATAAGTATTTGGTTACATTACAGCTTCTTGCTTATGAAATACGTGTGTATATGATTTGTTTATGATTTCTTAAACTCTTGTTTGGAGACAAACCCTATGGAAATAAACTAAACACATAAATTGACTCAATGTTTGAGTGTAGGTATTGCTAGAAGCAAGGACTATGAAAGCATCTGGAGGATGCATGTGGACATGTGACTGTCCTAAAGAGCTCAATACAAGCAGTAATGAAAGATGGTGCTAGTGGACATGTGTGGGTCCTAGCAGCCAAAGGTCCTGTAGGCAACAATGGGAAGGACTCCCACATTGAAAATCCTTAAACAAACCTTAGACACTAGGTGTCAGAGCCAAGAACGGGCAAGTCAAGCATTCACATTGAAGTGAAAGAGGCTAAGGAGCATAAAACCACAGTGATGGTGTGGCTCCAGATTGGAACAAGACTAAGAGGGGGGAACTCTTACTCTTCTCTTTCATTTTTGATTGATGCATTTCAGAAACAAAGGATTGTTGAATGCATGTTGTGACTGGAAGTTGATTGTGTTTATTGCTTGAAATGAATTGTGAATGCTGAAATAGTTATTTCCCTGTGAAAGGATGAACATGAATGAGTTCATGTGTATGTTGGGAAAGCATGAAATGTGTGGAAGTATCATGGGTAAAGCATTGACATTCCATGTCAATTAATCAATTAATTGACTAATTTTAATATTGTGTTATGCTTGTCCTAACAGGAATTGCCATGATGAATCTCACGGGTGAGATAGTGAAAGCCATTGGTTTTGGCTGAAAATCTTCCTCAAGTAGTGCCAGGACAACAAGAAAGATGGCAACCATGAAAATTCCAGACTTGTAGATCATCTGGAAGGTGAATAAAAGGAAGGGATTGATGTGGAGCGATGCTCACCTACAGAGCTAGAAGATCAAATCCAGCAGGAGCAGCTTGAGGAAGCAAAAGGACTTGATCCTGAAAGTTCAAATTCAAGAGATGAGTGCAGGACAGACCTTCCACCATTTACAAATTCTGAGGCATGTGTAAAGTGGGTATTATTCCTAACTGTTGGAACACCGAGGACGATGTTATTCCAACGGGGAGGGGATTGTAATATCCCGAGTTTGACCCCATTGCATTAAAATGTAAATGATGTAAAATTGTAATAAAATCGTGGTGAGGAGCTCAAGGCCAAGGCCCCGCCACCGATTTATTGATACATATGGTTTACGTGCTAGCCATGCACATTGGAATTGTAAATATGCATTCTAATAAAATACCCAGAACTAGCTATGCAATGCAACAAGAGATGGGGGCATGATTTTACAAGGAATTGGGAGGGAAAATATTCAAACCCTTGAGACAATCAAGTCAAGCCAAGTGTCAATAAGAGAACCCCTCAAACCCTCAACTACCATGTTGACTTTGGTGCCAAATCATTCATTTCTCCCAAGAGTTGGGTGAAGTAGTTAATGCCTTGGGGATTGGGGAGGTATGGTTGTCCAAATTCGAGTATGGGCAAGCCACCCTCATGGAAAACCATGTTTTTTCTTCTTAGGCAAGAAAACACCCATGAATTGCCTTCCAAAACCATTATTCATGATCAAAATTCACTCTCTCACGTTTTGGAATCTTGCTGGGCATTTATCTCAAGAACTACGCTGTAAATTCACTGGTTTTCAAGCTGAGAATCCTGTTTTTTGTGCTGGCTGGACTGTAGGGAAAGAGGAGAATCCATTGGGAAGCATTAGATAAGTTTTGATAGCTTGTTTTTCCCCTTATTGTTGTGAAATCATTTTTGAATTTCCAGATTTGGTTTTCATTATGGAAAAATCATTTTTGTGAACCCAGCAGTTATCTCCTACCTCAGAAATCGTTTTTGAATGTTCCCATCAATTGTGTGACTGTGTATGTGTCAATTTCGGGTGCCAACCTATCACGGTTTTGCCCAAAAATCATGTTGGTTCCCTGCTTCTAGTTAATGAATGTGTGAAGGTCATTTTGGCCCTTGAATGCCGAAGCCTTTGCCATCTCACGTAGTCTGAGCTAGCTGGGGATTTTCCCATCATGTTTTTCATCTATCTCCTGCATTTTCCATGCCTGGAAACTCATTTTTTTATTGCACAATGGCTGGGAGGAAGGGAGCCATGAATTTGGGGTTTATGGAGGTCATTTTTGTCCCTTGAGTGCCCACAAACATTTTCTGGAAATGGTTTTGCTTTCCCAGGGTGATTCCCCAATTGCCATTTCGTTTTTGGTTTCCAAACGCTTTTTCTTCATGCCCAGAAATTGTGATTTTGCTGTTATGTGCATCCCTGTTTTTGTTTGAACCCGTGAGAAAGAAAATTGGAGTGGTAGTGGACAAAATTGGCTTGATAAACCTAGTGAAGGGATTAACCTCTCGAAAAGATCAAGAGGGATGGCTACTCTTCTATGCACACCTTGGACACTCTAGATTGGAAGGTATGGTCTGAGGGACTATGTATTGTTGAAGGGAATACTTCCTTGAGTGGGGTGTGTAGGCATTGTGGGTGCCAAGCTAGATAGATATTGAAGAGGTATCCATGGCTCTGTGCCTGAGCTCACTAGCTTAGCAATTCTTCCTTTCCATTTCCTAGCAGCCTGATAAACCCATTCGTAGATTGGCTTGGCTCATTTTGGTGCATGTTTGGCTATGTGTTGTGAAAATCCTCACAGTAGATCTAAGAGATGATGTATAACTCACAAGAGTAATTATGATTAAGCAGGAAAATAGAAGAAGAGTAAACAATACAATATAATGAGCAATATAATAATATGGTACAGTAGAACTCAGATAGAAGCAATAATACTTCACACACACTAGTTAATTAATCACAATATGGACAAATAAATAGTACAATGGTAGAGAGGATTCGAATGCCCAAGGTGGCAATTCGAATTAGCCTCTCAGAGTGATCATAAGATCAATAGAGTGTCATCAAGGCACAACTAGGTGTCCTCATGATCATCGGAGCACAACTGGAAGTCTTAATCATCATCAGTGGAGTCATCAATGCTCAAGTAACTGTCAACCATCAGTCAAACTAACTCTGGTAGGTGTAACTCAGTGTAACTGATTGTAACTGACTGTAACTAAGTGTAACTGAGTGTAAACTCAAGGCACCCCAATAAAGAAAACCTAGGAGTCTCTAATCATCAATTTACCTCTATCCCTTCATACTCATCATAACAACTTAGCACCCATCATACACACTAATTTTCATGAATAATTTGATAATTTTAATTAAAAATTAAAAAACTTTGAAAAAAAATTTCAATCTTGCTAATACACCATTCTTCGCCTAATTAATTTATTAAACATAAAATTTATTAAATAAGATTAAAATATACCTTTCAGAACCTTTAATATAACTATAACTAATTAATAGAAAGAAAATCCTATTTAATAAAAAAATAAAAATAAAAATAAAAAGTAATGTTTATAACAAATAATAAAAACCTAAAGCCTTAAAATTTTGTTAAAAACTAATTTTAGGTATTAATTAACTCTACTAAAATCAAAAACTAATAAAGCTTATTAAGTTAGTTAATAATTTTAAATAATAATCTAAATAATTTGAAGACATCAATAAGCAAAGGATTTTTCATCTAATTAATAAACCCTAGGTTTTAGAATTAAAAATTTTAGAATTCAAATCAAATTAAATTAATCAAACTAATTATTAAATGTTCATTTCTATCTCTATTAAAAACTAATTGACACTTAATAAAAATAATTAATCAAACTAATTGTTAAAGATAATTTTTTAAACCTGGAAAACATTAAGGAACATTTAATTATTCCTACAAACTAACAAAACCTTAAAATCAAATTAATTATTTTCACTAATTATTATTAATAATTTTCTAAATCTCTAAAACTAATTTTCATCCCTATAAACCCTAGGTTATAGAATTCAAATTAGAATTCAAATAAAATAAAATTAATTAAACTAATTATTAAGATTTGTTCAATTTATCTCTATTAAAAACTAAATGATACTTAATAAATTAATTAATTTAATCAAACTAATTATTAAAAATAACTTTCTAAACTTGGAAAACATTAAAAAACAATTAATTATTCCAAGTTAATTAATTAACCAACAAACCCTAAACCTAACTTAAGCCGACACCTAACCTATTTTCATCTACCAAACCTCCACCGCCACTACATATACAATGGTCATTGGGTAATCACATTCTCCTCCTCAGACTTTGTTGTCTCCTGATGATGATCCTACAGGAAGGATTGAAACATCGAGAACTTTCATTTCACAAACGCAGATCCTCTTCTTTTTCAAATACATCTCTGCGTATGGCACTTTATATAGTGAGAAGCTCCTGGGGGCTAGCTAACTGAGGGCTAGGTGCTGGACTGATGACTGGGATGCATGCAAAATGCATGCAAACCCTAGAATGCATGCAAACCCTAAAGGTGCATGCATGACTGAAAATGTAAATGATCAAAATACTGGCAGGACTAGGATGGAGTATAGGAATATCCTAACACCCCCCCTTAATCCATCCTGGGCCCTGGTAACTAAGACCAAAGGTCACCCAATACAATGAATAATAACAATCAATAAACCAAGGAAGTGAGAAAATTTCATGGCAAACATACCCCCTCCTCAAAAAATAGACTGTAAGGCACACATAAAAATTAATGCTCCAAACTCAAGCAGGTGTGATGCTTGGTCATATGTCTAGAGGTATCTTCTTCTTGGGAAGAAGTGGATCATGCTCAAAAAGCATGTGTTTGTACTTGCTCTTCAGTTCGAATGTGATGAGAACAAATCCAACAGTATGAGAATGATCCTTGAACCTGTGATTTGAATCAGCTGAGGTAGGATCAAATTTTTGAATGTGCATATAGTCTTTTGTCTTCTCCTACGAACCATCATGGGTGAGATTATGCCAAAAAGAACTATTACATGTTTGCTTGAAATCAAAATCATATTTAAGAATTAAAAAAATAGTTTCTTGAGATCTCCTTTGAACCAGCATGGGTGAGATCAAAACTATCATATGCATGAGAAATTTTCCCAAGCAGTAATTGCTTAGAATCCAAATTAGATACAAGACTTGAATCATGGCTTCTTGAGATCTCCTTTGAACCATGAGAGGTGAGATCAAAACCAGTAGATGCATGAGAAATTATCCCAAGCAAATGGCCATGGCCATATTCTTCAATGACCTTCTGAAAGCATGAATTTATGATCATATAGTAGTATAAAAGAGGAGATAGCTGGAGAGGAGAGAATGCATTACCTTCAGTAACTGTTTTGACCTCTGAAATAATCATGTGATCATGATGCAAACCAACAGACTCTAGTGCAAGAGAGGATTTAGGACCTTCTACAATATCTAGAGTGTGAGCTGACACAGAAAGAGAAGAAATTTTGAGCATGAGTGGAGAATTTGCAAGTTATTTGTCAACAACTTCAATATGAGATGATATTGGTTCATGATCTGAGAGACCATCAAGGGGAGCGAATGGAACACTTTGCTTGCTTTCGAATGGATTTGGACAAATCTCTTCATTCTGTCTGCCAAATCTTTCATGTAGGTAGGCCCATAGCTCTTTGGAGATTCAACATCATCAATGAATTGATGTACCAAGCACCAAGACATAGCAAGCATCATGTTTCCCATGGCTCTGTCACCATTATTTAACCAGTCAATATTTTCTTCAGAGGATTCGAACTCTCTCTCAAAACAATAATCAAAGAGACCATTTCTCTTCAAATGTGCTACCATCTTTGGTTTCCATTCATCATAGTTGAATGGATAAAGAGGATCATAGTTGAATGGAGGAGGATAGATTCCTTCTGAATACATTGAAGCTGTAGAAGACCTGCAAAAACAATATAGAATAACTGCAACTGCTACTTCTGCAAAAATGTAGAAACTGTTGCAACTACTGCACTCGAAATCTGGATAATAACCTGCAAAAAACTCTCAAGAATGGAGATAAACAATACTCTCAACATGCTCTGATACCATGTGAAAATCCTCACAGCTGATCTAAGAGATGATGTATAACTCAGAAGAGTAATTATGATTAAGTAGGAAAATAGAAGAAGAGTAAACAATACAGTATAATGAGCAACATAATAATATGGTACAGTAGAACTCAGATAGAAGCAATAATACTTCACACACACTAGTTAATTAATCATAATATGGACAAATAAATAGTACAATGGTAGAGAGGATTCGAATGCCCAAGGTGGCAATTCAAATTAGCCTCCCAGAGTGATCATAAGATCAATAGAGTGTCATCAGAGCACAATTAGGTGTCCTCATGATCATCGGAGCACAACTGGAAGTCTTCATCATCATCAGTGGAGTCATCAATGCTCAAGTAACTATCAACCATCAGTCAAACTAACTCTGGTAGGTGTAACTGAGTGTAACTCAATGTAACTAAGTGTAACTGATTGTAACTAATTGTAACTGAGTGTAACTGAGTGTAACTGAGTGTAAACTGAAGACAACTGGACTGGTAGGTGAAGAAGGGCGAGTTGCTCCCTAAAATCAAGGAAGAAGGGCGCATTAAGCAACTAGATGGATAAAACTGAATAGTGAGAATCTCCTGGGGGCTGGCTAACTGAGGGCTAGGTGATCGACTGATGACTGGGATGCATGCAAAATGCATGCAAACCATAGAATGCAAGCAAACCCTAAAGGTGCATGCATGCTGAAAATGTAAATGATCAAAATACTAGTGGGAATAGGATGGAGTATAGGAATATCCTAACATGTGTGAGTCTATTGTTCCCTTGTTCCTTGTAGAAATCATGCCCAGCTCTGGGGTGGCAGTTGTATCAGGATATTGATAAGCACAGCTGACCTATGGTTGGGTGGAATGTTGCAGTTGCATAGTTGGTTGCTCAGGACTACTTTGTTGACGATAAGTACTCTCATGTGTTTAAATTCTGCAATGTATTTATTCAATGGCTGTCATGAAAATGTTGAATGTATGTTAGATATTAAACATGATTTTTAATTCCGTTGTGTTCAATTACAATATGCACATGTATATGTCTCTTTATCAATGAGTTTTGCTTAATGGATATGGGGCTAGATGCTCGAAATCAGATTCATGTTCTCTCCATTGCTTGTGCTGATGGGAGGGGACGCCATAGTCCAGAATCTATAAGACTCATTTTTGTGTCTTAATACATTTCAAATACCTTCAGACCCAATTTGGAAGCATTTGGAGCCATTTGGAAGCATTGGAGTCATAACTAGTCTAAGGGTCGAATTAGCCAAAAATTGCAATTTTTCCAATTTTTCCAAATTTATTAAAAAGGAACACTATAGGACACCTATACAATGGTTCCCCGCAGCATACGGTATAATTCGGATTCAAACTTGAAACAATAATTCTAGTATAAATACACAATTGAATGTTTTTTTCCAACTCTTAAAGAGCCTATTTCCAACTCTTAAAGAGTGCAATTGTTTTACCAAAAACATAGAGGGGTAATACCGCTAGAGAGAGTAGCGCATACAACTGATGGCACTTGGGAGTAACGCATATCTTGGGAGTAGTGCATAAACTGATAAGCATAAATACCTTTTGTTTATTTTATTTTTTTTCGGAAAAATGATAATATTAGTTATTTAGCATGATTAACTTAAAATTTTTTACAACAATAATACCAAGAGTTCAATTTAGATAGACTTGCAAAATAAGAAAAAAATGGACCTTTCAAATGAAAAAAAAAATCTCAAAAAAAACTTGTATCAGAAGGATGGGACAAAATACATGGATAAAAAATCTTAAAATTTGAAGGAGGATATCCTACCATGAATTTTAAATTGGAATAAATGAAGCGCTCCAGTTGAAAACTAGAAAAGTCGACGGCCAACCCACGGTGTTGGTGGTGCATAGGGGATGGTGAGACTGGTGATGCATAGGGGATGGTGAGACGTGGTGAGACATTTGTACCAAATATTCCATGCATCCAAGCCACAATTTATCCAGAATTGTCTATCACACAGAGCCCGTAGGGAATCTAGAATGGGAAGGTTGATGAGATTAAAGAACTATTGTTTGTTTGGTCTCAAGGGACAACTTTTCTTGGTAAAATTTAGCTCCTGGCTTCCAATTATAGCAATTTTATTTTGAAAATAGGTATACAAGACAAGGTTTGGAATTTTGGATTCACTTTAATATCCACTAACTCCCAAGTTACTAAATAATGGAAGTGATTAGTAGCTAACAATGTACAGTCCCCTAGTTGTTCTGACATATTCAAACTAGTGATTCCTTACACAGTTTGAAGCTATGTTATATTGGTTGATAGAGGCATCTAACAACTCCAATTCCAAACCTCTTGTTATGTGGATTAATGGAGGTATAACATACTATAACATATCCATTGTAATTATTTTCTTATGTTCTTCTAGATCTTACAACAACATATTTTTCTTTCTCTATTTTACTTTCTTTTTTGTTCTTGAAATGTAGCTTTATGCAGAGATTGATTTTATGATAACCATTGAAATAAAGTAGAGTTGTACATTCTTTTACCTTGAGAGTTATGATAAATATGAGCTTTTGAAACTTCAATATATAAACTTTTTTATTATTAGGAGCAAACTTTTGGGTTTGAATTAAACACCCCATAGGTAAGGCTTGCAATGATTTCTCAGTGGATAATAATAAAAAATTCATATCATGGTATTTGTTCTTAAGTTCTCGAGATTCTATAGTATTCACTATATATTAATATAAATATACCAAAATATGTATGCATTTATTTTTGCAATTTTGTCACCCTAAAAAATTAGGCAGGGAGAAGCGGTTAATAGCAAAATCTGTGAAGAAAAATCCATAGAGAATATGCTATACCAAACCACATCCATTTGCATTATGAAAATCCAAGCCTTTTCATTTATTATTTTTTCTGAATGGAAAATTGGCATATAATCCAAGGATACAATTATGGTCATGCATTGATCTAATGCTTTCTTCTTCTAGTGATGATTCAACTATAACTAGAACCAACGAGGCACTGGTATAAGTAATGAATGATCTCACTGATTTAGTTAGCCAAGGTTTAGGATTCTAGTTTCTTTGTTAGGCATAAATGCTCGAAAAACATTCATCTATAAAACCCATCCATTACATGTAGTATGACCCAAGAATTCCATATCTATTCTTTCGTCTGTATAGGGGAATACTTTGGAATCTGAAGTCTAAAAAGGAAACACATGAAAAAAAATGAGGCATATAAAGCATTCATGGTTTACTTAATAATGTTTAGGCAATTTAGTAAACTAAACTAAGTAGCAAAAACAAAATTTTAGGCAGTAATGCTGGAAGCTTACATAAATTGACATCACAACTCTTACAAGATAGCTTGCAGGGAGTTTGATTGTTGCATTGAAGAATCCATAGTAGAAGTCATCTTGTGAAATGAATCTTGAATCCATCCACGTCATAGAAAAGTATGATAGTGTCCATATTTAATTTCCCCATTCAAATAATTGCATAGTAAGACAATACCATCAATCCTACTAGTTTCCTAGGTTGGATAGGCACATGTGGAATTGTAATAAGGAAGCTAAAAATGATGTTTAGACATTAGAAGGGTTCAAGTATTTAATAAATATGGTGAATAAATAAATTCAAGAGAAATTATAGTTGGCAAGTGGTTTTGGAGACATATGGAGGGTGTGGGACCCACACTATCTTGATTTTTCAATGACACATGGCCTCTCTCTCTTGCCAATTCAAATTCATGGGAAGGTGAACACTCTTGGGTGAGTTGGTAAGTAATAACACATGGCATTGAGAATCTTAGGTCTAATTGGGATGGATTGGTAACCTCCATGAAAGATAAAGAGTCAAATTGGAAGTTTGTGGACACTTGGGCTAGATTCCCTAGCCCCTATGACACCAATGATGGAGAATCTATGACAACTATGACAAATTGCAGACCTGACCTCTGACATCTAACCATTATGACATGTCAACCCCAAAACTAGGCTCAAGGAAGGCGCTCATGGGAGTGGAAGAAGCCAAAGAGACTCAAATTCGAATTTGGGAGAAGATGGAAGGTTGGAACTAGGAGACAAGTGGCAAATGTGGAATATTTCCTAAGTGGAAATCTCTTGAAGCTATTGAGAGGATTTCGACCCTTAGAAGGCTAATGTTGGTTATAAAATGTAGAAATAAAGTATGAGAATCGCTTTTGATGATTTGAGAAAAGTTGCATTTGTGAAGAGAGAGCTAGTGGATGACTAGTTTCTTGCCTTAGCCAATTTCGAGGGTGAAAGATTCCCATCCAAGTTGGTGTTTGGAGAGGCCACTCAGGTCTTTCATGGAGCTTTAATGGAGTTTGTATTTGCAGGTAGCAGCTACAGGAAGTTTCATGTTTTGGTTTAGTGCAACACTTCTTATCCATGTAAGGCACCTACAATAATTAATTAACAAGAATACGCGAAATAGCAGAAATGACAGAACTCATAATCACTTTTGTATTGATCACAGGCCACTTCGAGGGGGCAACCTCCTTTGAGCAAGCTCAATACAAATAACTTCACGGTGCCTTCATAGGTCTCAACACACACTTATATACTAATTCTAGGCGCCAATACTATGGGTCGAAACCATGGGCCATTACAAACTATGGATCACAATACTACGGCGACTTACAAAGCATATGCGCCAACAATAATAACACAAACTATTGATCAACAAATACTATGGGACGACTTACAAAGCATATGCGTCCAACAACAACCTACTAACAAAGTAAAGACATGGGTTCGTAACATCCCCTCCCCCTTAAAAAAAGCTTTGTCCTCAAAGCTTTAGATGTGGAAATTGTTGTTGAATCTGAAGGAGTGGTTCCCATGTAGCATCCTCGGGTTGCATGTTGTGCCACTGAATTAAGACCTCTGTGATAGAGCGAGAGCGAAGCTGACGCGTGCGCCGATTGAGGATGGCCTCTAGCTCCAAAAGGATGGATCCTTCATTATCCAGTTCGGGTAAAATCGTTTGGCCATTGATGTTGGTGCCAAGAACTTTCTTCAGACAAGAGACATGAAAGACTGGATGAATGCGGGAAGAAGGAGGAAGTTCCAATTTATAAGCAACAGACCCAATCTGCTGAAGAATCCGATATGGCCCATAGAACTTTGGAGCAAGTTTATGACACCCTTTGAGTTTCAAGGAGGATTGTTTGTACGACTGAAGACGAAGAAAAACCATATCGCCAACTTGAAAAGTGCGCTCCGAATGGTGCTGATCAGCTTGTTGCTTCATGCGATTTCTTGCCATGTGAAGATTGTCCTACAAAATGCGAAGAATCTGATCGCGGTTGCGAAGGACCGTGTCAACTTCCTGAACTAGTGAACTGGTGGGGGTGTATGGGAGAAGAGCTGGAGGTGCCTGACCATAGACTGCTTCATATGGGGTCATTTTAGAGGCAGTGTGGTAAGAGGTATTGTACCACCATTCAGCGAGAGGGAGCCACTTTGCCCACTGATGTTGTTGTTCCGAGGTGAAGCAACGAAGATAAGTTTCCAAGCATTTATTGACAATTTCAGTCTGACCATCTGTTTGTGGGTGATACCCTGAACTCATCTTCAGTTTGGGGCCAGTGTGGTGAAATAGTTCTATCCAAAAATGACTAGTGAAAGCCGCATCACGATCCGAGACAATGGAAGAAGGGATGCCATGAAGACGAAAGATCTGGTCCATAAAAATTTGAGCGACAGAGGAGGCTGTATAGGGATGGCTGAGAGCACAAAAATGACTATATTTGGAGAGACGATCAACCACAACGAGAATCACTGTCTTCCCGCCAGATTTAGGGAGCCCTTCAATGAAATCCATAGAAATATCTGTCCAAATCCGTGTAGGTATGGGCAAGGGTTCAAGCAATCCTAGAAGGAGTGTTGTTTCACCCTTACTGCGTTGGCAGGTATCACATTCGGCCACCATCTGTTGAATTGTCCTTTTCATGCCCTATCAAAAGAAGTTACGCCGTGCTCTTTCATATGTTTTGAGGAACCCAGAGTGCCCGGCCGATGGAGAAGCATGGAGTTCATAGAAGACAGCCTGTTGAAGATCTGTGTTCTGGGGAAGCACCAGACGACCCTTGTATCGCAGAGAAGCACCATCCCAAGAGTAATGTGGGACAGCAGAAGGATTGTTGGTCAAGCGTTGGATGATCTGAGATAAGGAAGAGTCATTGACATAACCCTATTGAACAGATTGCAACCAATTTGGAACAGGCATAGAAATAGCTGAAAGAGAACCTTGGGCATCAAATGTGCACGAAAGAGCATCTGCTACAATATTGTCTTTACCCTTCTTGTAAGTGATCTCATAGTCATAACCCATGAGTTTTCTAACCCATTTCTGTTGTGCCGGGGAGGAGACACGCTGGTCCAAGAAATATTTCAGACTCTGGTGATCAGTCTTGATGCAGAAATGATTCCCTAATAGGTATGGACGCCACTTCTGTACTGCATGCAAAATAGCCATCATTTCCTTCTCATAGGTAGAGGCAGCTAAATTCTTACCTGAAAGGGCTTTGCTGGTGAACGCAATGGGGTGTTCATCTTGAAGGAGAACAGCACCAAGTCCATTGCCGCAAGCATCACTCTCAATAGTGAAGGGCTTGGAAAAATCAGGCATAGCTAGCACCGGTGTAGTACACATAGCTTGTTTTAGTTTGTCAAATGCACACTGAGCAGCAGGTGTCCATGTAAAAGCATCTTTTTTCAATAGAGCAGTTAATGGAGCTGCAATCTTCCCATAATCCTTGACAAACTTGCGGTAGTAGCCAGTCAACCCCAAAAAACCACGAAGGCTCTTGAGTGTCTGAGGATGTGGCCAATTGTTCATGGCCTCGATTTTGGCAGGATCCACGCGAACCCCTTGTGCTGAGATAATGTGCCCAAGTTACTCAACTTCCTTTTGTCCAAAAACACATTTAGACTGCTTGGCATGGAGATGATGGTCAGAGAAAAGTTGCATGACAAGATCCAGATGCTGGAGATGTTCATCCCATGTTTTACTGTAGATGAGGATATCATCAAAGAATACCAAAATGAATTTCCGCAAGTAGGGTCGAAATATTTTATTCATTAAAGCTTGGAATGTGGAAGGAGCATTAGTAAGGCCAAAGGGAATGACCAAAAACTCATAATGGCCATCATGTGTGCGGAAAGCTGTTTTAGGAATATCATCCTCATGAACCCGAATTTGATGATACCCAGAACGAAGATCCAACCTGGAGAAAAAGTGAGCCCCATGAAGCTCATCAAGAAGCTCATCAACAACAGGAATTGGAAACTTATCCTTGATGGTGAGGTGATTAAGTGCTCGGAAGTCAATGCAGAGGCGCCATGACCCATCTTTTTTGCGGACAAGAATAACTGGAGAAGAAAAGGAACTAGTGCTTGGGCAAATAATACCTTGCTTCAATAAGTCCCGAACGAGCATTTCAATCTCCATTTTTTGGTGAAATGGGTAGCGATAGGGCTTGATGTTGGGAGGAACGCTGCCAGGAAGGAGCTGAATACGATGGTCTTTTGGCCTGGAAGGTGGTAATCCCACTGGTTCAGCAAAGACACCTGTATACCGATCCAGAATTTGTTGTAGATCCAAAGGAGTAGTGGAGACCACTGATGGTTGCATCTGGATGGAATGGATCTGAGCGATGACACCATGTGAATTCTTCTTGAGGATTTTTTCCATGTGATGTGAACTGATGATGCTGAGAGAACCTGGTTGTAATCTTGTCAATGTGTGTTTGTGTCCATTCTCGGAAAACTGCATCCAAAGTTCGGCAAAATCCCATAAGATAGGGCCAAGTGTGCGTAGCCATTAAGCGCCCAAAACCACATCACATCCACCTAAGGGCAAGGCAAACATGTCAGAGCGCAAGGTATAATCTCCCATAGAGATACGCACATTTCGACACTTCCCTTTGCAAGGTAAGGTGCCCCCATTGGCAATCATGACATGGATAAAACAATCAGCTTGTTTGGCGATCCGAGGGTCAATGAAATTATGCGTGCTACCAGAATCAATGAGGATTGTAAGAGGAAGCTTCTTGAAGTAACCCCTGACCCGCATTGTTTGGGGGGTGGTGATTCCAGCTAAAGCATGGAGAGATATCTCTGGCTGGTCATCCTGAGACGGAGGGTCACTAGCGGTTCCTGAATGTCGACCGGAGCATCCAGTGTTTCTGGATCTTCGTCACCCATTTCAGAGGCAGGCGGAGACTCCACATCCAGGAGATAGAGCTTTTGCTGAACACATCTATGTCCCCGAGTGAATTTCTCATCAAAATTATAGCAAAGTCCCTTTTCTCTGCGTGCTTGCATCTCTGTTTTAGACAAACGCTTGATAGGAGTCGGTCGAGGAGCCTACAGTATAGGTGGTCAGTGAGAACCCATATTTCGGAAGGGAACAAAAGTGGGCTTGGAGCGTTGTTGGGATGCAATCTTGTCTTCTGCCAACTTAGCCAACCCGAGTGCTTCAATCATTGTGTTGGGACAGAACATTTTGACCTCAGAGCGAATGGCATCCTTTAGACCACTGATAAAACAACTCCGGTAAAATTCATCAGACAATCCTTCGGTGTGGTTGGCTAGATTCTCAAATTCGGTTTGAAACTCTCTCACAGTGCCAGTTTGGCGAAGTTTAGTGAGGGCTCCTGTGAAGTCATCAAAAGCACTAGGACCAAATCATTGCAAAAGGAGCTGGCAAAAGTCTGGCCAGTTGGGCTCTGGATGAGCCTTGATGTACCAACGGTACCATTGAAGAGCTTCCTGTTCCAAATGAAAGGATGCCAACGGAACTTTGTTGCCATCAAAAGTATTATGCAGACTGAAGTACTGTTCTGCACGATAGATCCATCCAGTTGGATCGGTACCATTGAAGCGAGGAAAATCAAACTTCGAACCACGGAAATTGCTGGAAGAAGAGAACCCATTGTCTACTAAAGACTCAGACTGTCGTTTGTTGTTCATAGCTGAATGTTCAAGATGGAGACCGAGAAATTTTTCATCCAGATCTTGGAGTTTGGCTTGGATGGCTGCAAGTGCTTCCTCCATGGTTGGTTTTTTTTTTTTTTTTTTTTTTTTTTTTTTTTTTTTTTTTTTTTTTTTTTTTTTTTTTTTTTTTTTTTTTTTTTTTTTTTTCTGACTGGGTAGGAAAACAAAAATAGGAACTACTTCAGTAAGGGAAAATTTGGATTTGGGAAAAAATAAGAAGGGTAATTGGAGTTTGACTAGGTTTTGGACACTGTTGGATAGACAAGGAAGCAAAAATGAGGATTTCAGAAACGGGGTAAAAGAATGAGAAAATTTGGCAGAGGGGAACAAAGAAGCAGAATTCAGAAAGGAACTCTGTGGTAAAATTTGAAGGTGATTGGGTGAAATCTGAGGAAGTTATGGCAAACCCTAAAAATAGACAAATGTGGGATTTTGGGCTTTGAAAAGGGGAATTGGGGATAGGGTCCTCAGGACTGAAATATGCAGAATGGGATGATAGGGGTTCCCCGAAAATTTCAAGGAAAACAGAGTGAAAATAAGGGAGATATGGAGAAAAAACTGAATTATATATATATATATATATATATATATATATATATATATATATTTTTTTTTTTTCAGTTCAGACTGGAGCGTTTACGGCTCGAAAGAGATATGGAACAACGCCGAATGGATTGAAAACGGCTGAATCTGGAACGGCTTGCAAAATAGATCTGAAACGGCGCAGCAGTGATCGACAATAGTTCAGCTGAAAGTAGATATGGACCCGAGGTATGTGCGGCTTCCTAACAGTTTAGGGGTTTCACTCGGCCACCAATGCTGTCTGACGGCTTGCGTATTGGGGCAATACCCCTCACTCCACGGCTCAGGTAAAACTGATAACTGCTTTGCCACAAACGACAGCTCTTGGTTTACCTCACGGGTGGGAACTAGTCAATCAGGTAGGGGTCGTTGCCCTTTTCGCTGGCAGGTCCTCTCAATGGGCCAGCTACTTCGGGGTTCCTGTGGTACTCCTCACAATGAGTTTTAGGACTTATGCCCAAGTACTTCCCATAGTTAAGCGGATAGGGATTATTCCCAAATCCGAACCTGCAACAGATGCGAAAAAAAAATTTGACGGAAATTTCACCCAGTGAACCCAAGAAAGTGCTCTGATACCAGATGTAAGGCACCTACAACAATTAATTAACAAGAATACGCGAAATAGCATAAATGACAGAACTCAGAATCACTTTTGTATTGATCACAGGCCACTTCGAGGGGGAAACCTCCTTTGAGCAAGCTCAATACAAATAACTTCACGGTGCCTTCATAGGTCTCAACACACACTTATATACTAATTCTAGGTGCCAATACTATGGGTCGAAACCATGGGCAGTTACAAACTATGGATCACAATACTACGGCGACTTACAAAGCATATGCGCCAACAATAATAACACAAACTATTGATCAAAAAATACTACGAGACGACTTACAAAGCATATGCGTCCAACAACAACCTACTAACAAAGTAAAGACATGGGTTCCTAACACTCCACCATTTCTAGTTTTGAAGGCATATTCATGCTCCTTGAGGGATTGTGCTTTGGGTGAGCTCTTTTACTCATTGGGAGAGCTCCATATGATATTTTTCTGACTGTAATACCTTCATATCCTCTTTTATTCATATTCAGAAAGTATTAGGTCGAAATACCCACTAATTGTATGCAAAAATATTGATTAATGAGCAAACAATGTCCATTTCCCCAATGCATTGATGTATGACACTGTAATGTTGATTATTTTGAATGGATGGATGATTCTCTGATATATTTGTGATAAATATACTTCCATGGATGTCTTATACAAGTTTCATGTACTATACTTGATCATTTGAAGCGTTTTTACTCAGTTTAGTTGTATTGGGAGGTGAAATAGTGTCATTTCCCCAAGGGTCGAATTGGGGATTTTTGCAGTTGCATGGGAGAGGGTGAGAATAGTTGTAATAATCCATTAATGGTGCATATAATACCTTAATAACATAATTAACACATTACATACCTCTATTCAGAAATTTGAGGGAGTTTAGAGGCATTTGGGAGGCCCTTTTCAGTGTTACCCCGGGGGGGATTTAATGCACAAATTACTAGTCAAAATTGCATAAATTGGTCAGAATATAAATCAAGTTTTCAGAATTATTTGGAGGACCATAAAACATACCTGAACCTAATATTCAAGTCTAAATATCATTCATACACTCATACAGAATATTTGGGAGCATTTGGGTTGATTTGGAGGTTAAAACAGTAAAACTAGTCAAAGGTCGAATTTGGTAAAAAAAAAGCAGAAAATTGGGCATTTTAATCAATTTTGAAAAATGGTCATTACAAGTGGTATTAGAGCATGGTCTTGGCACCTAATGGTATTAACAAGAAGTCAAACAAATAAACCACCACCCTTTGAATCAGTAGTTGAAGAAGAGATAGTAGCAGAAAAAGAGTTTTTTTCTAAAACAATGGGTAGAGAGAAGGAGGAAAAATTAAGACATAAGGAGGAATTTATTGAAGCCTTAAAACCATGTTTTGAAGGAATTACCATGGTTATGCTAGATATGAATAAACAAATGATGAAAAGTTTTTAATTGTTGGATAGCCAACTTTCAGGCAAAGGGATGATAGGAGATAACAGTGGTTCACATTCAGGGGAAAAGATAAAAGGGAGTGAGCATATTTTTTCAAGCACGGGACCACATAATAAACCTGATGAATTCCAAATAACACAAAGGCATACTGCACCTAAATTTCTCACACCTAAAGAAGAGCCCAATATTGAGGTGGATTATAAGAAACTAGTAAATGATTGGAATGATTTGAATGAAGAGTGTAAAAGAGGTGTACCACTCAGTGACTACATTGATGCTATACAAAAAATTAAAAGGAGGGAAGACAATAGGTGTCCATTCCAAAACAAAGAATTAAATAGTTCTATTGGAAAAATTTCACTTCCTACTTTTGATGGTTCTTCTCAAAATTCTGCTAACACTTATGTGCAAAAATTGGATGTATATTTTTAGCTGAATCCTATGTTGGAAGAGGATGCATTAAAAATGGCCATTTTGCATTTGGAAGGAGATGCCAATGAATGGTGGTTTCATGGGCTGAAGAACTTAGGCCATAATCAGGTTAAAACATATGGATAATTTGTTGACAGGGTACTAGAAAGATTTGAACAAAAAGATCCAGAATTGCCTTTCAAAGAACTAGCTCTTTTTTAGCAAACTGGGTCCCCTACTGAATATATGTTGGAATTTCAAAAATTATCAGTCAAGATGGATAATGTATCTATGGGAAGATTAGTATTGTTGTTCACTGAAGGTTTGGATGAACCCTTAAGAGTTTTGGTCAAATCCCACGAGCCAACTACATTAAAAGATGCAATGAGCTTGACTAGGGATCTCCAAAATGTGCTTTCTAGAACGAGATTTCCTCCCAAGCCTAGCTACAAATTTGAAAAGAAACCTTGGCAAAGGGATGGATATGATAAGAAACCTTGGAAAAGAGATTCATTTGAAAGGAATAAAAAAGGACTAAATAGGGATGAACTTAGAAAAAAGAAACTGTGCTTCACATGCTTCCAACCATGGACACCAAGGCACAAATGTACTAAACGAAAGGCTCAATACATAGAAGTATTTTCTAATAATGAGGGGTATGATGGGGGCATGGATAAATATGGACATATTTCAAATCAAGAAGAGGCATATGAGACAACAGTAGAAGAGGAAAGACAAGAAGAAAATCAGCCTTCACCGGACAAAGCAAGAATGGCAGTACTTTCAGCAGTACCTCGCTATCATACTATCCGATGCAAAGGTGTGGTACAAGGACAAAGAACTTCAGTTTTGGTAGATGGAGGAGCCACCCATAACTTCATTGATGCAGAGATGGTGGAGAAAAGAAATATACCTATTGAACCATTTGATGGCTTCATAGTTGTCATTCCCGGTCACAACACAATGCAATGCAAAACATGGGTTCCAAAGCTGCAAGTCACCGTAGGTAACTATCATTTTGTTGATAGTTTTTATGTGGTTGATGTTGCTGATACTAATGTGGTTTTGGGAGTGCAATGGTTGTATTCAATAGGAGATCATAAAGTAAATTATCAAATTCCCAAAATGAAATTCCAAGATTCAAAAGGAGTACAAAGAGTTGTGAGAGGGAAACACACTTATCCAAATCAAGTAGTGACTTGCAATAGTATGAGATCTATATTGAGGCATGGGGATATAGAATGGGATGTTGAATGTCATATTACATCTCCCAAGCCAACTATAAATATTTTTGAATACCCAAAGGAGATAGAGAGACTTTTGCAAAAATATGAAAAGGTTTTTAGAGACCTTCCACATGGTAGACCACCGGATAGTGGGGTTGAGCATAGTATTATTTTGGAGGAGGGTACTTCACCCATTCAGATACCACCTTATAGACATCCTAAAAAGTTCAGAGATGAGATTGAAAAATCCATCCAATAACTCCTATAGTTGGGACTCATTAGACCAAGCTCTAGCCCTTATGCTTCTTCAGTAGAGCTAGTGAAGAAAAAAGATGGAACATTGAGAATGTGCATAGATTTTAGAGCCTTGAAAAAAAAGACTATCAAGAATAGGTATCCTATTCCTAGGATTGATGAGATTATGGATGAGCTACATGGGGCCAAATACTTCTCAAAAATTGACCTTAGATCAGGGTATCACCAAATTCGAATGAAAGATGAAGATGTGCAAAAGACCGCTTTTCAATGTCATTTTGGCCACTTTGAATTTTTTGTCATGCCTTTTGGGTTAACTAATGCTCTAGCCACATTTCAAGAATCTATGAATAAAATCTTTTGCAAGCAGCTAAGAAGGTTTGTTTTGGGTTTCTTTGATGACATTCTCATTTATAGTAAAACATGGGAAGAGAATTTGCAGCAGTTTGAGATTGTGTTGAAAATTTTGCAATAAGAGTCCTTATTTTCTAAGTTATCATAATGTGAATTTGAGATGAAAGAACTACTATATCTTGGGCACATTATTGGGTAGGAAGGAGTGAAGGTACACATGGAAAAAATCAGGGCTATCTTGGAATGGCCATCACTAAAAAATATTACCGAATTAAGAGGCTTTATTGGCATATGCACCTACTACAGAAAATTTGTGAAAGGATTCTCCAAGTTGCCTTCTCCACTCAGTTATTTGACTAAGAAGGATGCTTTCAAGTGGGATGAAGAGGCTGAAAAGGCCTTCCAAAAAATGAAAGAGGTAATGAGTAGTTGTCCCATACTTGCACTTCTTGATTTTACTAAACCTTTTCTTGTGGAATTTGATGCTTTAGGTGGAGGAATAGGGGCTGTCCTAAAGAAAGGCCAACACCCCATAGCCTTTGAGAGCAAAAAGTTGTAGCCTCATGAAAAACTTTACTCCATCTATGATAAAGAAATGCTGGCCATTATGCATGCATTGGCCAAATTCAGACAATACTTGGTGGGCAGCAAGTTTGTGGTGAAAATTGACCACAATAGTCTAAGACACTTTCTCACCCAAAAAGATCTAAATGAAAGGAAACAAAAGTGGGTAAGAAAGATTCAAGCTTATGATTTTGATATTGAATATGTCAAAGGAAAGAATAATATAGTAGCAGATGCTTTGTCAAGAAGACCTTATTTTTCTCTCATGGACATTGCCAAGGATTGGAAAAACATGCTACTAGTTGAATATGCTAAAGACAAATTTTCTTTTGATGTGTTGGATGGAATCAAAGGGGATGATAACTACAGGATTTTGAATGGGCTAATATATTATAAGGGAAGAATTTATTTATTTCACAACTCCAAGCTCAAGTACCAAATTTTGCAAGAAGCACATGATTCCCCACTAACGGGCCATCCGGGGATCTTCAAAACTTATAGACAGTTGAGGCAAAGATTTTTTTGGAATGGGATGAAGGAAGATGTTCAGAAGGATGTGAATGAATGTAAAGTATGTCAACAAAACAAATCAGAACTTACATGTCCAGTCGACCTATTACAACCCTTGCCCATTCCGGAGCAAAAATGGGACAGTATCTCCATGGATTTCATCACCGGGTTGCCTAAATCTTTGGGTAAGGATTGCATCTATGTGGTAGATGATAGGTTGACAAAATTTTCTCATTTCTTTATTGTTACATCATCTTTTAGTGCTGCACAAGTGGCTGATATTTTTTTCAAAGAAATCTTCAGATTACATGGGCTCCCCAAGAGCATTGTCAGTGATAGAGATAGTAGATTCATGGGTGCTTTTTGGAAAGAAATTTTTAGATTGGTAGGAACTCAATTGACTCCAAGTACCAAATATCATCCATACACTGATGGACAAATAGAGAGGGTAAATCAATGGTTGGAAGGATACCTAAGAAACTATCTGGGAGAGCAGCAAAAAGCATGGGCAAAATGGCTACACTTGGGTGAGTTTTGCTACAACACAACTTATCATATGTCAATAGGAATGTCTCCTTTCAAATAATTATATGGTTATGATGCACTTACATTTGCTGAAATTATATTTGGTGATAGTAGAACCCCAAAGGCTAAATATTGGGTGGAAGAGAGCCAAGAAATTTTAAAGCTCTTGAAAGACAATTTGCATGTTGCTCAAAATCAACAAAAACAATATGTTGATAGACATAGAGAAGAAAGAACCTTTCAAGTCAATGATTTAAAAAGAACCTTTCAAGTCAATGATTTAGTATATTTAAGGTTGCATCCATATAAACAAACATCTCTAAAAAAGAATGGAGCAAAAAAATTAAAACCAAGGTACTATGGGCCATACAAGGTTGTGCGGAAGGTTGGAGAAGTAGCATATGAACTAGAACTTCCGGAAGGGAGTAAAATCCACAATGTATTTCATGTTTCCTGTCTCAAGAAATCCCTTGGTTAGAAAATCATCACTTCATAAATACTTCCTCCTTTGGATGATGAAGGTCAGCTCACACTTGTTCTGGAAAAGATTTTGAAGACACGGAAAAGAAGGTTGAGGAGTAGAATTATCAAAGAATATCTAGTGCAATGGAAGGACTTACCAAATGAAGATGCCAGTTAGGAAGAGGAAAATATTTTGCAGCATCCAAATTTGAAATTGCTTGAGCACAAGAAATCTTGGGTGGGGAGGACTGTAATGTCCCCATTCAAATAATTGCATAGTAAGACAATCCCATCAATCCTACTAGTTTCCTAGGTTGGATGGGCACATGTGGAATTGTAATAAGGAAGCTAATAAATGATGTTTAGACATTAGAAGGGTTCAATTATTTAATAAATATGGTGAATAAATAAATTCAAGAGAAATTCTCGGTGGCAAGTGGTTTTGGAGACATATGGAGGGTGTGGGACCCACAATAGCTTGATTTTTCAATGACACATGGCCTCTCTCTCTTGCCAATTCGAATTCATGGGAAGGTGAACACTCTTGGGTGATTTGGTAAGTAATAACACATGGAATTGAGCATATTAGGTCGAATTGGGATGGATTGGTAACCTCCATGGAAGATAAAGAGTCAAATTGGAAGTTTGTGGACACTTGGGCTAGATTCCCTAGCCCCTATGACACCAATGATGGAGAATCTATGACAACTATGACAAATTGCAGACCTGACCTCTGACATCTGACCATTATGACATGTCAGCCCCAAAAATAGGCTCAAGGAAGGTGCTCATGGGAGTGGAAGAAGCCAAAGAGACTCAAATTCGAATTTGGGAGAAGATGGAAGGTTGGAACTAGGAGACAAGTGGCAAATGTGGAATATTTCCTAAGTGGAAATCTCTTCAATGTATTGAGAGGATTTCAACCCTTAGAAGGATAATGTTGGTTATAAAATGTATAAATCAAGTATGAGAATGGCTTTTTATGATTTGAGAAAATTTGCATTTGTGAAGAGAGAGCTAGTGGATGACTAGTTTCTTGCGTTAGCCAATTTCGAGGGTGAAAGATTCCCATCCAAGTTGGTGTTTGGAGAGGCCACTCAAGTATTTCATGGATATTTAATGGAGTTTGTATTTGTAGGTAGAAGATATAGGAAGTTTCATGGTTTGGTTTAGTGCAGCACTTCTTCTCCCCCATTTCCAGTTTTGAAGGCATATTCATGCTCCTTGAGGGATTGCGCTTTGGGTGAGATCTTGTACTCATTGGGAGAGCTTCATATGATATTTTTCTGATTTTAATAGCTTAATATCCTCTGTTATTCATATTCAGAAAGTCTCAGGTTGAAATACCCACTGATTGTATGCAAAAATATTGATTAATGAGCAAACAATGTCCATTTCCCCAATGCATTGATGTATGACACTATAATGTTGATTATTTCGAATGGATGGATGATTCTATGATATATTTGTGATCAATATACTACCTGATATATTTGTGATCAATATACTTCCATGGATTTCTTCTACAAGTTTCATGTACTGTACTTGAGCATTTGAAGCATTTTTACTCAGTTTAGTTGTATTGGGAGGTGAAATAGTGCCATTTCCCCAAGGGTCGAATTGGGGATTTTTGCAGTTGAATGCGAGAGGGTGAGAACAGTTGTAATAATCCATTAATGGTGAATATGAGACCTTAATACCATACTTAACACATTACATACCTATGTTCATAAAGTTTAGGGAGTTTAGAGGCATTTGGGAGGCCCTTTTCAGTGTTACCACGGGGGGATTTGATGCACAAATTACTGGTCAAAATTGCATATATTGGTCAAAATATAAATCAAGTTTTCAGAAGTCTTTGGAGGACCAAAAACATCCCCGAACCTAATATTCAAGTCTAAATATCATTCGTACACTCATACAGAATATTTGGGAGCATTTGGGAGCATTTGGAGGTCAAAACAGTAAAACTAGTCAAAGGTCAAAATTGGTAAAACAAAAGTGGAAAATTGGACATTATAATAAATTTTGAAAAAGGGTCATTACACCATATTATCAATTTCCTTGATGTATATAGATAGATAAATAGACAGACACAAACACATATTTCTTCTTGAATGGCATCATATAAGGAGAATCTTTCCAACCTTCTAAATCCTAATCAATGACCATCTATAGAGATTTATTAGTTCTTGGATGTGAAATTCATTGAATCAGTTTACAAAATCACTCCTAGGGATATTGTTATCCTTGTCTAGACATTGCTACTGGGTATCTATTTCGCCAAATTTTCCCAAAACCCTACATCTAACTACACAACATCCTTATGTAGATGAGACAACCCAGGGGTGCTTTGTGTCGAAGATAGTTGTTGCATGAAATTTCCAGTCATTGTGCAAATATTTCATTTTTGGTGTTTTTTAATGTTTTGATTGTGTGCAATTTAGATAGTGCATATAGCGAATAGAATATTTGTCCGTGTATTTGATATAGACAGCTCTAAAGGAGTGGACTTTGCAATCACCTTTCATGTCAACTTTGAAATATGATGTTTTTGCATGTTGGATGCAATTTCTTTTAAAAAAATATATATTAATAGGTATAATTTTTTTTTGTCATTTACTAATGAAACCTTTTCTATCTCATTCATACAAACTCATTTTAGCATGACTGGTTCATTCACATTTTTTGGAATCTAAATTTGATTTTTAGGATGCAATTGTCAGGTTAGATGTAATCAGTAATGAAAAATTTGCATTAATTATTCTCAACCATCCAATGAACAGATTAGCTTTTCATGTGTGTGTGTGTGTGTGTGAGAGAGAGAGAGAGAGAGATAGAGAGAGAGAGAGAGAGAGAGAGATGAATGAACTGTGATACAAAACCTATAAAAAGGAAATGTGATACAGAATAGGATATGCACTTTATCAAGGGAACTTATCAAATTGCATACAAGAATATCATTACAATGTTTAACAGATACCGATGGATCTACCAAAAAAGGTTAATTAGTGTGTACCTGGTTTTTTGCATTCCAATCTTCCCCCATATATTTTGTGTCAAATCATGCAACTAGTACTTGATATTGGGAATCACCAAATATTTCTACACCTCAACTTCTCCCACATGACCATGACCTAACTACTGCTTGTTCTACTCTTGTCATGTCTTCTTGGTGATGTTCTTCATCTTATGATTCACGTAGGGGATCCTCCTACGTAGAAGCAATTTAAGTTCATTTTGATGCAGTTGAAGTCTCTTCACATGGGCACATGGACACCATGATAAACACCACCACTATCATAGATGCAATGTGTGACAACCTTATCTTGTGAAAAAAACAAATTCAACCATAACATGAAGGAAACACAAAATCCATAAGCTTACACAAAAGCATGAAATAAAAGCCTTATAATAGTGTTGTAGTCTAGGGAATTATACAAGTTACCAATAGTACATCATATAAACATATATATAGATCAATTGAACATATATCATACACAAATAAGTAAAGAGAGTGAGTGGGACAGCAACAAGAAGCCTTTGTATATTAACAGATATAAAATATTGTACAATGCTCAATGCAAGATTGCCTTTTAGGTCATGACTTTGAACAACATACATATATTGTTTACATTTAGTTATTTAATTATAAATTCTAGTTCGACCAGATACCCAATCAACTGCACCAACTCGACCATAGTTAGGTGGAGGACCTATTCCACCAATCGACTAGGCTCCTCCAACATCTCCCCCACCAACAAAATGTTTCTTCATACCGAAGAGAACAAGGGGATGCAAAAACTAAAACTGAAAAATACAATTGCTTATTCATAGTTTTCTTATGGTTGCTACTGACTGGAGAAAACAATGAACTAGTTGGATTCGCTACATGATTCGATGATATCACTGACAGAGGAGGCAATTTGGAACTGGAAATCTTCCCACTCATGGAGAATTGCCTCAATGCTTATACTAACTGAAGTGAGGTATGACAGTTTGGCAATATTTTCAGTGACTGTATCGTTTTTTATATTTTGCATTTCCGAGCGGATAATCAAGTGTTGATTACTCGCATCAGAATGTAACTTGTTGATATGGGAAGACATGAGGTGGAATTCTGCTTGTGTTGGTTTTTCTTGCTTTTCCCACTGCTCTGACATTTTTTGAACTGCTAGTGGACGGTTTTGTTCAAGCTCAATCCGTTGCTCTAGATCCTACAAAGTTGTCAAATCCGCCATGGCCTTTTGATGGAATATAGTCGCTAAAGTGTTATGGATATTGCTCATTTATATAAAAACATGTCCATAATATGAGTACTAGTTGTTGAGGACACTGGCCGACCATTTTTCTAACATTCATATTTCTGCAATTTAGTATGTCGTTCCAAAAATAGTCAATACTGATTGTCGAGTAGCATTGTTGTTTGTTGTTCATTTTCTTTGTTATGCTGAGTAGAGAATTCTGTTAAAAGGGTAAGCAATTATCTGAACAAGATCATTATTTGATCTAGTGTATTTTTAGCATAAGGTCCATGCAAGGTCAATTCTACCACCCTTATCAAGTTGTTACAATTTTTTTAATACTTATGCTTGCTCATCGTCGGCACTGGCTATTTTGCTTTCATCTTTCAACCATTGTTTCTTTTGTTCCTTGATTATGGTATGTAGGAGAGTTTCTAGTTCATGATCTTTGGCTTTAGAAGAATCAAAAGTAACCCATTCACCTGAGGAATATGTGAGCGACTTAAGAGGTATCCTTAGAGGATTCTTTTTTGGTTGCTTGCTCTTTCTCTTCTTTTTCTGAGATGGATCGACTGACTACTATGTATATTGAAGTGGGGTTGATAGGGGTAAAGAAGTAGTGAAATTGGAGAAAATTGATACTAGTACAGTCGAGGAGAGAGTCAGTATAATCGAACTAGTTGTTAGAGGCACAATCGGAGTAGGCATGGCCGTCAAAGGGATATTAAGAGACGACTTCCTAGGTACAATTAAGACGGTTGGTAAATTCATGGAATAAGGAAGTTGTGTTGATGTATTTGTAACTTCGGAAGATATTCTTCTATGTATTACACTTGTACTTTATTATATTCATCATGGAGATGTATTATTCCTCCAATCAGAAGTGTCATCATTTGTATTTGTAAGTGTCGCAAGTGTCGCAAGTGTTGCAAGTGTCACAACTTATATTTGATGGGTTATTAGACCACCAATGTGGGGTCGGCCCTGCTTGTGTCATGTGAGTGGGTTATTAGACTTCCTTAGGAAGTCATCCCAGCTAGAATTAAAGGAAGCTCAAGTTTTGTATAAATAGAGAGTGAGTGTGTCTCATTCTATTCATTCACTCACTTATCCAACTCACATTAGTTGAGAGAGGAGTGTGCACAAGTGGAGGAGGAGTAGCTGCTGGAGTTATCTATCTTTGGGTTTGATCATTATGATCTTTGTATTGGGGATGATTCTATCTCTAAGGAAGTTGCGGGATTTTTCACCTTCTTGGTTTTCCCCAAGGAAACTCTGTGTCTCTTGTATTTATGATTGTTATGGTGTGCTTGTCATTCTCTTAGTAGGATCCTAGATAATGTTTGAATGCATTTATCGAAAAATTAACATGGTTTCACAGCCGAGCTAAGAAGAAGACACTGTGCAACTATGGAAGCTAGGGCTTCTTAATATTTGGGTTTCTCTCCTCATATCATCAAAGGCAGGAGGCTAGGATGACTCTGCTTGAAAGGGTGCATCTTTCTGTCGAGAAAGAATTCAATTCTGAGCACTTTCAGTTTTTGGCCCGTCACTACTGTGGGAAATTAGGGTTTCGGAGAAAGCTGGAATTTTTGGAATCCGAGACCACGGCTAGATGATCCTCAAGAAAATCAAAGTTTAGAGACCAAGATCAAACTTTTTGGTTGGACAAAACCCTGGGCATCATCAAACCCTAGTTCGGGATTTTGATCAGAAAGGTGGAAAATTAGGGTTTCTGCAAAAGTTGAAATTTTTGGAATCTGTGACCACGGATGGTTGCTCCTCAGAAAAATCAAAGTTTAGAGCAAAAGATCGAACCTTTTGGCTGGGTAGAACCCTAGACATTATCAAACCCTAGTTCATAATTTTGTCCAGAAGATCCAGAAGTTTCAAAGGCAATTTTGAGGGGTCAAATTTTACAAATTTCAAAATTGAATTATACCAGCTTGATCAGCTCAGCAAGGTGCATCTTTCCATCCTTTCAGAAGTTTGGAATTCAAAGTTTGAATTTTTAGGGTTTCTCTGACAAACCCTAATCTAGCTCCAGATCCAGTTTTCAGCAAATCAAGTGGTAAGACCTAAATCTTTTATTTCCATTTGAGTTTCTCATTAAGATGTCTCACCACACTAAGCTTGAGGATAAGCTTGAAGGATCTGACAACTTCCGACCACGGAAGTATAGGATTGGGTTAATCCTAGAAGAGAATGATTTGGACACCTACATGAAAGAAGAGGTTCCAGTTCTAGAGGGAGATGAGGCTAAGGCCTTACACAAGAAGAAGTTGGTCAAATCCAAGAGAATAATTGTTGATTCTATAAAAGACCATCTCATACCCCATGTGTCTTCTCTAAAGACACCTAAGGAGATGTTTGACTCCTTGACCAATTTTTTTGAAGGTAAGAATATAAATCGGAAGATGACTCTGTGGAATCAATTGAAAGGGGTAAAGTTCCAAACTGGAGAGACCATCCAATCCTACTTTACTAAAGTCTCTCAAATCAAGGAACAACTCAAAGCAGTGGATGAAGTAGTGGAGAATGGAGAAATTTTCATGACCACATTGAATGGCCTACCTAGGTCATGTGACTCCTTCATCCAAGGTATATGTGCAAGAAAGAAGTTGATCTCCTTCAGTAGACTATGGGAGGAATGTTCACAAGAAGAAGCTAGGCTTGTAGCTCGAGAACAAAACATGGGATGTGAAGACCAAGCTCTCACAGCTCACACCAAGAGAAGTAAGACCAAGAGGGAGCAATCTCATCACAAGAAATCTTTTCACCACCATCAAAGAGATAAGAAAGATCTGAGATGCTTCACATGTAATGAGAAGGGACACTTTGCCGTAGATTGTCCCAAGAAAAAAAAGGGCTTCAACAACAAAAAGAAGAAGAAGAACAAGAAGAGATATCATGCTCATGCTGCTAAGGATGATTAACCTCCTAGAAAGAAGACTAAGGTAGAAAGTGAAGACTCTTCAAGTGAAGATGAATATGTTCTAATCTCTGCTCTCACAGGTACTATTACACATGGGTGTAATGATTGTCTTATTAATAGCGAGGCTTCTAAACATATGGCGGGATTCAAAGAATCTCTTATGGCCCTATCTGAACATGAGTCACCTCATAAGGTGAAACTTGGGGATGACTATCAATACCCTATAAAAGGAAGTGGTGAAGCCTCCTACAAGCTAGACTCTGGGAATTCTTTAAAAATGCAAGGTGTTCTATATGTACCTGGACTCAAGAAGAATCTTCTCTCAATATCATCTTTGGATGAAAAAGGGATGAGGGTTGCATTTGTGGATGGCCAAGTACTTATGTGGCCTAAAGGTAAGATCATTGATGATGAAGTAATGATTGGAGAGCAAGAGGGAGGATTGTACAAATTGAAGGGACAACTTGAACATGCCATGATACATGAATCCATGGAGCCAATTGAACTTTGGCATAGAAGGCTTGCTCATGTGCACTATAGGGCACTACCAATTGCAAGCAAAGTAGTATAAGGTCTTCCTGAAATCTAGTCAAAGCATGAAGGTGTTTGCAAAGGATGTGCAAAAGGAAAGAACACAAAGAAGGCATTTCCAAGTAGTGAAAGCAAAGAAAAAGGAATCTTGGAGATTATCCACTCTGATGTATGTGGACCAATGTCATCCAGTTCTCTAAGTGGGTATGCATATTATGTTTCTTTCATTGATGATTTCTCTAGGAAGACTTGGGTTTATTTATTCAAGAACAACGATGAAGTGTTTGATAAGTTCAAGGAATTCAAATCCTTGATAGAAAATCAAACTGATAAGAAGATCAAGACATTTAGATCTGACAATGGCGGAGAATTCACTTCAAGGTACTTCAAGAAGTTGTGCAGTGGTTCAGGGATTAAGAGGGAGTTGACCACTCATTACAATCCACAACAAAATGGGGTTGTAGAAAGGAAGAATAGAACAATCATGGAAGAAGCAAGAGAAATGCTTCATTACCAAGATCTACCCATGCACCTATGGGAAGAAGCAACAAGAACAACGGTATATGTACAAAACAGAACACCACACAAGATACTTGACAACAAAACACTCGAAGAAGTTTTCTATGGTAAGAAACCAGATGTTAGCCATCTCAGAATATTTGGATTTCTAGTATATACACATGTCCCAAAAGAAAAAGAGGACAAAGTTAGATCCTTGAGGAAAGAAGGGTATATTTGTGGGGTACAGTGAAAGCTCGAAGGCATATAGAATCTACTTTCCAGGGTTCAAGAAGATTGACATCAGCAGGGATGTGACTTTTGATGAAAACTCAGCATACATAAAATCAAGGAAGACACCCGTTGAAGACTATGAAGAACCAAGGATACCCAGAACACAAGACACCACCATGAATGAAGCAATACCAGAAGTGGATCGTGAAATAGAAGATCCACAAGAACCTGTAGATCCACCCTGTGAGAAGAACTCTCACAAGAGGAAACCTGCATGGGATAGAGATCTCATCCAACATACAGAAAGGTATGGTATTCCAGAGGAGGAACACAAAGAAAGGAAATGTACAAGATCACACACCAGCTATGTTTCCTTGCTCTGTGACATTATGAACAAAGAACCTTCCAGTTATGAAGAAGTAGTGGAAGAGAAAGAATGGAAGGATTCCATGGTCGAGGAATATCAGTCGATCATGAAGAATGATGTTTGGGATGTGGTCCCAAGACCAGAAGGGAAGTCTTTTGTGACTTCCAAGTGGATCTATAAGATCAAGCATGCTGCAAATGGTAGCATAGAGAAATACAAGGAAATATTTGTAGCTCGTGGCTTCTCCCAGAAAGAGGGTATAGATTATGAAGAGACTTTTGCTCCTGTAGCCAGATACACTTCCATCAGAACAATACTTGCTCTGGTTGTAGTGATGAAATGGAAGATACATCAGATGGATGTCAAGACAGCCTTCTTGAATGGTGTAGTACAAGAGGAAGTGTATGTGGAGAAGCCACTTGGTTTTGAGACACATGACAGGGAGTCATATGTGTGCATATTGAAGAAAGCCTTGTATGGCTTGAAGCAAGCACCTAGGACATGGTACGACAGAATAGATAGCTTCCTATCCAGTTTGGGCTTTACCAAGAGTAAAGAGGATAGATTGATTGTCGACACGAAGAGGAAGCTTGCTGCCAAGTTCGAGATGAAGGACTTGGGAATGATGCATTACTTTCTAGGTATGGAGGTGTGGTAGAGTGTAGATGGAATCTTCCTTGGACAAGGGATGTATGCAGTAGAGATCCTAAAGCAATTCTGGATGATGGACTGCAAGGCCATGGCCACACCTATGGCATCGAACCGGAATCTAATTAGTGATGCTTCATTAGAGTCAGTTGATGCCACGATGTATTGTCAAATGATTGGGTCTTTGATGTACCTAACGAACATGAGACCATATATTTTCTTTGCGATGAACACCTTGAGCTATTTTGGGACAGATCCTAGACATGTTCACCTGATTGTTGTAAAGCATATTCTGAGGTACCTAAAGGGTACAATTTATTATGGGCTTAGGTATGATGTGAATCAAAAGTTTAACCTGGAGAGTTATGTTGATTCAGATTTGGAAAGCAGTGTTGCAGATAGGAAGAGCACTTCGGGGTGCTTCTTCAGTATGGGATCAGGTGTGATCTCTTGGTTTAGCAGGAAGCAATCCTGTGTAGCACTGAGTACAACCAAAGCAAAGTATGTCGCAGCTTGTTCGGCTAGTTGTGAGGTAGTATGGCTAAGGAAGCTACTGTCTAATTTATTTGATCTCTAGTTGGATGCTACTTGTATCTATTGTGACAACCAGAGTTGTGTGAAGTTTTCAGAGAACCCGGTGTTCCATGATAGGTCAAAGCACATTGAGATCAAATATCACTATATCAGGGATACGGTGCAGATAGGAGTAGTGAAGCTCCAGTATGTTGTAGTAGATGACAAGATTGCAGATGTGTTGACCAAACCACTAGCCAGAGTGAAGTTCGAGTACTTCAGAGAGAGGCTTGGTGTTCTTCAGATAGAATATATTTCAAGGAAGAAGTGACGGGACACATTTGCAAGAGCCATTCCAAGCATGGTGGTAAGAGGATCCTTCCCATGGCTGTGGATGTAAGCACTGTGTGATGAGCATCAGGACGATGCTCCAGTTATTGCTATGTATGATGATCAGGATGATCATGTGTGATGAGCATCAGGAAGATGCTCCAGATGATATGCATCAGGATGATGCTGTGATGATGATCAGAATGATCATTCCATAATGATATGCATCAGGATGATGCTGTGATGATGATCAGGATGATCATGTGATGATGATATGCATCAGGATGATGTACTGTATGATGATGATCAGTATGATCATGAGCATCAGGATGATGCTTTGTGCGAGGATGATCAGGTTGATCTTGAGTATCAAGATGTTACTCTGTGGCTGTGGATAGGTTGTGCAAGGGTAGCATGTAATACTTCCTGGAGATCCGGATAGGTTGTGCTAGCCACATAAAAGGCCTCGAATGCTCTTTCAAGATCTTGCTGGGAAAGATACTCTTTTAAGGTTTTGCTAGACCACATGTAATAAATCCTAGAGATCCAGATAGGTTGTGCTAGTCACGTAAAAGGCCTCGGATGCTCTTTAGATATCTTGTTGGGCAAGACACTCTTTAAGGTTTTGTGAGGACCACATGTAATATGTCCTGGAGATCCAGACAGGTTGTGCTAGTCACGTAAAAGGCCTCGGATGCTCTTTAGAGATTTTGCTGGGAAAGACACTCTTTTAAGGTTTTGTGGAGATCACATGTAATCAGTCCTAGATATCGGGATAGGTTGTGCTAGTCATGTAGAAGGCCTCGGATGCTCTTTAGAGATCTTGCTAGGCAAGAAACTCTTTTAAGGTTTTGTGAAGGTCACATGTAAAAGATCCTAGGAGATCCGATAGGTTGAGCTGTGTGCTCATAAAAGTCCTCGGATGCTCTTTCAAGTTTTTGTTGATGCACATAATGAGTCCCGAGGATTCCACATGATGGCCAGCTCGCAGAGATGATGAATACCTACAAGAGGCTAGGCCTACAACCAGCATGAAAAAGGGTTGGCTCTATAGAACTTCCGATGACAAGAAGAATTGAGAGATAGCCCAGTGATTGAGATGGCGAGTACAATAGTAGTGATGATGATGCTCCGTGATCCAGTGACGATGTTCCAGCTCCATAATTGAAGACTTGTGGCGATATGTATTGATGACCTTTGTCTAGAGAATACCTTCCTAGTTAAGAGGGAGTGTTGATGTATTTGTAACTTCGGAAGATATTCTTCTATGTATTACACTTGTACTTTATTATATTCATGATGGAGATGTATTATTCCACCAATCAGAAGTGTCGTCATTTGTATTTGTAAGTGTAGCAAGTGCCGCAGCTTATATTTGATGGGTTATTAGATGACCAGTGTGGGGTCGACCCTGCTTGTGTCATGTGAGTGGGTTATTAGACTTCCTTAGGAAGTTGGCCCAGCTAGAATTAAAGGCTGGTCAAGTTTTGTATAAATAGAGAGTGAGTGTGTCTCATTCTATTCATTCACTTATTTATCCAACTCGCATTAGTTGAGAGAGGAGTGTGCACAAATGGTGGAGGAGTAGCTATTGGAGTTATCTATCTTTGGGTTTGATCATTGTGATCTTTGTATTGGGGCTTATTCTATCTCTAAGGAAGTTGCGGGGTTTTCACCTTCTTGGTTTTCCCGAGGAAACTCTGTATCTCTTGTGTTTATGATTGTTATGATGTGCTTGTTATTCTCTTAGTAGGATCCTAGATAATGTTTGAATGCATTTATCGAAAAATTAACAAGTTGTACAACTGGGTCATAGGATCCAATGATAGGGGGCAGTGTAGGAGTCACCATCAATGGAGTTGATGATGTGAAGGTTCCAACTAAAATGGTTGAGGGATTAAGTTTTTATGTGGATGTGATAGTGGTGATTTTGGATTGAGTAAAAATCGGTGTACCTACAAGATCAAGGGAGACTCTTTCTATAGTGATTTGGTGTGTTCCTACAATATTTGGTTGAATGGAATTTTTGACTGACTGTGCATCAAGTTTGCTTCCAGGAGGGGTTATGGCACGGGTCTTAGGTTGAGACATCAACTCTAAGATGGGTTTGGTGAGGACAAATTTTCCAACTTGGGGAACTTATCTGAAATGGAAGCAATAAACTTGTGAAAGTTGGGGTCTTGTAGAGTGGAAAGATAGGCTTGCTCTGATAGGTCTTCTTCTATACAAACCAGTGATGCAGGTGAGGAATTGTCAAAAATTGTCGAGTGATCTTCTTCCTGGGACCGAAGTCGAGATTTTAACTTTTTAGGTTGAGGAATGCTCAACTTGTCCAAAGAATATTTTTCATTCATGCTCTTTTGGATTTTCGTCTCGACCATAGTCTTATTGAGTACGAAATTTATGATAAATTGCTCCACTTCTTCATGTAATTATTGGATTTCATCTTCAGTCGGTGCATATAGTATGATATTTCCCTTCTTGTACTGCTTGGAAAAAGTCTATTGCATTGTATAAAAATTTTCTTCTACTAATTCGAGCTTTTATTTGGTCGATCCAAGATCTGACTCTTCCTCTTCTCATGCCTCATCATATTCTATTATTTATCCCGATGGTTATTTTTCCTTTGATGGCTTAGGATGAGTCTTTGACACAATTATAGCTAAAGTATTTTCCTCCTCATTGTCAGGGCCAAAAATTTCTACATATAACCTAGCTTTGTGTACTTCTTCTTTTTCTCCATCGTTCAATGGCTATTGCAATTCCTATACTTCTCTACAAGAAAAATCTAGTATCTGGTAGACTATATTTTATTGTCAAGCTAAGTCAGTGAAAAAATATTGTACAGCGAGGTAGTAATATGACTCTGTAGAATCCCCTATTGCTCCTTGCAAGAACCATACCTTTGTGTAGTCCAAATCGAGTTGAATATGTGCAGTCAGGGGTATACTTCATTAGATGGGTTGTGAAACAATCCATCTCGATGAGATAGTCTTCAAGACTTGAAAATAGTTTTCAAACCACAACTTAGCAATTTTTGGACCTTTTGGGTAGGCTTGCAGTTGGAATAGCTTAAAATTGTTCATCAATGACCATATCCTTTATGTAAAAGAAGGGTCTCCGAATGGGGTTATATTGTACATTATCCAGATAAGTAAGGATGGGTACTAAATTTTCGATCCCAACTCTTGTCATTTTTCGCATGTCATGTTGATGACTACAACCAAGTACTCTACCTAGTTCCTTTGTGGCTATTTCTTTGACAACTTCAAGCATGTCAATCTTGATGTCTGACGGGAGACTAGTATTTGTTAAGCAGATTGATACTATAAATGCAACATATTTATATGTTTGTGTATTGGAGAAAATTCACTATGGCTTGGGAATACCACAACAGACAGATGACTACCAGAAATCAACTCAATTCTTAAAAAAATGCTATTATAAATGACAATGTTAAGATAATGGAGAAATGTAACCAACCTCGATCCAAACGTTTGATGTAGATCCCCGTTGGAGTTTTCAATCCATGCACTTCAAATTTGCAAATTAGTCTTGACAGCCAATATCCAACAAGCACATATAATATAAAAATGACATTAACATTATCAATAACAATGGTCTTTAATATCACAAGCAAATGTAACCCAATGTATAATAAACAACATTTACAACATGATGGACAAGAATATGAGTATTTCTATTAATGAACAAGAAGAAGTACAAAGTGATACAACCTCTTGCCGACAACCAATTTGAACCAAGATCTAGATCAATCCACTTGTGCCTCCACCACTTCAATCCTCCATGAATGGAAAACTCAAACTAGAAAGGAGTTTGGAAAGTGAACATAAGGGATTCACAACTATAAGGATCAATGAGTGCAGACTCAAGATAGGGAAAAAATCCACTAGAGTTCTCTTGCTATTCTCTTCTCCCTCCTGTCCATAAGCCATATGTACTAAATATATAATCCTCTCAAAGGTAGGTGAAAGGACACATTGAGGCATTACTTGAGCAAATGGAGAGCCAAAGGTCACCCAATGACCGCTTTTTGGGAGTAAAAAGTAATAAATTAGTGATTTTTACCATTTTACTTGATACCCATGGGCTATAGTGATGCAACTTGCAGGTACGCATGCTATAATGATGCAACATGCGGGTAGGAATAAAAATAGGGCAAAATAGTGTCTGAAGGATATAAGTGGATCTGAGTCACTGAAATGGATCCTACAGGCCAAAGAATGCTAATGCTCCCAGGGTGGAATGTTACGATGTAATAGATGCCCCCTAATGTGTGAGGTCAGAGACTGATGCTACGATGGCCGAAATACATTATAAAACTCAGAAGTGGAGTGATGGAGACACAAGTGGAAAGAGCAGCTCACTCGTCATAATACAATAATATCTTTGAATACATGTCGGTATAGTACAACAATCTGATACAACGGCCATGAATAGGTAGTATATAATGGATACATGTCATAAGTGATCATAGCCATGATCCCTCTACAGTAAGATATGGTCTTCTGCTGAAAAGAAGACAAATGGTGCAAACTGGAGGTACAAACTACTGAAATCTGAGAGGTGATATCTCAGATGTAAAGTCAAAGTCATATGTAGCATACTGAATGCCACAATCGCCTGGGGTCTTCTACACAAGTCTTCGATGGTGCAAGTCCCATCAAGTGAATAAAGGAGTTGGGGTCAAACCTGATGAGACATCGCCTTATTACCGGTCAATGGTGTATACCATTAACAGACGCGAGATGACCCACCAATAATGAAAATCGGCATCAAGGCATAGAGCACAATCATCAGAGTGTGAATGAATGAGTTGAAGTCGAACACTAGGATGAATCCATCAATTAGGGGACATTAATGTATTCCCAAAACTGTTGATGGCGAGAGAACCTGCCACTAATGATTGCAAGCCTCAAGGTACTCAACTGAACTCTAAGCCTCAAGTCCCGTAATAAATGGGTTGAAGTCGATGGAATGAGACTCGCTAGAAGGAGGGCATTAAGGCATCCTCCATCGACCAGCATGAGGTACCAGCAATGCTGAAAGATTTGGAAGATCTCAGGTGAAACAGAATGACTCAATAAGGATGGCCGACATGCAATAGTCAAGAGATCTGAGGAGTGGCCGACACTGGTTCAGAACTTCCTTTAAACAAGAGCATGAGCGGATGGATAAACTCAGGCAACATAAACTTGACATAAACTATCCAATGCAGGAGGCATTACAAAGGGCTCCATAATGGCTGGAAGCTTAACCAATCAGTGGAGAAAACTGAGAAACAAGTACAGCTCCTCAGGTCCAACTATAGTCCCGACTCATAATGTACGGAGTGGAATGAATGCTCTGTTCAAAGGTGACACAACACTTGCCAACAAGAAGTAGTAACCATAATCTCGTCCGGCTTTTTGGAATATTTGATTTTTTTGGTCTTTTTCATATTTGGGAAAAGCTTGAAAAAGAATAAAATTGCTTATAGTACAACAAGTGAGGGAACGAGTGTCAAATAGCGAGCAGACTAGTTCTAAGCAGTGGAACATACCTATGATTAATGCAAGGAAGTGCATGCAGGATGTGGACACTCAGGGGGGTTCCCTCAGGGTCAAAAGGTGATCAAATTGTGAAGGGAAAATATATAAGCTCTGTAGGGCTCGATAGGGAAAAGTGCTTAGGCACCAAGCTAACAACTGAGTAAGCAGGAGCCGGCACAAGGCTCAAGTGGCAAGCATGATGATGCAATGAAATCACAACATGATATAACTGAGGGGAGTCCTTTTTTGTAAAGTTAGTCTCCTCACCCGAAAAAGTGTAAAACAATGAGAGAAGAACTCTTCTAGTCACGTATGACTAGAGTATACCTTTTTCGTAATTAATCCACAAAGGTCCGGAAAAGGGGTAAACTTATACCTAAGTGGATGTCGCTTTGTTGTGGCCACAACAGATTCCATGCTTAGCCAAGCATCGGAGCGCCCCCCCCCCCCAATTTTAATAAACGCAAAGGTATTTGGTTGAGTAATCTTGAAAATTCTGGATTTTGATTTTACCTCTAAAATTATTCACCCATGATTTTAATCTACTTGTTTGTAATGGTTTGATCATTTCTTCCAAAAGTGTTTCGGTCTAAAAGGAGCCAAAATTTTGAGTATTTTGTTGACTGTTATCTTCATCCCGAAACCCGACATTTGGAGAGCCCGAAACCCACAACCCAACAGATGTGGGTTGTGGGACTCTTGTTTTATGTTTTGATTTTGATGATTCCGAAGTCCGCAACCCAACGGTTGTGGGTTCCGGAATCATTCTTTAATAAAAAAAAATTTAAAAAAATTACTCCAAAACCCGAACCCCGCAATGGCGGCATTCGGCTTTCGGGATTGTGATTTTTCATTTATTTAGTGTGTGCTTCTGAAACCCGCAAACCGTAGTTTTGGAATGCGGCTTTCAGGATGGTTATTTTTCGTCACAGATTTACATTTTTGAATCCCACCACCTGCACAGCCGGTTTTCGACTTTCGGAAATCCTCTTATTTCCGTTTGCAGACCCTCAACCCGCAAATCCACACTTTCGGGTTTCGGCTTGCGGGATCTTTGGATAAGAACTTCCTGCAAATATTTTGAACCCGATTCCACGTTCCACTCTGGTTAATCTCAATTCTCCGTCTGTTATAATCTTGCGGTCATGTTTATTTTGGGCAGTCAGTCAATTCAGGCATTCCCTTTTGTCTTTTGAAAGCTGGTTCTGCCAAATTATCAGTTTTTGTGCAATCCATGACAGCAAACACTAATACCAGTCTATCAGTTACTTCATGTTGGATGGATGCCATTTTTTTTCTGCCTTAAGTCTGCCATGTCTTGACTCGAGTTTTGACATCTTGTCATCTTTTGTCCCATTTCTTAATGATCGGATTTGTTACGTGCGAAGAGTTGATAGCATGTGTACTAGAACTCTTAGTTGAGACTGTTTTGAACATTATCTTTGTAACCATAATCTTTGTCTCCATTATTAATCACCAGTCATAATTATTGACAAGAGATGGCTTATAATGATGTGATCGTAAGGCAGTTCAAAATCATTCAAGTAGTAATTGAACTCATACTTCGCACAAGCTTTGATCCGACTGGCACATACCTCAGCTTTTGTCATTACAATTGAAGTAATTACAATGAATTGATTGGATAACTTTAATCATTGTAGATCGCCCCACTCGATTATCATCGACCTACTTGCTGGCCTTTAAATAGCAATTAACATAAAAGTTCCAGTTCATCCATTGCCTTCTAAAACAGGAAACACTCTGTTTGGCATCCTTCGTACATCCTTCTATCCGAGACTCATTCAGAATGAGCAATATTCATGCAGATGGTGAATTTTCTAATTTTCATATTGAAAATGAAGAGCTCTACCCCTTGTTATATCAAGAAATGTTGTCACCACCGTTTGATGTAGGTGTTCCTGATCATAGCAGCGGTAGCAGTAAAGAAGACTTCGAAACTTTGTCTACTTACATTCACAACCCTAAGAAGCGAAGGAAGGAAATTCTGGAGGGATCAACTGATCTTGATACTGATGTTATACAGGACTTTATAATCAATGAAGAACCTGACATGCCGGCTACCATTCCTGAAGTAAATCCTTTAATGGATTTCTCTGTTTTTGACAGTAGGTTCTCCGACCCCGAATTTCCTACCGCGGATGCTTTGCAAGCTACACCACCTGTCGATGCTAGTGAGCAATCTATGATTAAATTTTTATGGTGCCACAGAGCCTTATCAGATTAAAGAAGAAGTCTTTATTTTGTGAAAGGTGGCACAAAATCTTTTTAGCTTAAAAGTAGCAAGATTTCTTGGATCGATGGTTAGATCCGATTTTGTAAATCTCTATTTTGTAGAATTTCTCCTTTTGGAACTCTAATGTAAATTTAGTATAAAAGGAGGAATGTTTCCCTTAGTAAATGGTTGGGAATTTTGTAATTGCAATTCAGTGGGAGTTTGGACTGAAGATACTCTATTTATCAAAGTCATTGTAATTTTTGTACAAGACTTCTCTATTAAGGAAAGTTATCTTTTAATTCACCTCCTATTGTTCTTCAAATTTCTTTGGGAATTGCCGAGTTCATGTTTCAAATTCGTCATCAGTTATGTGTTTAATCCTTTGCAGGACATTCATTAAAGCGTAAGATCTCTCATATTGATTTCTCTATATGTCTAGATTATGCTCAAAATTGTTTTATTGAATTTCTTTAATTGAACGCTTTTTTTTTACTATTATATTTCTGCAAATGATTCAATGCAAATGAACATGTATAATCAAATGTTAATTTTTCAATTAACACAATTATTATAGATCAGGTATTTGAATAAGCTTAAACATTTTCAAGAATTGTCACTTAATTTCTTAATTGATAAAACTTTAAATTAACAAGTGAAGAACCCGAAGACATTTCTATTCAAGGAGCTTACTACTTGTTCATCACACTTCAATTCTGATCTGCACAACATCATTCTCCTTTTAGGTCAAATATGACTTAGAATAGGTTCTTTCCTTAGGTAAGTTAAGATAGGTTCGTTAGTCAGCTTTTATACTCCATTTTCTCTTATCGAAAAACTGATCTTTCAAGATCAAATCTTTTACTCATAGAGTGCCAGCGGAGGCCAAATATCCGTGGGTGATTACCACACCAAATAGCTTGAGGATAGAATTTCCCTTGCACAGGGTCTTTTGAAGCCTTTGGCTGGGTTTTCATCCCATGTTGTGTGCCTTGGAACCCATTCCAGCACCTCGCACTTACCCTGCACCCCCGAGGCCTCAACAAATGGTGCTAGAAGGAGGGAAACTAGTATAACATGCCTAAGCAAACTACTAATAAACCTCCTCTAGCAAGTACTTCAATGGTTCAAACTCGAAGCCAGACTAGGGTTTCAACATCTCAACAACCAACAAATACACAAATTACAACTCTCCCTGTCATGTCTGCACAACCTACGGTTATACCCGTTACACTGGTGGTACGACAGGAGAACAGAGGAGAAGTCATCTTCACCTCGCCCACAAGGGGACCCATCTCGTTAGAACAGTTATTAAAAACATCCACCGATAGGGTTTTAAGAGTAGAAAAACATCTTTCCAATCAAAGAAGACACGGTCTGGCAGCTCTAAACTTAGAAGGTGTTTTGCAGGCTAGTGATCGGGAATAACAGCAAGTTCCCACCTCACAGACCTCTGATCCACCGGTTCAACCTCCTGATAGTGTTAACGCACAAGATCAACATACAACTGATCACCAATCTGAAAACCAAGACCTAGTTAATCGACCAGATTCTCCTGAATATAACCGTGAGACCACCCACACAGTGACACAAGGTCAACCAAATATTGGAGCTGGTGGTCCACCACCATCCCCTCCATCATCCTCATCACCTTCCTCAGATGAAGAGAATTCTTCTAGTTCGTCATCTAAAGAAGAAGAACAAGAACCTCCAAAGGCTAGAGAAGGTTAAAACAGACCTTGGTTTGACCAAGGTGCGGTTTTCATATTAGGTGATCAATATAGATTACCAAAGAATCCTGAGAAATGGCTACCCAAATTCAACCCTGATGATAAGACGCTCGCTTTGGATCATATAAAAACCTTCATGCAAGCAATCAAGCTTAGAAGTGTGGTATATGAGGATGTAGTATGTAGAATTTTTCCATACACTTTTGAGGGTAGAACGGCCACTTGGTATTTTGCTTTATCGGCTCAATCTATAACTTCCTGGGATGAATTTGAGAAACATTTTACCCAGAAATTCGGCGATGACAAAACACCGCAAGATCTTGTTTTAGAATTATCCTCCATGAAAGCCAAAGGAAAAGAAAGGGTAAAAGAATTTAACCAAACGTTTTCATATCTCAAAAACAGAATCCCTGCCAATATTCTTCCTACTCAAGAATTGTTGGTGGCTTATTATGAAAAAGGCCTGCCTCCTCCTATTGCAATATGGGTCAAAAGGGAACAGAAAGGTACTTTACTGGAAGCATTTGATGAAGCAATCCAAGTTGAGAAAGACATCTTTTGTTTGGAAGATAGCCCTGAAACTTCAGAAGGGCAACCTTCCACTTCTAGGAAGAAAATAGAGAATGTCCCTAAGCCCACAGCTCAGAACAAGGATTCATTTGATTTGACTGACATGAAGAAATTCCTTCAAAAGATGTCAAATGAGATGGTGGATTTGAAGAAAAACACTAATGATAATCAGAATCAGAATCAGAACAGAGGTTTTGTAAGGCCACTATTTAGGAGACCTTATCAGCCTCCACAAAATCCACCACCACCACATCTGGAAGATGCACTCACAAACGATGAACTATTTTCTATTTTTAGAGCATTGGTAGTAGAATCTCAAGTCACCCCTGACACTTCTAATGATCAGAATACCCCGGATCCTCCGCTACCTGAAGAAGAAGCAGAAGATGATCCACAAGTCGATGCCGTGGGTTGCTTTTCAGAACTCCCTATGTGTGAAGAGGAAGAAAAACCTGAGGCGGTGTTTAACACACAACATCCTTATTATACAAGGTCAAAACCACAGCCACCTCAACAACCTTCATCTTCTCCCCCAATTCCCACAAAAAATATCATGTCCCACAGAAGGATACAGTTCTCCCTCAAATGGAGTACAACCTGGTTGAAGACTTAAAAAGATTCAAAGCAAACATCTCTCTGTTTGAGCTACTCAAGATTCCTGCTATGAGGGATTCTTTACCTAAAAACATGATAGTCAAACAGCCTACAGAGTCACAGAATAATAATCTAGACTTTGTCACTAAAACTAATGATAAAAAACTAGCAAGTAAGAGAACTCCTCCTTTCTTGCTTACTTTTGAGATTTTCAACCGGAATGTACACAACTGCATGATAGATTCAGGAGCATCGTCAAATGTGATGCCCCTATCTGTTTGCAGGAAATTGAATGCAACATGGGAACCCTGTCCAACCCAGATTGTGCAACTTGATAGATCTAAAGTCAGAGTGGTTGGTAAATTGAGAAATGTTCTGCTCACACTGTCAGCTGATCCCAGGATCCATCAGACAGTTGACATTATGATAGCTGACATCCCAGAGGCCTATGGGATGTGATTAAGCAGGGACTAGTCAAAGAAACTTAAAGGTTATTTTGCAACCAACTAGTCCCACTTATGGTTGCCATACAATGGTCAACCAAATAAAATTAAGATCAGCAGAGAACCTTTTATGAAACAGACAGTTACTGATCTTAATGATTCAAGTGAACCTACTGGTTATCTCACCTCTCGTATAGAGAACTTTACATTTGATACCTTTTTCGGTGAATTCCCAGCTGATGCCTCACCAGAAGAAAGCATCTGAAACGAATCACACATTACTCAGGTTACTTCTGTACCTTTTTCTGGTGAAATTGTGCATAATATATATAATGTGAATACAAATTTTAGATTAGACCCTGTCTCGTGGACTTTGTTCTTCGATGGCTCCAAGTCCAAGGAGGTAGCTGGAGTGGGTTGTGTTCTTATCAATCCTAAAGGAATAAAAATCATGATTGCTTGCAGGTTAGAATTTGATTGCACTAATAATGTAATCGAAAATTAAGCTCTTGTGCAGGGGCTCAAGAAGGCCATTGATCTAGGTGGACAAGCAATAGAATGCTATGGAGACTCTAAAATTATAGTCAAGCAAGTTAGGAATAAAATACACTACTTATCTCCTCGTTTGGCTAATTATCAAAAGTTGGTAAGGGATCTAACCAACTCATTTTTGGCATTCAATATTAAATCAGTTCCCAGGTCACAAAATTTTGATGAAAACCTGTTAGCAAATACAGTGTCTAGACTGATCCCAACAGAAGGTCTGTCTCCTCAAACTTTTTCTATCGAATTGATGTATAGACCATTCGTTCCAGATAATGTGACTAATTGGAAAGTATTTGACGATGACCGACAGATACTCGATTTTCTCACTGTTCAGGATATGTTTCAAGACACGGCCATTGATGAAGCAGAACATGAAAAGTCTCTCACTGATTCCTCAAACGTCATCCCGAAGTCTGTGATCAATCTAGAAAATTTTTACGATTTACAGGACAAGTTCAAATCGCAAACTAATTGTAAAACTCAAAGCTCATCTTTGAATTATGAGCGGGTCAACTTAGGCATCGAACAAGAACCTTGCTTCATCAATTTGGGAGTTGATTGTACCCCTGAAGAACGTAGAGCCATCATTGCATTGTGTAAAAAATATAAGGATGTTTTCGCCTGGACGTATGACGAGTTGAAAATCTTTGACACTAGCGTCATGTTTCATAATATAACCATGAAACCAGAGGTGAAGCCATTTCAACAAAAGCTGCGGAAGATGCACCCCAATTTGGAGCCTTCTATTAAAAAGGAGGTAGAGAAGCTGCTCACTGCTCGAATTATCTTTTCGGTCAGGCATACTCAATGGACTGCTAACTTAGTACTTGTCCGTAAGAAAATCGTTGAAATTCGACTGTGTGTCGATTTCAAGAACCTGAATTGGGCTTCTGAGAAAGACAACTATCCTGTTCCACTAATGGAGCAGATTCTTTAAAAGGTAGCCGGGTCAGAGATGTTTTCCCTCTTAGATGGTTTTTCGGGGTATAACCAAGTTATGGTTTCCCCAAACGATCAATTGAAAACAGTTTTCAGGACCCCATGGGGTACTTTTTCCTACAGATGGATGCCTTTCGGGTTGATCAATGCAGGAGATACTTTTCAGAGAGCCATGGATATAGCTTTTCAAGGGTTAATGCATAATTCTATCGTGGTTTACCTTGATGATATCACTATTTACTCTAAAAAATGACATGAACATGTGTTTGCTTTGAAAGAAGTTTTTGATCGCTGTAGAAAATTCGGTATTTCTCTCAACCTGAAGAAATCTATTTTTGCAGTAACGAAAGGAAAGCTTCTGGGCTTCATTGTTTCAAAAGAAGGTATGATTATCGATCCTAAATGTACAGAGGCTATTTCAAAGATTGGTTTACCAGGCTCGCGTAAAGCAATGCAATCTTTCTTAGGTAAGATTAATTTCGTACATAGGTTTGTACCAAATTTTGCCCAGATTGTTAAACCATTACAACTTTTGGTCAAGAAAGATGTGCAGTTTACTTGGTCATAGAAACAGAGAGATGCATTTGTCCGAATTCGAAAGGCTATTGCAGAAGCTCCTTCTCTCATGTCCCCAGATTTTAATAAGGATTTCATTCTTTAAACTTTTTCCACTGACTTTTCTTATGTAGCTGTCTTAACTAAAAAGCATGACACTGATACTAAATTCCCGATTTCTTTTATGAGCTCAACATTCAAAGGTGCAGAGCTTAAATACTCACAGATTGATAAGCAATCCTATGCGGTCTATAAATCCATCAAACATTACAGACCCTACTTGCTGAAGTCTCGAACTAAAGTCATTGTTCCATATTCTGCTATCAGAAATGTCCTAATCCAGAAAGAATTGGGGGAAAAGAGGGCCCATTGGATGACCACACTACAAGAATATGATCTTGAGATCAGACCAGCTAAAATTGTAAAAGGCCAAGGCCTTTGTCTTCTTACTGCGCAATCCAATGACCTCGCACAGCAGCAGTTCAAATGGGATCATGAGGAAGAAATTCCCTCAGGAGTTGTTAATGTAATCGATGCCCCGACATCGGAATGGTACGACGATATCAGATTTTTCCTGAACCATGGGTTTGCTCCTGAAGCCCTTGATTTTAAGAAAAGAAGAGCTTTAAGACTCAAATCTGATCCTTATCCATTCATCGATCATGTTCTTTTTAGAAGAAATTATGATGGAGTATTTCTTAGATGCTTGGAAAAACATGAAACTGATGACATTTTGTTTCAATTTCATGCAGGTCCTGCTGGAGGCCATTTTTTAGGAGAGACTACAACACACAAGATTCTAAGGGCCGGATATTATTGGCCCACATTGTTTAAAGATGCTTATGCTTATGTCAGGAAGTGTGATCCGTGCCAGAAAAGCACAGGGAAGTTTAGGAAACTTGCATTTCCTTTACAACTGGTTACAATTCAGTTTCCATTCCAACAGTGGGGATTGGATTTTGTTGGGCCTATAAACCCTCCCTCATCCCTCAAACATAAGTATATCCTCACAGCCACAGACTATTTCACTAGATGGGTGGAGGCAGCTCCTCTTGAACAATGTAACGTTGTCCAAGTAATTTCTTTCCTTGATAGCCAGATCGTCACACGCTTTGGCGCTCCAGAGTACTTGGTTTTTGATAATGCATCCTACTTCTCTTCAATCGATATAACCAAATATGCCTTTGAGATGGGGATTAAGCTTAATTTTTCCGCCAATTATTATCCTCAAGGTAATGGTTTGGCTGAGTCATCGAACAAAAACCTGATAAACATTTTCAAGAAAACTGTAGCTTCTCATCACAGAGATTGGCACACACCGTTGTATAATGCATTATGGGCAGATCGAATTACCCCAAAAGCATCAATTGCAAATTCTCCATACTGTCTGGTTTATGGAAAAGAAGCCATCCTTCCCACTAATCTTACCATTCCTTCACTGCAATTGGCCCAGTCTGTCCAAGAAGATGATTCCTTCATTTGTTTTATTCCATTGACATTTTGATTGGTTTTCTTGTTTTTTTTTGGTTTTCATTAATAAAGATTCACAGTTATGGTAATGGCTTATGATCATTTTTCTTAGCAACAATTGCTTCTGAAGCTTTAGCATCGTCATCAATCTTACTTTTTGGCTTTTGATTAGAATTTGCTCTGAAGAATAAATAGTCAAATAAGTGCAGTTCCTTTGGATACTTTTCACTTTGATCATTATCTTTCACCATGCTTTATTTGTGTAATTGAGGTACGGAGGATGGTCATCATTTCTCTATCTGGTGTTTCATGGTTGAACGACATATCATAATAACCTGACTAGTTCTGATTGCTCATGGGTCCTTTTATGTTCACTTTGAATATGAAATTTGTTTAAAATTATAAGTTACAAGGTGGGTGGTCTTGTTATCAAGCCAGCCCATTAGGTTCATAAGTGTTTAAAGTGGAATGACATCTTCACATCAAGCCACCACACTTGGAAGATGACTTTCAGTTCTACTAGAAGGTGGAAGATCCTATCACAGGTCGGTCCATTCATGATCCACAAAACACTGGTGAGTAACGTTATCACTATATGGTCACCAAGCCATGGTAATGCCTTGTAGCTTATGCCAAAATAAATTGTTTCCTTTTTGCAAGATTTTGTTATATACGAGAAGAGGGGGGTCTTATCACAAGCCAGCCCTGCTATGATCATGGGTTTGACCTTGGACTGGAATTATCACTATGTGGTCACCAATCCATGATAATTTCTTTTGGTCTTACAACCAGAAGGCAAGGAGTCTCGTCATCGAGCTAGCTTGACCAGTTTCTGGATCAGGCCTGTGAATGGCACTGTTTCATCTGATCACGAAGTCAGTGTAGTGGTATTGTATTAACAAGGTTTTATATCTTTTAATATAAAAAATAAAATAAAAAAAGACAAGATAAAAGATAAAGGAATCCATAGAGGATAGCTGAATATACATATAATTAATAAACCAAGGGGATCTGTAATTAGGTAATCCATGAGCATTTCTAAGATTGTGCCTAGGTTCAACACAAGCTAGTTTTCAATGATTACATCATGGTAAAGATTTGGTATTACTCTCTAAATCTCCTTATCGAATGAGTGCTATCTTTAAAATGGTCATTGTTGAGATCTATCCATTTTCATGTACATTGCTTGTTAACTATTATCTTTTGAGTATCTTCTATGAATTGAGTTTCAAGAAATTGGTTGATTGACATGTTGTCTTTAGTTGGATTTGATTGCAAAGATAACTGGTTCTTCCCAGCCAGTTGCCATTTTTTATGGCCACAACAGATCCCATGCTTAGCCAAGCATGGGATCCCCCCCCCCAATTTTAATAAATGCAAAGGTATTTGGGTGAGTAATCTTGAAAATTCTGGATTTTGATTTTACCTCTAAAATTCTTCACCCATGCTTTTGATCTACTTGTTTGTAATGGTTTGATCATTTCTTCCAAAAGTGTTTTGGTCTGAAAGGAGCCAAAATTTTGAGTATTTTGTTGACTGTTATCTTCATCCCGAAACCTGACATTTGGAGAGCACGAAACCTGCAACCTAACAGATGTGGGTTGCGGGACTCTTGTTTTATGTTTTGATTTTGATGATTCCGAATTCCGCAACCCGACGGTTGCGGGTTACGGAGTCATTCTTTAATAAATTTAAAAAATAATAATAATAATTACTCCAAACCTCGCAATGGCGGCATTCGGCTTTCGGGATTGTGATTTTTGTTTATTTGGTGTGTGCTCCCGAAACCCGCAAACCGTAGTTTCGGAAAGCAGCTTTCGGGATGGTTACTTTTCGTCACAGATTTACATTTCTGAAGCCTGCCACCCGCACAGTCAGTTTTAGGCTTTCAAAAATCCTTTTATTTCCGTTTGCAGACCTGCAACCCGCAAATCAGCACTTTCGGGTTTTGGCTTGCGGGATCTTTGAATAAGAACTTCCTGCAAATGTTTTGAACCTGATTCCACATTCCGCTCCGGTTAATCTCATCCATCCTTCTGTTATAATCTTGCGGTCATGTTGATTTTGGGCAGTCAGTCAAGTCAGGCATTCCATTTTGTCTTTTGAAAGCTGGTTCTACCAAATTATCATTTTTTGTGCAATCCATGACATCAAACACTAATACCAGTCTATCGGTTAGTTGATGTTGGATGGACGCCATTTTTTTTCTGCCTTAAGTCTGCCATGTCTGGACTCGAGTTTTGACATCTTGTCATCTTATGTCCCATTTCTTAATGATCGGATTTGTTATGTGCGAAGACTTGATAGCCTGTGTACTAGAACTCTTAGTCGAGACCGTTTTGCACATCAACTTTGTGACCATAATCTTTGTCTCCATTATTCATCACCAGTCATAATTATTGATAGGAGATGGATTATAACGATGTGATCGTAAAGCAGTTCGAAATCATGCAAGCAGTAATTGAACTCGTACTTCGCATAGGATTTGATCCGACTAGCACATACCTCAGTTTTTGTCATTACAATTGAAGTAATTACAATTAATTGATTGGATAAATTTAATCATTGCAGATCGCCCCGCCTAATTATCATCAACCTGCTTGCTAGCCTTTAAATAACAATTAACATAAAAGTTCCAACTCATCCATTGCCTTCTGAAACAGGAAACACTCTGTTTGGCATTTTTCGTACATCCTTCTATCCAAGACTCATTCAGAATGAGCAATATTCATGCAGATGGTGAATTTTCTAATGTTCATATTGAAAATGAAGAGCTCTACCCCTTTTTATATCAAGAAATGTTGTCACCATCGTTTGATGCAGGTGTTCCTGATCTTAGCAGTGGTAGTAGTGAAGGAGACTTCGAAACTTTGTCTACTTACATTCACAACCTCAAGAAGCAAAGGAAGGGAATTTTGGAGGGATCAACTAATCTTGATACTGATGTTATACAGGACTTTATAATCAATGAAGAACCTAGCGTGCCGGCTACCATTCCTGAAGTAAATCCTTTAATAGATTTCTCTGTTTTTGATAGTAGGTTCTCCGACCCTGAATTTCCTACCGCGGATGCTTTGCAAGCTACACCACCTATCGCTGCTAGTGAGAAATCTATGATTAAATTTCTATGGTGCCACAAAACCTTATCAGATTAAAGAAAAAGTCTTTCTTTTGTGAAAGGTGGTGGAAAATCTTTTTAGCTTAAAAGTAGCAAGATTTCTTGGATCGATGGTTAGATCCAATTTTGTAGAATTTCTCCTTTTGGAACTCTGATGTAAATTTAGTATAAAAGGAGGAATGTTCCCCTTAGTAAAGGGTTGGGAATTTTGTAATTGCAATTCAGTGGGAGTTTGGACTGAAGATACTCTGTTTATCAGAGTCATTGTAATTTTTGTACAAGACTTCTCTATTCAGGAAAGTTATCTTTTAATTCACCTCCTATTGTTCTTCAAATTTCTTTGGGAATTGTTGAGTTCATTTTTCAAATTCGTCATCAGTTATGTGTTTAATCCTTTGCAGGACATTCATTAAAGCATAAGATCTCTCATATTAATTTCTCTGTATGTTTGGATTATGCTCAAAATTGTTTTATTGAATTTCTTTAATTGAACGTTTTTTTTTACTTTTATATTTCTGCAAATGATTCGATGCAAATAAACATGTATAATCATACGTTAATTTTTCAATTAACACAATGATTACAAATCAGGTATTTGAATAAGCTTAAACATTTTAAAGAATTGTCACTTAATTTCTTAATTGATAAAACTTTAAATTAACAAGTGAAGAACTCGAAAACATTTCTATTCAAGGAGCTTACTACTTGTTCATCACACTTCAATTCTAATCTGCACAACATCATTCTCCTTTTAGGTCATATATGACTTAGAATAGGTTCTTTCCTTAGGTAGGTTAAGATAGGTTCATTAGTCATCTTTTATACTCCATTTTCTATTATAGTAAAACTGATCTTTCAAGATCAAATCTTTTACTCATAGAGTGTCAGTGGAGGCCAAATATCCGTGGGTGATTACCACACCAAACAGCTCGAGGATAGAATTGCCCTTGCGTAGGGTCCTTCGAAGCCTTTGGCTGGGTTTTCATCCCCTGTTGTGTGCCTTGGAACCCATTCCAGCGCCTCGCACTTACCCTGCACCCCCGAGGCCTCAACATGCTTCAAATCCTTTAACGAGTCTGAAATAACAAGTATACTCGACAATCTTGTTTGATTTTGAAAAAGTCTAACAAGGGCTTAAAAAAGACTTTATAAAAATCTTTTTCGTAAAGGTTTAACGAGCCTGAAAAAGTAAACTCGTGACCTCCTTACTATTTTTAATGAGCTCAAAGGAGATATGGAAGAATGCTCATAATGAGAGCAGACGAGTGCCAGGGACATGCGAGACTAGTTCCAAGCGCATGGGACAAAGCTATGCATAATGCAAGGAACATGAGCAAGATAAGGACACTCAGGAGGTGTCTGCGAATTCAGATGGCACAAGGTTCAAATGCATCATAACAATGGGGAGGCCTAAACCTATATTCAAGGTTCCGAATATGCCTGCCATGAACAAAGCAAATGTCGAAAAGGACTAGTAAACGAGTATAAGTCCAGCTAAAAATCTTGTCTCCAAGAAACATAAGTACCAAGATCATCTCCAAAACATATGTAAACAACAATATGATACAAGTCACTGCAGTAGAAACATTTTCAACTTCACTATTGTTAACCTCAGACATAAAGTAGGTAGAGCTAACCACTGAAGGTGCCATAGTACCAATACCTGAGAGATCAAAATGAAGAGCAAAGCTAAAGGATGTGAAGGAATCTGAAGTGGAAAATTCATCATCATAGGATTTGGAAATTCTAGAAGTAGAATCGAACTCATCAGGATCATCGATTTGCAGATCTATAGGAGAGCTCAAAGACTCATCAGGCTCAAATGTCAAATCAAGGCTGGACTAGACTGTGAATGGGTCCAAATTCAAATGGATGGCAGGTTGTATTATAGACTCATCTTGTTCAATAAGATCAAAGGTAGGAGGGGAATGAGATCTACAATAAAGATCCCCCTCACGGCTTGTCATCACCAATCATGGCCTCAATAAAAACTCCATATGAAGGTAAAATACCGTCGAGCAAACCATGTGAACAAGATAGGTCGACTGCACACGCGGGCAGCATAACAGGATCTTCCTCTACTGTCCATGAAGAAGAGAGATCCGAATCTACAATGGCTAGTTGAACATGATGAGCAATCTTGACTGCAGACAAGGGCATATCCATCCCAATGTGTGAAACGTCTCCAGATGGGGAACTCATGGAAGGTGGATCCCACAGATCACTAAAGTATGATGTCCGAAAAAGTACATGATTTAACGAGGAAGGAGCATCATCGAAGATGGTTCCTATGAAGGATATTGGTGCAGGGAGGTTGAAATATACCATCAATGAAGGATACATTCCAACACCCATATTCCCAGTTGCTGGCTGAGAATGAGTAACCTGCAAGACTATGGATCCGATGGATGTTGTGGAACGGGAGTTAACGTAATCCAGCTGATCGATGGTCACAATATTTCCTTCATGAGGAAAGTAGATAACTCTGAATACAGTAGGCATGACAGCTTTCATGGCATACATCCAATTTCGACTGAGTAAAAGGTTGTAGTCGATGGGTGCATCAACCACCTCGACTTCAATAGGCACAGACTTACCTCCCAAGGAGACAACAAGGGAAGGGATAATTCCATGCGGCATAAACGATCTACCATCAAATGCAGTGAGTGTAGTTCTAGACGCGAGTAGAGGAGGAGAGCCAAGAGCTTTCCAACAAGTTAACGACATTACTAACACGGAAGCACCTTCATCAACCATAGTATGTTTGACGAAGCTCTGAAGGCAAACCACCTAGATTTGAAAAACCACATGGTAAGGTAAGCGAGGCTGGACATCAGTAGTATCGAACTTGATAACACTAGGATTTCCCCCATCCTGAACTCCTAATGCACTCAAAAGAGCATGCTTCTGAGAAGGACAGGCTTGCAAAACTTCAAGAGCCGACATGGCACATGGAGTTTGGCCCAAATCTTCTACGATGGAGTAGTTGTGGGCAGCTCGAGCATTAGGATTATGCGTAGAGCGCTTGAGAACACCTTTCGGTATCCGCATCATAATGGAGGACTTCTCAATATGCAAGGAATTGTCAGGAGGAGGGGGAGGCTCACTCCCCAAATTAGGTTGTGGTGCACCATAATCGCGCTGACGAGTAGCAACACAAACCTTCGACTGAACCATATTCACACATCCATAACCACTAGTATTGGAAGAAGACGTTCTCGTTTCATTAGTACCATAACCAGTTGTGGGAGCATGTGAAGCCATGTTTTGATGATGAGGAAGGGGATCCTTCAACACAGCTGGGCTCTGTGCCAAATGCTTCGATGCTTCTTCAATTCAAGGACATAAGTGAGTGAGATGATCCTCCCCACAAATATTGCAAGGTAATTTCACCTTACACCTAGGTTTTACGATCCTCGCCAGCATTACCGCCTTCCCTAGGAGGGTTGGCATTCTCTTTACGAGGCGTATTACAATTTCTATTGTTACTACTTCCATTGTTTCCACCCCTACAATTATTTCTCCCCTTTTTCTTACCACCAAGTTGCTGGTTACCCGACGGTTTCGTTGATTGCACATTGTGTACATCAAATGACGGAGTGGAAATGGACAAGGTGTGAACCTGTCCGGGAGTAGACTGGTTTAGAGACAAATTTTGCATTTGATTAGCTACCAAGTCTATAGGGAGAGTGCATGTGGACCCCATGATTCCATCAGCATGTGGTCCAAGAACTGACATGGGATCATGTCTTGTTCTCGGTGCATCAGGAATAATGTCATACAAAATGCCAGACTGAGAATAAAGTAGATCTAACTACTGGAATTTCAAGATAGCTTGTTCCTCGGTCACAATGCGAGACATCAAAACATCCTTAGCAATGTAAGGGAGTAGAGACTTGAGGAACCATTCCAACAGGAACTCTGGAGGAATGTTGGCTTTCACTAATCTCTTCTGTCGACGCCACTCTTGAACGTGGTCAGAAATATGTGTGGCCTTATTCTGACGGAAGGTGGACAACAAATCAGTACCAGTATCATAACGAATTGGCAACTGGAAATGGTCTAAGAAAACCAAAGAAATCTCGTTGAATCCCCTATAGGTGTTTCCAGGAAACTTCACATACCACTTCGCGGCTGCCCCCGTGAGGGTGCGTTGAAATAGTCGTAATCTAATGGAATCATGATTCAAAGAGTTGGAGAAGCACCAAAGGTGAAACGTTGTGACATGATCGCCCAGATCCTCACTGCCCTTCCCTTCAAACTTTGGAATGTCCGAAGGAAGCTTGGTAGGGACCGGGGGCCAAGTAGGGTTGTGACACACCAGATCATTCATGAGCTTCAAAAGATCTGGGAGATTCAAGCGTGCAAGGAATGGGAGCTGAGGCTGGAAAGCTTGATTATAAGCCCCCATAAAAGGTTGGTTAAACGGAACTGTGTTATAAGATGGACCAAAAGCTTGACCATGAGGATTAAACTACTGATGATAAGGACCTGACGGACCATAAGCTTTCCCATGGCCATAGGATTGATAACCTCCTCCTACCTGACCCATTTGAGAGTAAGCATGTATATGCGTGTTTTGGGTACCATATTGGGGTGGTGGGTGATACTGGTGGCCAGCACCGACTGTGTTGTAGTAAGGGTTTCCACCATGAGTATGGGGCATGTATGTACTATTCATAGCTGGAACCGTGTTGTAATGACTGTAATGGTATGGTATGTTCCCACCCCCAGCATTAGGATTAGATTGAGCAGTCATGTGGTGACCAAAAGCATGAGAAGTATTCCCAGCCCCAACATTGGTGTTACTAGTAGTAGGGATGGTGGCGTGATGTCCATGTGGATAGGATATATTCCCACCCCCTACATTAGCATTACTAGTGGTGGTAGTGGACGCAAAAGTGTGCGGTATATGTCCACCCCCATGGTTGGGAGGAGCATTAACATCCGTAAAAGTAGTCCTGGGTTGACGAGTAGCGGCACGTGTATTAGGTGGTGGATGGCGAGTCGAGTTTCGAACAACATTCCTATTAGGTTGGGAAATCCTAGGAGGTGGTCGTCTTCCAATATTAGCATTATTAGGAGGAACATGACCAGTCCCCATACTATGTGTGTGGGTTGACAACATAGTGCCCCCAGTGGGTATAGTTTGGCTAACACCATGACTGGTGCCAGCGTGACTACCAAACATAGCGGAAGGTTCGACAGTACTATGACTAGGCATACCAAAAGAGAGTGTGGTTGGGTTGATCGTAGGGCTAGTGTCGTCATGTAACTCTGGCATTTCGTATCTATAACTGCGTCGAAACGAAGGAATGAACGTGTCGTCTTATTCTTCGTCCTCGGGTAAGTCGGGCATTCCGTAAAGATAATTATCCGGATTCGAAGGATCAAACAGATCTCGTTCAAGTGGATTAAGCCAAATAGAACCAGGTTGAGTCTCAGGTGGATCACCTCCCCACTCCTCACAAGGAGTATGGGGATCGGAAGTGTGGTCAACTCTACCTGATGGAGTCAAAGGTTTTTCCTCAGTGTCGGAATGTGGAGCAGTCATAATTTTTTGGATGTAAGTCTTGTAAGAGTCTGAAGACTCAGAGGGAGCCCTCCAGCGTCCTCTATCAACACGATGTGAAATATTGACAGGCCCTAGGCCGACCAACCGACGGGATTGGCAAAGAGTAGGGCTCCGCGCCATGATATCTCCAAAGAGAAAATAATCAAAACGTCCCCAAAAGGCCAACTATCGATCAAAAAATAGTAAATCAAAAGCACACACCTAGAGAAACTACAGCCAAGAGCTGACAAACAGAGTGGCTAAATGATCTCCCGACACTAGAGCCGGTATGTCTCGCCTAGGAGAGGCTTGAGAATCCCAAACTATAGCCGGAGGTAACAGAATCAGTTATAGAGACACCCAGGCTTCACTGCGTGTACAGGGTCAAGTCCACTGCACAAACACAACTATGTTGTCAAATCCCTATATGACTCAGGACACAAACAACATAACCACTACAAGTACCCTATGCGATACCTAGGTAAGGAAACTATGGTCACCGCAATATAACCAATGCTCAGGGGGACAATCGCAGGTGCGACCCATCGTATGGGCAGGGTAGCTAAGCTTGAAGCACAAGAGGATGAACCTCCGGTACCCCCAGATACAAAAAAATCCTTGATATATCTCCCACGTTCAATCGGTATCAGAGGGATATCTCCTCAACTAACCTCCCATGACCTCGTGCTTAGCTCTGGATTGAGTAGAGCTTCCTGAGAACACTGATCTATATCATGGATTCCTCCACTCCCTGGTCAGGAACCTAATGTTTCGTCTAGTAGTCTTGGATTGTTTACTCACAATGATATATTCCAAGACTCTAAACATATGCTAGTTGGTGTACCCTATAAATAAAATAAGTCTAATCAATTTTAAGATTAAGCATTAATTTTAGTGGTTGTGGTTACTCAAGGGATATGATCGTGAAACTAGTGATGTGTAGACTCAATAGTATGCAAAATCGTCCAATCCTAGACTCATCTATCTGTTAATATTTAATATGCTAAGATAGAAAATAGCAGCATTACATTCCATTTCACAATAATAGCATATATAGGATCACTGAAGAAACAACAAGCACAGCATAAACACAAGAGACAGAGATTTATCCTGGGAAACCCTCATGGGGTAGAAAACCCAGCAAAGCTTCCTCAATATAGATGACCAACAATATACAAAGATGAAACCCTGAGACATGATCTCCTTCTCCACAATAGCAGACCTCTCCTCCACAAGTGCGCTATCCTCAAATGAGTGTGTGTGTATAATGAGGAACACACCTCCTCTATTTATACACTACTCTGATATGTATTTTACACAAGTACACGTAGGCTCGTATTTAACCAATGGGTTAAATACCCCAGTACAACTGACTGGGCCGACCCCTCTAGGGTGGTCTAATAACCCTTTGACCCACATAACACATACAGGGCCGAACCCCACTAGGGAATTCTAATAACCCGAGTTACCACATTTCGACGGAGGAATAAACATCTCCGGATATACAATAAGATCTTCACGGAGGAATGAAACATCTCCAGAATAATAAAGTACAAATATAATATTCTTTGAAGTTACAATATCTCAACACTCCCCCTTAACGAGAAGGATATTATAACAACATCTGCACGAGCAAGGAGTCATCAACATCATACATGATACATCTATAAATCATTGGAAGCTTTCTCAACATCATCAGTAACTCAAGTAGTTACTGGAACATCTTCAATACTGGAACATCGACATCTTCAGTATTGAGTCTTTATCTTCTGTAGCACTTGAACAGCTACAACAATATCATCATCTGGATCCTCATGATTATCGTCATCACACGATCATCAGCATCGTCATCTCACGATCATCAGCATTGTCATCACACGATCATTGGCATCGTCATCTCATGATCATCAGCATCATCATCACACGATCATCAGCATCGTCATCACACGATCATCAGCATCGTCATCACATGATCATCAGCATCATCATCACATGATCATCAGCATCGTCATCACACGATGATCAGCATCGTCATCACATGATCATCAGCATCGTCATCACACGATCATCAGCATCGTCATCACACGATTATCAGCATCGTCATCACACGATCATCAGCATCGTCATCTCACGATCATCAGCATCGTCATCACACGATCATTAGCATCGTCATCACACGATTATCGGCATCGTCATCACACAATTATCAGCATCATCATCACACGATCATCAGGATCGTCATCTCACGATCATCAGTATCGTCATCACACGATCATCAGCATCGTCATCTCACAATCATCAGCATCGTCATCACACGATCATCAGCATCGTCATCACACGATCATCAGCATCGTCATCAATACAGGTATCCATAACAATACAAGTATCCACATCATTAGTACAAGTATTCATGCCAATACAAGTATACATATCATCAATACAAGTATCCATACTGATACAAGTAACCATGTCATCAATACATGTATCCTACCGATACAAGTAACCACATCATCAATACAAGTATCCATACCGATACAAGTAACCACATCATCAATACAAGTATCCTACCGATACAAGTAACAACATCATCAATACAAGTATCCTACCGATACAAGTAACCACATCATCAATACAAGTATCCTACCGATACAAGTAACCACATCATCAATACAAGTATCCTACCGATACAAGTAACCACATCATCAATACAAGTATCCTACTGATACAAGTAACCACATCATCAATACAAGTATCCTACTGATACAAGTAACCACATCATCACTTTCTCGGAGACCATTCGTCTATGGATCAATTCAGGGACCAAAGTCCGGGGATGATACAATCCCCACTTCTCGGAGACCACACGTCTACGGATCAATTCAGGGACCGAAGTCCAGGGATGATACAATCCCCACTTCTCGGAGACCACACGTCTACGGATCAATTCAGGGACTGAAGTGCAGGGATGATACAATCCCCACTTCTCGGAGACCACACGTCTACGGATCAATTCAGGGACCGAAGTCCGGGGATGATACAATCCCCACTTCTCGGAGACCATACGTCTACGGATCAATTCAGGGACCGAAGTCCGGGGATGATACAATCCCCACTTCTCGGAGACCACACGTCTACGGATCAATTCAGGGACCGAAGTCTGGGGATGATACAATCCCCACTTCTCGGAGACCACACGTCTACGGATCAATTCAGGGACCGAAGTCCGGGGATGATACAATCCCCACTTCTCGGAGACCACACGTCTACGGATCAATTCAGGGACCGAAGTCTGGGGATGATACAATCCCCACTTCTCGGAGACCACACGTCTACGGATCAATTCAGGGACCGAAGTCCGGGGATTATACAATCCCCACTTCTCGGAGACCACACGTCTACGGATCAATTCAGGGACCGAAGTCCGGGGATGATACAATCCCCACTTCTCGGAGACCATACGTCTACGGCTCTCTTTAGGACTGAAAGTCCAGGGATGATCCAATCCCCTCAACTGTCCACTAAGGACTTCATTCTCGGAGACCTCACGTCTACGGCTCTCTTTAGGACTGAAAGTCCAGGGATGATCCAATCCCCTCAACTGTCCACTAAGGACTTCATTCTCGGAGACCTCACATCTACGGCTCTCTTTAGGACTGAAAGTCCAGGGATGATCCAATCCCCTCAACTGTCCACTAAGGACTTCATTCTCGGAGACCTCACGTCTACGGCTCTCTTTAGGACTGAAAGTCCAGGGATGATCCAATCCCCTCAACTATCCACTAAGGACTTCATTCTCGGAGACCTCACGTCTACGGCTCTATTTAGGACTGAAAGTCCAGGGATGATCCAATCCCCTCAACTGTCCACTGAGGACTTCATTCTCGGAGACCTCACGTCTACGGTTCTCTTTAGGATTGAAAGTCCAGGGATGATCCAATCCCTCTTCTTTCTTGAAGACACCTGTCTACGGCTCACTTTAGAACATGTGTTCAAGGATGATACAATCCCTCTTCTTTCTCGTCAATACATCTCATCATCAAAAGCATGTATTCTCATCAATACATCTATCATCAAAAGCATGTATAAGTAAAACTAAGTATTCTAAGTATAAGAGTCCTAAATCTAAATATTTCTAAGTATCTAGGTGTAGAGAACAGGTTACCTCATCATCGACCTTGTTGTTCGATGAGACAATCTCATCATCAATGACTATACTACTCCCCCTTTCGAGGAGGGTCCTTTTGAACTACACCAAGCTTGTCTTGGAAGTATTCAAATTTCACCCAAGACAGAAGTTTGGTAACTTCTTCACTTGAGGTAGAGGTTTGGTTAGTACAACGGTAACCTGTTACAAATTCAAACTTTATAGTTCCTTTCTGTGTCATATCTTGTTAGTTCCCTATGTTCTTTGACTTATCATGGAACACTAGAATCTATGTCATCCTGATACAACTCTATTTATCACATAGGATCACAGTTGGTTCTAAGTCAAACAATCCTGAATCCAAACTTCTTCACAACAAGTAGAGCAAGCAGCCATATATTCCTCTTGTGCTGAGAACCACACTAGACTGCTTCCAGCTAAACCATGAGATCATGGATAATCCCAAACAATAACATCCTCTCGATGTGTTCTTCCTGTCTTCCCAAACAGCATCTGAGTAGCCATCTGAAGTCATGATCTCCAAGATAGCATAGATCAAAGTCTATCGTATCCTTTATGTGCCTTATCACATGCTTTGCAACTATCGGGTGAACACATCTAGTTTCCACTAGATACTGACTCAAGGTGTTCACAACAAAGCATATATCTAACCTAGTATATGTTAGATACATCAATGACCCAATAATTTGACTGTACAGAGTTATATCCACTAACTCTGATGAGTAATCTCCTAACAGCTTCAAGTTGGAATCCATAAGAGTGGCCATTCCAACATATCAAGATTTCTCAGCATACTTTCTTTGGTTGAGAGAGATTCCTTCTGAGACTTTCCATACTTTTAGACCTAGAAAGTAATGCATCAATCTGAGATCTTTCAATTTCATTTCTGCAGCCATCTATATGTGCCATCTCTCATCAGATGGGTCTACTGATATGAGCCTCAACATCATTCGAACTTTGTGGTGAGTTCCTTCTTGCATCCATGTCATATGTGTATAGAAGCCATATTCAACCTTGTAGCAAAGGTTGAGATCCACATCACCCATGGTGATCATTAAGCTCTTCAATTGATTATCGATCTTGGGAACCCATATAGAACCTGATTCACACTTCTTCTTTAATTACACCATTAAGAGAATGGTCTTAACTTAGTCACTTGGAGCAAACATCTCATCATGAGCCTTCTATATTTTGTTTGATTTGTAAATCTTTTGTTGAACATCCATCACTTGGTGTTCATCATTCTTCATGATCTTTCCTACAAATCAAGATTATGATTAGTAATATTTCATAATCATCAAATCACATTGACATGATAACCTATTATGCATACAGATATCATTTACAAAGTTATGCAACTAATTTGAACAATACTTTGGCACAACACTTTCCCATATCTTGTATGCATACAGTGGCTAGCTAGATACCTTCCATCTCTACCAGAACATACTATCGAGAGTGTGCACAGCTCTCAGCATGTCAGCAAAGAGGTTTCATTCTAGACAAGCAACAATGGAATGTTTGTCCAACTTACCAATCAAATGCATACTGTTCAATGCTCTATGAATGTTTACACTCAGCATCATATATTCTAGGAATACAAATATGCATACAACCTATTTCAGGCAATATCATTACTATTTCAAATAACAACTCAAATACTTATCTTTTATGTTTGTGTGGTTGCCTCCCGCTTGATCTTCTGTATGTCTTTTGAACTTCTATTCATTCTGTACCACTGTGCATGCTCAAGAGTCATCCTCATGATCTCATACACAAACATACACTCATTAGTATATTCTAAATGCTATCAAAACATTATAGTTTTAAATAATCTTGAAGATGTATAGTCATGATTATAGATAATAAACATTAGTATTCAAGATTTCAGGGAAGTCTTCTTTTACTCATGCATATCATCAATCAAGATAAAAGACATAATATGCATAATCCCTTGATTACTAACTTTATGAATAAGCATAACCAATCATACCAAGTATACTTATATAAGAGATCCTAACACAAGGTAAGATTCATGGGAAACATACCTGGATTAGTATACCTACTTAGTTATGTACAACATACCTAAACAATCTCTTCAATGATTTAGAGATCCTGAGCTAGAACCTGAATGTCTCACAGGTTAAGAATAATGTAACAAAGTCATACATACCTCGTAAGTAGAACAAAAATTATGGATGAGTCTTTGTCTTCATGTTTTCATGGTCATGGAACCTGATTTGTCTTTTGTGATGTACCTGTATCTTGTTAGCAGACAACATCAACCTCACACAACATCATAATGCATTAGTACAATCATATAGCCCTAATCAATGAATGTCTTTGATCATTCACATGCATTCATACTGTTACTAGGGTGATAAGACAATTCTAACATTAATCAAGATTGTACTAATAAATAATATGAAGACAAACACATCATGAACTTAATCAAGAATTAGATTTCAAGACATACCTGAGCCTCCTTAAGTCATACCTGTCGAGACTTCTTGTAGTCTTCTTATGTAAGGCTTTAGCCTCAACTCCCACTGAAACTTGATTTGGAGCTTGATTAGGGTTTGCTAGAGAAACCCTAAAAATTCAATATTTGACTTTCACACTTCTGAATGGATGAAAGAATATGTCTTGTTGAGCTGATCAAACTAGCATACTTCAATTTTGGAATTTCCAAAATTTGACTCCTCAAAATTGCCTTTGAAACTTCTGGATCTTCTGGACAGGATCCCGAACTAGGGTTTGATGAAGCCCACCCTTCTGCTCAATGAAAAGGTTTGATCCAAGGCTCTAAATTCTTATTTTTCTGAGGAGCTTCCAGCCGTGGTTACAGGCTTCAAAAATTCCAACTTTGCTGAAGCCCTAATTTTCCATCTTTCCGATCAAGATCCCGAGCTAGGTTTTAATCAAGCCCAGTCTTCTACCCAACCAAAAAATTCAATCTTGGTCTCTAAATTTCAATTTTCCTGAGTATCATTCAGCCATGGATTCCGATTCCAAGAATTCTAACTTTCTCCGAAACCCTAAATTCCGGAAGCCATGAATAAAGGTCCTCCAAAAATAATTCTGTTTTGACATAAATATGTACCTGATTGTTTCTGCTATAACTCTGAAATTTTTGCTCCACAGGGTCTGAAAATGTTTTCTGCAATAGCCTAACCTGTCATCTTTCCATCCTGATAGTTTTGACCTCAATTGGATTTTCTGAGAGAGAGTTATTCCAAGTGTCGCAACGTGACCTGTTTATGGGATAAAACAAGAGAGCGAACTTGTACGGTGTGCCACGTGTCACTGTTTGAACTTCGGCCTTTGAAAAATTTTTTTGGGATAGCTCTCCTTGTTATATTTCCATATTGATAGGTCTGACCTCAATTGGACTCTCTGAGAGAGAGTTATGCCAAGTGTCGTAACGTGACCTGTTTATGGGATAAAACAGGAGAGCGAACTTGTATGGCGTGCCACATGTCACTGGTTCACCTTCGACCTCTAAAAAGGTTTCCTGAGCTAGTACAGTCTGTGTGCTACCTGTCACTTTTTACGAAATTTCATTTGGAGCTTCCTATCCCAAGTTATGACCTTTTTTCCAAGGTCACCTGATTTTGACTGAGATATGGAAGAGGCAGAAACCCTAACTTGTACTGATCATAACTCATAAAGTACAATGAATCTGAGGGTGCCCTTTGGACACAAGGTACCTGGGGATGTTATCTTCGACCTGTAAACTTTTCATACCCTGAACATTCGCAGAAATGTATTTATAGTGAAAGTTCCACGATGACTATTTTTTGCTATGTAAAACCCTAACCTTCAAATTGTCGTAAGTAAAGCAAGTGTCGTAAGTGCCATACCTTGTCTTCCTTCAGGTTAGCTCTGATACCATGTTAATATTTAATATGCTAAGACAGAAAATAGCAGCATTACATTCCATTTCACAATAATAGCATATATAGGATCACTGAAGAAACACAAGCACAGCATAAACACAAGAGACAGAGATTTATCCTGGGAAACCGTCATGGGGTAGAAAACCCAGCAAAGCTTCCTCAATATAGATGACCAGCAATATACAAAGATGAAACCCTGAGACATGATCTCCTTCTCCACAATAGCAGACCTCTCCTCCACAAGTGCGCTATCCTCAAATGAGTGTGTGTGTATAATGAGGAACACACCTCCTCTATTTATACACTACTCTGATATGTATTTTACACAAGTACACGTAGGCTCGTATTTAACCAATGGGTTAAATACCCCACTACAACTGACTGGGCCGACCCCTCTAGGGTGGTCTAATAACCCTTTGACCCACATAACACATACAGGGCCGACCCCCACTAGGGAAGTCTAATAACCCGAGTTACCACATTCCGACGGAGGAATAAACATCTCCGGATATACAATAACATCTTCACGGAGGAATGAAACATCTCTGGAATAATAAAGTACAAATATAATATTCTTTGAAGTTACAATATCTCAACGCTATCCAATAAAACAATGTCACTAATATGCAAAATCAACCAACAATTACGAAATAAAGATGCAATCTTTTATCTTTTCGATACACAAGCAGAACCTAAATGAAGGAAACAAGCACTCAATGCAAGATGCAGTATGTATGAAAGTAAAATATTTTTGTATTTTCTCTTATAAACAAGAAGGAAAATGAAAAAAACTAGATGTATATTTTTGTATTTTTTCAATATAGATGGAATGAAAAAATGCAAGCAAAATCCTACTATTCAGTCACTGAAGTGCCGAGAAGATCACTAAGACAACCCAGTAGATCCTAAATAGCAAGACTCAGCCAAAGGAATGAGCTCAAAAGGAAAAAACCAAGAGGCTAAATCCAAAGATGGGTAAGAAACCAAGAAGGCTCAACCAAGAGAAATAAAGAGTTATGGTCACAACCACGGCATGAAACAGTCAAGAAAGAGGCCAACAAAGACTCAGGAACCACCAAATCCAACCCAGCAACAACCAATAGCCATAAACCAACAAAAGCCGAAGTTGTACACTACTGTCGAAGGAATACCTGTGGGTACCCTTGAGCAGTAGAGCAAACAGAGGCGGGTATACGTGAGCTGAGCTAAGCTAGCTTGTGGGTGGGGAAAGGCAAATGGGCAAATAAAGAATCCAAGGGCTCAAAAAAAGCAAGTTTTCTATGGTGTATCTTAACGGCCAATCAGTGACATAGAGCTTCGATAAACAACAACTCTAATTATGGACTAATGCTCAAAAAATTTCCCAAACATGGATGTTTTCCCTAGCGGAATCACCATTTCTGTATTGGAGAAAACTCACTATGGCTTGGGAATACCACAACAGACAGATGACTACCAGAAATCAACTCAATTCTCAAAACAATGCTATTATAAATGACAATGTTAAGATAATGGAGAAATGTAACCAACCTCGATCCAAACGTTTTATGTAGATCCCCGTTGGAGCTTTCAATCCATGCACTTGAAATCTGGAAATTAGTCTTGACAGCCAATATCCAACAAGCACATATAATATAAAAATGACATTAACATTATCAATAACAATGGTCCATAATATCACAAGCAAATGTAACCCAATGTATAATAAACAACATTTACAACATGATGGATGAGAATATGAGTATTTCTATTAATGAACAAGAAGAAGTACAAAGTGATACGACCACTTGCCGGCAACCAATCTGAACCAAGATCTAGATCAATCCACTTGTGCCTCCACCACTTCAATCCTCCATGAATGGCAAACTCAAACTAGAAAGGAGTTTGGAAGGTGAACATAAGGGGTTCACAACTACAAGGATCAATGAGTGCAGACTCAAGATAGGGCAAAAATCCACTAGAGTTCTCTTGTTATTCTCTTCTCCGTCCACTACAACATTTTGACCCAAAATCCGATGGCTGTATTGTCGGATTTTCGACATTTCCCTGTCGCATGTACGACACTATGTTTTTGTTTAGGCGTCGCTGGATTTTCGTCGGTTATTCGACATCGCTCCAAGCCGTCGATTCAATGATGGTTAAGCATACCGTCGGTTACCCGACGCCTCGGAGAGGTGTCGGTTAACCGATGCAAATCAAGCGACGCCTAGAACAATTTAAAAAAACAAACCGACGGCTTCTTACCATCGATCAAATGCTCCAAGGCGTCAGTTAACCGATGGCCTGTAGATGTTATAGGTGTCGGTTAACCGACAGTCTGTAGATGTTATAGGTGTCCGTTAACCGACAGTTTGTAGATGTTCTAGGTGTCGGTTAACCGTCATTCTATAGATGTTCTAGGTGTCGGTTAACCGACAGTCACTAGATGTTCGAGGGGTCGGTTAACCGACAGTCTGTAGATGTTCTAGGTGTCGGTTAACCGACAATGTTCTAGGTGTCGGTTAACCGACAGGCTGTAAACGTTTTTTTAAAAAAAAATAGCGGAGCGGATAATACATCTATCATGAAGGTTAAAGAAAATCCGTTTTCTGCTGAGATGTGATGGGTGCTACATGGTTGTCGTTGAGTGGAAGCGGAAAATGGATACCTGTACAGAAATGTACGATATCCTATTTTCCGCTGCGGTCTAGCTTAACATGTTAACTCGCAGGTCTAGGGTATTAATTTTTTAAATAATCTGGTTGCAGGGGCCAGGTTTCACAGGATCCAACGGACAAAGGAGTTCCAGGTGCTATAGCTCTCTGATATGCATGCGGGGTCCAACAATAGTACTGAGCCCAATCTATCAGGGCACTAACTAAGGAGGCTCCACCGTACATGTTACCATCAAAGACCGTTGAAAGACTGTTTCCGCCATTTCTGCTTGGAGATCAAGGTTCGATTGCTTCGGCTGCTACAAATACTAGATATACTATCAACATTTCAACTGTGAGTAACTACAGTCAGCCCTTACCCTTAGGTACACAATTTCTGAGTATTCCTCTGTTGAATTACCTGCTTTCACCATGTTTACCACTGTAAAAACCTTAGATTCCTCCGAAGACCTGATTTCTGACCGTTTCTGGGATGTATATGACCCAATTTCAAAACCCTTTGATATCATTACCAGTCACAATGACCTCAGTACTACTTCCCTTGACAATTCCGAGTTCCATACCAAATTGTACAGTACTTTGATCCCTTCTACGTTGTATCCTTTACCTAGTTGCCCGGAATTTGTATCCTTATGTGCTGAACATTTTTCAACCTCAGAGGGACTAATTATGAATTACCAGGGTGACCAAATTATCTGCAAAGTAGACCCTCAAACCCTTAGGGAAACCCTGAAATATTATGCTAATTTCGTTTCAACTTCTATCTCTTTTAATGAAGCTGAAATATCCCAGATTTACAAGAAAGTTTCTAGTGAGAATAAAGAACGAATGTATCATAAGGTTTTGTTGAAACCAGTGGAGAACCTGTCTGTTCCTTTTTCATCTAAACTTTGTTTACCAGTTATTGCTGCTGCCGTAACCCTATTAAGTCAAATTTTAGGGTCAGACACTAGTTCGGAGGTAACTAAAGCAATGTTAGGAATTTTCGTCTACCTAGATAGACCTGGAACAGCACCCCTTAGGTTTGATGAATATTTTTCCAAAGAAATGTGTTTTCAATTGTCCAATTTCTCCAAAATCTATCATTTCAGGTATCAGGCATACTTATATGCTTTGATAATTCATGCTAAGTTAGGAGCACTAGCCATTACAGACTCAGAAACCTTCAAGAAATGGCCTCCTTCTTCACCATTTTACCATGCCTGGTCTTATGCCGAATTCATGGATTTGATCGTACTTAATCTGTTCAGAGTATTTAATCCAGAGATCAGCAGAATTTCAAATGACTTGAAAGAAATCCTAAACCCTGATTTGATTGGAGATTGGTTTCTGGCAAAAAACTTCTCCCTTGTCAGAGTCTTTGGATTCACTGGATCACCATATGTGTTGCCTATATTTTTAACTACCATTGTATTTGCTTTAGAGGTAATGAGGCAAAGGATCTCTGCAGATAAAGAACATTTCACTGCCCCGTCATTGAAAAGGAGTTCATGGATAAAATATCCTATGACTGTGGGAAATTTCATTTTAAAGAAGGAAGCAGCATTTCCCATTATTGAAGAAGTTCTGAAGCGGCTTGATTTCCCTCAAGTACCACCTGTAAAATATGACCCTAAACATGTTATTTCACAAAGGAGACAGGAGTATGGCAGAGGTATATTTTAGCACAGTCAGGCTGAAACTTGGATGGGAGAGGCCAATTCTCTTATATATGATCAGATCTGGATCAGTGAGCCTTTAAAGGAGATTGTAGAGGCTAGAGATCATATAGATTTTTCACAGTCAAATACTGCACAGGGAGAAGTGGAGCAGATATCTACCAAGAAAAGGTCAGAACCAGAGGCCACAGAGATGGATACAAAGGAACCTGAGACATCTAAAAAGCAGAAAACTCCCATGGATACAGAGATCATTGATGTTGATATGATAAGGGAGCTAGTTATCACCCCTACTATTATTCAAGAAGAAGTATCACAGACCAGAGTTGAAAATACTACTGCAAAACCTAAAGAAAGCAGTAAACTACCCCCTGTACTGGTCCTGCAATACAAGAAATATAGCTATGCTGCAGCTGCTGAAGGTTAATTTCAAAACAAGCAAAGTCTCCTCAAACATTACATTGATCAGAGAAATGAGTCTGTGATGCAAGAGCAAAAAAAATTGAATCAACTCAAAGAAAAATCTGATATGAATACAACATTGATGACAGTGAGGGATTCAGCAACTAGATCTTTAAGTTCGTCCATCACTGATGATGAAAAGGCTTCTGAGATTCGTTTAGAAATGACTCAATTACCAACTCCTGACAAGATTTGGTTCCACAAACAAGCCAGTGAAGTCCTTTATGCTGACTTGACTAGGGAGACCTTGGCACATAAGAATGCAGTGCAGAAAATAAAAAAATTGGAAGCTCACCTGAAGCAGGAGAAAGCTGCAAACAAAGCATGGTCTACATAGGTGGCTTATTTACAAACTGAGCTGGCTTCATATAAAGAGTTTCCACCTGCACAAGGGGCAGAAACCCAGCCAACAGTCAAATTCAAAACTGTTAAGACAGTTAGAAGGAGGGCTAAAGCTATAAATGTTAATTTTGATACTACACCTTCACCTAATTTGGTTAATTTGCATGAAGAGATAGCTGGTTTGAATGCAAAGGTTGTGGAAGATAATGCCAAAATTCTAGTCCTTCAGGAGCAGAAAGAGGCATTGGAGAAAGAGAAAGGTAAATTGCTTCAAGAAATTGAACAATTGAAATCAAACAGGGGAAGTAGTCCTTTGTCACCAATTGACCAGATCATACATGACATTGCAGATATGTCTGTACATGAAGCTGAAATTGAGAATTTCAAGGAGAAGGTTTCAGACTTACAGGACACAATTTCTGAACTTAAACTGCAGATTGAAGAGATTAAAGCTCAGGATCCTAGAGAGCAGGAAATCATCAAGATCAAAGAAGAAAATGATAAACTGAAAGATCAGATTTATAAGTTGAAAGAGAAAACCAAGGGAGTTCTGCCACTGGAAGGTGCAAAGCATTTGCTTTGGGATGAATTGATAGCAGATATCAATGCTTTCAGGCCTCAATTGATGATTGTGGAGGATCATGAGAAGGCATTGGGAGTGGCATCCAACAAATGTAAATTAGCTGAGGAAAAGTTAATTAACAGAACTCAAGAGGTAGCTCAAAACACAATTATTTTCCTCAGTAAAGCTCCTGCTTCTGAGTTACGGGTTTTAAAGGTGAGTAACAGAACTGTTCTGTTAGTAGATGCCAGGAGGGTGTTGCAAAAATATACTCTGTTGAATTCAGTAAGAGGAAAGATGTCCCAGATTAAAAAGCAAGTGCAGGAGTTCAAGCAAGCCTTTTTACCATTGATTGGTTATGGTTTACCATCCTTTTGGGATGATGAGAATATGCTAATAGCATGGCCTGAATATAAAGAAATGTTTATTAAAGCCAGATCAGACCATAGCAAATTTAATGATATGGTAAAAGGACTTAAAGGCATGGTGGTAGTAAGCAAAATGAGGCAGGACTTTGAAATTCCATTACTTTTCAGGGAGGTTAAATCTAAATTGCTTGTCTTTACAAAAGGTCTTTTAATAGAGCTTGATGTGCTGATGGAAGAATTATCTGATGCTTCTGTTCCAAAGGATGATGCTTGGAATGAAGTATTCAGGGTGGGAGCACGAGTTCTTATACCAAGTTCAGGTCCAGGAAGTGCCAGTTAGATGTCCGTGAAGCATAAGTAAGTCAAGGTTGTCATATATTTGATACTGTTGCTAAGAACTATAAAGTTTAGATCCTGCAGAAGAAGTTTTAGGGAGTCCATGATGCTAGCTTGCTGTCTGCAGTTACTACAGTAAGCAACAGTCACACAGATACTTTATTTACAGTTGTTTTGGAAATATTCAAAGGAAGATGACAAGTTAATCAAGCGATCCTGTTCAGACAGTATGCGCATTTGAAGGCTAAAATTATCAGAAAACATCAATGATATCTCTTTCCATCCTGGAAATGAATAGGATATTGTTGATCCTAAAAGGATTATCGACCTCATAAATATTCATACAGCTATCATTTCTTTTTGTAGAGTTGGTTATGTAATAAATGGTCACTATGCCATCTGTTTTAGAAGACAGGATTTAAGCTATTTTGCTGGGACATGATCCCCATGTATGTAACTGTTTCCTAGTTTTTTTCATCTCTCCTTTGAATAGATTAACTACAAATAGACCCTACTTCGATAGGGAGAGGGTTGGTCTTTGGTCGAAGAAATTCATATTGTAAAGAAGAAAAGACTCGTGTATCTGGGATTTTGTGAACTTCAATGAAAGAACAGACATACAGGTTTTCTCATGTTTAAGATTCCTTCCAAGTTTTGTTGCAGAATGTCTTCTATGTGAAATTCATTCATCTGTGTTATTTCCTCTTCTTTACTGTTAATTTAAATCTTTGGAATTCATGTTTCCATGCTCCACAGTATTTACAGTAAATACCATTGAAAGATAAACTGTAATAGAATTCATCGTTGGTGTTCTGGTGCTCTATTATAATTTACTTTTCCCTGTCTTTCATAAGTCTTTCCTGTTTATTTAAGGAATTCATAGTCACATGCTCCTGAAAATAAACAATCACTTCTCTACCTTCTGCTATCACATTTAAAGTTTAATGATCTGTTCCAAATGCATGCAAAAGGCCTTAAACCTCTGTGACCTGATTTACTCTTTCATTTGATTTAAGCCTCAATCCTTGACTCCATTGCCCAATGTTCTTTACTCTTGAACTTTCCCAACACCTTGATCACCATTGAAAACACTTGTTACCTTGAGAATCTGGCCTTGTTTCTCCTATTCCTTGATACATTTATCATACAGTGATAAAGAGAGAGCCCTCTCTGGTTGGCTGAGTCAGACAGTCATCCTAAAGATTGGTTGTAGGTTACCTTTGGGTTTCTTGAACACAGCCTCAAGAAATTACAGAGTGATAACAACACCCATGAATTTGAGAAGAGGAAGGGGGGGGCATCTCATTTCAATCCCTTCAAACTTTGTGGGACAAATGAAGAATGATGTTCAAACAAACATGAAGAATAAGAAATTCTTACTTTGATCCCCTTCCAATTGGATGTCCAGATGGTATAATCCCAATTGCAAACATGAGAAGCTGTTGGAACTTCCCTCAAATACCTTGAAAATACACTTTTGTTACAGCTATAACTAGGAGAATATCAACAGCAGAGGTCAGGAACAACAGAGTTCTACACGCATAGCAATTGCAAGAGGAAGCATACTACACATATAGTACACATGTCATCCATTCATACCAAGCCCTTACATACATAACTACATATGACAGAATATTCAAAAGCAGGTCTCAGCTATGCATAAGTCAGTGTTATGGGCAATTTCAATCAAAGCCACCACATATATTAAATTATTAATTTAAAAATAGGACAAAAATACAAGACTTACCGTATTGTATTTCTCGATCATCACAAGTCCTCACTGGGTTTGTTGACAACATGACCTTGTGCTGGTTAACAGGATATTCTAGGGTCTTCTATACCCTGGGACAGATGAAATGGTTTAAAGAATGACAAATCACCATTATTGAGATTTGCAAGCTTCACCTTATGAACGTCTAATGACAACCCACTAATCATATTAGCAAACCAATTCCAGATTATCAGTGTGAGAACTACCATGAAATTTACCTTAGGAACTTCGTTAGTTGCAACACACTAAGACTATATAAAACCTCAATACCTCTGCTACAGGCCTGCTGTTCATCCACTGGATTTCATCTATTTCTTGGGAATGATTTACTGAACCCTTCTTTTCTACTTCACATTGAAAAATCAATAGAAAACCTAAATTAAATTGAAGGATGGGTACCTCTTCATATTTGTGGATTTGGAGCCGGATGTAGAGTTTGCAAAAGATATTGAGGTATTGATGCACAGAATGGATTCCAACGATCCTCATCCTGAGACTTTGAATATCTTCCAAACTAGAAAGCTCCAGCCCATCAAGATTCTCACTCTGCAGTATAAAGAAAATGCATGTCTATAGTTAGCTAGAAGAAAGAAACAATGTATCTGGTCATAAGAAAGAAACATTGTAATAATGCATGCATTTTACCTTATTGAGCTCCTCTCTGTTTCGAGAATAGTTTAATATTCTCTACTAAACAGGGCCAGCCACGTGAAGGTGGAAGCTCATATGGCCCCTCCCCCCCCTCACATCACTCTCAATTCCCCATACCCAATGCACGTGCTTGGAAATAAATGATATTTTGTGCGAACATCGTGAGTTTCTTGTCTTAAAGGAATTACGTGCATTCGATCATTAATTAGTTTATAGCATTCATTAATTAACTCATTCATTCATTCGTACATAGAAAAAAATAAATAGTTGAAGACATTACTCCATAATATCAAAAATAATATCCGAGGACAATGCATAAAAAAATAATGTAATAGTGTACTTATTACAATCACTACTTTTTTTGATGTTTTTTTCTCTCCACAAATTCTCTAAGTGTGACATCCTCTTCTACCAATTGTTTTTTGTTTCCTATGCCCTATGTAGCTGCCTGTGATCGTGTTTGTCAACGGGTCGTGTGCTCACGACGTGTATGCGGCTGCTGTAAGGTGCCAGGATGTACTGGAAAAATGAAGAAATATTAATTGCTTGATGTGTTTTTACTATTATAATCATTGTAAGTCCTTCATTAAGAAAAAAACATTATAGCGGTGCTTTGTACCTGGAAACTCATGGGTGACATGAATTTCCTGCATTTGATCTTCTGTTGCTGCCTCAAGTTGGACATGAAGACCCTCTGCATTAAAACATCAACACTTACAACAATATAGTATTTGTAATTTAATATTTGAGACTTTAATCCATGCTAGTTTTTTTTTAACACTAGCATATTTATTACCTGGATTTCGATCAACATGAACTTCAATATCTCTTTCTCCTCCATCCTCTACATTTTCTCTACTTTCGTTGTGCGGCTTAACACAAAGAGACTCAATATTTTATGTACTAGTTTATTAATGAATATAGAACACAATGAATCAAGCTTAAATAGAATTTGTTTATCGTAGTTACATGTTCGCAGGATGGATCACTGGAAGAATTTGCTTGACTACCATGGCTGCTTGTTCGATGTTCAACAACACCTGAAAACCCGCGTTGGTAGCTGATCCTCATGTCTTCCTCCGTTGGCAAATCGTGGAATCTTTGAGCCTGTAATTTTCAATTAGATCATCATTGTTGTTGTTATATCATCATGAAAACAATTTTAAATGCAATCTATAATTTCTATACAATAAAATAATTATTGATCATACTTACGATTCGTGCTTGCAGGTTGGAATATCCACCAGGGCCAAGCTTGTGTTGCCCATGTTTTTCTATTCTTTCCTGGGTGGCCTTCGACATATCTGGTAGCCTATAAAAGTATTTTTAAATACATTAGACATTGCAAAAAAAAGGAAAATAAAGTGTAATAAACATATAATTGCATTGCTGAAAGTATTGCATACCTTCTAGCTGACTCAGGTACTGGCTTGCCTGCTATTTTCACAGCTTTCTCCCTTGCATCATCCAGCAAGCCTTTCCACTCCGTTGTTGGAATCATTGGAGGGCGCTCATACTTTGGATTATCTGCTAAGTTGTTCCGATATTGTTCCTGTACATAATGTAAATGTTGGCCAGCTTTTTCGAGAACCTTTTTTTGGTTGAAGGTTTCGGCACCAAAAAACCCAACCAAGCGAGCAATAAGCTCATCTTTCAAAACTTTACTTTGCCGGTTCCACCATGTGCGGATAGTGGGCCCAAACAGCTCTAAAGACCAATCATTAAGATGTTTATAAAAGACATCATTTCCTACAAAAACAAGTATGTGTTAATTAGTGTAAAAAGAATGATGCATAATTACATTCCAATAAAATTATAATATATAGTTCAAACATTTTGTAAATAGTACCTGGAATCTTCTCCATCTTGTAGGGAATGAGATCTTTGTCCACCAAAAAAGTAGTCTCAAATGTTCCCGTGCTAGTGACACGGAAAGATCCAGGAAATGCTGGGACGGCAGCATCAAAGTCATGCTCTTCTCCATGTACTGGCACCTGATCCTCATCGGCACTCTCATGTTCCATCTGGGGTGTCTCATTTTGTGTTTCCGACTGGCCAGACGGCAACAATACATGATCAATGGCGAAGGGGGTGTCATGCTCAATGGTACCATCATGCCTCTCACCGGGAAAAAAATATTCCTATAGAAACAAATAATATTTTAGTTACTCATATACGAATAGGAAAAAAAATTGCATTTGGAATAGACTTATAATGAAAGAGTTTGCAGCTTACATCCAAGCGCTTTACTTTAAGCAACACACGATCTATCTTTGCTTGAGTCTCATCCTGTGTCATTTGCGTATTCGATATAAGCAGATTGACGACCTCCTGATTTAATTTTGTTTTTGCTTTTTGAACTACATCCCGGATATTCTTTGAATTCTTGAGGTCAACATCATCAAGAATGTGCCCCAAATCCATATCCTTTGGATCCATCTATAGATAAGTATCATCCGACATAAAAATACAAAACATTAATGTCAATTTGAAATCATTGATATAATTAGATAACATAAATATGTATAAATACAGTTTCTGAAATTCACAACATGCTATATACCTGCTCATGACCCGATGAGCGTGGCGTGCTAACATATGTCAACATATCATCTCTCATGGGGCTCCTACCTCGACCCTCAGCCTACAAACAAAATATTGGCCACGTTGATCATAATTAAACAAATGTACTTTCTAAAGAAGCAGGTAAGTAAAAATGTGGTATATATACCTGTTGCCTATAGGGGGGTGTCGGCCTCCTAGGCTCCATTGGGGACTTGCCCCGATCAGCTGACTGCAAAAAAGTAATTAAAAAAATTAATTTCGAACTGAAACCAATACACAGGGAAAATCAGGGGCGGGGGGTGTTGAGATATCTTGGCTAATATTCACTTGTGGCCATGTGCCAAACCACTAGGTGGGTAATTGAGGCCCTTAATGGGTGGACCTGTGGGTGGTTGTGGATTGTAATCATCTCATTCAATTGAATTATTCATCACCCCAAGGGCATCCTATCTATTGCACACTCTCTTGAAGTCTTTATATGTGTTTATGGTGTTAAGTCAGTAATTTGTTCCTTCAAATTTGGTTTGATTTGCATTTTATTTTAAGTTAATTATTTGCACTGTTTTGATTTCTCCCTCTTTTAGGAAATTTTCTTTAGTTTTTATATGAAATTTTGGGCTTGCTTGTGAAATTTTCAAGTTTTAAAAGTCACCATATCAAATAATGGGTTCATAAACCATACTCTAAGTATAGTCATGTATAATCATCACTCTGACAGCTTTAGAAATCTATGCAAAATGACAAAAAGCTGTGAAAAAGCACTAAAACAGTGTTAAAATTATTCTTGTAGCGCTGGAGCTCAAAATCACCAAAGGCGTGCTACAAGAATATCGCGACTCCAAAATTCCTCTGATTTTTTAGCAAATTTTGGCACGTTTGGAATGATGAATGACTAATTACATGTTTTAGAGAATTCGTTACGTGTTGATGCAGGGAACATCATGATTCCAAGTGGTTACACATTGTGAGGAAATCGTGCTCATCATGAGCCCAGATGTAATTCCTTTTGACAGGTAGCAGTATGGTTTGAGGTAAATGTGGGATGATTTTGTCATTTACAGGCACATTCAAAGACGAAGGACTTAGTGGAGAAGCCATAACCACTAAAAAACCGGACATTGTCGCTGCTGAACAAAGGAGAGGTTTTGATGGCTTCACGGGAAGTTAGGGCTTCCTAATTTCATTACTAGCAGTTAAATTGAACATTGGAGGACCTCTGTACATCCAAGGTGACTCATTTGACAACTCAAGTTGTGATTTTAAATAAATGCAGTTGAGCAATTTAAAGGTATTTCCTGAAAAGCCAATATAACTGCAGATTTGGGTTTTTTTTCGCTGAGGCTTACTCTGTCAAAATTGATCAAAGGAAAGGTTAAATTGTGTTTTTAAATGCAATTTCGGCTAGAGAAATAGTTATTTCTGATGCTCTAAGATGCCAGGCTGAGCAAGGGTTGAATATAGCAGTTTTCTTTTATGAAATATGACCCTGTGAAAGCTAAGGTTGTAGTGATATGAGGAACCTATACATTTGACAGTATTTTCAACCTCCTAAATTGATCTTCTGCTTGAAAACAATACAAAAGGATACCGAATATTTGAAGTTGCAGGGAGAGCTAGTGTGCTAGGTATTGGAGCTTACTATTCTTGGAACCAGATAGAGGCAGTGAGGAGCTAAAGACTTGAGAATCATTTTGATACTAAGATTCCTGAGAGCTAAATTGGATTAAATTTAAGAATCCTATAAGTTATTCATTTTTCAGTAATTGAAGAAGAATGGGCAGGAGTGGTAAGATAAACAGAGCCGAAGCTACTGATGTAGGATGGATTGAAAAACTCCCTGGGTGTGTTGAGCTGTTTCGACAAGCTGGTTGGATGCACTTTTTCAAGAAGATAGATGGGTATAATGCAGAAGTGTCCTGTAAGTTTGCTCAGGGTTTTAAAAATGACATGGTGATCTTTGATACTCTTAAATTCAGGCTGACACTAAAGCTGATTTCAGAAGCTACAGGGATTAAGAATGAGGGTGAACCATGGTTTAAGAAACTGCCTTTTGACTTTGATCCACAAAGATATCTTTTACCAAATGTCACCCCTGATTGGAATAAAGGCGTCCTTATTCAAAATTTCAGAAAGGAATGGGTTGATTCAATCAGAATACTGCAGAGCTATATTACTTGCGAGGGTAGATATGCTTATGTATACAAGTACCACTTCATATTCCTTCAGCACATGGTGGGGGTGTCCAAGATGAACCTGCCATTCTTCTTTTTGAAAAGTTTGCAGAAGATGTCCAACAGGGTGAAAGGGCAGATAGACCATTCTTCTCAGTCTATCTTTCACCATGGGATAATTAAGTTGATTATTAGCACTATTTTGCAGCATGAAGGGAAGACCTGGGACTTTTTCATCTTTTGGTCTAACTTTCAAACCAAAAAAGAAGATCAGAAACCTAAGAGGCAAGCAGACAAGGGTAAGGTTTTGATGAGAAAATTAGTTCAGAAGTCCAAACTTGAAGATAAGGAAGAGGTTAAAGTTGAGGAAGCATCAGAGCATGTGGAGGAAGATAATAAACCAAAACTGTTCTCAGCCAGTCTTAAAGGCAAGTACTCACTGTTTGTAGATGAGAAAGAGCAACCTGAACAGTATTTGGCACCTGCAGAGGATTCTCATGAAGTGAAAGCTGCTGATATAAGAGAGGTTGTTGTACCTAAGGAGGAGATTCAAACTCAACAGAGAATCCCTATCACCATTCTATCAGATGATGAGGGATATTTATTGGAGGAAGAGTAGCCCATCTCCAAAACAGAAGTCAAGGTTGAAACAGGAAAAGAAATCCCTACTTTAGACAGCAAAACAGCAAAACCTAACAGAAAAAGGAATAAACTTGAAGTAGTAGAGTTGGCTGCTATCCAGCATCAAGGAAAGGAACTGAAAATGATGGGAGAAGCAGCACCACATTGGAGGCCTAAAACCAGGTCAAAGAACAAGCTAAGACTGAACATGAAGAAATTGCTCAATCCCAGATTAAATACAAATGAAGTTACTGTCCTAGATGAGGATTCCATGGATGATAAACCAGAATTAGACAAAAAGTAGCCACAATCAAAAGAAGAAACTCCTTTAGTTGAAGCAACAGCTGAGGAAAATCCTAGCATTGAAGACACCCCTGCAAACCTGTTAATTGAAGAGGCTGAAATCTTCAAAAAACTTGATATACCTTGGAGACCTTATGAGGAACAAGATCCTACAATAGACAAACTATTTGACTCTGATAGAGAGAATTTGCAGAAAAATGTTAAGCAGTACAAACATCAGATGAGTTACATGCAAGAGGTCAATGATGGATTAATAATGGCTAATAGAAGGTTGAGAGAAGACCTACAGGATGTAAATGACCATTTTCAGGAATTGATAGCAGAAGCAAAGGAAGCACTAAAGAGAAAAAGAACTACTGACATGCATTGCATAGAATTGGAGAAGACAGTCCAAAACCTGCAGTAGAAAAACGAGGAGCTCATCAAGAAGATAAATGACATGGAGCAGGAGCAGAAGAAAGCTAAGAAGAAAGATCAAGCATCAGATGGTATCGCTCTGCTGGCTGAAGCAGCAAAAGATGGATAAGTCAGTTGTTCATTTAGTTAGTGGTCACTAGTTGATAAACACATGTGTTACTGATTTACTATTTTTAGCATATTTTGTAATTTTGTAATATTGTACATTTCACTTTACCTCATCGAATAGATGGAAGGCAGTTAGGGTTAAATCCCTAACTGATTTTGTAAAGATTAGTATTTAGAGAGGTTAGAAAGTCATGGAGAGGGTTCGATTTTTGGGAGCTTTCAGGAGGTCTTCAAACTCAGTTGGTTTTCAGACTTGTTCATGAGTTAAGTACAAAACTATTGTATGCAGTTGATGATGAAATTATGAGATATATGTGACTTTTACCCTTCATTTTTATGTGTTGGCTTCATTTTTCAGCTTGTCTAGTTGCTTAATCGATATATTCATTTACTGGTTTATGTTTATATGCTGGTAATGCTTGTCATTTATGTATGAACCTCAATACTGTTTCTGTTGGATCTTGTTAGATATATTATGCATCTTTATCTTCTTTTGTTTATGATTCAGTAGTTATTTTGCTCATGAATGCATTCCCTGTGTGTTCCCAAAGTTCACAACCAAAAACACATTACAGAAACCTTTAAACTTTGTTTTCTTTATTGAATTTTGTTTGAGATTGTGTTGGCTTGTTTCTCTGGCCTTGGAAACAATTTCTGGCACAAACATATGGTATGCGATACATCTATCTTGTGTTTATCTTATTGGGATAGGGTATTTATTGAATTAATCACAGATCCTCTATCTCATGATTTCTAACACAACTTTGCTGCACTAGTCACAAAGTCCTTAGAGATCATTTTGGAAGAATGTGATGGCATCGGTATAGGGTGACATAAGTGATGCAGGAGCATAGGCTCATGAAAAAGAAGTCACCCATGACTTCATCAAGGTCAAGAGAATTCAAAGAGACCTAGGGTCTCACATTTGTGTAAATTGTTATTTTTGTGAAAAATTTGAATAATGGTCAAGGATTCTAGATCCTTTCCACTTGTAAAAGATAAGATAGGGTTTGTTAATTGTTAGTGAGTCAATGATGACTCAGAGGGGTCAGTTGAGGTTATTAAGGACTCTGTTCCTTAATCATAGGATCTGGAAACAGAAATCCATTGTAAATAAATCCAGTCTTTAGTATTTTGAATAGGTAGCTTAGCCTAGATGAAGGTTAGCTCACAGAACTCGAGAAGAGAGAGCAGGGTGTAGAGTGTGATTGATTACATACAGTGAAATGTAATAAAATGATGGAGAATCATTAAATTTCCTCTCTACTATGTAAAATCTCAGTATATATATGATTCATCTCATCTGTATATGTTGTGATATTTCTGTTATCATTGGTTGGATACATATGATTCATCAATTTCATCTGAAAGCATTGAGTTTAAGGAATAGTGAAATGAAGTGTGAATTATTGGAAATGTTACAGTGTATATCCTAGGGTAAAATACAGTCTATATATATGTTAACATTCTGTTCAGCCGTGTGGGATTTGATTAGCCTTCTATTTCGAGTATACATCTGATTCGTTAAGGGAAACAGTGATTCCATGGAATATTGTAATGGTTTGTGAGTCATCATAATTGTCATAGTGCAGAAGCCCTAGCTCACATGTACAGTCTATAAGTGGTGCTCATATGTATAAAATTTGGGGATCAACGATCGAGAATAGAGCAGAGATTGATGAGCTAAGTAATGGATGGTTCTGATCACATAGGAGATTAACGATCAGGATGAGAGCGGAGTTGTGAAGTCAGAAATCAATGATCACGATCACAACGGAAAGTGACAGTTCAAAGCTCGAGGCAAAGTGGAGTTTTCCGCTGAGAGATACGTGTCGTGCATTGGGTGGAAGCGGAAAATGAAAATAAGGTACAATTGGTACGATAAGTGATTTTCCGTTGGGGCTTAGGTCATGACGAATGGTCATGTGGCGTTTAACCTTTGAGTGTAAAGTAAATTCCATTGAGGGCTAAGCAAAAGGTAAAGTGTTTAATTCGTTAATAGAGAAGTCTTGCTCAATTTTGATAGAATTGCCAAGTATAGTGACAGTTATCTATTTTTAGTTCTTTCACAGAGTTAATTGGAAACTAAGAAAAACTAAGAGAAGAATGGTAAAGGACTGTATTAAGTGAAGATTCCAGTACAGAAAATTTGGGAATCAAGGGTCTGCTTAGGTATTGCAGGTGGTGCCTACATCAATAAGCCAAGTTTCTAGTTGGAGGACTTGGACCAACTACAGAATGAACATTTATAGATGTAATGTCCCACACAGTGTGCATATCAGGCAAATGAAGCTATGGATGAGAATGTCACTTACTGAAGACATTTGGAATGGAATGGTAGCTCCAAATCAAGATGGCTGAATGGACTGAGCTTCAAATCGAAATGGCGGACTGAATCTTCTCCCAATCAAAACGGCGGACTGCTCCAAATCGAAACGGCGGACTGCTCCTGCTACCTACTTTGCTTCTTCAACCCCTACCCAAGCTCTAGCCACCTCTATTCTACCTATTAAAGCTCAACATATTGCATCACATCTGGTACTGCTTATGCGTAAACAAGGGAGGAAAAGGAACGAATGCTGCGTGGGTTTAAAACCTATAGCTCTGCTACTGTTCGCACGGGACTATTTAAACCCTATAGCTCTGCTACTATTGGCGTGGGTTTAAAAACTTTTATGTTTTAAAATATCTAAAAGAGTAGAATTTTGGCGGGTAGCATATGGTTGTAACCATAATTTAAAAACAACATTTGTTATGCCAAAATGAATAAGGCGGACGAGTCGAACCCGTGACCTATCCTCCCACTAAGTCTTATCCACATGATACTAGCCAAACTAGTAAAAGAATTACTCTACAATATTATACTTTACCTGCCTTCCAGCTCTTAGATCATGTCTAATAACAAATGACCAACCCTGTCTACCAGGAACTTCTGAGTACAATACCTTAACAAGCTTCTCTTTGTTTCAAGAATATCTTAATATTCTCTACTCAACAGGGACAACCACATGAAGGTGGAAGCTCATCTGCCCCCTCTCCCCCCCCCCCCTCACATCACTTGGAATGATGTTCAATGCACTTCATGATCATCTTCTCCATCCAAGTCTGCATATGTATCATCTGATCCAGATTCAACATTATAAGGATTAGAGGCAGCTATATCGTCATCATCGTCGCTGTAATTAGTTTCAATAAATTGATCATGATCGTCAATATCATCTTCATCATGAACATTGTCTCTAACATCATCTTCTTCAACTAACACTTCAACATCTTCCTGCGTAACATTATGATCATCAACATCCAACTCATGTTGATCCTCTACATGATCACCTTCTTCTTCAACACCCTCTTCAGCTTCCTCTACAATATTATACTTTACCGGCCTTCCTCTTGGATCATGTATAATAACAAACAACCAACCCTTTCTACCACGAACTTCTGAGTAAAATACCTGTTCACATTGACTTGGAAGAACATAGGGCTCTGACGTTTGTGACTCAAGCGACCTTGTATTGACCATGGTAAATCCATTAGCATGTTCAATAACAGTTCTATCGGGATCAAATCGATTCAATCGTAGCCTGTACCATTTCACAACAAAAAGAATTATTTTGAATGATTTAAAGTCACAGTCAATGATATCTTCCAAATATCCATAATATCGATTTTCTGACAATTCTGGACGTCTGTCGCTTCTAGATGAAACATTAGTGACCTCAAAGACTGCACTTATCCCAGAATCACATGTTTTCCTTGTGTCATCCAAATTTTTAATGCGATATTTACGACCGTTGCACCACATAGCCTTGTGGTGTTTTACCTGCAATTGATAATGAACTAGTAAGTATTTTATGTTTATAAAGTATGCAAATAAAATGAAATTAATCAAGATGAACATGAATATCGACGTAATTGAAAATATTATGGCTTATATATTTATAATATCATGCTTACCTGTTTATCTTTTAAACCATATGCTAAATCGATTTCCCTTTCTGTTAGATTGACATCTCCATTGCGATGTGCTTCTTTAACCAATGAAGCCACACCTTCCCATGATAGTCCTCGACCAGATTGATTACATCGTTCAATCCATACCTTCATCCAATCAAGATTGTTTGCGACGTACAAATGTAGTGCATCCCACTTGCGACCAACTGCATGAAAATAAAATTACATAAATCAACTCAAAAATTTATAATTACTTAACGTAGTGTAACATTATAAATATTAATGATGCATATCATTAATGAATATTAAAAATGAAATAATTATGTACGATACTATTAAAATGTATTAACATTATTAATCTATAACACCATTTAATAATTACCTTTGACCTTCCTCGATTTACCTTTCCCCATCAGGTACTCTCCTTCTAATTTCTTAGTGGAATTTGGATCACCAATGCATCGATCTAATTCGGTCTTAATAGACCCCAACCCTGGAAGATATTCAACAATATACACCATGGCCTGAAATACCATATATCCCTCCACCATAGAACCCTCTGGACATGCTCTTTGTCTAACTAAAGCCTTCATAAATTTCAAGTGCCTCTCAACCATCCACATGGACCTTGCATGTATAGGTCCACACAATTCAATCTCCTCAACTTGGTGTATGAGGTAGTGTTCTTGTGCATTGAAAAATGCCGAAGCTAGAAATCTCTGCATTTGACACATTAAACAAGGAATTTCTCTCTTCCAATACTTTATATCTTCTTTGTGGATTTCTTTCGATGACAACCATCTACATGTAAAGCAAGAAAATAATGGTATCATTTAACAACGAAAATTTAAGATTGTAGTACGTCAAATCTACATGATTGACTAAAACAAATGTCAATTCATATAAGTTATACAACGAATTAAACAAATTACATGATGATGCGTGAAAACTATTGTTTATAATTACCTCATGTATTTTCCAAGATCATATATGACCTGTTTGACATTATTGTCAAAGTTGTCTGGGAGAGATACAGGTAGAACATACTGTAACAATGAACACGTCTCATCAATATATTTTTCAAAATTAAGAAAAGAAGTAAACAAAAAACATGCAGTATTGTAATATACCAATATATATACCAAAAATATAATTACCTTAATGAAGATATGACAATCATGCGTTTTTACCCCGCCAAAATCACCTTTCCTTGTTAAGATATTCTTTATGTTCGAACAAAATCCTGTGGGAAATTTCATTTTTTGTATCACTTCTTTTACTGCATTGCTTTGTTGCTCAGTCAATAACCATTGAAGTGACCTTATATTAATTTGGTCTCCATCGTTGTTTAAATGTTCAATGATATCTTTCATTGCATGATTGGATTCATGAATGTCACTGCAAATTTTGACAATTTTTTCTTTGTCACTCCTTCCGTCTAATATTCGCCATAGTGTTTCAGTTACATTCTTTCCGATATGCATTGTATCAAACAAATGAACAACTAGTAAGTGCTCATAGTAAGGCAGCCTACTAAATTGTTTCAGATAACTTTTCATTCCTCGTGGAAGCCCATTTACACCTTCATGATGTTCATGCATACCATTAGTAATCAATATATAACTTAAAGAGATTAAAATGTAGTATATTACAGTAAAAAAAATTAATACAATCCAAAATAAAACATTAAAAACATATAAGATATGATCAATACGAATATATAAGATAGACAAATTGAATCATACCTTGACGATTTCTATTATATTGCAACTTCCATATGTGAGGTGTCATTCTCTGTGGTTTTAATGCGGTCTCCTCTTTCCCATTAAAAAGATGTTTTTCGGTAGTTTGATACCTATGAATCTTAGAGAGGAAGTGCCTATACTCATCAAACACTACCTTTGACAAACTCTTTGAATGACGAGATTTCATCTTGGGACCACAAACTGGACATGCAAATTTTCCCTTTGTTTGAAGACCACACAAATGTGTTAGCCCTGGAGCATCGTGAATTGTCCAGGCAAGCATTGCATGGAATTGAAATTCCTTTTGCCCTACTGGTCTAGAGACATCATACATAGTGACACCATTCCATAGCTTAAGTAGTTCATCAACAAGAGGCTCGATATATACATTCATATCTTTAACTTGGAACTTACCTAAAAGAAAACAACAAATACAATACATATAAGTAAATGAAAAATATATATGACATGAATATGTAATAATATTGATCTTCATGACAAATTAAATACTAATGCATTAAAAAAACATTGTTCTAAAGTACAAATTATACCTGGAACAATCATTGCCAACATTATATGCTCCCTCTTTATTGACATCCATGGAGGAATGTTATTGTTGATAACAAAAACAGGCCAAACCGAGTTAATAGATCTCATCTATGCATGTGGATTGACAACATCCACTGCCAAAGAAAGTCTAGCATTACGAGGTTCTTCTTTAAAGTGTGGCCATTTTTCCTCCATGTCTGTAAATGCAGAACCATCTGCAGGCATTCGTAGAATATCATCTCCACTTCTATTGTATGCATGGTAATCCATAAATTGTGCTATGTTTTTGCACCTAAACAGTCGTTGCAAGCGTGGAATAATGGGAATATAACGAAGAACCTTACGAGACACCTTTTGGGTTACTTGATCTGTTCGGTATCTACTGCTATGACATATAGGGCATTCTGTTGCAAGCTCATACTGATTATAATATAAAATATGATCATTAGGACATGCATCAATTGCTTGATACTCCATTCCAACATATTTCATGATGGAAGTTAAATCTTGATATGTGCGAGGTAATTTATTTGATGCTGGTAACAAATATTCACCTATCAAGATGTTACAACAAATTTAAAAAAAATGGTTAGTATAAATATTTGAAGAGCATGATATTAACGACAACAAATACATCCTTATTTTTTGGAGTATATTATAAGATCAAAGTGGTTTTGATTGAAAGGTGTGACATAGTTTTGGAGTATATGCACTAAAGTTGAGATCCGACGGATCACATATAATCACATGCGTACCTTAACACCAGCATGATGGATGTGTTTGAAAAACCATTCATAACCTTCAAGTTCATTATCAACAACACATCAGAGAGAACACTTATGCGGGAGCCTTCAAAAAGTGGTTTCGTTTCCTTCTCAAGTGTAGGTAAATCATTAATATCTTCAAAGTCATCAATTGGCGGTGCATGATGTTGATCATCGTCCATTCTAACATTAAATGCATCGTTGATTAATGTATTTGCACCATCATCCTCAATTATGTTATCGTCATGATCATCGTTTAATTCCATATGATCATCATTAACTTGATCATGATCAGTATTCGAAGGACCTGCATATTGTTCTTCCTGTGCTAGTTGTTCCGCAATTACCACATTCTCCATGTTCGGAACAGCCCTCAGAGGCCCTTGCTTTATAATTACAATTAAAACATCAAACAAAGCCACGTTAGTCATGTCGATTAATAAGTAACAAAAATAAAAATGATACAATATACAATTACAAAAACTCTCAATATAAAGACCGTGTTAAGTCATGAACTTGTTTCCTTCGATTTAATATTTTGATTGTGATTTTGATTTTAATTTTGCTCGTTTGCTAAATTTTTCTAATTTTGCTTCCTTTAGGAAATTTTTTATTTTCAAATGAAATTTTTAATTTTTTGCTTGCTTTTAGATTTCTTATTATTTTCTTTTAGGATTTGAAGGGATAAATAGGATTTATATTAAGTAAGGATGTCACAAACATACTCAAATAGTGTGGTTTATCATTTAAACTGGAAAAATAGTTGAAATTGGGCCAAAATTTGAATGCAGATTATTCTTGTAGCGCAATCATGAAAAGTTAATACAGTGGCGCTACAAGAATATCGCACCAGCCGAAATCATTATTTTTTAAGCTAAATTTTCGCATGGTTTCATTGCTAAGTGACTAATCACATGAATGAAGGCTATTGATACGTGTTGCTCCAATAGTAATTATGAAAACAGGTGCTGCTGGATCGTGGAAGAGATCGTGGAGATTATTAGCTGGAATAGTGCATATCATGACAGGAGGAGGTGTTAGACAAATTTGACGTGAAAGGAGTTATTTCACAGATACATCACGAAGCTAGAAAATAGGTGGAGAGAGGACAGGTTCCTGAAAGCCAGAAGTTGCAGGTTACAAAGAAATTAGGGCTTGCTCGTTCTGCCAGCTGGTAGCGAATTAAAGACCTGAAGACACTTGCACAAAGGAATTGAACAACCAGGTACCTAAAAAATTGATTTAAACATCCACAGCAAAGCGAGAATAGGGTATTCCGCATTAAACCGATAGCGGCTGCTAAATTGGGGTTTTTTCTCAGAAAAGCTTGTTTTCTTAAAATTCATTAGGGAAAACATGAATATAGGTTCTAAACAAAGCTCCTGTCAAAAATAGATCAGTTTAAGAGTTCTTTGAGACGCTGTGACAAGTGGAAATTTGAAATTTTGTGATACATTAAGCCACTACTTCTTCAAAATCTGAAAGCAGCCTATTAGCTCATCAATAGAACTCCAAAAGTACATGGGTTTCAGATGTTGAAAGCAGATGGGTAAAAGTGGCAAAACAAATAGAATCGAACCCACTGAGCTAAATTGGATTGACAAATTTCCAAATTGTGCAAAGCTTTTTCAAAATGTTGGTTGGTTGGATTTCTTTAGGAAAATCAATGGCTATAACACTGAGGTTTCTTATAAATTTTCCCAAAGCTATAAGGAGGACATGATAGTATTTGATACTTTAAAGTTTAAACTGACAGTGGATTTAGTTGCTGAAGCTACAGGAGTCAAGAATGAAGGTGAAATGTGGTTCAAAAAACTGCCTTTCACTTTTGATGATCAAAGGTACCTTTTACCTGGTATTACTCCAGACTGGCGCAAAGGGGTGTTAATCCAGGAGGTAGGGATGAATGGGTGCATCCCATTAAAATTCTAAAAAGCTATATCACTTGTGAAGGAAAATATGCTTATGTTTTCAAATACCATTTTAGATTTCTACAGCATCTGATTGGTGAATCCAAAATGAACCTTCCTTTCTTCTTATTCAAAAGTATGCAAAAGATGTCAAGCAGGATCAAGGGGCATCATGATCATACTACACAATCCATCTTCCATCATGGTCTGATTAAGCTTATTATCAGTACAGTTCTACAAGGAGAAGGGAAGACATGGGAGCATTTCTTGTTTTGGTCTAGTTTTCAGACCAAGCAAAAAGAGCAGCAAGTTAAAAAGCGACGTGTAGACAAAGGTCAATCTCTAGTCAGAAAACTAGGTCAGGAGAGCAAGTCCGAAGACAAAAAAGAGATTAAATTTGAAGAAGAACCAGAACCTTTGAAGGGTAACAATGAACCTCAAAGGGTTTTAACTGACAGTAAAGGTAAATATTCATTGTTTCCACAACAAGAAGATCAGCCTGAGAAACACATGGCGCCAGTAGAAACTCTCAGTGAAGAGAAAATTGTTGTCACAGAAAATGGTGCTCTAGAAAAAGAGGACATTAAGGTTCAACGAAGAAGCCCCATCACTGTCCTATCTGAGGATGAGGGATATTTACTAGAAGAGGATGAATTCACTCTCAAAACTGAAGCTGGGATGGAATACACAGAAAAGTACAGTCAAGAAGATAAAACAAAGAAGCCAAAGAAAGAGAAAACCAAAATCGAAGGTATAGAGCTAGCCACAATTAAGCATCAAGGAAAAAATTTGAAGATGGTAAAAGAACTTGTTTCAGAATGGAGACCAAAAACCAGATCTAAAAACAAGTTAAGGCTGAATATGAAAAAGTTGCTGAACCCTAGAATGAAGACAGAAGAGATAAATGTACTTGATGATGAATCTTCAGATGAAGAACTCAAGATCAAGAAGGAAGCAGTTATAAACAGTCCAGTTTCTGAGCATACAAAAGAAAAAAGGTCATTGAAGTCAGCAGAAGATTCCAGTCTCACTCAAACAAAATTATATGTTGTGTTTCTGGAATTAAAAGATGAAATAATAAAGGAACAACAAAAGAAGGAAATTGAGGTTTCTTATTCTGAAAATCAGAACTTGATAGATGAAACTACACCCATTGAAACAACAAGTCAGGAAAACCCTATTTTTCATGGTGTATCTTCAGAGCTGTTACAGGAAGATGAGGATATTTTCAGAAGACTGAATGTCCCTTGGCTGCCCAGTGAGATGCAAAATACCATAACAGGGAAGGTTTTTGACTCAGACATGGATAACCTGCAAAGTACCATCAAACAATATAGGCATCAAATGGAATGCATGCAAGAGACTAATGATGCCCTAGTCTTAGCAAATAGAAGGCTAAGAGAAGACTTACAGGAAGTGAATGAAAATTATCAAGAGCTAATAACAGTGTCTAAAGAAGCCTTGAAGAGAAAGAAAAGCACAGATTTGCATTATGCAGAATTGAAGCAGAATGTCAAAGACTTGCAGTAGAAGAATGAAAAGCTTACAAGGAAGTTAGCAGAGACAGAAGCTAAGTAGAAGAGAGCTAGAAAAAAGTCTCAAATCTTGGATGGAATAGCCTTACTAGTCGAAGCTGCCAAAGACCCTTGAGTTGGCAGTTAGTCAGTTACTTATGGAGCTTTTAATAGATGCTTTAATTAGTTAGTTTTTTAGTTATGTTCTAGAGGAAAGACTTTATTTCACTTTAACCCATCGAGGATTTGGTTGAAAGCAGTTAGGGTTTAGACCCTAACGAATTTTGTAAAAAATAGTATTTAGAGTGAGAAGAAAGACAGAAACAGAGTTTGATTTTTCACTGGCTTAAGGAGGTCTGTGACTTGTTTATGAGCTAAGTATTGTAACTCTCATGTGTATTTGCTGAACAGAATTATGAAATATATATGATCCTTTTTACCCTTCAGTCTGTGTTTTGGCTTCATTTTTAACTTGTTTAGTTACATAATTGATAAATTCATTGCTGGTTTATGGTTTGTATGCTGGTAGTGCTTGTCTTTTATGAATGAACTTCAAACACTATATAGTAATGTAATACTGTAAATTTAAAACATTAGATTATACAGCTTAAAAGTTATACACCCATTAGCATGCTTGCCAAACTAAAGATTCAGGTTGCTCATGTCAAAGGCTGGCCCAATATACATGGTGTTAATGAATGGACATGACTCAGAAAAACAACTACTACAACGGCTCTGTCTCATAATTTCTGTTGTTTGCATGGTTGTAATTAGAGAACATGCATGAGAACTGCCTATTAGAGTGCTTTTACCTCATTCATTTAGATGTCTTTCAGTATAATAACTAATATGTTTACAAGTATCATCACATCACACTTTTTCCAAGGTTATGCTATGTCTAATCAGCACACCAGGCTTAGTATTGTTTCCAGGATAGCAATATTTGACAAACTACCATCTCACTGTCATATATTCAGTCCTACTGTAATCTAATCACTTTAACAATTTCCCCCGAGAATAAAGTTCCAAGGTCAACACAGCTTGTCAGTTATGAAATCCACTCATGGAGTAACATTGACAATTTCAGGAATCCTACCCCACATGAAAAGGATATCGAGCTCTAGGTTGGAATGGCCAATTTCACTTAAGGTTTTAGAATAGAAAGTTTTTTTATGACTTTAGCTTGGTCAAATCAGCATGCTTTCCAACCACAGTTAACCAACCAAGCAAGATAAACTGTAGATTTTATTCAAGGCCTGTTTGTAGCTTTGGTAGGATTAGCATAAATGCTAATTATAATAAGACAGTCAACTTGCTTTCCAGTTTGTCAAACCTAGCAACAGAAAATAGGATTAACTTGGCTTTTTGACAAAATGGTAAAATGAATTAGGGTCCTTAAAAATCCAATTATCAAGGATGCCACATTGCCAACTACAAATCAAGGTGAGTTTAATGTTTAGGAAAATCAACCTAAGGTTTTTAGCATGATGACCTTTTGCAACCTCATACTAATAGTTAAAACACGTCTGCATGAGACATTTCAAAAGGACAAGTAGGCTTTTACAGATTTCATAAAATGGAGCGCACTAACAAAAAGTAAGAAAGCATTTGAATGGAATCAAACATGGATGGGTATAAATCAAAAGGTAAACAACAACTAGTGGCCGAGTTCCTTGATATGGCTATAGACAGATTATCATAAAAGAAAATGTTCCTGCAATAATTTTAAAGTTTTTCAATTTTAAATTTTTTCGTATTAATAATTATTAATTTTAATTTAGCTTAATTTTCAGTTTTATTAATTATATTTATATTTAATTATAAATATATTAATATAATTATTAATTATAAAATTACATCTATATATATATATATATGTCTACAGTACCCCGACGTACCCAAGTACCCTATTTCAAAAAGTGGCGTACACGTACCCGTCCCAATACCCAAGTACCCTGGCAACTTAGCCTAAAACCTACTTTTACTTTATTGTATTTTTGAGATTGTGTTGGCTTGTTTCTTTGTGGCCTGGAAACAATTTCTGGCACAAACAGACCGCATGATATATAATGAATTATGACTTACCAATGGATGATATTCATGCCCCCCCTCAACATGTCCATGTCCCCTACAATGTTTTTAAGCTGTTGAGATCAGTAACCTTCTCTTATTAAAGACCCTACATCGATTGCAAGGACAATAACATTTTCCATCACCCCTTCTTTCCACTCCATCCCACAACCTAGCAAGCAATTCTCGATTTTGTTCTAGATGATCTTGATGACCTGTAACATTATTGTTACGTGGCATTTTATTACTCAAACCCTAAGAACAAAGTACGAGCAAACCCAAGTATATGATGAGTCTTCTTTTCCACAAGGGTTAGAACCAAATCCACAATATATGAGTCAACCCTAACTCAAGACAAGACCAAGTATATAATGAGTCTTCTTTTCCACAATGGTTAAAACCAAATCCACATGAGTAAACCCTAACTCAAGACAAGACCAAGTATATGATGAGTCCTCTTTTCCACAATGGTTAAAACCAAATCCACATGAGTAAACCCTAAGTACTCAAGACAAGACCAAGTATATGATGAATCTTCTTTTCCACAAGAGTCAAAGCCAAATCCACAAGAGCAAACCCTAAGTGAGGGTAAACCCTAACTCAAAACAAAACCAAGTATATGATGAATCTTCTTTTCCACAAGAGTCAAAGCCAAATCCACAAGAGAAAACCCTAACTAGTGAGGGTAAACCCTAACACAAGAGGACAAACTTTCTCCAAGAAAGATTTACCAATGATAAACCAATTAGAAATTAACCAAGAGATACTTCAAGAGAGAAGTCACCAAAGAGCAAGACCAAAATCTGAGACCAAGTGGGAAGATCTCCACAAAGGCACAAGGCCAAAAACCAAACCCTAAACCAAGAAATTAACCAAGAGATACTTCAAGAGAGAAGTCAAAAAAAGAGCAAGACCAAATTCCAAGACCAAGTGGGAAGATCCCCACAAAGGCACAAGGCCAAAAACCAAACCCTAAACCAAGAAATTAACCAAGAGATACTTCAAGAGAGAAGTCACCAAAGAGCAAGACCAAATTCCAAGACCAAGTGGGAAGATCCCCACAAAAGCACAAGGCCAAAAACCAAACCCTAATACTCCTTAGGAATTTCGCATTTCTTGTCCAAGAGATTTGTGTGAGAGTGAGTGTGTGAGATTATGAACCTAGGCCTACATCTCTATTTATATGAATGTTTGTAAATAATGGCCACAAGCGTCGAATATGCGACGGCGCGTTTAGGACGCATGGAGTTAAACGGCGTCTCTTTTAGTACACGTCGGTTATGCGATGGCTATACATATTTCATATATCTGACCTATTAAACGTGCTCTCTTAACCGTCACTTAACCGACGTGTACTAAAAGAGACGTCGCTTAACCGACGTTTACTAAACGTGCCGTCACATAGCCGACGCTTGATGCCACATTTTAAAAAAAAAATTGTACACTTGTGTTTTTTGGTAAGTTTATAAAGATAAATCCACGCGCCGTCGGATTTTTCCGTCGGATTTTGGGTCAAAATGTAGTAGTGCTCCCATCCATAAGCCATATGTGCTCAATATATAGTCCTCTCAAAGGTAGGTGAAAGGACACATCGAGGCGTTACTCGGGCAGATGGAGAGCCAAAGGTCACCCAATGACCGCTTTTTCGGAGTAAAAAGTAAAAAATTAGTGATTTTTACCATTTTACTTGATACCAACGGGCTATAGTGATGCAACATGTGGGTAGGAATACAAATAGGGAAAAATAGTGTCTGAAGGATATAAGTGGATTCGAGTCACTGAAATGGATCCTACAGGCCAAAGAATGCTGATGCTCACAGCATGGAATATTACGATGTAACAGTTTGATACTGGATTTTATTAATGACTAACCCCTTTGAGTTCTTTCCTTTTGGGGTTCCTGTGAATTCTTCGATTAAGTTGGGTTTGACACCAACTTGAAGTTGTGGCCCTTGATTTGGTAAGCCAGTTATGAGTGCAATGAGGGTGGCATTGAATTCGACAGGCTTGTCAAATCAAAACTTCCCTTTGTGCTATATGTTGACAACATACTATGCAATTAGGTCTTTTAAACCGTAAAATTTTTCGATTAGGGGTGTGTTCAAGTAATGCCTTATCTTTGATACAACCAATTTGTTGGATTATTTCCAATACCCCATTCTCATAATTATTTCCAATGTATATTCCACTCGTTCCTCTTCTGTGCGGGATCTCCTAATTCTGGTCAGTCAAGCTTTCAGCGGCAACATGGTGGCTTCTTCTACTTCCCATCTTGTTTTTTCTGCTACTTTCATGGCTCTAGTGATGGAAGCATATTTATTTGGAGCCATTTTATTCATGGTTATAGTTACAAGTAGAGGGTTTGTAAGCTTCAGAATTTCAAGTTCTAGCTGCGACTGCTCCAACTCTTTGTGAAATTGTTCCCAACTTTTCTTGAGGTCCTCATTTATAGTTTGTCTATTTTATGTGCATTCATGGTGGCTAGGTGATGGTATTAATTAAAATTTATGTGCTTGAAATCTCCTTGGAATGTATGGGGAGTCTTTTGACTCACGCTTTGTTCTACAGTCCTCATGAATTATCCATCAAGGTTAATCATAGTAAAGTGCATTATGCGCCAATCCACTTGTTCTATGATTTCTTGAATGTTCTCTTAACCAGCTACGGATGACTTCAACTCATCGGTCAGTTTTGGTTTGAATTTTTCTGATCCATTCCCCTGCTCTTACTTGCCTCATTCTCCTTATTCCATTCTACTGTCATTGCTTTTTTTCTTCCACATCAATGTTTTAGGGTCCTCTTATATAATTTTAAGGTGCAAGTTAGTTTTTGTAAATACTTTTCTCTAACTAATGTGGTTAAGTAGGTTAAGAAACTAATTAATTACAAACCTGGCGCATGACAGTTAACCAATGGTGATACAACCATTCAGTCAGCATTGTTCCAATTATACGTTTTATATCTTTTTTACCTTGCACCATTTGAAATTTTGGTGAAAATTTTTCCTTGTAAAGTCTTTATTGAACTGAGCCATGGCTATTTAGTTCCTTGACAATATCTGGCCCAAGCCATGTTGTAAGCAAATTTTTGGGTTTCCCTTTTATTCGACTATCATATAGTAATGCTAGGTCACCAACTATTATGTCTTTCCTTCTTAGAATACAGTCATGCCAAGCTTTCTGCTATTGCTTTTGAATTTCTTGATGATGGATTTCTATTTGGAGTTCTTCTTCCATATTTTATAAATCAATATTTATATATCTTATGGCTCTAACAATATCTAAATGAAGTATGTTTGCAATGATTGTAGCATGATGTTTGAAATGTAACATGACGAGTGCTTCCTATGCATAGACACGTTTAAACGGTGTCTATCCTGTCAATTCTTTATGAGTTCTTCTATAATCCCATAGAATGGGGGGTATCATGTGGTAATCTCTAGTTAGATGGTAAATATCTAGATTAAATGTTTATTATGAAGAGAAATCTAATCATTTATCCATTTAGTTAATCTTGGAAATCTGTGTCGAAAGATACAGGTGGAGGAAGACATAAAGGAGGTGGGAGGAGAGAAGATTTCTTTATTAGAAGAATTGTCAAAATTCATCTATCAAGAAAACCATTGCATCTTTATATGATTCCAATTAGGGATCCATTTGATAAGCATTTGTTTTAATATCTAGCTTAGAAACTGGCATTCATAAAGAAAAACAAGGTATTTCTACAAAGTGTAAATTTATCACAATGTAAATTTATAGCTAGTACCTTCTTGGATGTGTTGTGTATATCATATTAGATTGGAAAATTTTCACCCTATTTTTTATTTTTTTATGGACAAGTTCCCATGGTGATTTTTTATCCATTCGTGATTCACTACAATTATTATTTCATTAATAGCAAGGCCTTGTCATTTATGGACTTGGATTGTGACAATAAGTTTGAAACTTGTTTTACCTAACTATCATATAAAATATATTTCCAGTTTGTTATTTTATTATAGTTCAGTGTTGTTTCCTAGTAGCACTAAGAAATTTGTTGATTTTGGTACATTGTTTCACATACATTTTGTTTGGTGTTTGCAGCGACCCCAATCCATGATGGCATGAGAAAACCTATGCATGATCATCCATGGAATCCATATGCAACAATGACTCCAATGAGGTGTGCATGAATTCTTATGAAATAGGTTCAATCGTAGGGTATTTCCTACTGATATTTCCATGTTTATCGACTAGTCACATCTTGCATTTACTTAGTTGCACTAGAATAAATTTTGGCATATTTTGTCTATAAGAAAACTGAGATATTGTAGTATATATAATTGCAAAGGATGTAGCATAGTTGTGTGTTGTTTCTCACATTTAATTTTGGTAGAATCTAGTGGATTCATTTACATGATTTTCATTGTATATTTATATTCATGGTATGTAAAACATGTCATTCTAATTGTTTCATTGTACATGCATGTTAACATTGGAAACATGATTTGTGTTTATCTAATTCGAGCTAGCATTGCTTTTGTGTTCTATTTGTTAGGTTTTTCTCCATCCTAGTTAAATATGACAGAAGCGTCGATTTTTTTTCATATTCACAATGTAGTCGTTTGAAGGAGAAGAATGTTTCACTCCGTGGCCATTGTAATATTTTGAAAAGTCATTGATGTAGACTCGATTTTCATGTAAAGTATGTAGATAGTTTTTTTCATGGACCAGCATTAGTCCATTAGTGTATATTCAGTTGGAAACTCATATATATTTCAATACTTGGCATTTCATATAATATAATTTACGTGGTTGAAAATGCTATATGTTTGTACTTGACATTATTTAGTTTTGTAATTAACTAGTGCGACTTTTCATGATTCACATGTGTATTCATGTTAGATGAGCATGAATATTATATGACATTTTTTAATTTATTCACAATATCAAATTAAAAATTTATATTGATTAATAATGAACACAAATAAAATGATTAAAAATGACTAAATTAGTCATTTATATTGATTAAAATGAACACAAATAAAACAACCAAATTAGTCATTTATATTGATTAAAATTGAAAACAAATAAAACGACTCAGTTAGTCACTTATATTATTAAACTAGTAAAAAGGGATAAATGACTACCACAAAATGAGATATAAGTGATAAAAATGACTAAAAATTTCATATAAACAACTAAATGGTAACTTTGGTAACTAATTTATTGTATCTTATAATGCAACCAAAAAATTAGTCATATTTAGATTAGTCATTAATTGGCTGTTTTGATTCCCCGGATGGGGTGATAAGGGATCAAACATGCATTTATGGTGACACAAAAGGAGTGGGGGTGTTGAACGTGTCGTCTAGAAATGAGGAGGTGGCGGCGACATTGAAACCTGATCACAATAATTCCAACCCACTTCCCCGTAGAACGGAATGATGGGCTCGCACATGTGGCATTACTGCATGTTAATGGTGACCGTTGATTCATGTATCAGGTGTTTCCTGGTTCATAAGGATGGTAGTGGATTGATTTCAATTCATTTCGCCCTACAATTTGGATGGCTTATTACCTGTGCTCGTTGTGAAGGTAGTCTCCCAGCTTCCTGGTGGTTTCAAACAAAGGAGAAGAGGCTTTTGGATTTCAAAACTAGTGACAAAATGTTGTAACATGGCCTGTGAATGTCATTGTGATCCCAGTAGGAGCGGGCATGGATGTTCTAGCTACTCTTAGGAGAACAATGTTGCAGGTGTTTCTCACCACCTCACCACAATGACTGACACTATTGATAATTATCAATGACATCAAGGATGTCGAGGAGGATGTGCAAGCTCAAATTTTAGATCTTCGAGATAGGGTCCAGATTCTTATAAACTAGAGTGTAGACATCACCAATCTATACCACCTTACATCGCCTCTACTTACTACTCTTGGACCGAATGGAAGTATTCACCTTGCATGTGAATTTGACGTGGGAAATGAAATGCTCCACAAATGGGTAGAGACTCATGGGTTTTCGACTGCCACAGTCAAGGAGGAGAACCCTGTGGAGACTACGGTTGGTAAGAAGAAGATAGGTGATGCAACAATTGCAAGCATGAGACCACAAGTTGTGTCAAGAGGGAAGTAAAGCCTCTATCAACCCAGCATGGAGAGCATCCTAAACATGCCACGTAGCATTCAATCTAGGCCTATTCTTTTGACAAATGTTTTGATTATGATGATAGTATTAGTTTCTTGTTTCTTCAAACTACTTTCTAATTTTACATCTCCTAGTATGCTCAGACTGTATCAAACTATTTATCAATTTTCAGTTCTAGGTCTAGGAAGATACTTGTCTATCTATGTCACTCTCCTAAGTATTTTGAGAAAAGGTTTTTTTTCACTTTTTGAGAGGCTGGTTACTTTTAATTTTTTTTTTATCAAAGGTTGTTTTCTCTTTATCAGAAGCTTAAAGACTTCAATTTTAGGGTTGTTTTCTCCTGAGGAGAGGGCTAAATGCCATGTGATATCTTCTAACAGTTTTTTGTGCTATAATAAAATACTAAATTACAAAAAAAATTGGTTGTTTTGATTTATCATTTAGATGTATATTTAGTCATGACTAAATTAATGACCAAATATATGTTAAATATACAACTAGATGATAAATCAAGACAACCAATTAACGACTAAGCTAAATACGACTAAATTTTTTGGTCGTGTGATAAGATACTAGAAATTTTCTACCACTAGTCATCGACTCAAAAATGGTTGTTTATATGTGAATTTTAGTCATTCTTTTGGTCATTTAGGCCTCATTTTGTACTAGCGTATTTTTTTCCAAGTACTGTTCAATGCCTAGATATCAATGGGGAGCAATGTTTCATCTTTCCGAATTAGTTTGCAGGTTTGTGGGTTGTTGGAGCAATGTTTGAGCGTCTTTATGGATTGCTACAATCTATCATGCATATATAAGTTTGTTAAACCCTTTATCAAAATGTTTTCATCCATATAGTCAAAACATTGAGCCCTTAATCATCAGAGTTGTTCTTTGATCATATGAATCGATTATCCATTATTTTAGTTACCAGAGGGAATTGTTAGTCTCTTATTCTTGCACACAATTTAATCAATGCATATAGTCACAAACTCTTATGGTAGGCATGGAACCTTCCAACGCCACTAAAATAGAGGATGCATCACTTGTTGAAGCAGAGGCAATTCTTTTAGCATCAATAGCAAGTGATTCAACAATAGAAAAAACATTCAACCAGGAGTTTAGATTTCCTTACCAATATAGGAGGCATTCTTCTCCTCCTTTCTGTGTGAATTCCTATGGTGTCTTCCCCAATGTTGGTAATGTCTCCTATGGGGTTCTCCTCCAATGCTATTAATGTGTCTTGTGGGGGTCTCCTCCGATTTCGATAATGTCTCCTCGTTCTCCCATAACCCAAGATACTCTAGTCTCTTATCCTCTACGCATGGGGCTCCTCGACTCTCTTCTCCTTTGTGCAAAGGGGATCATGTATCTCGGACTAGGTTTCACGACATAAGGTAAGGTGCACCTTAGTTATGGTAGTGTTTGTGTTGTGTTGCATTTGTTCATTTGATGTTTTTGGTTAATGTTTGTGTGCAAATATATTGTTATATATGTTGGGTTAGTATAATATATGGTATGTTTTGTAATATTATATGGTAATATGGATGGTTTATTATATGGTATAATGTTGTGTTATTATATTGTATGTTTTTATATGGTATTATGTAATATTATAATATATGTTTTGTAATAATATAAAAATTATATATTGTTAATTGTTATATATTATAATTTTTTAGTACATATTTAATTATCAAACAAAATGGCTATTAAGGAGTCATGTTCCTATCAAGATATGTTAAATCATGCTCCATCCATCTATATTGTTCCCCTGTGAAAAAGGAGACATCAATTATCATTGATATCATAATTGAGCATATATTTTATCCCCAACAGCATGTTGTTATATCACTACAATAGAGAAATCATGATTCCGACTAATCAATTTTAGGATTATTTCACATGTTTTTACCATCTAAAAACACCTATAAAACTTCCTACTTCACTCAACAAATAGTGTATATTGTAAGTTGGAAGAAATCCTGTTAGACCTATTTGTTTGTAATATATTTATCCTCCAATCATGACAAAATGGATTCCTCCAGCATTAAAGGAGTAATAGAAGGTGCTACCAGATCCACTTTCTTGATTTGGAAATGCATCTTGAACTTTAAGCTACAAATGACTCAGTTCTAACTTTCTCTTTGATTTCATGATTTTCCTCCACAACCATGATGGGAACTTGTGAGATCAAGGATTCCATAAACATGTAGGAACATTAGGCCCCACTAGATCTTAGTTGTAACTAACATTTGCAATTAATTAGCAAGGATAAAGAAATATTTGTAGGTAGACTAGATGAAAAACTGATACATAATAATTATAATCGTGTTTAACAAAAAAAAGAAGAAGAAGCATATGATGGATTTGGATTTAGAATTTTCCATGTAGAAAACTTAATGAAATATGTTCAACAAGGACTTTGAGTAGATGATTTCATAATAAATCTCGCCTTGAACACTTTTTTTACCTTCCAATGAAAACTTGAGATTCTATATGTTGCAAGATGGAATCTAGTGTTCAACACGATTAAAAGTCCTTATGGATTGTACCCTTCATTTTTCACTTATTTTCCACTTGTAATTGGAAGTCTTAAACTACATAATGTTATCATACTTAATTACATAAACATTGGCATTAAATAGTAGATCCTTTGAGTAGTGGGTTACTAGAAGGATTTTGGTGGGACCAATTTAATGTGAAAAGAATGCCATCATTAAATGGTGGTTCCATGGCTCATCTCCCTGTTAGTACAAATATTTCTTAAGGCTTCTAAATGGGACTTTCTTGAGTTAAAAGTTAAACAATTCAAAAAAAACTAGCCCTGAGTAGCTAAAAAATAACCTCCAAGATCACGCAGGGTTAACATGAATGTGAACTGGTGATTGAAGATTTATAATATAGCGCTACATGATAAATTACAATAAAGTTATTGTTGAATACCGATGGGCTAATTAAGCGGAGGAGGCAACATATCGATGGCGGTTATGAGTCGTCTGAAGTGATCCCCTCCTAAAAGGGGTTTGAGGTCACGTTGTCCTAAAAAACACTATGGACACATGATTCATTTTGATTGACCATTCCTCCAAATGATTATTTTTCAAAGCCACCCTTGCTATCAAGCGTTACAGCTCTAGGGAGCGAGAGAGATTTCCACCCGATTTGACATTTTATAAAGTGTACCTCTTTTCCAAAGTCGCCCACCTGCCATCCTTGTCATCCTCTCTATTCGCCACATGTATAAAAAGGGGCCCATTATCATATCATCAAAGGGTCAAATCAAATCACACCATTTGTGATTTTCAAAGTGGTCTAAAGGATTAAATTAGTTTTTTACCTTTTTTAAAATCCATTTGTTTATTTGGAAAAGTCCACTATGCCTGATATCCTAAGTGTACCAAACTTGATATCCTAAGTGTACCAAACTGGCCTACTATGAATGACCAAAGCAATACACCTCAGCAACTGACCATTTTTAATCATCCATTAGACACTATCCAGGTAATTTACAGTTTCACCCCCACTAGTCATTTTCTCTTTACACCATTGTACAAAACGATAGAGTTGTGCCCTAAAAATTGGCCAATTTTTTACCCTATAATATTCATCCTACCAAATTGGTAAAACCTACAAATATGTCAACCAAAACCAAGCATAAGCTTCACAAACCCATATTTTTAGGTGATGAACATTTATATGACCATCAAGATGATATTTTCGACACCATCGTAAGCAATTATTCTTTGAATGCAACCATTAGGGATGCCAAAGCCCTGTAAATGGATAACCAAGATATTTGTAACCGGTGAAAATCCAATTTCTACCAAGACAATATTCCCTAGGATTGTATATTTTCCTGAATTTGTAACATGGTGCTCTCAACACTACTCCCCTGGTAAAAGAGCCATTTTATCTTCAGACATGTCAAATACCTTGTGTTATATTATTCTAGCTGCCCTTAAGCAAATGTCTTGCATCCCTGAGTCCCTGTCCCTTAAACCATTCAATGAAAAGTACCTCGTCACAGCTTTCCAAAGCCTTCAACCTTTTGACCATCACTAGTTCCTTTCCAAGCATCTTAAACCTGGTATGGATGTCCCAACTATTACAACCCCATACAACACAACAATGTTTTCTGAAATCTCTATAAAATTCATTTCAATTATCTACAATATCATATGTTTGCGGGAGGAGAACACTGCCGATGAGGTAATTCTGGGAACATTACTCAGTTTAATCACAAAGCCTTGCCATGGCCCTCGCCAATTTGACCTGTGAATCTATTTAGAAGATGATATCCATGAGCATCTAGAAGAATTACTAGCAATTGAGTGGTTTAGATATCCATGTTTTTTGTTCTATATGTTTCTATATCAAAATTGTGAAAACCTCAAGCACTTGGACCTCAAGGTAATAGATGAACTTGGTGTACAAAAATCTAGTTTTTGAATGGAGTGAATTGGTATTAAGAAAGGAAGGAAATTCAATCTTTGATGAGTTCACAAACAAAGTGATGAGTGTTGCATATAGTTTAATGTTTGGAATTTCACCCGCTAGGATGCTACCAGAGAATAAGAGACACTTGCAGTTCACACCATATGTGAAAATTGGATATTGGTTCGTGTTTGAGGACCAAACATTGATTAAAGTATATGGGTTTGAGGAGGAACCATACAAGGTATCGTTTTTACTAACTCAGAGAATTGTTTCCATGGAATATGTGAGGAAAAGGTTTATATCATACCAAATACATTTTAGACACTTCAAGTAACATAGAACTTTCATATTGTTTAAAGAAATAGGGCCACTTCAAGTAAGGGGCCTAAATGCCTTGCAATATGTGGAGGGATATCTGAACCAGTTAAATATTAAGAAAGTAGAAAAGGAAACATATGAAAAACATAATTAATCTCAAACTAGAGGTTGGAAAACAGGAATTCTACCTATATATGTGAGCCAAGGCCCATCTTAGAGAAAAATGAAAATGAAGAGACTTGGTAGGATGTTCAAGAGGTGTTAAATAGCATAGGAGGGAAGACTATTACAGATCATATAGTAGGTTAGAAAAGAGGAGTAGAAGAGCTCCAAACTGAAATGGATATTTATGTTCTTAAGCAGGGCCCATAGCCTAAGAAGGACAAGACAGAAGCCCAAGATGAAAATCAACAAATAGTGGAAGGAGAGGAATTGGAGGAGCTCCAAAGAGATATAACATATTTAATGGTAAAGCAATTACCTACGGGAGGTCCACTTGTAAGATATACAATTTATCCTTCTTTGGAATCACCATCCCGCAAGTTTTACAAGATTCACCTTCACGAGGAACAATACCTATCAAAGCAGACTTGCAAACAGGGTAGGAAATATTAGAGAAAGGGGTATGAGGATAGAAAATGACATCAAGAAACAAATAAATGCAGTAGAAAAGAGGCTGATAACAATGGTTGATCACAAACAAGATACCTTCAAACTTTCCATAGTAAAACCCAAGGTCCCTAATGCCTCAAATTTGAGTGAGTGGAAATCTGAAGAGCATATAGTTAACTTTAGGGAATTTGGAAAGTTAGACAAGCTTGATTTCTACAAACAACCTATTGATATGATATGCACCGAGATTCTAAAATTAGTGAAGGAAAACATAAGGCTAAGAATTTATTTGGAAATGTTTGGGTATTTGTGGAAGGCCGAGAAATGGACCACTAGAGCTAAACAAGTGACCATCAATAAATTAGAAGAAACCATTATAGCTCTAGTAGATAACTCTTTTGATGGAGCTAAGATCAAATCATTGATTCAGAAGAAAGATAATGAAATAGCACATTTAAGGAAAAAGCTTAAAAATGCCCACCATTGAGCCATTACAAACTGAAGATTTGAAATAGGTGCAAGTTGAGAAAGAATAGGTGTGTGCCAGCATGATGAAATATCAGAAGTTAGAAGAATAAATATTAAATAAGATAGATTATATTCAAATGTAGATTTACTCATTGAATTTTTAGAATACAAATATATCGGCTGGAAAAAATTCTCAATTAGAAACAATTGCATTTCCAATAGAAACTTCACCATAAACAACACCAGCAGAGAAAGAGATTGAACAACCAGCTACTACTCCAAAGATAATTGATATTGATGCAATGGAAGAAGATAATGTAGATCAATAATCGAGTCCATAGCCAATCATAGAAGAAAGTGATGAAGACAAAAATATGCAAGAGATAGAAGCTTAACTAAATCAGAAGGATGGAAGAATATTGGAACTGGAAGGGAAATTAATCAAGCAAGAAGATGACATGGTTGATTTAGAAGATGAGATAAAAGAGTTGAAAATCCAAGTGACAAAGTTACAATTATATGTTCAAGGGGAACAACTTTTGAGGAGAACCACACAGACTCAATTAGAAACAATTGCATTTCCAATAGAAACTTCACCATAAACAACACCAGTAGAGAAAGAGATTGAACAACCAGCTACTACTCCTAAGATAATTGATATTGATGCAATGGAAGAAGATAATGTAGATCAATAATCGATTCCATAGCCAATCATAGAAGAAAGTGATGAAGACAAAATATGCAAGAGTTAGAAGCTTAACTAAATCAAAAGGATGGAAGAATATTGGAACTGGAAGGGAAATTAATCAAGCAAGAAGATGACATGGTTGATTTAGAAGATGAGATAAAAGAGTTGAAAATCCAAGTGAAAAAGTTACAATTATATGTTCAAGGGGAACAACTTTTGAGGAGAACCACACAGACTTTGTGGGACAAAATCACCAACTGGTTTATAAAGAAATGAGATTAATTTGAAGTAATCCAGGACAATTTGGATATGGATACATCAGCTAGACAAGAAGCAAAAGCTATGGAAAAGAAACTGGGAGACATGACCAAGTAAGGAATCCAAGTCATTGACTATCTCAATAATAGGACCAAGAAACAGTTGGCTGATATTCGGGTTGATAATATAACTCAGATCATTAAAACATCCAAGCTAATGGTCATGAAACAAACATACTTACTAAGGATGAATGATAACATCAAGCAACTAACATAATAAATCAGCGCTTTTGATAGGTTTTTTAAGGAATTAAGGAACCTTGGTCTACCTTCTCCTTGGGATGGTAATGGAGTTGTGTATCCTAAAGAATATTATAAGAGCCAACTGTCTAAAATTAAAGATTATTTACCTCATGAAGCCATAGATAGATAAGTTAGTGGAGAACAAGTTGTAGGAAGGCTCAAAAGTGATTTTGAAATGTTACTTTTATTAAAAGGTGTTGCAAGAAAATTAGGACCTATTTCATATGAGAAAACTACCAATGTTGAAATATCTCTTGAAGAATTAAAGGCACACAGATTCCTCATGGGAAAATAGTGGCAATCAGTAGTACAATATCATAAATTAGTTTTTCCACATAAGGAGATAGAAGGGAAACTAGTAGGGAATCCAATAGGACAATCATTAGGGAAGTATTCAGGACATTCATCTAGTCAACATTTCATCCAAGCAGTAGGACAGTCATTTGCACAGATTCCAGCACAATTTGTAAATCATCCAACTCCATTATCTTTGATGCCACCTACCGGACATGCTAATGTCCAAAATATGCACCAAATGAGTCAAGCAGGTCTAGCACAAGTGAGTCGAGTAGGTGGAAAACTAGCTATTATACCAAATGTTTATATGAGGGGTCAAACTACAACAGCAAAAGGGAAAAATAAGAACTCAAATAAGAGGAATTAAAGTGAAAGTGTTGCTAAGTCAAAATTCAAAAGTGAAAGTGAAAAAGGTTGAGGAAAAAGTTAGTTACAAAGTTGTTGAAAGAAAACAAAATTATGTTACTTTGTAAAATGCTATAAAACCATCCTCGAAGTCATTGTAAAGGGATAGCGAATTTGTGTAGATGGAATATCATTTTGTTGAGTCAATGAACTCCTTTTTGTTATGTAATATCAATGTAGAGTTGAATCTTTCAGAGTGTTTCAGAGATGTCTTTCCTCTTTGTTTTGTACAGCTTTATTGTTCTCATACTCTTTTCTATCCATGTATACTTTCATTAGATTTCTAATAAAACACCTGAGTAAATTTTCAGCTTCATATTGTGTTGATGATGCTTTATGTCGATGAATGTTGAAATTATTCTCAAATATTTCAAACTTTTTTTTATCTCTAGTCTAGTTTCACAGTTTTTATGTTATACAACAGTTTTTGAAAGATTCTTTATTGTTTTTTACATATATGTTTTGTTTCCAATAAATCTACAGAATGAACTCATGATTGCTATAAAAAATTTTAAAAGGTCATTGAATTCTTTGCATCAAATCTATTTGCATCAATGGTTTCATTAGTTTTAAAGAGACTCTCCGTACAGGTGCCTATTTAACCTATTTTTGTTTCCATTTTCTAAAATTCACCTCCATTATTATTCAAGTGTTGTAACACTCTATAAAATTCCTCCACGTTTTTTTATAACATCGGAAATTGTTCACAAAGGCTACATAACCAAGTATTTCAAGAAATATTTATTGCACATTAAAATTCATATAGATTCAGCTAGAAAATATTTAAAAACTGAGTTATGTCATGCCATGGCTAGTACTATTTCAGTCTAGTACTACTTAGCGAACAACATGAGAAATTGCATCCTTTCTAGGGAATGGTTTTAAAGCTAAATTTTTCTTGGGTATGACATTGTTAAAATATGGTCCCGATCGGTGAGTTTGGATCAAACAAGTTGACTAATATTATCACTGTGTGGAATCGATTGTTTTGAAGTTGGATTCTAGAAAGAGACACACTAGAAGAAATATGAATTTTGATGAATTCTTGAGTCTCCCTGATTCAAGAAACTGGAGGAAATTCGAGCTAACCAAAGCGATTGGGAGAAAGGTATTCCTCCAATAAATTCTCCTTTAATTTCCACTACTTTCAGAAATCAAGAAAGTTGCTCGAATTTAAATCATCAAGAAAATCCTATGACTCATGTAAATACTATACTTGAGCCTCAGATTTCTCCATTGTCCCCTTATGCAAGTACTTGAATCCCTTTAAAACATGAGATAAGAAAACATAGGCCTCCTATTACTCCCCTAGCCAGGAATATAATCTTGCAACATTTAAATATGGTAGGAAGAGGAGGTAGAACACCCCCACTTGTAAACCTATGGATAGATTCCAGGTATGGCCCATTAACTTTTCATAATAACCTTGATGACCTACCTAATATTTATTTAAATATTTTCCAAAATTTTATGGAGAGAACGCTACAATAGGTGAGGAACAGAGGGCTATCTTCCAATATTTTATTGATAATATTTATATAGAGCATGATGATGTGTTTATGAGGTTGTTTTTGCAAACCTTAGAAGGTGAAGTAAGGAAATGGTTTAGAGAATTACAAGAAAACTCCTTAAAATCCTAGCCTACTCGGGAAGTTACTTTCATGAGACCATCGGGTGATCAGAGGAATCACTTATACTACCTAACAGATTTTTCTACCTTAAGAAATAAGAATGGGAAGACTGTTGGGGAATTCAATAAAATATTTAACAAAATTTATAACAAGATACCTCATGACATCAATCCTTCACAAGATGTTGCTAAAGTATCATATGCAAGATCTTTTGAGTCAGAATCTACTATGATCATTCAAGAAAGAAGACTTGTATCTCTTCTAAGGATGTAGGATGGTGTTGTAGATGTGGAAGGTAATATGAATACCTCAAGAAGGATAAGATACATGCATGATTCAAAAAATAAGAAGCCTAGAGATGAGGTTGGTACCTATGGTAACAATAAAGAAAATCAAGATGAGAAGATGGAAAAAATGTCAAGGTTACTCAGAGGCCTTTCCACTAAGATCAATTGGATGGAAATGGAAGGAAATAGTCTTAACATAAATCCTTAGGATTTTGGACAGACAAACCCAAACCAATATAGGAGGCCATTTAAACCTAAAATCATGAACATAGAAAGAATGAATGAGAATCCACCCATACAACCTTTTGTAAGAGAAAGAAACAATGATAATCATGTAACTAATATGCCTCTATATGAAGTGGACATTTAACCTCCCGAAAAAGTCTTGTGGATCGAGGATGAGAGTAGTATGATCCAGAGAGTTTTACAAGAATAAATCTATCAGAATGATCAGGAGGTGTAGAGACGGTATAATTTGAGGCTAAGGAATAATGCTTCAAATTAGAAAATTTATTGACTCTCCTAAAGAAACCTCCGCAAATTCTATCTTTGTTGTAAAACCTACCCTTCCTCAAAGCAAACCTGAAAATCCAGTGAACCAAAACAAAGTTGAATCTCCAATATCAAATAATATGGAGATTGAAATAAAAGAGAAAGATAAATATTCAATCCCTTTCGATCTAGAGCATGAATTGTATAAAATCAAGATCTATGTTCCTCTAGTCTGAACTGGCTAAGAACCCTATATACCAAAAGAAAATTGAAAAGGTATTGAAACTAACTGGACCAAGTCTGCCCCTTGATACTCTAAATTTAATAGACGAAAATCATGCTATATTTGTAGGACTAGAAGTTGAAGAAGAGATAGATGATCATGACAAATTGTTACCTAATTGTACACTAGATTTTGGAGCTTCACATAATATGATGCCAAAAGAGATCATGGAGCAGTTAGATTTGGAAATTACAAAACCTTATCATGATATTTACAGTTTTGAATCCAAGAAATTAAAATGTATGGGGATGATTAGAGATTTAGTAGTTACCTTGGTTGACGTTCCTACCAAGAATCAATTAATAGATGTGGTATTGGAAAATGTAGTAGCAAGATATGGGATATTGTTATCCAGAAAATGGGAGGTACACAACTACATATGGACTAAAATATGATGCCCTTTCGTCGGATATCCGATATCATGCCAACAGTTATATGAGGAAAACAATGTCCAACAATTGTCATTGTAATTTAATCATTTCTCCAACACTTTAATTATCATCGGATATATGAAATTAGCATCGTCGGATAACTGGTGTATTTAAGCACTCAATCATAATTTTTTTTATATTTTAATTGTTGATCATTGGATAGTCGACGAAGTACCATCATATTACCATTGAATATTTCTTTTTTAGCATCAAATATGTTATGGCAATTCATAGAATACCCGATAATTTTCTTTATTTTACCGTCGGCTACCTGATGTTAGTTCGTCAGATGGTTGATGCTTCCCCTGGCTTGTTCGTCGGTTAAGCGATACTGTTGCGTTGGGTACCCAATGAGAGATCGTCGGACATAAGATGCTTCCACTACTCAGTTCTTCGGATAACCGATGATATGATGTGAAGTATCCGATGAAGTTCCTTTGTTGGTTCGTTGACTACCCGATGGTTTTTCGTTGGTTATCTGATGCAGTCCCCATCATCATTTGTCGCCTATCTGATGTATTACTCTATTGTTTCATCAAATAACCGATGAAATTGAGTCGGATATCCGATAAACAACACCGGATATTTAAACACGTATTTTCAAAGCATTTTCAATGGTCGTGCTATGGTTCCGATGCTTGTGTACATCGGATATCCAACGACGAACTGTCCTAAAATAAAAATTGCAATTCTCTAGTAGGAAAATCCATAAATAAATATAATTTCTTTTAAAAAATATTGCAATTTGTTATGCCATCCTTCAAGAAAAGTAGAAAATAACAGTGGAAATAGTTGTTTGTGGGTCTCTAGAGACTACTCAGAAAATGCCTTTCAAGATAGCTTGGGATTTTTCCAGAAAAAAATCTATTTACAGATTTCTCCCTCTGAGATCCAACTTCCATTCTATGTCCTATTAACTTAGGAGAGACTAAGGATACCAGAGGTAGGCTGATTGTAGTACAAGAGGGATGTAGGGAGATTGACTGTTGAATAAGAGGAATTCTGGGAGGTATATTGGCGAAGATGGAACTGGAAATTCATTGATGCTCTATCACCACAAATAAGATGACATGACAATAATTATTAAGATGTGTAGAAATAGAAGCATGATTGGATATGAAAACAAATCCTTTCATATTCCAATTTATTATAACCTTCTACATTACTTTTCAATGATATGAATTAACATTGGATGATGCACTAACAAATTGGCTTCCAAAAGTAGGATGAATTTGAAAGGTGTTATTGGCCTTATAAATAAAAAATAACCTTTAAAATGAACATCGCATGCATCATACCAAAAAAAATTCAAAAACATCCTTAAGTGTGATGATACCTATGACCTCCCCATCTTCAATGTCATATGGGATCATGCTTTCTATAACAAGCGAGTCATCATACCCTTTTATTCCATTTCTTATTTTCTAAATTAACTTTTGTAGCCAAGCATGCACCAAATTAACCCTTGTCTAAATCCACAATAGTCTCAACCTGATTTGGCACTAAGGTAGAATTGAAATTCGATTTTTTTATTGTCTTCTCAAGATTTTCTTGATGTTTTTCTTCATTACTACCACACCAAGGCTTTTGTTTTCCTTAGTCTTTACAACTATGGGAATGTGACTTCTTCTCATCTAAGATTAATTTAAGATATCATATATGGGAATAACTAATGGAACCCTAAAACATCAAATTATAATATAGAGATAAACCAAAACCCATGATTACAATTAACACTAATAGATCAGAAAATTAATACACAAAAGATATGGACACTTAAAAAGTAGCAATTAGTTTTCCTGGGTATTGTCCTAATCGAAACAACACTTACAAGAGTCTTGGTTTCAACACGCACCATTAGAAGACTTCTTACCTGTTTACATTCAACATTAACACTTAAAATTTATAACATTAAACATAATGAAAAAAACCCCATACTAGCAAACAAATTCTTGAATCTTCAAAAAAAAATGGTTATAAATTCTTCTCACCACTGATAGTACCTCCAATTAATGGACATGAGCTAGTATCACAATAAGAATACAAACTAGCATGTAAAAATCCCTCATGTACCTCTCATGTTACTATAGCCAATTTTCCTAAGTATACATAAGATAATCTCTTCTCATCAAGTGCCATATAGCATACCGTTTGCATAATGTTTTCATACAATTTCCATTATCTCTTTTATTTTACTTTGGAACATTTTGGACTAACAAATCCAATGATATGATACTATGTAACATACTAAATTTTTATTATGATTCTAAGAAGGATCAATGTCAAAATCTATTTTAAGATTGTAGCAAAATCAAAGGATTTCGTTAAACTTAATTTAAAGCAAAGTTGTCATATATTTTTCCAACTAACTACATTGAGAGAAGCAAGTTTCTCTTACAACTCAAGTTGAAAGACATGTGTAACATGATGTGCATGGGAACTCTAAAAATATGTGTCACAGCAACAGTGTCTGTGTAGCTAATGCTAATAAACAAAATGGGAAAAAATATATTTCCAACAATTAATATCAACATAAAATGACGATCATAAATCCATCTTAAACCTATGATTGTTTAGGCAGTGAGAGATTTAAAACTAGGTTTTTGTGATCCAAATGTTAATACGAATCTATGTTAATAAGCAGCAAATAATTTATATTGCGTGAAGCAATCTGGAATTCAATTTCATACCTTTGACGCTCTTTTCCTTTACTTTGGGCTACTTCGCACTAACGAATAAATTAATAAAATGTTTAAAGAGATTTTACATCATGTAATATGTTACAGTTTCGGTTACACCTGATAAAGGCACTTCAAACTCCATTATAACTCCAAACATAGTATTCACTTCTATAAACATTGTTAAAAACCAAAGTATCATTATTCAGATCTATTCTTGACTTAAGATCAAGGATATCCAACTCATGCTATTTGAGTCATGATGATCAAGAGTTCATAATATCTAGTGAAAATGGACTTCCCAGAGCCACATTGAATATTGGTGCCTAATATGCATGGAATGACATTTGAGCCTTGAGATTCACCATCTAAAAATATAAAGATCGAGGAACATGTACTAATAGTCAACATAAAATTCTCTTTAATATGAACTATTTAGCATGTGCAAATTTCAAAGTGGTCTAGGTATGTTCTAACAAAAATCATAGCAAAGATGCAACTGGATCTGATTACACTATTCAAATTGAGAAAGGTCATTCTATCCATGTTGCTAACCTTATTCAACTATAAATACATATGGTTGGTTATTCCAAAGTTCACAACAAATTCCAACAAGGTATTGGTTCATAGTGAGCTTGATGGAGTGTTAATCCATCCACCAATATTTCATTCTAGATTTGGTCTACCAAACCAACACAACCCAAGTTTCAAATGTATGAGGTCATATGTAGACACTTACAATTTTGTTATAATAGCTACTTGTTAGACCTCGTAGTGGAATCTAAGCTAAATGGGGATGAAAACATCTAGAAAAGTATCAAAGAGATTCCATAATGATTTCAAAATATGAGTGAGAAATATAAATTCATGATAAAAAATGATGGTCAAAGATAATCAAAATGGAACCATACATGCTAAAAGATAAACCTGTAGCAGCTAGGTTGTTTTCAACAGTAAATATAGGCAGGAAGATTGCTAAATATAGATGCATTTTTTTCCTAGTAGATCTGAATAGCCCAATGGTTACACTAAAATAATTTTTGTAGCTGATTTTGGGAAATAATTAAAGGAATGCAATAGAAAGGATAAGAAACATTCATGGTAAAGATTGAAATAGAGGGTTTACTGTAGTTCGGGGTGTGTCTTTCAGTCACCTATGTGCAACCTACAAAATGGAAACTCCAAAAAACTATTTACAAAATAAGTGTAACAAAATAAGTATGCTTTAATGGATATGGTAGACAGTTTTGGTGAATTTCTTGTCTCATTTGTACCATTTGACGATATTCCATGGAGCATCCTCCCTGCCAGAACTTGTTTGATGCATGGTTTCTCTTTTTGATAGAGCATTCTTTCTCTTTAAGGATAATTCATACTTATGGATGATATATGATCATTTTCCCTTAGTGCACTCTTTTTCTTTGACATTGAATTGAACTAGTGGCATGAACATATATCATGAACATATGGCTTTTGGGATTGATGTGCTCCTTGGTTCATGGACTTGTCCTCTTATACATCCATTGATGAGGTATTTTATGAGTAGCAGAGGTTGATGAGTGGAAATGTTTTAGTTAGGGACTTTCATTGCATGTTAATGGGGCCAAGGAAATCACCTTGGAGATTTAATCATTATTTATGTTTGAGTGCTCACCTTGGAGACCCATACAAGCAAATCTCGTGAAAAATTTCTAACGAAAATGTATGGAGGAATGATTGAACTTGCTGCAATTCCTCCTTTCACACGATGCGGATATCATCAAGAAATCCTATATGATATTGCTTTGATTGTAGAAGAACATTCCAGACATAGTTACGAGAGTGTTCATGCCTTCCTAAGGGATATGAAGCTTGTTATTTCTCATATAGAAGTAAAGGATTGGAAACCTGTAGATTTGAAATGCATTGATATGAAGGTGGATATCCTTTGTAGGAACTTGGTCTCTGCGGTTAAAGAAGGGTGCCTTTCTATGCCAGGTGCTAACAAATTTTGATTCTCAAGAAGAAGTAGGAGATGCTCTAACAGAACATGGGGATATTGTCATCAATTTGAAGGATACTAGCCTAGAGTTCACATCTCTAGATGAATCTACATCAAATGATATAATTTTGTGTAATATCAGATCAATTTTAGAAAGTGTCTTTGAAAGAAGAGGTAAAAATGGTTATTTTTGGTACTCTAAATTTAAAGACATATTAGTGGCAAAGTATGATAGACAACATGATTGTGTGGACAAGTGGTTTTGTTGCAACACTACATAATTTTTAGGCAATAATGATGCACAAAAATTGCAACTGGAGGCAGTTTTAATACTTGCAGAAGTGAAACAAGGACTCTTTGTATGTGGTTGAAAATGTTTTATATATTTTTGGCGGTGTGTTCTAGAAAAAGGACACTCCTCAAATAATTGTTGTATGGGTATCCATGTTTGTGATGAGAAGTGCACATTTTTCTCTCTTGAATCACACCAAGGAATTGAAGTGCAGGAATTCCAGAATTTGTCCATTCATGATGGGAATCATGATTGTAAAAGGAAAAATCATACATGTATGGAGATCTATTACTTATTTGGAAAATCATCCAATTACATAAAATCTTGTTGCTTGAAGGCTGGACATGAAGTTCTTTGTAAGTGTAATTCACCTCAACATATGTGTAAGATGAAGTGTTCTTTTCCAAGCTGCAAAAATCATTGTGTGATACAAATTGAGATTGGGGATCATCAAAATCATGCTTTTCATGAGAGATATAGTCCTAAAAAATGCATCATGGAGGGGTTCCCTAGAAGTTGTGGTTAAAAATATCACTTTCATGAATTCACACGTGATGAACATCTTTGTGATAATGAGCACTATTGTCATAATAAATGTGAAGCCGATGGCATCTATGAGATATTCACTCAACTTGTGTGACAAACACATTGATTTAAAGGTAGAAGAGGTTTCTTTGAGTACAGAACATGTCTCTAACGAAATAGTTGATAGAAAGATTGTTGTATTTCTATTCCACCTTTTGAAAGATATCACGAGGGTGTGCATCTCCACACACTAAATACAGATGTTGTGCATTATTGTAAGGTAGTATTTCAAGCTATTCCACCTTTAGAGACTCAACCAATGCCCCAATATTTGCTAGTGCACTTACAACACTTGCCCTAACTGTTGCATTTTTAAGAATAACTACATTATAAATATAATGAATATACTTGCTAGGGTTTGCAATATTTTTTCCTTCAATACAAAGAAAATGATGAATCTGCAACAGAAATACCTTATCAATATTATGCCACACAAATATCTAACATAATAAGTCAATTATGTGGATAAATTAAAATATTTAATCCTTTATAATATATATAGTGCATTAGAATTGACTTGTTAAAAACTTAGCATGAATGGACTGTACTTTTGGATAATTCTCTCCATCAGATTTAATGTATAAATATCTTCAAGGAAACACTCAACCTGCTTTTCCACCACGCATCCACAGGTTTGACATATGAAATGAATCATGTTGAAGAAAAAATTGTCTTGTAGATGGAGGAGGAAGACTTGGATTTTTTTTAGGATCCTCTTTATGGTATATATATTCGGTCAAATCCATCCATTTGAACATTTCTATATGGATCATGAGGTTTCAAATCTAGGGGAAAACAATTGGGGTCAAGTACACTAGAAATTGAAACATTGGAAGCATTAGAAACTGTGTCTAAATCCCTTGATAAAAAAAAATGACATTATAACTTAATTCAATTGATGGTCTTCATGCAAGTTTCATATTAGTACTAACATATCTAATTACCTCTTCATTGATTTTGAGGCATAATGGATATCTATGTGAAGCTATGATCAAAGAGAAGGAGGGTGGGGTAGATGAGATTAGAAAATAAACTTTACTACCAAGTAAATATGGAAATATGGAAATGACTTATTAGGTAAGAAGAGGTAATGTGGACCTCCTAAGGGTTTTTCCTCCATTGTCTCTAGATCTGTTGAGTCCTCCACCTTAGGAGTGTTTTAATATGGATGTATTGACATTTGATTTGTGCTATAGTAGAAACTTAAACTGTGATTGCAGTGGACATGCATAGATTTTTTTGGAAGCTTTTATTTATACACAATTATATCTGCCAACTTTGAGTGGGTGCACAATGTTTCTTAAAGAAGACAAACTTATACCCAGAGCAATCGTGACAAATACTAGAAAAAGGGGAATGCAATATACTTTACAAAAAAAATATGGCAACATAGATGATGATAAAATCCTAGAAGAAATATGAAAAAATCAAATTTGATGACTTACCTAATGGGAAGAACCTTCCTTGTACTCATATTTTAAATTTCAAATCAAATCTTGCCTCTCATAGGCAAGTCAATAATTGGAACAAACTGGCCCTTATTTAAGGGAATGAACATACCTGAGAGAGAGAGAGACCATAAATGATGATAAATAGGTCATACAATTACAACATAAGAACCATCCACTCAAAGTGGTATGACACGGTCAATATCAGCCCCACAAAATCAACCAGCACACCAAAGTATCCCTCAAACATTCAAAGATACTCAATGCAGCAAAAACGCAACCACAACAAGTAGTAGTATGCAATTGCACACATGAAGGAGGGAGAAAAAAAAATGTTGTAGAAACCCTCATAAAGGACAATGCTAAGTAAGGACAGGTGGACCCAAAAACCAAATAACACTCAAGAAGAGACAACCTTCAAACCCTTAACATCATAAATAAGTGTGCCTAAAAACTCTAGATCAGCCATGCCAAAACAGAGCTCAAAATTCTATAAATACATTGCTCTCAACTATTAGTTTTTCGGAATTTTTCAATCTGATCTAAGATCTTAACTGAGAGAATAACATGTATAGCATATCTACAGCATATCAATCATGGCCACAATAATGCAAGCACACAAGAGACACAGAGTTTCACCGGGGAAAACCAAGAAGGTGAAAAACCTCGCAACTTCCTCAGAGATAGAAATAGAAAGGATACAACCAAAGTACAAGAGATAGTCTTCTCCTAGCAGTTGATCCTCCTCCTCACATGTGCACCACTTTCTGAATGATAGAAGTGTGAGTAATGAGATGATCAAATAGAGATCTCCCGATCTCTATTTATACTTGTCCTGTCCTGCCCAATAAACTAACAAGGCCAACTTGTCTAACTCAGTCTAATAACCCATGGTTACATTAATCTGGGCCAACCCCACACTTGGTGGTCTAATAACCCTTTTACGCACATGACTCATACAGGGCCGACCCCGTCAAGGTGGTCTAATAACCCATCAAGTATAAGTTACGACACTTACAATATAAATGACGACACTTTCGTATAGAGGAATAATAACATCTCTATAGGAATACAAACACTTCAGTATAGAGGAATAATAACATCTCTATAGGAATACAATATACATGGGTGAAATACATTCCAAAGTTACATATGCATCAACACTCCCTCTTAACTAGGAAGGTATTTCTTGACACATATCTACTAGCACAAGTCTTCTTCTCTGGATCATCATCAACGAATCATCGTCATCGTCACTGCTGCTGCTATCTCAATCAATCTCCGATATACTTGTCATAGGAAGTTCTACAGAGCCATTCCTTTTTCATACTGGATGTAGGCCCACCACCTGCAGGTCTTCATCATCACTGGCCATACTGTGGAATCCTTAGGACTTATTATGTGTGTCACAAAACCTCGCAAGAGCATCCAGACTGTTACGAGCACATGGCTCTAGCTGTTGGATCTCCCAGGGCTGTATTATATGTGACTGTCACAAAACCTTAAAAGAGTGTCTTGATAAGCAAGATCTCTAAAGAGCATCTGAGGCCTTTTTCATCCTGTCCAGATCTCCAGGACTTATTACATGTGACCCCTACCACAAAACCTTTAAAGAGTGTCTTGACTACTAAGAACTCTAAAGAGCATCTGAGGCCTTTTTCATCCTGTCCAGATCTCTAGGGCGTATTACATGTGGTCATGAAAAAACCTCGAAAGAGCATCCCAGGACTGATTACAAGCACACAGCTCAACCTATCGGATATCCCAGGGTTGGATTATATGCCATAGGACAAAACCTCGAAAGAGCATCTGCGAGATATCCCAGGACCAGATTACATGCCATAGGCAAGACCTCGAAAGACTATATGCAAATCTCCCAGGACCAGATTATATGTCCTCCCAAAGCAAAACCTCGAAAGAGCATTTTCCAGATATCCCAGGGACACATTACATGCCATAGGAAAAACCTCGGAAGACTATCTACAAACCTCCCAGGGCTGGATTATATGCTTATCTACACAACCTGTTCCATAGCTACAGAGTATCAACCTGATACTCACCATACATCATCCTGACGTACACATGATCATCCTGATCATCATCACTGCATCGTCCTGATGCATGTCATCTAGAGAAACATCCTGAAGCTAGTCATCCATGATCATACAATGCATCTACCTAATGCATACCAAGTATCTACCTAATACATATCATCATACATGATCCACCTGATACATACACAGATACATGATCCACCTGATATATATCAACATACATGATCTACCTGATCATACAATCGTATCCACCTGATACATATACAGATACATGGTCCAAGCATCCAACATGATGCATATACATATACATGATCCAACTAATCATAACAAGCATCCAACATGATGCATATACATATACACAATCCAACTGATCATAACAAGCATCCAACATGATGCATATACAAAGAAGTAACTGGACCATCGTCTTGATGCTCATCATCGAACGCTTACATCCACAGCCATGGGAAGGATCCTCCTCTCACCATGCTTGGAGTGGCTCCTGCAAATGTGTCCATCACTTCTTCCTCAAAGTGTCATCAATCTAAAGTACTCAAACTTCACTCTGGCTAGCGGTTTCGTCAACACATCCACGACCTACTCATCCATCGCAACATACATGAGCTTCATTGCTCCTCTCTGCACCATATCCCTGATATAGTGATATTTGATCTCAATGTGCTTTGACCTGTAATGGAACACCGAGTTCTCAGACAGCTTCACACAACTCTGGTTGTCACAAAAGTAGCCTCCCACGGGAGATCAAATAGCTCAAACAGTAGCTTCTGGAGCCATGCTGCCTCACAACTAGCCAAATAAGCTGCAACATACTTTGCTCCGGCTATACTCAGTGCTACACAGGACTGCTTCCTACTAAACCAAGATATCACAACTGATCCCATACTGAAGCAGCACCCAGAAGAGCTCTTCCTATGTGCAACATTGCCTACCCAATCTGAATCAACATAACCCTGCAGGTTAAACTTTTGATTCACATCATACTTGAGCCTATAATCAACCGTACCCTTCAGGTACCTCAGAATATGATTTACAGTAACCAGGTGAACACCTCTCGAATCCATCAGGAATTGGCTCAATGTGTTCACCGCAAAGCAAATATCTGGTCTTGTATTCGTCAGGTACATCAAGGACCCAATCATCTGACGATACATCGTGACATCAACCAGATCAAATGAAGCATCACACATAAGCTTCAGGTTAGATGCCATAGGTGTGGCCATGGCCTTGCAGTCCATCATCCTGAACCTCTTCAAGATCTCTACTACATACATCCCTTGTCCAAGGAAGATTCCATTTGCACTCTGCCACACCTCCATGCGTAGAAGTAGTGCATCATACCCAAGTCCTTCATCTCGAACTTGGTAGCTTCCACTGCGTGTCGGAAATCAATCTATCCTCACTTGTAACAAATAGGTCATCCACATACAAAAGTAGTATCACTAGATTGCCTTCCTCAACCTTGTAGTAAAGGATGGAATCTGCTTTACTATTGGTAAAGCCCAAACTGGATAGAAAGTTTTCTATCCTACCATACTAAGTTCTGCACATATATGACTTCCTGCCATGTGTCTCAAAACCAAGTGTTTGCTCCACATACACTTCCTCTTTGACTACACCATTCAAGAAGGCTGTCTTGAAATCCATCTAGTGTATTTTCCACTTTATCACTATAGCCAGAGCAAGTACTGATCTGATGGAAGTGTATCTGGCTACAGGAGAAAAAGTCTCTTCATAGTCTATCCCCTCTTTCTGGGAGAAGCCACGAGTTACAAATATTGCTTTGTATTTCTCTATGCTACCATCTGCAGCATGCTTGATCTTGTAGATCCATTTGGAAGTCACAACAGACTTCCCTTCAGGTCTTGGGACTGCATCCCAAACATCATTATTCATGATCGACTGGTACTCCTCGATCATGGCGTTCTTCCTGAATCCTGGGAACTTCAATATCTTCAATATCTTCAATAGATAACCTTTTTGTTGAACAAATGTTGTAGTCCTTCTTTTGTAGGTGATGGTATACGATCTTTCCTACAAAACAAGTTAAATTGCATGATTAGAAAACATCTCATAGTTTTCAGAACATATTCTTACACATAAATAAATATATCATAGAGTCATGCAATTATCTTAGCCAATGATTCAATACAACATTTATCCTTATCCCGTAAATTTATAGATGCCTTCCAATCTCTACCAGAATATTGTTAAGAGTGTGCACAACTCCCAACATGTCAGCAAAGAGGTTTCATTCTAGATAAGTAGCAATGGAATGTTGTACAGTGTCATAGGCCACTTACCCATTAGATGCATATTAGTAGTATAATGTTCATTAATGCAATTATTCTAATATGCATAATATACACCCTAAGTCTAGGAACATAAGTATATACATCATTGAACAATATTATTTAAACAAACAAATATGCAAGAAATGACAATTCAAATACTTATCTTTGTTTGGTTTTAGGGTGGACTGCCTCTCAGTCTTTGCTTCCTTTTTGCAACTCCATTTTGATGTGGATTGTGAGAAGTGGTCAAATCCCTCTGAATGTTTGCATCCTTGCAGAAACTACTGGAGTGTGCTCCCTCTTGATCTTTGCTTCCTGGATTACCTGTCCTTGAACTTATATCCATCCTTGATCACTATGCATGTTTACTAGTATCATCATTGTGTTACCCTCGAGATCTCATACATAATCATACATTCATTAGTATAATCAAAACACAATAATCTTAAACATGTATAGTCATGATCATTTCAAACACAGATTATAAACATTATTATTCAAGGTTTTAGGGAATACTTCTTTTACTCATGCATATTCTCATTTGACCAAAGGACTTTTTTGGTTAGTCATATCATCAATCAAAGTAAGAAGCATAATATGCCTAAACCCATGATTACTAACTTCAATGAATAATCATAATCAATCATGCCAAGTATACTTATATAAGATATCCTAACACAAGGTAGGATTTTAACTTGATATAGGAAAAAAAAAAACCTGGATTAGCATGCTAGCTAGCTATGTCTAACATACCCACATGATATCTTCTTTTTCTTCAATGACTTGTGCTAGTAACCTGCATATCTCATAAGTTAACCATTATAGAACCAAGTTATACATACCTCGTAAGTAGATCTTCTATGTGATCCATGAATCTTTTTCTTCATGTCTCCATGGTCATATGTTCTTGAACTAGAACATTATTTGTCTTTCTTGATGTACCTTTCATGTTAGCAGACAACATCAACCTCATACAACACCATAATGCATTAGTACAATCATAAGTGTCAAAACCCTAATCAATGAATATCTTCTATCATGCATTCGTAATTTTATTAAGGTGATACGACAAGTCTAAAGTTAGTCAAGATTGTACTAACCTTAATGAAGACAAACATACCATAAGCTTAATCATGAATAGATCTCGAAACATACCTAGATAAGTCATACCTGTCGAGATTGCTTGCAATCTTCTTATGTAAGGCCTTAGCCTTATCTCCCTCTGAAACTGGAACTTCTTCACTTATGCAAGTGACCAATCCATTCTCTTCTAGGATTAACCCAATCCACTTGATTTGCAGAAACTGGACCTGGAGCTGGATTAGGGTTTGTTAGAGAAACCCTAAAATTTCAAACTTTGAATTTCAAACTTCTTAAAGGACAGAAAGATGCGCCTTGATGAGCTAATCAAGCTGGTATACTCAGAATTTTAAAACTGCAAAGTTTCACCCCTCAAAATTGCCTTTGAAACTTCTGAATCTTCTACACATGATCTCGAACTAGGGTTTGATAAAGCCCACCCTTCTGCTGAACCAAAAGGTTCGATCCAAATCTCTAAACTTTGATTTTTCTGAGGAGCTTCCAGCCGTGGTCACAGACTTCAAAAATTCCAACTTATGCAGAAGCCCTAATTTTCCACTTTTCCGATCAAAGTCCCGAACTAGGGTTTGATTAAGCCCGATCTTCTGCCCAACCAAAAAATTTGAAATTGGTCTCTAAATTTCAATTTTGATGAGTAGCATTCAACTGTGGTCTCCGATTACAAAAATTCCAACTTTCTCTGAAACCCTAATTCTCGGAGCCATGAATGAAGGTGCTCAAAATCCAATTCTGTTTTGACAGAAATATGCACCTGATTGTTTCTGGTATAACTCCAAAATTGCAAATCCACAGGGTCGAAAACCTCTACCTGTGGTATATTGACCTATCATCTTTCCAACCCCATAGGTCTGACCTCAATTGGATTCTCTAAGAGAGAGAGTTATGCCAAGTGTCGCAACGTGACCTATTTATGGGCTAAAAAAGGAGAACGAACTTGTATGGAGTTCCATGTGTCACTGGTTCACTTTAGGCCTCTGATCCTTCGGCCTGTGAAAGTAGAGTTCGTTCCCTACCTATCACTTTTTACGAAATTTCTTTTGGAGCTTCCTAGCCCAAGTTATGACCTTTTTTCCTAGGTCCCCTGTTTATGACCCAGATCTGGAAGAGGCAGAAACCCTAGATTGTACAGATCGTAACACAAAAAGTACAAATTAGAAGTTGCACTTTGGACACAAGGTACAAAGGGATCTTATCTTCGAGCTGTAAAAGTTTTGGATCCTGAAACCTCGCCGAAATGGATTTGTAGCGAAAGTTATATGATGACTGGTTTTTGCTATATCAAGCCCTAGCTTCGCAAGTGCAACAAGTGTCATAAATGCCATACCATGCTTTCTTCTAGGCTAGCTCTGATACCATGTTAGTTTTTCAGAAATTTTCAATCTAATCTAAGATCTTAACTGAGAGAATAACATGTACAGCATGTCTATAGCATATCAATCATGGACACAATAATGCAAGCACACAAGAGACACAAAGTTTCACGGGGAAAACCAAGAAGGTGAAAAACCCCACAACTTCCTCAGAGATAGAAAGAGAAATGATACAACCAAAGTACAAGAGATAGTCTTCTCCTAGCAGCTGATCCTCTTCCTCACATGTGCGCCACTTTCCAAATGATAGAAGTGTGAGTAATGAGATGATCAAATAGAGATCTCCCAATCTCTATTTATACTTGTCTTGTCCTGCCCAATAAACTAACAGGGCCGACTTGTCTAAATCAGTCTAATAACCTATGGTTACATTAATCTGGGCCGACCCCACACTTGGTGGTTTAATAACCCATCAAGTATAAGTTACAACACTTACAATATAAATGACGACACTTCCGTATAGAGGAATAATAACATCTCTATAGGAATACAAACACTTCCGTATAGAGGAATAATAATAACATCTCTATAGGAATACAAAATACATGGGTGAAATACATTCCGAAGTTACATATACATCAACATCAACAAAGGCTATACTAGTTCTTATAGCCTCTCAAATACTTCCTAGAATTTCCTTCTAAGTGATGTTAGGGATTCTCTTACAATTAGCCTAGGCATGACATCATCAATTTATAATTCAAATCAAAGTGGTAAGTAAACAAATTAAGGAGGGCGCATTGCTAAAAGAAGGGTCAATGAAAGAGATAACTATAAGAGGGCTAATCACAAGTTAACACATGAAGACAGATAACCACAAATAGAAGAGAACCACTACACTAACCAAAAAGTCAACATAACATAACAAGTGGGATAACCATGAAGTCAACATAACATAACAAGTGGGCTAACCACAAATTCAACATAACATAACAAGACGCTCTCAAAGATATGTGGTCCACATATGTCCCATGCAACAATTGAAATTTTATAATCACTGTATAGGAATGGTTCAACTTGGAAGATGTGATCCTTTCATCCTCAGTTAGGTTATGCCAGAGTCTGAATTTCAAAACACCCAACCAAGGGGAAACCAAACAAACTTACTGAACCAAGATAGAACAACTGTAACATTTAAACATAATTTTCATCTCTTTCAGCTACTCCATTAAAACATGTTTTTCATCTCTTTCAACTTTAACACTCCCAAGAGGTCCTTGTGATAAAGTTAAAACATACAATAACAATAACATGTAAATGACAACAACATTAGTATTACTATTTAGACAAAATTATAAAAACATTAATAGATCTAACTCACAATACAAATGGACAAGTCTGATTACTTAACAAATCAAATAAAAAAATAACAAATCTAGAAAAGGAGTCAAAACAGCATATGGACATTACTCCTATATCTTAGCAAAACATCCAACCAAGGGGAAACCAAACATGGAAGCATAGGACTAATGAAGAACAAAAAATTCCCAATACACTTGCACCAACAAACTTAGTGAACCAAGATATTATAGCTTTAACATTAAAACATAATTTCCATCTCTTTCAACTACTACATTAGAACATAATTTTCATCTCTTGTAACTTTAACTCTCCCAAGAGTTCCTTGTGTTAAAGGTGAAACATACAGTAACAATAACATGTAAATTATAACAGCAGTAGTATGACTATTTAGACAAAATTATAACAGTAGTAATAGATCTAAATCACAATACAAAAGAACAAGTCTGATTACTTAACAAATCTGATAACAAAATAACAAATCTAGAAAAGGATAAAGAACATAAAACGAAATTCACTCCTATATTTCAGCAAAACACCCAACCAAGGGGAAACCAAACATGGAATCCTAGGACTAACGACGAACAAACAATTCCCAATACACTTGTACCAACAAACTTAGTGAACCAAGATAGTACAATTGTAACAAAAAAACATAATTTTCATCTCTTTCAACTACTACATTAAAAAAAAATAAAAAATTAATGTCCAATGGATGATGAAAAGGTCAATGGAACTATTGAGTATATTGATGTCAAATACAATTCAGTAGCACTAAAGTGTCTCCCATAAATCAATACAAGGAAAATAAATAAAGAGTTTGAATTGGATCGGGAATAAATCGAGAAAACTCAAGATATCTCAACATGTACAATATTGTAAAGATATATACATATTTTGACATGTACCCAACAAAGGTTGAATTGAGTGAGTCTAGATCAGGAAAACCAGGCTTAAAATATTATTAATCATGAGCCAAATTTTGACTCATGATCAGTCACTAGTCAAACCAAGTCTCAATCGAGAAGATCCCAAAAAAAATCATTTGGAGTCCAATGATAGTCCAATTCAGTGAATTACAAGTTTTACTTGTGATATGGGTGGTAACTATGTTGTACAATATTGTGGGATTCATAACCAACACGCCAAAGTGTCCCTCAAACAATCAAAGACAATCAATGCAGCAAAATCGTAGAATAAATATGACAAAATAAGATACGATGACTTACCTGATGTGAAGAACCTTCCTTGTACTCATATTTTAACTTTCAGGTCAAATCTTTCCTCTTAGAGGCAAGTCAATAACTAGAACAAACTGGCCCTTAGTTAAGGGGATAAACACACCTGAGAGAGAGAGAGAGACCATAAATGATGATAAAAAGGACATACAAGTACATCAGAAGAACCATCCACTCAAATAGGTACAAAAAAGTAAATATCAACACCAAAACATCAACCAACATGCCAAAGTATCCCTCAAATAGTCAAATACCGTCAACATAGCAAAAGCGCAACCACAACAAGCAGTAGTATGGAATCGCACGCATAAAGGAGGGGGAAAAATTGTTGTATAAACCATCATAAAGGACAGTGCTAAGTAAGGATAGGTTTGGTGTTGCAAGTAGATCCCAAAACCAAATAACACTCAAGTAGAGACAACCTTCAAACCCTTGACATCATAAAAAAGTGTGCCTGAAAACCCTAGATCAGTTGTTCCAAAAAATAGCTCAAAGTGCCATAAAGACATCGCTCTCAAAAAAGGATATACTAGTTCTTATAGCCTATTGACACAGTTCTGTTGACGAGGGTTCACTTTGCACTGCTGTCAACAAACATCAACATAGACTCCCTTAAACATCGGCCCAAAAAGGTTTTACCCTTTCCAGCAACACCCACAGAGCGAGTGAAGTGTCACCCGAGATGTCTAAGGGGGTTGCAGGAACCAAGTTTCTGCAATTGTAAGAAGACATGCATTATCTCACACTCATTCGCAACATAAACTAGAGATCTGCATTCGCATCAGAACATCACATTATCGACCTATCAACCATATCTACTTAACCCTTATCTTCATTCGCATCAACAGATTATCAAAGCATACTTAACAAATCTTATCTACATAACATAACTGCGATTTCATTCATAAAAGCATATCAAACCATGTAGATACATTAAACATTTCAACAACGCATATTCAAGCATATTGCGGTAACTCAAAAAGATACAAAGACATAGATCAATCAATCATTCTCATTATTCATCAACTTGTCTCATACATCGCAGAACCATTACAAACTCAGAACAATAGTTCCGATCAAAAAGACCAAAACCGGATAGATTCTCCAATAGATCGATCCAAATATGCTCTACCAAAATATGCCCTTAGGATTACAAACATACTCCTATTTATAGGCTCAATTGGTCTCTACAAAATGGTCCAAATGACCCATTACTAACTAGCTTAACCAAATATTCTGAATTTGTCAGCTCTTTTATAATTTGCGATCGGTCCTTTGTTCATGTCGATGACCTTTTAGTCACTTGTAGGTCCTCTAGACTTGTTCCAATAGGCCCCCAACACAAACTTTTGGCTTGCCCTCGATCCACCTCAGCTGGATACTATGGGTGCATTTACCTACATCTTGAAGTCATCATATGTTGTTGTAACCTGGTCGACAACTTCCTTTGTCGATGCCTTAAGTTCTGTGCAATCTTCCACTTCCTTCTATGTCTAGTGTTCACCACCCTTTTCCTTCTCTTTCTCCAACTCTTCTTTGGTCTTCGTCATTCCTTCCATTGCTTTGACCACCAACTGCTTAACTTTTGTCTGCAGCTCGTCCAAGTGCAATGTTCTTCTTTGTTGTCTTGTGTGTGCCTTGTTGACTAGATGCTGCTGTTCTTTCAGCTCTGTTTCCTTTGTCATTTTCTCTAGTAGGTGAATCACCTTAAGCGATCCCCTCAATTCCTCAAGTTGTGCTTCTGCTTTGCCAAGCTACACATTCAGCTGGTGCAACTATTCATCTTGCACTAAACTACCCAAAAATTGTGTTACATATTCTGCGATTACCTGTGTTATTTTTTCCCATTCTGCAATCTCTGTCGCATCTTCTTCAATTGCGCTCTCCCTCTCTTCAATATTCTCTACTGGTGTGCTTGGAACCGCCCTTGTTTGTATTTCCTCATTCTCTTTTCGCAGGTCTACAATGACTACTCCTAGCCTTAATGCTTTTTCTTCAGCCTGCATATCTTTATCGACTTCTGGTGCTTCTTTGCATGCCATGGAGATGGCATGTTCCAACCTTTTTTTGTCCTTAATTGCCTTTGTTGTTTCATTCAGAATAATCTCTTTCTCTTCTTAGGGTCGTTGAACCTCTACTTCGGTGCTCCTCACTTGTCCTTTGTACTTTACCATTTGATCATGTGTTGTAGCTTCCCAGTCATTGATTTCATCACTTATTGTTGTATGAGTGCGATGCAACATCACCATCTTTAACATGTTGAAGTCTATGCTGATCAATTCATGCCCTCGCAATGCGGCATCCATTTCTTCGTCACCGATAGTGATGGCATTAGGTATTATTTGTAATATCCTCGGCTCTGTGTCAATTTCCACCTCGAATCTACTTGTTGACGCACTTGCCGCCACTTCTCCTTGAGGTAACCTTGTTTCTGTCACTGCATTGGTCAACATTTGTAGAAGCTATGATACCTGATGGAAAAAATCAGTCGCATGTTGTGTGACTTACACGTGGTTTTCTTCTGCCACCGACATTATCATCTCCATTAGTTAGTCCATTTTCTCATCGGGGAGGCCAGTTGCACTCCCCTCGCCTCTCTCAAACCTATGCTTTGTCCTTGCTTCCTCTCATTGCGCTTCTAGTTCTAAATCTGTTGGAGTCACCGATGACACCCCGTCATGATTTGCAGTGTGCGAATGTTCTTCCGCACCTTACCATTCATCCTCGGAGTCTTTTGTTTCTTTTGGTATCTTTGACCCAACCATCAGTTTCCCATCCTCTGGATCCAACAATTGATCTTCTCCTACTGGAGCCTTCCATTCTTCTATCCATTCCTCCACGATGGCATCTCTATCTGCGTTGCTAAGCTTGTATTGCGTCGGAAGCCACTACTTCTGTGGGTCTCCACACTCCTGAATGAAAATTGTCTGAGGCTCTACCAACAGCCTTGTGACTCTTCTATACTTATTTGCTACCTCTTATGTTAGTCATGGAATCGCTTCCACATCTATCTTCAGCATTTATAAATAAAGAAAGAATTGAATATTGTTACCTGTTTTTCTTTCTTTGTCATTTAATGTCCATGGGTTCTTTTACCGTGCCCCTTGGAAAACATTTTCTAATTATGTTTCCATCCCTTGATAGTGTGATGATTCCCTCCATCCAACCAGCACGATTAATATCAAAATCCATGAATATGTGAATGGATTTCCTTTCTCCTGCGCTAATACTACATCCTCCATGAACTCGTTCAGCAAAAATAGCGACCAGTCCATTTGAACTCCTACTACGCAATACTCCACGCAATTACTCCTAATGTACATTGGTTTGGTCGATTCTTCTTTACTAGCTTGATTGCCAGCAACTTTGCTGCAATCCTAACTGCCTGATCATTGATTGTGTCAATCAGGTAACCTCTGGTGTTCTTCTCCACCCCATATTTTGTCTTCAGATTCATAGCAAGCTTCTTATCATTATCCTTCCCCTAGAAATATTGGGAAGGATCTACCCCGGCCTTGGGTAATTTGGTGATCCACAAAATCAAATTAACCGTGATTGGAATATTTGTCGCCAACCACAAATATCTCCCATGAAAGCATACCAGTAGCTTCTTTACGCATGCACTCACTTCTTCCTATCTCCAGAAGTGCAGCATATGAATGATGGACAAAACTCCTGACTACTCCAGCCCCAATTCCCACTTCGCTGGCACTCTTGTGATGATACCTACTTCTCCATGCACTACCTCAACATGTGTGTCCTTAGTGCACTCTAGATACGCCAGAATGTCATGGTCACTATACTATAGTTTTTGTACTCTCTCTACTATGTTTTTGGCAGTATAGACACCCTTTAGTATCATTGGCTCCTTGATGGTATATTTTGCATTCTTTCCGATCCGGATTGTTGGTGCTTCTTCCTTCTGCGATGGAACATACCCTAGTATGTTTGCTATTGTTTGGCAATGTTTCCCTCCTCTTGCTTTTCTTTCTTCCTCTGTGACACCTGATGTGCGCGCTTCTCCTACTGCAGTCGCAGCCCATGCTGAACTACGGGTATTCATCTTCGGCCTTCAATTGGTATCCACCAGCCAACTTCCACTTCTCTTCTTTATGAATGACCGGGCCGATGTGATTTTAAGTTTTTCTTGGATGATGCTCGCCCTTGGCGCATCTTGTGTGCATGTGCTGGTGATGAAATGTTGCATTGCAACTTCCTAACTTCACTATTACTCTTCGCTCTAACTCTTCTTCTACAATTTATTCACTAGCTCTTGCAACGCATAGTGAGTCGAACTGTCCATCTGTGTGTATATTTATAAATACAATTTCCCGCTTCCCATCCATCTTGTCGATATTTAGACAATGATTATCAAATCCTCTGTCAACTTACTGAATCCTCTGTCAATTTACCGAATCCTCTATCGATTTACCGAATCCTGCACACTCATTGGCCATTAAATGCACCTTCATCCAATTCCGTCGTCGTCCTTCATGCCTTAACTATTGCATTTATTACTGCATTTGACCCATTCACACCTCACTAGATGTCGATAGGATTCAAACCTCGTCTCTATTTCAAACTTTGTCATTGTTCCATTAATATACATAGTGTTGTCGAAAGACTCCCAAACTTTGCAATGTACTTAGTTTTTTTTTCATGTCGACTCAATTTATTTTTCAGTCGATGTGCGCCTGGCTATCCCGATAGGGATTTAGCCGTCTTTCGTTTACTAAATTTGTCAACAGTGTTTCGTATAAATTTTGCAGCTGCCCTGCACGTTTCTTAGTAATAAAATTTATAATGTATAGAGCTAGCCACTGCATCTGGAGCTTACCTGGGTGCTTCACAAACTTATTGTCATAAAGGAGAACCATATCTCCACGCTGGAAGTTCTTTTCCTTTACATGGAGAACATGCCATGCTTTCTGTTGGTCCTTTTTTACTTGTTGATGCAATCCTGCGATGAAGCGATCTTCTTCAAGCTGTAGTAGCTGCGCTAATATTTCTTCAACAGCTTTGTTGCCACTCATTCCTGTCGATGCTACGATGTGCAGACTTGGGACAATATACTCCATAGGCATCATTGTTTCTTGTCCATATAATAACTTGAAAGGAGTCTAGACTGTCAACCTTTTACATGTCGTTCTATAGGCCCACAATACCGCTGGAATATTCAAATCCCAGTCATCACAGTTTGTGTTACACACCAAGTGGTGAGCGCATCCTCCAATATCTTATTCAATGCTTCCTCTGCGCCATTCACACATGGATGATATGGGGTACTCCTTCAATTATGAATTTGAAATTCCTCATTAATGGATCTGATATTTTTATTGATGAGGTGATTTCCTTGATCGCTCATCAACATCTTTGGGCACCTAAATCAGGTGACCACATTGTTGTCGCAGCGGTGAAATACTTTACTAGTGTTGCTTCAGCCCATCTTTCCAAGTAGTCAGTCGTAGTAATAATGCATCTAACACCTGTTCTTCTTCCTGGTGGGTTGATGGGTGTATTGGAGAAAACTCACTATGGCTTGGGGGACCACTACAAACAGCTGACTACTAGAAATTAACTCAATTCTTAGAACTATGCTATTATAAATGACAATGCTAAGATAATGGAGAATGTAACCAACCTCGATCCAAACATTTGATGTAGATCCCCGTTGGAGCTTTCAATCCGTACACTTGAATCTGCAAATTAGTCTTGATAGACAATATACAACAAGTACATAATATATATAAATGACATTAGCATCATCATTAGCAATGGCCCATGATATTATAAGTAAATGCAACCCAATGTAGAATAAACAACATTCACAACATTAATGGACGAGAATATGAGTATTTCTATTAATAAACAAGAAGAAGTACAATGTGATACGACCTCTTGCCAGCAACCAATCTGAACCAAGATCTGGATCAATCCACTTGTGCCTCCACCACTTCAATACTCCATGAATGGAAAACTCAAACTATGGTAGGATTTTGGAAGGTGAACATAAGGGGTTCACAACTACAAGGATCAATGAGTGTAGACTCAAGATAGGAAAAAAATCCACTAGAGTTCTCTTTCTCTTCTTTCTCCTCCCGTCCATAAGCCATATGTGCTCAATATATACTCCTCTCAAAGGTAGGTGAAAGGACACATCAAGACATTTCTTCGGCAGATGGAGGGTCAAAGGTCACCCAATAACCGCTTTGTGGGATTAAAAGGTAATAAACTAGTGATTTTACCATTTTACATGCTACCCGCGGGCTATAGTGATGCAACAAGCGGGTAAGAGAAAAAATGAGGAAATAGTATGTCTAAAGGATATAAAGTGGATCTGAGTCAGTGAAATGGATCCTACAGGCCAAAGAATGATGATACTCACAAGGTGGAAAATTACGTTGTAACAGATGCCCCCTAATGTGTGAGGTCAAAGACTGATGCTATGATGGCCGAAATACATTATAAAACTCAGAAGTGGAGTGATCGAAACACAAGTGGAAAGAGAAGCTCACTCGTCATAGTACAATAATATCTCTGAATACATGTCAGTATAGTACAACAATCTGATACAATGGCCATGAATAGGCAGTACATAATGGATATATGTCATAAGTGATCATAGCCATGATCTCTCTACAGTAAGATATGGTCTCCTGCTGAAAAGGAAACAACTGGTGCAAACTGGAGGTACAAACTGCTGATATCTGAGAGGTGATATCTCAAATGTAAAGTCAAAGTCATAGGTAGCATACTGAATGCCACTATCGCCTGGGGTCTTCTACACAAGTCTTCGATGGTGCAAGTCCCATCAAGTGAAAAAGGAGTTGGGGTCGAACCTAATGAGACATCGTTTGATTACCGATCAATGATGTATAGCATTAATAGACACGAGATGACCCACCAATATTGAAAATGGGCATCAAGGCACAAAGCACAATCATCAGAGTGTGAATAAATTAGTTGAAGTCGAACACTAGGATGAATCCATCGATTAGGGGACATTGATGTATTCCCCAAACTGTTGATGGCAAGAGAACCTGCCACTAATGACTGCAAGCCTCAAGGTACTCATCCGAACTCTAAGCCTCAAGTCCCAGAATAAATGGGTTGAAGTCGACAGAATTAGACTTGCTGGAAGGAGGGCATTAATGCATCCCCCATAAACTAGCAGGAGGTACCAGCTATGCTGAAAGATTTGGAAGATCTCAGGTGAAAAGGACTGACTCAATAAGTATGGCCGACATGCAATAGTCAAGAGATCTAAGGAGTGGCCGACACTAGTTTCAAAACTTCCTTTGAACAAGAGCATGAGCAGATGGATAGACGTAGGCGGGATAGAATTGATATAGATTGTGCGATGTAGGAGGCATCACAAAGGGCTCCATAATGACTGGAAGCTTAACCAATTGGTGGAGAAACTGAGAAACAAGTACACCTCCTAAGGTCCAACTATAGTCCCGACTCATAGTGTATGGAGTGGAATGAATGCTCTGTTCAAAGGAGACACAACAATTACCAACAAGAAGTAGTAATCATAATCCCGTCCGACTTTTTGGAATATTTGATTTTTTTGGTCTTTTTCATATTTGGGGAAAGCTTGAAAAAGAATAAAATTGCTTATAGTGCAACAAGTGAGGGAACGAGTGTCAAATAGTGAGCAGACTAGTCCCAAGCAATGGAACATACCTATGATCAATGCAAGGAAGTGCATGCAGGATGTATACACTCGGGGGAATGTTCCCTTAGGGTAAAGGGTCATCAAGCTGGGAAAGATAAATTAAGGCTCTGCTTGGCTCGAAAGGTAAAGTGCTCAGGCACATGGCTAATAAGTGAGTAAGTGGGAGCCGGCACAAGGCTCAAGCGGCAAGCAGGATAATATAATTCAATCACAACTCGACATAAAAGGGAAGTCTTTTTCGTAAAGTTAGTCTCCTTACTAGAAAAAGTGTAAAACAATGAGAGAATAACTCTTCTAATCACGTATGACTAGAGTATACCATTTTCGTAATTAATCCACAAAGGTCTGAAAAATGGATAAACTTATACCTAAGTGAATGTCACTTCAAATCCTTTAACGAGTCAGAAATGACAAGTATACTCAGCAATCTTGTTTGATTTGAAAAATTCTAACAAGGGCTTAAAAAAGAATTTATAAAAATCTTTTCATAAAGGTTTAACGAGCCCGAAAAAGTAAACTCGTGACCTCCTTACTATTTTTAATGATCTCAAAGGAGAGATGGAAGAATGCTCGTAATGAGAGTAGACGAGTGTTAGGGACATGCGAGACTAGTTCCAAGTGCATGGGACAAAGCTATGCATAATGCAAGGAACATGAGCAAGATAAGGACACTCAGGGGGTGTCTGCAAATTCGGATAGTAATAGGTTCAAATGCATCATAACAATGGGGAGGACTAAACCTATATGCAAGGTTCTGAATATTCTTGCCATGGCCGAAGCAAGTGTCGAAAAGGACCAGTAAACAAGTATAATTCTAGCTAAGAATCCTGTCTCCAAGAAACATAAGTACCAAGATCATCTCTAAAACGTAGGTAAAGAAAAATTTGATACAGGTCACTATGGTAGAAAAATTTTCAACTTCACTATTATCACCCTCAGACATAATGCAGGGAGAACTAACCACTGATGGTGCCATAGTACCAACACCCGAGGGACCAAAATGATCAACTTCAGAATGAAGAGCAAAGCTGAAGGACGTGGAGGAATCTGCAGTGGAAAATTCATCATCACGGGAGTTGGAAATTCTAGAAGTAGAATCGAACTCATCAGGATCACTGATTCGCGGATCTATAGGAGATTCTACAGACTCATCACTAGGGAGATCAGACTTTAATGTCAAACCGGGGCTAGACAAAACTATGCCTAGATCAAAATCCAAATGCATGGCAGGTTGTACTTGAGATCCATCTCATTCAATAAGATCAAGGGTGGGAAGGAAATAAAATTGATGACGAGAATCCTCCCAAGGCTTGTCATTACCATTCATGGCCTCGATAAATATTTCATCTGAAGGCAGAATACCATCGAGGAAATCATGTGAACAAGATGGGTTGACTGCACACGTGGGCAGCATAACTGGATAATCTTCCCCTATCCATGAAGAGGAGAGATCCGACTCTGCAGTGGCTTGTTGAATATCTAGCTAGTAAGCAAGCTCAGCTACAGATAGTGGCATAGACATCCTGATGTACGTAATGTCTAAAGACGTAGAACTTGTGGACGGTAAAGTCCATGGATCAGTACAATAGGAAGTCTAGAACGGCATACTATGCAAAGGAGGAGGCGCATCGTCGGAAATGGTTCCAATAAAGTTCACAGGTGTAAAAGAACTAAAAGTTGCCATCAACGAAGGGTACATACCAACACCTATGTTCCTAGTTTCCGGCTAAGAATTAGTAACTTGCGGGACTATGGATCTTGTGGATGCTGTGGAAGGAGTGTTAACGAAATCCAGTTGATCGATGGTCACAATCTTTCCCTCACGGGGAAAGCAGATAATTCTGAATACAGTGGATGCAACAGCCTTCATAGCGTACATCCAATTCTGACCCAGTAAAAGGTTGTAGTCGATGGGCACATCAACCACCTCGACTTCAATAGGCACAGACTTACCTCCCAAGGAGACAACAAGGGAAGGGATAATTCCATGTGGCTTAAAAGACCAACTGTTGAATGTAGTGAACATGGTTCTAGACGTGAGTAGAGGAGGAGAGCCAAGATATTTCCAACAAGTTAATTACATTACTGATGTGGACGCACCTTTGTTAACCATAGTACGTTTGACAAAACTCTGAAGGCACACCACCTGGATTTGAAAATACACATGGTAAGGTAAGCAAGGTTGTACATTAGTAGTATCGAACTTGATAACACTAGGATTTCCCCCATCCTGAACTCCTGACTCACTCAAAAGGGCATGCTTCTGAGAGGGATAGGCCTACAAAACATCAAGAGCCAACATGGCACATGGAGTTTGGCCCAAATCTTCTACGATGGAGTAGTTTTGGGCGGCTCGAGCATTAAGATTATGCGTAGAGCGCTTGAGAACACCTTTCGGTATCCACGGCATATTAGAGGGCTTCTCGATATGCAAGGAATTGTCAGGAGGAGGGGGAGGCTCACTCCCCATATGAGGTTGTGGTGCACCATAATCGTGTTGATGAGTGGCAACACAAACCTCCGATTGAACCATGTTCACACATCCATAACCACTAGTATTGGAAGAAGTCATTGTCATTTCATTAGGTGCATAACCAGTGGTGGGAGCATGCAAAGCCATGTTTTGATGATGAGGAAGGTGATCCTTGAACACAGCTGGGCTTTGTGCCAAATGCTTCGATGCTTCTTCGATTCGAGGACATAAGTGAGTAAGATAATCTTCCCCACAAAGCTTGCAAGGTAATTTCACCTTATGCCTAGGTTTACGATCCTCACCAGCATTTCTGCCTTCCCGAGGAGCGTTGGCATTCTCCTTACGAGGGGTATTGCGATTTCTATTATCGTTACTTCCATTGTTTCCACCCCTACGGTTGTTTCTCCCCTTTTTCTTACCACTAGGTTATTGGTTACCTACCGGTTTTGTTGATTGCACATTGTGTACATCAGATGACGGAGTGGAAGTGGACAAGGTGTGAACCTGTCTGGGAGCAGACTGGTTTAGTGACAAATTTTGCATTTGATTAGCTACCAAGTCTATAGGGAGAGTGCTTTCAGATCCCATGATGCCATCGGCATGTGGTCCAGGAACTGACGTAGGCTCATATCTTGTTCTCGGTGCATCAAGAATAATGTTATATAAAATGCCAGACTGAGAGTATAGTAGGTCTAACTATTGGACTTTCAAGATAGCTTGTTCCTCAGTCACAATGCCGGACATCGAAACGTCCTTAGCAATGTATGGGAGTAGAGACTTAAGGAACCATTCCAACAGAAACTCTGGAGGAATGTTGGATTTCACTAATCTCTTCTGCCGATGCCACTCTTGAACGTGGTCAGAAATATGTGTGGCCTTATTCTGACGGAAGGTAGACAACAGTTCAGTACCAGTATCATAATGAACCGACAACTGAAAATGGTCCAAGAAAACCAAAGCAATCTCGTTGAATCCCCTATAGGTGTTCCTAGGCACCTCCACATACTATTTCGCAGCTGCCCCCGTGAGGGTGCATTGAAATAGTCGTAATCTAATGGAATCGTGATTCAATGAGTTGGAGAAGCACCAAAGGTCAAACATTGTGACATGATCACCCGGATCCTCACCACCTTTCCCCTCAAACTTAGGAATGTCCGAAGGGAGCTTGGTAGGGACTGGGGACCAAATAGGGCCGTGACACACTAGATCATTCGTGAGCTTCGAAAGATCCAGAATATTCAAGCGTGCAAGGAACGGGAGCTACGGATGGAAATCTTGATTATAAGCTCCCATAAAAGGTTGGTTGAACGGAACGGGATTATAAGGTAAACCAAAAGCTTTACCATGAGCATTAAATTGCTGATAATGAGGACCTGGCGGACCATAAGATTGACCATGGCCATAAGGTTGATAACCTCCTCTGACCTGACCCGTATGAGAGTAAGCAAGTATATGTGTGTTTTGGGCACCGTATTGAGGTGGGTTGAATTGGTGGCCAACACTGACTGTGTTGTAGTAAGGGTTGCCACCATAAGTATGGGGCATATACATACTATTCGTAGCAGGAACCGAGTTGTAATGACCATAATGGTGAGGTATGTTCCCACCCCTAGCATTAGGATTAGCATGAGCAGTCGTGTGGTGACCCAAAGTATGAGAAGTATTCTCAACCCCAACGTTGGTGTTACTAGTAGTAGGAATGGTGGCGTTATGATCATGAAGATAAGGTATATTCCCACCTCCTTCATTAGCATTACTAGTCGCGGTGGTGGATGCAAAAGTGTGTGGTACTTGTCCACCCCCATAGTTAGGAGGAGCATTAACATCCACGAAAGTGATCCTAGTTTAACAGGTAGCGATATGTGTGTTAGGTGGTGGATGACGAGTCATGTTTCAAACAGTGTTCCTATTAGGTGGGGCAGTCCTAGGAGGTGGTCTTCTTCCAACGTTAGCATTGTTAGGAGGATTATGACCAGTCCCCATACTACGTGTGTGAGTGGACAACATGGTTCCCCCAGAGAGGGTATTGCCCCCAGTGGGTGCAGTGTTGCTAACACCATGACCAGTGCTAGCATGAATACCAAAAGTAGTGGGAGGATCAATTGTGCTGAAACCGGGCATACTATGTGAGAATGGGTTAACGTTGATTGCAGGATCTTCGTCTTCAGGTAAGGCAGGCATCCCATAAAGATCATTATCCAGATTCAAGGGATCGAACGGATCGTTCTCATGTGGATTCGGCCAAATAGAACCAGGTTGAGTCTCAGGTGGATCACCCCCTAGGCCTCACGAGGTGTGGGAGTGTCTGAAGTATGTTCGACTCCACCCGATGGAATCATGGGGATGTCCTCCGTGTGAGAATGTGCAGCCATCATAATGTTGGCTATGTATGTCTCATAAGAATCCAAAGACTCAAAGGAAGCCCACCGGCATCCCTGAGCAGCACAGAATGAAAACTCGGCTAGTTTTAAACCAGATAATCGACGGGAACGGCGGAGAGTAGGACCCCGCGCCACGATATCTCCAAAGAGAATATCAAATCACAATGTCTCCTATAGACAACTATCGATAAAAAATAGTAAATCAAAAGCACACACCTAGGGAAACTATAGAGAAGAGCAGACAAATAGAGTGGCTAAATGAGTTCCCGACACTAGAGCCGGTATGTCTCGCCTAGGAGAGGCTTGAGACTCCGAAACTATAGTCAGAGGTAACAGAATCATTTATAGAGACTGTTGATGTATATGTAACTTTGGAATGTACTTCACCCATGTATTTCATCTATGTATATTGTACTCCTATAGAGATGTTATTATTCCTCCATACGGAAGTGTCGTCATTTGTATTGACAAGTGTCGCAAGTGTCGTAACTTTCCCATGGGTTATTAGACCACCATGTGTGGGGTCGGCCCTGATTAAGTTAATATTGGGTCATTGTACTAAGCTAGACAAGTCATCCCCATAAGGTTATTGGGCAGTCAGGACAAGTATAAATAGAGATCTCCTGATCTCTATTTGGATCACTCAGAACTCACTCTCCCTTCACTCGGAAAGTGGCGCACATGTGAGGAGGAGGATCAGCTGCTAGGAGGAGTTTATCTCTGTGTACTTTGGTTGTACAATTGCTCTATCTATCTTTGAGGAAGTTGTGGGGTTTTTCACCTTAGGGTTTTCCCCACGGAAACTCTGTGTGTCTATTGTCTCTCATGTTTGCATCTTATGATGATTGATATGCTTGCTATGATTGATATGCATTGATATATTGAACATGTTATTCTTTCTGTAAATATCCTAGAGTATATTGAATTAATGCTCGAAAATTAACATGGTATCAGAGCTAACCTAAGAAGAAGACATTGTGCAGTGACGAAAACTAGGGTTTCTTGTTTATTGGGTTTCTCTCCACAGATTTTTTAAAAGTAATACGATAGATTGACTCTCCTCAACAAGGTGAATCTATCTGTCCAATCAAAATTCTGTTCTGAGCACTTTCAGTTTTGGCGAGCACTTTCAGTTTTGGCCCTAAAAATTAGGGTTTCCTCAAAAATAAGAATTTATGAAATCTGAAGACATAGCTGGAAGCTCCTTGCAAAACTCGAAGTTTAGAGCTTTGGATCGAGATTTTTGGCTAGGTAAATCTCCGAGAAACTCAAACCCCAATTCAGGGTCCTCCCCAGTGAATCCGAGAAGACTAAAAAGCATTTCTGAAGGGTGAAACTTTGTAGATCTCAATTTCTGAATACACCAGGCTGATAAACTCATCAAGGCGCATCTTTCTATCCTTTCAAAAAGTTGAAATTCACATTTTTAATTTTTAGGGTTTCTTTGACAAACCCTAATCCGGGACCAGATCTAGTTTTCAACAAATCAAATGGTAAGACGTAAATCTTTTCTATTTCCATTTGAGGTACTCTTTAAGATGTTTCACCACACCAAGCTTGAGGATAAGCTTGAAGGGGATGATAACTTCTGAGCATGGAAGTATAGGATTGGGTTAATCTTGGAAGAAAATGAGTTGGACTCTTACATAAAGGAAGAGGTCCCTATCCCAGAGGAAGAAGAGGCTAAAGCCCTCCACAAGAAGAACTTGGTCAAGGAAAAGAGGATCATTGCAAATTCTATCAAGGACCATCTCATCCCACATGTGTCATCTCTAAAGACACCCAAAGAGATGTTTGATTCCATGACCAAGCTATTTGAAGGGAAGAACATAAATTGGAAGATGACCCTGCGAAACCAATTGAAAGGAGTAAAGTTTTAGAATGGAGAAACCATTCAATATTATTTTTCTAGGTTCTCTCTGATCAAGGAACAACTGGAAGCGGTGGATGAAATGGTGGAGAATGGTGAAGTTGTCATGACCACTCTGAATGGCCTACCCAGGTCATGGGATTCCTTTATTCAAGGAATTTGTGCAAGAAGGAAGTTGATCTCCTTGAACAGACTGCAGGAAGAATGTTCACAAGAAGAAGCAAGGCTTGTGGCCCGAGAAGAAAAGATGGGAAATGAAGATCAATCTCTCATAGCACATACCAAGAAAGGAAGGTCAAAGAGGGAGCACTCTCATGCCAAGAAATCTTCACACTATCATCAACATAAAGATAAGAAAGATCTCAGATGCTTCACATGTAATAAGAAGGGTCATTTTGCTTCAAAATGTCCCAAGAACAAAAAGAACAACAACAACAATTTCAACAAGAAGAAGAAGGGAAGCAGGAAGAGATATCATGCTCATGCTGCTGAAGATGATGAACCTCCCAAGAAGAAGGCTAGAGCAGAAAGTGATGATGATGACTCATCAAGCGAAGAAGAGTACGTTCTAATATCTACTCTCACGAGTAGTATCTCTCATGGTTGTAATGATTGGCTTATTGACAGTGGGGTTTCAAAGCACATGACTAGGTTTAAAGAATCCTTTGCTAATCTATCTGAACATGAGTCACCCCATAAGGTGAAACTTGGGGATCACTACCAATACCCTATCAAAGGAAGTGGTGAGGCCTCCTACAATCTAGACTCTGGGAAGTATTTGAAGATGAAAGATGTTTTGTATGTACTTGGGCTCAAGAAAAACTTACTCTCCATATCTGCATTGGATGCAAAAGGCATGCGAGTTGCATTTGTAGATGGCCAAGTCCTAATGTGGACAAAAGGTAAAACCATTGATGATGCAGTAGTGATTGGAGAGCAAGAGGGAGGATTGTATAAATTGAAGGGACAACCTGAACATGCCATGGTGCATGAATCCATGGAGCCAAGTGAACTTTGGCATAGAAGACTTGCACATGTGCACTATAGAGCACTACCAATTGCAAGCAAAGCTGTAGAGGGGCTTCCTAAAATCAAGACCAAATATGAAGGTGTTTGCAAAGGATGTGAAAAATGAAAGAAAATAAAGAAGTCATTTCCAAGCAGTGAAAGAAAGGCAAAAGATATCTTGGAAAATATCCACTCTGATGTATGTGGTCCGATGTCATCCAGTTCTCAGAGTGGGTATGTTTACTATGTCTCTTTCATTGATGACTTCTCCAGGAAGACTTGGGTTTACTTCTTGAAGAACAAAGATGAAGTGTTTGATAAGTTCAAGTAATTCAAAACCTTGATGGAGAACCAAACTGATAAGAAGATCAAAACATTCAGATCCGACAATGGTGGAGAATTCACTTCAGGTGACTTCAAGAAGCTATGTAGTGATTTAGGGATTAAGAGGGAGTTGACAGCTCCTTACAATCCACAACATAATGGAGTTGCAGAAAGAAAGAATCGAACAATCATGGAAGCAGCAAGGGAAATGCTGCATGACCAGGATCTACCTATGCATCTATGGGCAGAAGCAGCTAGGACAGCTATATATGTGTAGAACATAACACCCCACAAGATATTGGACAACAAGACACCGGAAGAGGTCTTCTCTGGTAAGAAACCTGAAGTCAACCATCTCAGAATATTTGGTTGTCCAATATACACTCATGTCCCAAAGGAAAAGAGGACCAAGCTAGATCCTTCAGGAAAGAAGGGTATCTTTGTGGGTTACAGTGAAAGTTCACAGAATATACTTTCCAGGGTTCAAAAATATTGATGTCAGCAGGGATGTGACATTTGATGAAAACTCAGCATTCATCAAATCAAGGAAGACACCTGTTGAAGATTATGAAGAACCTAAGGAAACTAGATTTCAAGACACTACTATGACTGAAGCAATTCCAGATGAAGATCGTGAAATTGAAGATCCGCAAGAACCTGTAGATCCACCCCATGAGAATAACTCTCACAAGAGGAAACCTGCATGGGCTAGAGAGCTCATTCAAGATGCAGAAAGATATGGCATTCCAGAAGAAGAACACAGAGCAAAGAAGAGAACTAGATCATATACCAGCTGTGTTGCTTTACTCTGTGATATCATGAACAAAGAACCTTCCAATTACGAAGAAACAGCAGAAAAGAAAGAATGGAAGGATGCCATGGTCGAAGAATACCAATCAATAATGAAGAATGATGTTTGGGATGTTGTCCCAAGACCTGAAGGGAAGTTTGTTGTAACTTCCACATGGATCTACAAGATCAAGCATGCTACAGATGGCAGCATAGAGAAATACAAGGCAAGATTCGTAGCTCGTGGCTTCTCTCAGAAGGAGGGAATAGATTATGAAGAAAATTTTGCTCCTGTAGCCAGGTACACTTCCATCAGATCAATAATTGCTCTTGCTGTAGTGATGAAATGGAAGATACACGAGATGGATGACAAGACTGCTTTCTTGAATGGTGTAGTCAAGGAAGAAGTGTATGTGGAGCAACCACTTGGCTTTGAAACACATGATAGGAAGTCATATGTGTACAAGTTGAAGAAAGCCTTGTATGGCTTGAAGCAAGCTCCTAGGACTTGGTATGGTAGGATGGACAGTTTCCTATCTAGTTTAGTATTTACCAAGAGTAAAGCGGATTCCAACCTTTACTACAAGGTTGAGGAAGGCAATCCTGTGATACTACTCCTATATGTGGATGATCTTATGTAACAGGCAATGATAGTTTGATTGCCGATACCAAGAGGAATCTTGCAGGTGAGTTCAAGATGAAGGACTTGGGAATGATGCACTATTTTCTAGTAATGGAGGTGTGGCAAAGTGCAAATGGTATCTTCCTTGGACAAGGGAAGTATGGAGTAGAGATCTTGCAGAGGTTCAGGATGATGGACTGCAAGGCCATGGCCACACCTATGGCATCAAACCTGAAGCTTCTGTGTGATGCTTCATTTGAGCCATTTGATGTCACTATGTATCGTCAGATGATTGGGTCCTTGATGTACCTGATGAACACAAGACCAGATATTTGCTTTGCGGTGAACACATTGAGCCAGTTCCTGAAGGATCCGAGGAGTGTTCACCTGGTTGCTGTAAAGCATATTCTGAGGTACCTAAAGGGTACAGTTGAATATGGGCTCAAGTATGATGCGAATCAAAAGTTTAACCTACAGGGTTATGTTGATTCAGATTGGGAAGGCAGTGCTGCAGATAGGAAGAGCACCTCTGGGTGCTGCTTCAGTATGGGATCAGGTATGATCTCTTGGTTTAGCAGGAAGCAGTCCTGCATAGCACTGAGTACAGCCGAGGCAGATTATGTTGTAGCCTGTTCGGCTAGTTGTGAGGCAGTATGGATTCGGAAGCTACTGTCTGAGTTATTTGATCTACCGTTAGAGGCTACTGGTATCTTTTGTGACAATCAAAGTTGTGTGAAGTTGTCTGAGAACCCGGTGTTCCACAACAGGTCGAAACACATAGAGATCAAATATCACTATATCATGATATGGTGTAGAGAGGAGCAGTGAAGCTCCTGTATGTTGCGATAGATGAGTAGGTTGCAGATGTGCTGACGAAGCCACTAGCCAGAGTGAAGTTCGAGTACTTCAAAGAGAGGCTTGGTGTTCTTCATATTGATGACACTTCGAGGAATAAGTGATGGACACATTTGCAGGAGCCATTCCAAGCATGGTGAGAGGAGGATCCTTCCCATGGCTGTGGATGTAAGTGCTGGATGATGAGCATCAGGACGATGCTCCAGTTACTACTCTGTATATGCATCAGGTGGATGCTGGAGATGATCAGTTGGATCATTTATATGTATATGTATGTATGCATCATGTTGGATGTTGGATATGATTAGTTGGATCATTTATATATATGTATGTACGCATCATGTTGGATGTTGGATATCATCAGTTGGATCATTTATATATATGTATGTACGCATCATGTTGGATGTTGGATATGATTAGTTAGATCATGTGTATGTATCTGTAGATGTATCAGGTGGATACATTGTATGATTAGGTAGATCATGTATGTTGATATGTATCAGGTATGATCAGGTGGATCATGTATTTGTATATGTATCAGGTGGATACATTGTATGATCAAGTAGATCATGTATGATGATATGTATCAGGAAGATACTATGTATGCATCAGGTGGATGCATTGTATGATCAAGATGATCATGGATGACGAGCTTCAGGATGTTACTCCAAATATGCATCAGGACGATGCAGTGATGATTATCAGGATGATACTCTAGATGATATGCATCAGGATGATGTTGTTAGGATGATCATATGTATCAGGTGGATACATTACATAATCAGTTGGATTATGTGTGATGAGTTCCGAAGACACAGATGCACAGAGCCTTTTTGACATGGTGGTAGATGTGTTCTCCCATGTGCGTTGATGTAAGTACAGAGCCTTTCCGACATGGTGGTAGATTTTTTCTCCCATGTGCGTTGATGTAAGTGCAGAGCCTTTCCGACATGGTGGTAGATGTGTTCTCCCATGTGCGTTGATGTAAGTGCAGAGCCTTTCCGACATGGTGGTAGATTTGTTCTCCCATGTGCGTTGATGTAAGTGCAGAGCCTTTCCGACATGGTGGAAGATGTGTTCTCCCATGTGAGTTGATGTGAGTGCTGAGCCTTTCTCAAATGGTCAGAGGAAAGTCCTTCCATGCCGGTGAGTGTAAGTGTTGTGTTGTGTCCATCTGGACTATGCTTCATGGACGATGATCAGTATGATTATGAGTATCAGGATGATACTCTGTGGTCATGGACAGGTTGTGCAGTTACATGTAAAATATCCGGGGAGATCCGATAGGTTAAGCAATATGCTTGTAATCAGTCCTGGGATGCTCTTTCAAGGTTTTGTTGATGCATGTAATAAGTCCTGAGGTTTCCACAGTATGGCCAGTGATGATAAATACCTACAGGTGGTAGGCCTACATCCAGTATGAAAAATGACTGGCTCTGTAGAACTTCCTATGACGAGTAGATTTAGAGATTGATTGAGATAGAAGCAGTAGTGATGATGATGATGATTCGTTGATGATGATCCAGAGAAGAAGACTTGTGCTAGCAGATCTGTGTCGAGAAATACCTTCCTAGTTAAGAGGGAGTGTTGATGTATATGTAACTTTGGAATGTATTTCACCCATGTATTTCATCTATGTATATTGTACTCCTATAGAGATGTTATTATTCCTCTATACGAAAGTGTCATCATTTGTATTGACAAGTGTCGCAAGTGTCGTAACTTGCCCATGGGTTATTAGACCACCATGTGTGGGGTTGGCCCTGATTAAGTTAATATTGGGTCATTGTACTAAGCTAGACAAGTCGGCCCCATAAGGTTATTGGGCAATCAGGACAAGTATAAATAGAGATCTCCTTATCTCTATTTGGATCACTCAAAACTCACTCTTCCTTCACTCGGAAAGTGGCACACATGTGAGGAGGAGGATCAACTCCTAGGAGGAGTTTATCTCTTTGTACTTTGGTTTTACTATTGCTCTATCTATATCTAAGGAAGTTGTGGGGTTTTTCACCTTAGGGTTTTCCCCACGGAAACTCGGTGTGTCTATTGTCTCTCATGTTTGCATCTTATGATGATTGATATGCTTGCTATGATTTATATGCATTGATATACTGTACATGTTATTCTTTCAGTAAAGATCCTAGAGTATATTGAATTAATGCTCGAAAATTAACAGAGACACCCAAGCTTCACTGCGTGCATAGGGTCAAGTCCATTGTACAAACACAACTGTTTTGTCCAATCCCTATCTGACTCAGGACATAAACAGCATAACCACTGCAAGTACCCTATGCGATACCTATGTAAGGCAACTATGGTCACCGCAATATAACCAATGCTCAAGGGGACAGTCGCAAGTGGGATCCGTCGTATGGGCAGGGTAGCTAAGCCCGAAGCACAAGAGGACGAACCTCCGGTACCCCCAGATACAAACAAACCCTAGAAATATCTCCCACGTTCAGCCGATATCAGAGGGATATCCCTTCAACCAACCTCCTGTGACCTCGTGTAGAGCTTCCTGAGAACACCAATATATACCATGGATTCCTCCACTCCCTGGTCAGACACCTAATGTTTCATCTAGTAGTCTTGGATTGTTAACTCACAATGATCTATTCCAAGACTCTAAACCTATGTTATTTGGTGTGCCCTATAAATAAAATCGGTCTAATCAATTTTAAGATTAAGCATTACCTTTAATGGTTGTGGTTACTCAAAGGATATGGTCGTGAAACTAGTGATGTGTATGACTCAATAGTATGCAAAATCGTCCAATCCTAGACTCATCTATCCAATAAAACAATGTCACTAGCATGCAAAATCAACCCAATGATTTTGAAATAAAAATGCAATCCTTTTATATTTTCAATGCACAAGTAGAACCTAAATGAAAGCAACAAGCACTCAATGCGAGATGCAGTACATGAAAGTAAATTTTTTTTTTGTATTTTCTCTTATAGACAAAAGGAAAATGCAAAACTATATGTATTTTTTTTGTATTTTTCAATATAAAGAAATGAAAAATGCAAGGAAAATCCTACTATTTAGTCACTGAAGTGCCGAGAATATCACTAAGACAACCCAGTAGATCCCAAATAGTAAGACTCAGCCAAAGGAATGACCCCAAAAGGAAAAAACCAACAAGGATAAATCCAAGGATGGGTAAAAAACCAATAAGGCTCAACCAAGAGAAACGAAGAGTTCTGGTCACAACCAAGGCATGGAACAGTCAAGAAACAAGCCAACAAAGACTCAGGATCATCCAAAGCCAACCCAACAACAACCAATAGTCATAAATCAACAAAAGCCGAAGTTGTATGCTACTATCGAAGGAATACCTGCGAGTACCCACGAGCAGTAGAGTAAATAGAGGCAGGTATACGCGGGCAAAGCTAAGCTATCCTGCGGGTAAGGAAAGGAAAATGGGCAAACAAAGAGTCCAACAACTCAGAAAAAGCAAGCTTTCTATAGTGTATCTTAACGGCCAATCGATGACACAGAGCTTCGACAAACAACAACTCTAATTAAGGACTAATGCTCAAAAATCCCCAAACATGGATGTTTTCCCCAGCAGAGTCTCCATTTCTGTGTTGGAGAAAACTCACTATGGATTGGGGGACCACTACAAACAGCTCACTACCAGAAATTAACTCAATTATTAGAACTATGCTATTATAAATGACAATGCTAAGATAATGGTGAATGTAACCAACCTCGATCCAAACGTTTGATGTAGATCCCTGTTGGAGCTTTCAATCCGTGCACTTGAATCTACAAATTAGTCTTGACAGCCAATAGACAACAAGTACATAATATATATAAATGACATTAGCATCATCAATAGAAATGGTCCATGATATTAGAAGTATTTCAATGCGAAGTGGTCAATAAACATAGGCTTATTGACTAAGTATTTCAATGCGAAGTGGTCAATAAACATTATGAAATGTCCTCCAAGCAGGTAGTGTCAGAATTTCTGCAATGCTTATACCATTGCTAGGCCTTCTCTCTCTATCGTTGTTTAATTATTCTCCGTAGTGGACAAATTCCTGCTCGTAAATGCGATCGGGTGGTCAATCAACCCTTCTTCTAGATGGGCCAATATCACTCCTAGCGCTACTGATGATGCATCCACATGGACATGCAATTATTTATTCCAGTCAGGGAAGACTAATATCGATGTTGCGACCATCCTCTCCTTTATTATGTCAAGGCTCTAATGGCACTCATCATTCCACTCGAACATTGAATCCTTATTTAACAACTTCTCCATCGGTGCAGCAATCGCTGCATATCCCCTGATGAAATTACTATAATATCATGTATGTCCCAATGTTTCCCTCGGATGCTTCACTATCGTTGGTGGTGGTAACTTGATGATGTTTGCAATATTCGTTGGGTCGTTCCAATGTCCCTTATTGAGCCAAACCCTAGATTCTAAAATTGTGAAACGAGATGAGATCCGGGCCATGGACCCACATGAGGGAGGAACCACTAGCATTATTTTTATGTCTCGATTCCAATGGAGTTGATGATCCATCAATCCACTCAACATCGTCTTTTTATGTCCCATTTAAACTCGCCTCTTGTAGGCTTTCAAGGACACTTTTTGAATCCTAACAAGGGGCTTAGAATTTGATCCAGGCAGCAAAATGGAGTTCCATGAGATGCTGCAAATGTGTTTATAAAGGTTTGATGTGGGAACTCTAGCAACGAGTTCACGATTGAGAAATTTTAAAAGTTGCCCCCCTTGTGCAAAAAATGCATTGTCTCCTATGGAGCCAAACCCTAGTTTATGAAATTGTGAAATAGGATAAGATATGCACCATGCAGTAATGTGAGAGAGGTACCCCTAGCATTATCCCAATGTCTTGATTCCAACAAAGTTGACAGTTTGTTGATCTGAGCCACAATATTCATTTTATGGCTTGTTTAAACTTCCCTCCTAGAGGCTTTTAGTGGCACCTATGTAATCCCTGTTGGGGCATAGAATTTGATCTTAGTAGAATAATTGAGTCTTGCGATAACCTACAAGTGTGTTTGAGAAGGTTTAACATGGTAACACTAGCCACAAGTCTACGGTTGAGTGATTTCCAAAGTTGACTCCCTTGTGCAAAAATTGCATTCTCTCTTACTGGGCCAAACCCTAATTTATGAAATCATAAGGTTGGTCATGATGAGGATGTGGATTATGAGGATGGAGATGGTGACAACATGGGAATGGTGAGGATGAAGGATATATTGATGGTATCATAAACCATTTACTCATATACACGAGCTTTAATTCTATACTTCACTTTATCCAAAGTCAAACGTTCATAGTTTAAGGTGAGATTTTTAATTTTATTCAAAAATAAAAAGGGGAAATTATTATTATAAGTCCACACTTTGTATTTCATGATTACATGGATTTTAAAAGGAGATAAAGTATTGTGTTATACATTTTGATTTTTGTCTCATTATCCAAGTATTATTTCAATGTAAGTTGCCATAGTCTCCTCCAATTTCCATTTTCACGTCAAAGACCATCCATGTGTTGAATCCTTTCAACCAAGAGCCCACGAATTGTTGTGCACTATGTGTGCTTTTCATTTTCCGACAGTCTACAATATAAAGTATTATATATTTGTTTTACTATTGCATGTCGAAATACATCCCATAGGTGTCAAATAATGAAACATGTAGCATTCTTTAAGGCAAAATTTTCCTTTAACAACACCTATAAAGTGTCAGTTAAGCTTTGAGTCGGATGGAAGTTCTTCTAGCATGAATATCTTGCATCCTTCATCCAATTGGGAATTTGAATATTTGATATCAGAAGTCAGGATCTTGAATGAATTTGTTCCAGATTTGAAGGGATCGAACTCAGCTATTGCAAGTAGAAAACATAGGTGGCAGATATAAGATGGCAACATATCCGCTATCAAAAGGATTTGGATTAATTTGAACTTCTCTAAATCAACAGTATCATCTCCAGATGTTCAGATAGTGGATTAATCACAAAATCAGTCAACATAGTATACATATCCTTGATTTTCAGGCATAAGATTCTCCAAATTTGTTACAGAGGATTGACATTGGAACCATTTTTGTTTCCAAGACCTTTGTCTTGAATTAATGGATTCTTCTTATTTTTTGAGTTTGTCAATAGATTTGAGAGGATTATTATGTATTTTCTATATAAATAGAGAATTATAATGTAACATGAGGAGTTCTAGCCAAGGGGCTGAGAGGATGGTGAAGAATCTAGACTTGCATTTTGAAGGTTTGAGACATACTTTGTAATTGCTTTTGGAGTCATGTTTATCTTAATATGATGTCATACATGTTTTGAGCCAAGTTATAGTTATCATTTTAGTCTGGATATTTTGTAGTCTTGCTTGGACTGATCTTTGTTACATAATCATTTATATTGATTTTTTCCTCATGAATGCCTATACTCAGATTTAATATCTCATAGACCATGCTTAGAATTTCTTTCTAAACAATGTTCTTTATGCTAATATATGAATGAACTATTAGTTCCTTGTATTATCAATTATCCTTGAACTTTGGACATTGATGATATGTTTCAGATTCAATCTGGTCATTAAATATTATTTATAGAGCTTGATGTTTTCATCTGTCTTACACTTTCTCTGATTGCAATATTCTCTTGAGCCCCTTCACATAACCTACCAACATCCAAACCTTTAACAAACAACCCTTAAATTCAATCATCCAATTTCAGATGCCTAAGCTCTGTACTCTAGCATTCAAGAACAGATTTTAGGACAAACATGACATACAACCAAATAGATACTTGTCAAATCTATCCTCGTTGAGCGAGGGAAGTTCAGGTAGAATAGAGGAAAGTGGGTCATCTAGTATGTATAACAAGTGGATATCAATTAAAGGTGAAAAGACCAGAAGAAAATTCAATAGACGATTCATATTTTTTCTTGCTAAAGGGGGGTCATGTTCTTATGGTGATGAGAGCAAAGGAGGCATCGAGGTTCCCTTGAGGTACAAACATCTATTGAAATGATGGGTACCCAGGGATATTCCTCAAATCAACACTGATTTTTGTGTCGATAAGGGTATACTGCATTGGTCCATCGTCATTACATGGTTTGGGGCTATTTTCCATGGTTCGAATAAAGGTCCATGATGGTGGATTAATTGAATTGATGGAGTATGTCGGACCTTGTTACAAATACATATATTGGATACGCCTAGTCCAATATACAAAAAGGATGAGAAGATATGGTGTAGCTTCAAATTATTTACAACTAAAAGACAATTATTAGAACAAAGGAGAATCAATGTATATTAATAGAAGGCCAACAGCAAGGGGGAATATTGCAGGGTTTATAAATAGTACACGACTCGCAACAACAAATAAGAAAACCAATTTCATATTTGGGGGGGCATGAAGGAAACTGGGTATTTGTATGTGCAATAAAATCAATAGCTACATGGAAATAGTTGTTGATTGATTACAATTTGAATTGAATATATACGGGGATACATATACTATTTTACCCAACCTATAAGCATTGAATCTTGTATTTTATATTTAATATTTACTGTAAAATGTTGCCATGCGTTATGTGAGTGAACTCAACATCTGAATAATTCATGGTTCTTGAAAAACACTAGTTTTGTTATAGTTGAGACTTAGTTAATGTTACTTTCATTCATTATAGATACAATGTTGTTTGTATTTGGGATTAATATGAATAATGTTATTTTGTTTTATTTTTTATACAAATATAAGGAGAAAAAAGTAATAATTGAAAAATGCATAGATTCTTGTTCATTTCAAATTGTCATAACCAATTTTTGAATGTCCTCATAACCAATTTGTGTGTAATGGTGGATGCATTATGTTCATTATTATGTATTCTTCCATGTTTATCAATAGGGCGTCAGGGGAAAGGAAGTAACATCAAAGAATTCCATAGATGCTACTAAGGAAGTGCCAACTAGTGAAGAAGATTTCTTTTGTCAGTCGACCCTGTGCACACAGTAAAGAATCTTTTAATAATAAAAATCAGGGAATTCACTTCTTTATTATTGACTATGCCAAAGACACAAGAGATAAGAGATAGAATGGATACCTTGACGCGTGAGATTCATGAGCTTGGGGTAAGCAACATCTTCAATTATCCCATTTATTTTTTTAATTATTCATGATTATAATTAGACTATCGCTTCATTAAAAAACTCTTTGTTTTATAGGTGTTTTTGGAGGTGTAGGATGATCCTTATGGTGTGAGGACTAGTAGGTTCGGAGCAGGTAGAAGTGTCATTGCTTCGCCTATGACTGGAACACCAGTCACTCCGACTGCTACACTCTCTAGCCCTGATGTCACTAGTAGTACACCCCATCCTGAACAACACACGCCGGGATCTGCACACGATGCAATGGATGTAGAGCATGATGCCATGGAAAATTGTGAAGGAAGCTTTCCTAGAGCTAAACGTGTTAAACTAGCACGCGAAAATTAAAGGTTTCATTTCTGGTAGACGATGACCTCATCCCCATAAAAAATAATAAGCGTATAGGTATGTAAGAAGTATTTTCAATATTATGTATAATCCAATTGAAATTTACATATAATTATCAATTATTTCAAACTAATGATAATATCGTTTTCTAGGAAATGATGTATTTTATGGACCCGTGAATGACCTAGCCTTGGATATATTTGGGCCCACCATACGAATAAGGTGGAATTCCCAAAGTTAAAAATTAAAGGATGAACTTATGAACAAGTTGGTTGGGTTGTTCGGTGAGGGTACCTTTAACAAAGTTGGAGTTTCCGCAAAGGCAAGTTTATATTTAAGATATTATAGATCCGTGACCAATATAGGGTTCATCTGAAAAACGACTCTAACTATGAGCGCTCTCCACCTATACTAGATATGGAGTGGAAGGCCGTCGTGCATGATGCAAAAGAAAAGGAGCTCCAAAAAGAAGGCAAGCCACCACCCGGACCAAGAAGGTATGAGGCAATTTTAATAATTATTTATGATGCTTTATCATCATTACAAGAACTAACTAAGTATTTGAATCTTTTGAACATAGGCTCCCAAATACACCAAATCCACCAAGGCTATGATAGACAAACATGGGCGGCATAAACTTGGGCTGGGTGGTTTCAAGAAAGTGGTTGAATGATTTGTAAGTATAGAATAAAATAATTTGCATCCAAATTATAAATTGTTAGTAATTTTAATTTAATATCATTGTAATATCCTTGGAAATATTTAACCAAGTAATTAACTCAACTTCAAAAATTTTAATAAAATTCACTGGTTAAATTTCGTAATAATTCTTTTAAACCAAGCAAGAGGTCAGTGATGGGGATGGTGGCTGAATCTAAGTATGGTAGGATGAACTTTTAGTTATAGAATTTGTATGGGGAAATGTGCAGCAGAAAATAATAACATCAGAGGGATATTCCTAAGCACAAATCACTGGGGCCATTTATGTTTCGGACATCAGCTACAGCTAAAGCCTACCGCAAAGCTTCCTGGGTGCACCAGCATATGCTTACTAGAATGGGTGGGTACAAAACTGAGTTATGATAGTAAAATAGGTTCAATGGAAACAGTGAGCATCATTCAAAAGAATTTGGGGAGAGTAGGAGTGGTTTGGAAGTTTTAGGCCCTGTCGGGATGACAGAGCTAGTCAAATTTCAATCTTTACAAACAAGGGTTTAATCCTCCAAAATTATTAAAGTAGGGACTGATATAGCTAATATGATGTGTTATTGACCTCCTAAAACTTACAGAAAGTAAATCTGACATTTAGAACAAATTTGGTAGTCATTCTTGCAAAACTAATCAATAAACAATGCTCAATGAGCTAGTCTTCCAATCTGAGTTAATAAATTACTTAATTTAACTAAATGCTCTGTTCTGAAATATTAATATGCTCTGAGATAATGTAATTAACAGTATCAATTCGAATTATTACTCACTGAACCAAGTTTTTACTCTTTAATTATCTCATCATGAGTACAATGTCTTGTAGACTAGAAAATCCCCTCATAGGGCCATAAAATAACTGAAAGAAGAGATGTATTGACAAAATATCTGTTCTGAAAGTGTGATATGATCTTCTACAGGTCTGAAATAGAGTATGGGCTGCACACTGAGATTCTAAGAAAGTATGGGGCTATCCACAACGCTTCTTTTCCTTGTAGGGAAAACACCTCCAAATCTAGCTGTGGTTGTGAGAAAGAGTAAGAAGAAGAAGATGGATCAGTTTTAAGGCTGCTTTCTAATACTAGAAATTTCTATTGAATAAAAATATGGCTGTACAAACCCTCCATCAATACTTGGGTGCATTCACTGGAGCATTCATCTTCAATGGGAGAAGCTTCACCAAAACTAGCTAGAATTTCACTATATGAAAGATCTTCTCTTCCAATAGACTGGAGAACTTCTATGAGAGATGGTAGTGACCGATAATGGTTGTAGAAGCCTGATATTAACATGCATAACACTCACTGAAGATTATAGGACCTTGGGGCACATCACCCAAGAGAAACAGTTGAGGCACAACACTCAACTAGAGAGGCTCAGAGCTCTCAAACCAAAATTACAAATGATCAAAAGTTCTTGAATGAATTTGGAAACCTTCTTAAATAGAATTCTTGTTGACCTGTTGAGATAGTTACTTAGCTTGGTGACCTGTGAGAATAGGTCACCCATGAGTGGACATACTTTCCTTGCTTTGCTTTGGCTTTCCTTCTTTTTTCCTCTTTTTTTGACTTTCCTTCTTTTCTGAACTTTCCGGCTTTTCATACTTTCCTGCTTTCTGAATTTATGCTGCTTTTCCTGAAATATTCCTCTTTTCTCATTTTTGGCAACATTTTTGGACTCTAGTGCTTACTTGACTTCTACTCCAAGTAATTTCTTGATTTTCTGAGTTTCATCACTTAGGCAAGTTTGGCTCACTTACCAATTCGAATTTCCTGGCCAAGTCATCAACCACTTGGCACATTTATTAGAAATAATTATTTAAATTAAAATAATACCATTCATAAATAATTTAACTTAGCAATTAATTAATTATCCAGTAATTAATTAATTAATAAGGTGTAATGCCTCAAACTTTTCCCAATTAATTAATAAATCACCTTAGCACTTGAATTGGGGGTTAAAAACTTCATGGGGGCCCCTCCTTATCCATTTAATTCCTCAAATTCACCCTTAGGAATCTTACTTCATCCATCCATTAATTATTTAATTAATGCCTATGTGACTTAGGCTAAAATCATCCCCATGGACCATAGGAAAATTTGGGAACATGACAATCACAAAAGAAGCAACATTCATGCCCTTATGCATAATTGCAGGGTGCATAATTCAAAGAGTGTCCTATGGAGGAAGACGTCAAGCATGCCAACTACCACGGATATAAAGCCTTGGTTGAACATAGGAGAAGCTTGGGGCAAACACATCCTTTCGACACCCAACCTGATGCTCATGTAAATAAAAGCAACGGAGAGGATTTATAATTTATTATTTTAACAATCTAATATTGGTTATTATTTTTTGCCATAAATTAATTTGCTTGTTTCATTTAACTAGGAAAGCAATGTAAATATAAATTCCCCAGGTATTGGATCAACAAATGATCCAAGTGACAGTGGAGTGCCACTTGAAAGCAGTGCTTAGCTTGATACTAGAGATATTTCATGTGTTAAAAAAATTTGTAGTATGTATTACAAATAAAAATATTTAATTGTGAATGGTGTATGAATTATAATCTTTCTTCTTTCGACTGCAGAGTATGTAGTGGATGATCCTAGACAAGATGAGAAACATATTACCACATTCGAAACTACTCAACTTGCCTCCACTACTGAAGCAAGTAAGTAACACTCTACTACTCTTATTATTTATATAAAACACTTGTAATAATAATAACTAAAAATTCCAATTTAACATTTCTTTCTTATTGCAGTTGTTGCCCCGCCCTCCTTGCAGTAGCCTCAACAAAGCATCAGGTTGTTACCTAGACATACAGATACCACAACAGTTGAAGGGGAAGAAGGCACATATGACATCCTTGCATATTACATGATACTGCAAAAAAAAAAAATTGAGAAAATAAATGATTGTACTTGGGATTATGGAACTTTTAGGGACCTTTTTCTTGTCAAGGTCATACATATTTTTCTTGTTTAAATGTCTGTACCTCATGAGAGCTTTGTAGTGATATTGAACATTGCGTTTTAAGTAATAAGACTTGTTCTTTTGTATTATGAGTTAAATATATTTCCGATGTTATTATTTTGTCTAAATAGTCATACTACTATTGCTGTCATTTACATGTTATTGTCACTATATGTTTCAACTTTAACACAGGTTATATGCAGCATTGACTAATGCATTTACTTCAGTCTCTTGAGCAATACCCAGCTGTTGTGGAAATGCATGCCTTGATGCTAGCTTCACATGTGAATAAAATATGTCAACAAATTAATAAAATACTTTTTTTTAAACAAATCAAAGTTGTAATTCAAAATTTAATAAATTATTTGAATAATAATGAACTTACACATTCAATGAATCCATTGGATCAAATCTCCAATGAAGGACCATATCAAATGCTACCACAAGAAGAGAATGGATGAGGCATCATATGCCGCTCTATAGTATGTGCATGTGCTCTATTGGGTGTCTCTGGCTACTCATGATAGCCACCAGATGATTGCTCATAACCATGAAATCCACTATGTTCCTTGTCACCACCACCAAATGAAAATTATGCCCCCCCTAGATGAGCCCCCAGTTGTTTAGATCTCAAGAAGAGTGCCATGATGAACCAACGTCTTAGACAACTATAGAAATGCCTCCTGTGTCTCATCCAACATGCTAGGTGAAGGAAGATCTAAATGGGAGGGTTTTGAGGGCGAGGAGGGTGAGGTGCATGGTTGGGATCGGCCCTGGAATTCTCTCTATCCTGGGGCATCCCTCCTCCCACCCCCTATAAGTCTAAAATGTCAAATTAATTGACATGCTTGTGGAGTATAAATTGGACATACAACTTCCGCATGAAATACAAAGGTATTTGTTTATTTCCATGCGAGTCTTCATCAAATACCATATACCACCTAACCATCAAATCTCCTTTGGTACTTTTCTCTACACACCAGTCAATGGATATATGTTCTTTCTTGGTCAGAGGAGCATGGCTAGTGTGAGGGTCTCAAAAGAGGGAATAAATTTGGTCCTTAGTTATTTTCAATTTTTTAATGTGTTGATAACTAAGACCATTGGCATAAAATTGCCTCCTGAACTCTCTATAAGAAGTAATGTTATAAAATGCTCCTTCGGCATTTCCAATTTTGTTAGTGATGGTATCAATGGCTACCCCAAGAGAATAATGTAGTTTGTCTCCCCCCTTAAAGGTAGCACTAAGACGTCTCAAAAACCCCAATTGAGTAGTATCTCCACATTTATATCACTCATTTGTTGTTGTGGTGGACTTTGATTTTCTTCTTGTAGTGGATGGTTTTGTTGTTGTTTTTGCTATGGAGGGATTTGTTGTTCTTGTTGTGTTGGGATTTGGTGTTCTTATTCAATAATTACTTGGTTTCTTGTTGAGGGATTTCTTCTTCTTCTTCAACATCAATTAGCTTTTCAAAATGAATGTTTTGAGCATTTGGGTTTTCTGCATGAATGGTTTCTTTGGGATTGTGTGGATCCATGGAGAATATGTTGTTTTTACACAATAATTGTTTTAAATTAGATTGAAGATCTACAAATATCCATAGAAATTACTTTTTTCAAATGGAATTTAACAACAAAATGGACAAGAAACATACCTTGAATGATGCCCAACTAAGGTGTATAGGCTACCAATACCTTCCAGATCAATTTCATGGTGTGAAAATACCTAGAACGCTCTTGTGTTATATCTTGCCTTCGTTATTTGCTATCCCGGTTTGCAAATGTAGAATGGAATGGCCGTTCACGACCTTTTTTTTTATCAGTACATAATGCATATGCGTTATTTTAATTTTTCATTTCCATAACACATATGTGATATATTGCATATGTGTTTTTATCACATATGCATTTTTTTAATTTTGCATTTCCATAATGCATATGTGATTATATCACATATAATTGCATATGCCATTATATCGCATATATGTTATATCACATATGCATTTTTTTTTTTATTTTAGATTTCCATAACACATATGCGATATGTCGCATATGTTTTATATCACATATGCGTTTTTTTTATATATGTGTTATATTATTTTGCAATTTCATAACGCATATGCGATATATCGCAAATGCGTTATAAAGCATATGCGTTATAAAGCATATGCGTTATAATGCATATGCATTTTAACACATACTCATTTCTTAGGGTTGGCTATGGTTTCAAGCTCGGGTCTCACCTAACCTAGACTTAATAATGCAAGTGCATTTATGAAATCCACAACGAGCCTGTATTTACGAAATTCATGATGGCACAAAAAAATGGACACAACTTCGTGCGACCACCCCTATGCTTATCTTATATATCTTTTATTTAATTTTTTAAAATGTTTTTTAAACAGTTTGGTTTTGATGGAGTGTTTGCAATTTTTTGTTTCTTTAATTTTTTTAATTATTTTTATAGAGAGAGGCTTCATGCAACTTTTATTATTAAATTATATAAAAATTAAGTTTTTTAAATTATAATCACTTTATTATTTTTATTAATATAAATATTTTTAGTCTAATTCATATCGATATTATTAATTAATTTGAATCACAGGGATGTCTATTTTCTCTTAATGTTTGATAAATTTAGGTCTAGTCATTAGCAACCCCATCAAAATATTAGTTAATCATTATGTATTTGTTTGTGCTTTGATGATTTTGATTTTTTTAAATTTACTCAATATCAATATCATTTATAATTTAAAGAGAATTATCAATAAAACCACTTCAAAAGTTAAATTAATATTAAGATGAATAATAATAAAGTGATAATGTTTAATTATTTATTATTATATATAAATAGAATAAATAGTAACTAATTTCAATTTAGTTTTTCAAATATTTTTTTACCACATGTATTAGCTTTCTCATATTTTCATATTAATCACATTAAAATTGATGTTAAAACTATTTAAACCTTTAACTTAAGATAGTGTGGTGAAACTCATACTCTATCTCTCTTTCTTTACAATATCAATAATTTCATTCTCCAACTCTTTTATATATATATAGATAGATATATTATTTTATAATTTAAAAAGTATGTAGATTTTGATGTGCAAAGAAATCACATATAAGTACATTAAAGTGGTTGGACTCCCATTTATATATATTTTGAAATTATTTTTCTTTCCCATCTAAATTTGCCTAACCTTAATATTCACTTAAAAATCAGGGGGTGGTGAGAAAAACAAACCCTTGTGGCGTTCTACCCAATGAATTGGATTATATATTTTTTGAAATTGATTTTGTTAAAATTATTTAAAGTCAACGTAACTATATGATAGTTGTACATTATATTATCATTAATAAATTCAATTCAACCATATCATTACTAAATTCAATGCAACCATTTATTTTGTGTTATTCCTCATAACCAAAAGTTGTGGCTCTTATTTATAACATAAGGAGTGTATGCATCATATTAGAATTATGCTATCCAATGTCTTTCATGTTCCAAAATGACATGCATTCAAGTAATTAAATTACATAAATTTGATAAGTATTATCAATAGTCCATAAAATATTGGTTTTAGTTTATTGGGCGAAATATGACTAGCCAATATAATCAAGAGTAACCCTATTTGGGGTTATTTGAGATTATATATTACAAAACCATTAGGAAATTAAGATGACTTTGAGAGACGGGTTCAACAGTAACCCTAATTTTCTGGATGTAGAGGTAAACCCTGTCCCTCTGGAGTTTGCTTTGGAATGGAGCCCTGTGTAAGCTCAGGTTACTGCGTCTAATGTTGCTATTAGGAATAAGAAAAGTAAGAAGATAATCAAGATTAGACCGAGGGTGAAGCTGACTGTGGGGGAGGATGTTCAGGTGGAGGGTATTTTGCAGTTGGTAGGGAAAACCCTGGTTGGAAGGTTCTTTGGGGTCAGAATCTTGGAAGACTCGTTGAGACAGTGATTAAAGGATAATTGGGAGCTGGTTCTTCATTATGTTCCAGAATTATTTTTATGACTAGAGGCTGGCTAGGATTTAAGTTTCGGCAAGAATCTGAGGTGGCAATGATTTTGAGAAGTGGGTGGCTGTGGGGGCGTACAGCATTGAATTTAAAGTCGTGGCATCTGTGTTTCGACCCACGGCATGAACAACATGGAAGCATGGTCCATGTATGGGTCAAAATTCCAAGGCTAACGTTGGAATTTTGGAATGAAGCTTTTCTTTCGGCTTTGGGTAATAGAATAGGCAAAACTTTGATGGTGGATCAATCTTTCAAGTTTTTAGTGCAGAGGATGGTGGCTAAGGTCCTGGTGCTGGTGGATTTGTCTCTAGGTTTACCTAAGGTGATGGAGATCTTTGTTGGGGGTTTCAGTTTTCTGCAGGATCTGGACTTTGTTAATTTTCCTTTCAAGTGTGGAATATGTCATGTTTACGGACATGGTGTTGTTGAGTGTCATTTTCCTTTTTCAAAGAGGGTCTGGATTAAGAAAGGAGACTTCAGGGAAAAGGATGATGTTGGGGCTCTTAAGGAGGGGATGGTCGTGGAAGGCATGAAGGAAGACGGTTGTCTTGGTAATATTAAGGAATTACTGTTTCCCTCTATGGATGATTCGAAAGTCTTAGTACCGGATTTAAGAAATGAGGGAAGTTCTGAAAGATCTCTCCTCTCCGCTTAGAGTCCGAGGGTGGAGGGCATTGAGGAGGTTGTCGGAGTCCTCGTATCGTCTGCTGCAGAGGGTAGGCGAAGTATGGACGTGGAGCAGGCATGGGAAGATCCCTCGGCCAAGGAACCATCAAAAGGTATGCTAGTAAATCTTAAATCTATGTCTACGCTGTTTGAGTTGGATTCTTTAAACCAGATCCTTGTAAGTCCTCTCAAACGGCTAGGGTTTGCTAGTCCCAGGATTTCTCTGCGTAAATGTAGAACACTCATAAGGAGTGGTTTAGCAGTGAAGGGGTCTTCAGAGGAATGTCAGGGCTCTCTTGGGTTGGATTTTTCTCATCCTTACGTTTTATGATCCATGTGTAAGGGAGGCCCTGAGTTTCTTAGTCCTCGTCATGGGTCTTGTAGCTCTAGGGGGGATCCTGTACCTCGTAAAAACCTTGAGGAGGCTTTTGGGGAGGGTTTATCTATGTCACTGGTTCTTGAGGCTCTTAGAGGAAAGCCTTCTTCAAAGGTTCCTTCATGAAGGTGATGTTCTTCAACTGTCATGGCTTAGCCAGCAACCCTAAAATGTTGGCACTGAGGAGGGTGGTGGATTTGAATTGTCCAGATGTTTTGTTGCTTCAAGAAACTATGTGTGGGGTTATTAGGGCCATGGAGAAGCTTTGGAGTTTCTTTGTGGAATGGGAGTTTGTTTGGGTGGATAGTGCGGGGTTCTCTGGTGGACTGGTCACCGACTGGAGGAGGACGGTGACCCTTCTGAATAGTTTTTCTTTTAAATCGGGTCTTGGTACCTCTTTCCGATGTCAATCTCTAGGGTTTGATTTTAATATTTTTAACCTGTATGGGCCTTACAATCGAAATATTTCCTTCTGGAAGGATTTCTTTAAGAAATCTTTCCTGAACGACTCGCCTTTTTTAATTGCAGGCGATTTGAATTTTACTATGCATAGGTGGGAAGTTTGGGGGAGGGGGGCGAGAGTGGACCCCAATCAGCTCTTCTTCCGTAATCTCTTGATGGCAGGGGATACCTTTGATCTAGAACCGGTGGAACGTAGACCGACTTGGTTTAACAGAAGGGCAGGAATTGAAGCTATCTCTAAAAGACTAGATCGTTTTCTTTGCTGGGGAGCTTTGTTGAGCAAGGTAGTGGGTATTAAGGCATGGAGGTTAAGCGGAGGCTCATTCGACCATCTTCTGGTTTTATGTAGTATGGAGAAGGGTGGGGCTAAACCGGGGACGCTGTTTAAATCCAACTCTTTCTGGTTGAAGAATGAGGTGTTTGTGAATTTGGTTCGATCTCATTGGAAACCTTTTGATGCATCTTACAAGAGCTCTTGCGAAGATTTGTTTGTAAGTAATCTGAAATCTTTAAAACAAGCTGTGGTTTCTTGGGCTAAGAAGCAGAAGGCTTCTAGGGACTCTAGACTTAAGCAGGCGGAGGCTGAGATACAGGATTGCCATCTGAGTATGGAAGGAAACTTGGGGATGGATTTGTTACAGCGTTTGGCTAGGCTGGAAGAACAGTGGAATTGGATCCTACTGGAAAGAGAAGCAGAGCTGCGATTGAAGAGTCGTGCAGTATGGCTGACCTTGGGGGATGAAAACACATCTTTCTTTCATAAAATGATGAGACAAAGGAAGAGTGTTAATTCAATCTGGGAACTTCAGTCTGCTGGTGGTGATATGCTGGAAGGTTTTGCTCGATTGGCTAATGGAGGATTTGACTACTTTTTTGGTTTTATGAGGAACCTGGAAGGAATTTTATGGAGGAAGTGGTCCAAATGGTATCAAAGTTCGACGTTTGGGTCACAGAGGAAGACTCGGTGGCTCTGAATGCCCCAATAATGCTGGACAAACTTTCTGCTTCATTATCTAAGCAGAAAAAGGACCAAAATCCTAGTCCCAATGGATGGACAGCAGAGTTTTTCCTAGCTTTTTTTGACATTCTGAAATTGGACCTGTTGAGGGTGATTGAAAAGATTCTGGTGATGGGGATCCTTAAGCCTTGTTTCAATGCTACGTTTATTGCCTTAATTCCAAAGGTCGATGAGCCCAAGTCATTTGGGGATTTTTGCCCTATATCATTATGTAATGCGGTTTACAAGGTGATCTCAAAGCTTATAGCAGAGAGAATCAAGCCTATCTTGGCTAGGCATATCTCACTAGAACAGTTTGGGTTCCTTTTGGGGCGAAGTATTCATGAGGCAATTGGTTGCACACAAGAAAGCATACATTCGATTAAGACTAGGAATCGCCCGGCTAAAGTGATTAAAGTAGATCTTTTGAAGGCTTATGATCGAACTTGCTGGCATTATATCAAGCTGGTCTTAATCCGGACGAGTTTTGGTCTTTCTGTGGTAAATTGGATCTGGACCTGTATGTCCTCGGTAAGTTATGTAGTTTTAATCAATGGCTCAACTTCTAATTTCTTCAGGCCAGCTCGAGGGTTACGGCAGGGATGTCCGCTATCACCCTATATTTTCCTCTTAGTTATGGATGGCTTGAGTCGTCTTATTGCAGAGGCTGTGGAGAATAATCTTTTTGAAGGCCTTATTTTCGGAGACGTGAGAATCACCCATATTTTTTTCATTGATGATGCATTGCTTTTTCTTGGAAATTCAGTGGCAAAGTCAAGAATAGTCAAGGATCTCTTTTGGTTATTTAACATAGCAACTAGGATGCAGATAAACCTAGATAAATCAGCATGCTATGTCAATAATTTGGAACCGGTTGATCTCTTAGACTTCCTGGGGTTACTTCCGATGGAGATTCTCTCTTTGTCCGAGGGGTTTAAGTATCTGGGGTTTAGACTCAAACCGAACTGTTATGGAATAGAGGATTGGAAGTGGCTTGTTGAGAAGGTGGAGCAGAGGATACACTTCTGGTGCTTCAGGTACCTTTCTAGAGGAGGAAAAGTTATAATGATAAAAAGTGTTCTCAGCGTGATCCCAATGTATTGGATGTTAATAGCTAAGATGCCTCAGAAAATTATACATGCTCTCAGGAAAGTCATTTTCTGTTTTCTTTGGGATGATAAGGAGGTTAAGGGAATCCATTGGACTTCATGGAAGTCGATATCTAAACCTAAAGAGTTTGGTGGATGGGGGATTAAGGACTTGTTCTCCTTTGGATAGGCTTTGTCTGCTAAATCCGCATGGTTGTTTGTATCCAAGCGGGGCAAGTGGCAATCAGTATTGAGGTTTAAATATTTGGGGTCTCTTCCGTTAATTGATTGGATTCTCCTACCTATCAAGAAATCTAGAGGAGGATCATTGTTTTGGAAGGCAATTCAAGCAGCATTCCTAGTGTTGGACAGAGGTAGAGTATGGGAGGTGGGAAATGGTCGCACGACTTTTATTGGAAGTGAACAGTATAAGGGGGTCTTGAGGTATCCTGGTTTTCCTCCGGATCTTGTCAAATTTATGACGGGCAAAGGTCTGTAGGTGGTTGTTGATGTAGCGGTTAATGAAAATGGGCTTATTCAGAATTGGTGCACGGTGGAAGATATTCAGATTCCAGAAAGGTGGCAGGAGATTTGGAACTCTTGGGTGTCCGGCATGAAGAGGAGCTTTTTCCGCTTAGGTGAAGGTCCGGACGTTACTGGGTGGCAAGGAAGTGATGCAGGGGGAGTATTCTCGGTTAAGGAAGCTTATAACTCATGATGGAAGAATAGGATTGAAGAGAAACCTTGGTGGGGAATCAAGCTCTAGCAAACGACGGTTACCCATAAGAGTAAATTGCTAACCTGGATGATTCTGAACAAGAAGGTATTAACGTGGGATAAATTAAAAAGGAGGAATGTGGAAGGTCCTGGATGGTGTTGTCTATGCAAGAGCGCAAATGAAGACGCGGAGCATCTTTTTCTTACTTGTCCTTTTATAAAGCAGGTATGGAAAGAGGTGAGGGATAAACTTCAGTTTTTATTTGAGTGGGAAGGTGATTCTTTCTCTAGTCTTCTCAAGTCTTGGTTTGATGACACCAATCTTAAAACGTACTTGCTGGTTTGGTATGTCTGGATTGCTCGCAACCAGACGCTCTTTGAATTTGTTCAGAAGCCTTGTTTTGTAGTGGCGGCTCAGGTCCTCTGTGTTTACCTTCTTTTTGTGAGGAAAGACCCTATTGTAAAGATCAGGCAGCCGAAAGCAATGACTCAAGGGGAAGGAGATTCGGTTGGCTTTTTTGATGGAGCATGTGCGAAAAAACTCTATGGGATGGGAGGACATTTCAAGCATCAGAATATGGAAGTGTCTTATCAAGCTAATGGAGGATATGGCACTAATAATAGAGTGGAGGGTTAGCTTTGTTTATTCTCCTACTTAAAGCAAGAGAGAAGTCAGTGGATGTTCTCAGGGTTTTTGGTGATTCAGAGATATGGATCAACAAGATGAATAAGGAGACATCTTTTCAGAATCATGGTCTGGAGAATCTCGGCAGGTGTATTGATAATTTGGTGTAGGATTTCAGAAGGGTTTATTTCTCTCGTATCTATCGAGAACAGAATGAGAAGGCTGATGGATTATCAAAAGAAGGACTTTTGGAAAATGTAGGCCACTGTAAAACAACTATAAACAGTTAAGACCAGCAGGACATAAGTAGGAATACTTTGGATTTTCTAATGTAAAGTTTTTTATCAGTTTAGTTCCTGGACTGTAATATTTTTTGAGTAATCTGTAGACGCAGTAATCTATTTATTAGTGTTGGAACAGTACTTGAACTATATTTAAATTTTTGCAAGCTTCAGAGCTACAAACATGTAACGCTATTATCTTTCATATAGTGCTAGGGCAGCACCTGAGGAATGTATTCGAATTCTCTATGAATTAAAGAATATGATTTTTTTGTGGAAAAAAAAATATTACAAAAAATATTACAAAACCATTCATAAATAGATCATGCTTTTTTTCCATTTGGTCTTTACCTTTCACATTTATTTCAAATTATATTTTATGATTTTGTCGAATTTGAGTGGATTCCTATAATTTCTTAAACTTTCTAATTTTATAATTTTGGTTGGACTGATTTTTAAAATTTTTAAATTAAAATAATATTAAATTTTAACTATTTAAATATCAATGTAAAAAAAACCTCCAAAAATTTAATTAGTTTTTTAACAGATTTTGTAGCATATGGACATAAGTTGCTTGTATTAGTATTTAATGTCCGAACAAATTAGAATTCTTACTTGCGAGAACAATTAAATTTTGAAAACCAATTTAAAACAAAACAAATTTTAATTATTTAAACCTTATAAAACAAAAATACCATTCAATTTCAAACTTTCTTATTAAAATAATTATTAGTAACTAGTTGCTCAGCTTTAATATTTTTTTAAAATATATATTTGATTTTATTGTATAAATGTCTATATACATTTATAGTATATTTATGAATATTTTAATTAAAAATATTATATATAAAAAATACACTTCAATATTTAATTAATACTAGATTTTTTTATTAAATATTTATGTTATTATGAGAAAAACAAAAACTATCGTACATATGTGTACATACTTTATTTATGCTATTATGAAAAAAGCAAAAACTATAGTATATGTTTGTTCATTTTTTTTCCATAAAAAATATCATAATCTATTTATTTATAAGAAGTAAAAATTACATTTAAAACATGCTTGTACATACTTAGTATTTGAGTAGACACCATTAACATTTTATTCTATTTTTAAAAAAGTCATGATTTCTTGATTAGACACCAATAACTTCTTATTCTATAAAAAAATCATGATTTCTTATACAGTGCAAATACTATTTATTTTCTCTGTTAAACAAAAGTAGAAAGTACATTTGTGTAGTGTCATTCCAGTTTGACTTACAATAATTCCGTTTGCTGCTCTTTAGTATATGTATCCTGGTGCGATGTGATGATAGTGATTTACTACTTATCCCCTAGTAATAATTTCCAGCGATTGAAACTTGCACTTTAAACTTTAGTTAAATGTACCTGTCAACCCACATCTTCGAAACTGAAAGAACTCATCCACTCTTATAAAATTATAAAAAGTAATTTTCCATTATATATTCATTTACTAATTTGAACGATTATCTAGGCTCAATCGAGCTAAGTGGCTACACAGTATTGTCATGATGCTTTTTTCTAATACAGATTTTTAGTAGTGGACAATTAAATTTTGAAAACTAATTTAAATATTTTTGAGATTTTATATTTTTGTTTTTTAAATATATGTTTGATTTTATTAAAAATATATAGAGAGAGAGATTTATAATATATTTGTGAATACCTGATTAAAAGTATTATATATATTTACTTAGTATGAAACTAGTTTTTTTATTATGTATTTTTTCCATATCTAATCTTATTACTATCCATATTCATAATCAAATTATGCCACTGAAGAAATAAATTACTCGAATTATATTTTACTATGAAATGAATCATTTTGTTTTGTGACAATAGACTTTCTAACTATAGCTCCAAAAAGTGTGCACTACATTTTATCTAATCTTATTAGTATCCATATCATAATCAAATTATGCTACTAAGAAATGAATTACTCCAATTATATTTTACTATGAAATGAATCATTTTGTTTTGTGACAACAGACCTTCTAACTATAGCTCCAATAAGTGTGCACTACATTTTATCTGTACATATACATTATATGTACATATACATATACAAGTGCTAACCAAAACCCCCCAGTCGGATTCTTGGCACCTGCAAAGCAATTTTTGTCCAAAATCGCAATTTGGAGTGCACAAACTGCAATTTCAGCAATATGGATAGTTTTAAAATTCGACATTTAATCTAGAATAGGTAATGGTATAGTAGAAACAACAAGTACAACATTAACCCTAAGCTCTCATATAAGGGAAATGACTAGAACCATTAGCCTCATTTTAAAAACTAGTATCAATCCTATTACTCACATGGTCATACAAGCTCACTATGTTAGCTTCTATATATGGGGATATGACTTCCAATGTTATGCTAAAGCTCAACCTTATATTACCATAATTATGATAAGGCTTGTACGTAGATTGACCTTGGAAATCCTTAATCGGGAAAACTAACAAATCTTAAAAGTCGTACATCTTTCTTATTCATTGTATCCTTAATCGGAAAAACTAATAAACCTTAAGAGTCGTACCTCTTTCTTATTCATTATATTAACTCAACCATTTAGTTTATAATACAATATATAGGTATTCCCAATCACAATTGCTGAAATTGCAATTCAACTGGTTTTTATCAAAATTTCACATGAAAAGCAGAGCGTTTTGGTTGTCTTTTACCCTACTCACTTGAATTGGAGGTCAACTGATCCCTACTCCATATGCAACTTTATTGCATATATACACACGTTAAGGACATTTGCTCCATACATGTGATTTAATCTGTCATCGACTTTTGCATAAAGGAATGTCCTCCTTTGACATGGCTCGTTGCTTGCAAGTGGGAAAGCATTTGCTACCTATTCTTTCTTACTGTCTATAAGATAATAGTATAGAATTAGCTTAGCAATACAGTCATATAAAATGAATTTTATTTATGTCTGGTCACAGAATCACAATCACTCAGAATTGCCACATGGATGGATTGTACTATACTTTTTCTAGTTTGGTTCAGGAGCACTAAATCTATTACCAGTTTTCACATTTGCAATGGCCACATACCTACGGTAGCAGCTCAGCTCATGTTATTTCAATATTGATATGTTATGTGAATTAAACATTTTGTGAAGGGTAATACCTCCCACATGATTCTTTGGATTATTGAGTTGCAATGCATCTCCATACATTAATGTTCCATAGACAATCTATTCATGATGCTCATTCAACTTGGATTTTTATTTTGCACATGTTCCTAAGAGGTATCCCAATAGTTATCATTAGCAGCGTTCTTTTTGGATCATTACAATCTGGGCTAATTGCTGTAATATGGGAGCATACGAATCTAATATATAGGTTATATGATGGAATGTTGAGCTTCAAGGAATTGCTTACTAGGTAAGCATATGAACATAAATAGTTCTCATAATAAATGAGCTATTCCCTTGAATTAATAATAGTGGTGTAGCTACATAACAACCTAATGTAAAAGCATTTTTCAATGTCAATGATCAAGCACCAATGGGGTTGAGCTATGGATAAGGTGGGGTTGACCTATGATTTTAATTGTGCTTTCCTAACACTATAGGAAGAAGTGTAGAGTTCATACGTGAAACTTTAATAAAATATTTAAATATTAAGTGAATAAAAATTTTAAGATATCTATCTAATATAAACTATAAATTTTAAAATCAAAGATATATATATATATTCCAATTAATTAAAACTTAAAAAAAGCTATTAAAAAACCAAGCTACAACTTAGAGTTTAGAACTCTATATAACAAGTAAACTATTAAAATTTACATAATAAAATAATTTAAGTTTTTTTTCATATTTATGTTTCTCGTTATAAAATTTCGTATTAGCTAAACCATTAAAATTTTAATAATGATTTATATTATTGGTAGATCCATATTAAATCTAGAGGGATCAAATCTTTTGATATAAAAACCTTTTTTTAAGTGAAAACATTGAGGAAAGGCTTGTAACTCAGGGGATTTGATCCCTCTTAGGGCTTGGTAGCTCCAACATTATGATGGATCTATATTGGTTTAATATGTGTTCATCTCTGGTATGTGTTGAAACCCCTCATATGTAAATATCGGTTTAATGATGTCTCATCTCCCATATCACATAGTAATAAGTATCCAAGTTTCATTTCTTTTTTAGTTTTAATTAATTAGAATATATATCTCTATGGTTTTGAACATTAGGTTAGGGCCGACATTGTAAATTTTTTATTGAATATTTTTTTTATTTTATTAAAGTGCCACATGACAACTCCTCATTAAGCATGGAATTACACTTCTCCCTCATACTAGGTTGTAGAAAGCACTTCTCAACACAATAATTCAAAAATTTGCTTATAAGACTCAATGCTTCAAGAGCTTCAGTTTTAAAAGTATTTAACTACCTACAACCCTCTCGTCTGATTCTCAGATGGGATTTCGTTTGATTCCTAGGATTACACTGAACCGAAATTTCATGGGCTCTCCACAAAACTTCTATACAAATAAATTCCTTTGTTCTTCACTTCTTCACCTTGGTATCCCTTTTCTTCTCTTCTTCTTTTCTTTTTCCTCTTAGTCCCTCTTCTTTTTATCTTTTACTAGCTGCAGGTCTCCCTCCTCCTCTCATCGACAATATCATTCCCTTTCTTCATCGCAACTATTGGGTGGAAGCAAAAAGTTGGATAATGCCTTTTTGACAAAGGAGCATAGGAGAAAAGAATCACATAACACAAAAAAGTTCAATATAAACGCTTGGCCGAGAGTTTAATAGAACTCTTGGTTGAGAGTTTAAACTCTCGGATGAGAGTTTTTAAATTCTCGAATGAGAGATTTTAAAATCTCATATGAGAGTTGATCAAACTTTTAGGCTAGAGTTTATCAAACTCTCAGCCTAGAGTTTTGGCCAATGAGATCATCGCATTTTAAAATAACTTTCGGATGAGAATTTATCAAACTCTCGTATGATAGTTTATTAAACTCTTGGCCAAGATTTTTAGTCAACAAAACTTGCAATTTATCTATGAATGTAGTTTTTCAGAACCTGTAAATTCGACAAGGATGAACCCCTACAATTTTTAAAGCTTATATGTCGAACTTGGTATCAATGGATTAATCATTTAATCTACTTTCTAATGATATAATAATTGATTATTTTCATTAATAATGTCTATTTGTTAATATTTTTATTCTAAATTGTATTAGCTAAGAATTTTACTATTCTGGAAATCACCTAAAATGAAAATTCAATATCGTCAAAATGCCAGCACCAAAAAAATAGAAAAAATCACAAGGATGTTCCTTGCATCGTCCTCTTCAAAAAGGTAGTTTTAGGTTGTTTGATAAGATTCTTATTAGAAAGAAAATTCAAGTTCACCAACATGTGTCGTTAAGGCACCATTTTTTTCAAATATGTTATTTCGATAAATAATAAAAAATAGTGCTTAAGTATGAAAAACCTAAAACTATAGTCCATTCCCAAGTGCGATCTATATAGATTATAAGAATACATGTTTTCCCCTAAAATGAATAAACATCTCTCAAAAATACAAGAAGCATATAGGTCACTCATTATCCATACCTAAAATTTTAAAGTATATGCCCTTCATTCCCCTAAAATTTATCGCACTATATGTCCATAATATATATTTTTTAAAATATAGATATGAAACTAATATAATTCTATAGAAGTATTATGTTTACTTCAAGTCGAAATTTCTAAGGGAGATATAGGTTTAAAGGGGTTGAAGTTGAAAACATTAAATTTTTCAGTTTTGTTTATCAAAAGACAAGCAAAAGTGTTACCCAACTTTGTGTTTTCACCCTATTTTCTCTCCCCACAAAAAATAATAATAATAATCAAAATTGGTCCTCCCTTCATAAATTTGTGTTATGGGGTTTAATGATCTTCTAAGAAATGGCATTGGCTCCCTAAAAATAATGCCACACACCCACCAAATCCTCATCTGCAGCCAAAAAATATTAAAACTATGGGTTTGCTTTTAATGTGGACATGAACTTCGTCAGAATGACCCCCAATAGGATAACATTATTTTAATATAAAGTTTCAAAATTGATGGTGGGTTTTCCAGTGTGAAAACCCAGCATGCATGACCCTTAATCAATTGAGTTTCCACCAATATACCAAAATCAAACCATTCACGCATGAGGAATTGATTATTAAGATTATCCATGCAAGGGCCTCCACATGATCCTTACGGAAAAATGGTTTTTACTGCACGAAAGATTTGTTGTTCATGCACAAAGGGAAGGAGGGATGTGTTCTAGTTTTGCTTACCTTTTTTCTTCTTCCTGAGCAATGCATGTAGATTATTTGTTTGTGCAAACTTCTAGATGGTGGAGAGTGTGCATGCATCAACCCCCTTGGGTAATAAGAAAGGTGAACTCTTGCTCATGATTTTAGTAGGAAATTCACAATTCAATTATGTAACATGCTCCAACTTTTCTTCCATAATCCATGTGGTGTCCTCTCAACCCTTATCTTTCCAAGGGACCAAATATTCATTGGTTTTCCAACTCCTTGTCCTCCCAACCATTCTTTCATGTACGATTTATGCAATTTCCTCATTTTTATATTTAGGAATCTATTTCATTCAATCAATGATATAATCATCAATTTCATCATCCACTCCTTCATGGTATTCAAATAAATTAACAACATTGAAGATGGGTGAAATATCCAACTCTGTGGGTATCTCTAACACATGAGCATGTTATCATAAATTTTCTTTAGAAATTTACAAGGGCCAACCTTCTTCATTTTCATTTTATTATAATTTCTTCTTGGAAACCTCTCTTTCCAGAAATGCACTAATACTAATTCTCTTTGTCTTTAAAGACTTTGATTTTCTTTTCATATTAGCCCTCTTCTTATACTATTGGTTGATTTTATGCAATTTTCTTTGCACTTGTTCATGGACTTGTTTCATGTGTTCTCCAAAATATTCCACATCTGCACTCTTTTGAATAATTTTTGGTAGTGGTGCCAAATCAACTACTCCCCTTGGTGACCTTCCCACTACATCCCACTATCCTGGACTGTCACCAATCAAGCATCTTATCATATTTCCAAAACTTCTATTCACAACCTTTGTTTTCCCATCAATTTGTTGATGATACACATAAATGAACTACAATTTGGTATTCAATTTATTCCACAATTTCCTCCAAAAGTTTCCAAGGAACATGTTTTTCCAATGTGACATTATGGTTCTAGGAAATCAATGTAATCTATCAAATTGTTTAGAGAACAAAACAACTATACTTGTGGCATCATTAGTCTTCTTACAATGAATAAAATATTTCATTTTTGCAAACATGTCATCAACAACAAATATTTAATCATTTTCCCATTGGGTTTTCAGCAAGCCCAACACAAAATCCATGTCGATGTCCTAGTGCTTATGGTATTGGAAATGGCATGGAAGATCCATTGTTTTAGCTTCTACCCTATAGATCAATTCACGAAATTATGATATAAAATTCCACCTCTTCCAACACTACATCCCACTATATTATTATATATAAATTCACTTATCTCCTATAGATATATTCACTGAATTATTATATTCAAATTCAGATTGTGCTAGCACTACATGCCAATGGTGTGTAAGATCTAGTATTTTGACTTCTACTCTATAGATCTATTCAATGAATTATTTTATGCAAATTCATCTTGTTTCGGTGCTTCATCCCAATGGCATGTAAGATATAGTGTATTAACTTCTACCCTATAGATATGTTCACTAAATTATTATATGCAAATTCATCCCATTCCATCACTACATGCCCTGGCCTTTCATGAATGAGGCATTTGAGCATATTTCCAAGACTTTTGTTAACAATGGGTGTTGGAAATGGCATGTACGATCCAGTGTTTTGAATTCTACCCTATAGATTTGTTCACTAAATTATTATATGCAAATTCAACCTAAGCAAGTACTACATCCTATTATCCTCACCTTTCACCAATCAGGTATCCTAGCATATTTCCAATACTTATGTTGACAACCAATGTTGGAAATGGCATGTAGGATCCATTGTTTAGACTTCTACCCTATAGATTTGTTCATTGAATTATTATATGCAAATTCAATATGTTCCGGCACTACATCCCATTGTCTTGGCCTTTCACCGATCAAACATCTTAGTAGATTTTGAAGACTTATGCTGACAACTAGTATTGATAATGGTCTGTAAGATCCATTGTTTTGAATTATACCATATAGATATGTTCATTGAATTATTGTATGCAAATTCATCCTTTACCAACACTACATCCCACTTTATTATTACATACAAATTCACTTCTACCCTATAGATCTATTCACTGAATTGCTATATGGAAATTCATCCTATGCCAACACTACATCCCATTGGCATGTAAGATCTAGTGTTTTTATTTCTACCCTATAGGTATGTTCACTGAATTATTATATGCAAATTCAAGCTATGTTGAAACTACATCCCAATGTTTTGTAAGATCCAATGTTTTTTACTTCTATCCTATAGATATTGTTGGTCACTATTTTGATGCCTATTTTTTATTACAAATCCTCCAACTATCCCCATTATCCTTCGTATTTTTCCATAAATCCTCATTCTCATCCATAAAACCTTGAAATTTGATTATCAAAGGTATAAATTGTTGTTGCTCTTAAATAAATTGAATTGTGCAATTTTTAAAGCATTTAAATTGAGATTTTAATTAAATTACAGGATTAACTAACTTCCCGTAATTTCTCCTAGATTGGATACTTGCAGGCCAGCTGGGCACAAACTGAAAGATAGATAAGGATCCTCAATGTCCAAGGATGGATGAATTTCTAACAACTTCATAAAACATGTTCTACAAGTGGCAAGTCAACACTGGTCAAAGTAATCTTCCAGCGCTGCCACTTAGCACAAAAATAGGGACAGTTTTGATTTTGTATCGATCTGGTCTATTTTTATGGATCTAAAGGACGATCTCGAGGATAGTAGAGATATTAGGGGAATGTCATTGTTAATCACCATGATTGTAGTGTTTTTAGTTTTCAAACAATTTGTATAAGTATTTGAATTCAAGATGTAATTCTGGTCCGGTGATGGTGAACTTATGCTAAAGAAATAAAGACTTCAAACTTCAAATATCTTTGTGTTTGTTCATTCTTATGCTGTGAAAACGATTTCAGTGTTGAGATCTCTGTGAAACTTCCTGAGTGTGTGCATGAAGTAGTGGAGGGCCCCCTCTGCCGAACTTGCACACCCATTTTCCTTATTGATACATATTGGTATGTGTTTTAAAGTTTCCTGTAGAGTTCAATTGAGTTATCAATCTATGTTTTAAAATCAAATTCAATTTCATATGCTGCAAGTAAGGTTTTACTACAGAACGGGGTTAAGCGTTTATGTTTAATTGATCAATCGTTGTAGGTTGTTTTTAGTTTTACCTTTCATTAGAATATACACTGAATTGTTGAGGAATTCAAATACCTTGTGAGGTGACTTCCTGTAAAAGAACTCAACGTATTCCTGCACTCAACAACAGAGTTTTAATGTTACAGTTTAATTTTATTATTTTTTTATTTCAAATATTTAAGTGCTGATAAATTGAAGGATTCGAATGAGTACACTTCTGTAAGGGAGTTTTTGCGTTCCTTAGTTTACAGTATTTAAGTAGTTTTAGATTCATTTCCAAAGGCAGAATGTACTTCAAACTAGTCTAGATCTAATCCATATATTTTGGGCATGCTTCTAAGTTTATGATTTCGAATTGATATTTTAAATTTAAGCTCTAATTTACAATAGTAGATTGGAACCCAACATTTTGGCGTTGTTGCCAGGGAAGCATACTTAGATTTAGACTTAGGAAATTTAGTTTTCTTATAAAAAAATTTCAGAAACACAGAGCAGACTTTAGTTTTATGTCAAGACAGAGAGACGAAAAAGGAATATTTGTGAAAAAAACCCCAAAAATAGAGATAACAGAAACTTCTCCATCTAAGAAGAAATAATTCCTTTCCATAATTGATGAAAAAGATACTTCAAAAAGGATTGACGAGGAGACATCTAAAAAAGGAGGACTAACCCTAGAACAACACAGGGAGTATGAAAACGGGATGGAGATGGAAAATAAATGCAGAGAAATGGCTGAGGGAGAAGCATTAAGAGGAGGACCAACCCCAGAACAATGAAGAGAGTATGAAAGAAGACTGGAACTTGAAAACAAGAGATGAGAAGACAGAAGAAATGAAAGAGAGGAAAGAGTAGAAGAAGAACAGGAATCCACTTTTAAATTTCCAATATTAGACACTAGTATTATCCTAGGACAAGAAGTAAAACTGAAAAACATTCCACCATCTGTTTTACCTAAGTTTTATGGCATGAATTTTGAAGATCCAGATTCATTTCTATTTGAATTTGATATTTTATGTCGTACCTATGGATATACTATCTGAGAAACATAAACTTTGCCTCTTCCCCGCTACTCTTAAAGCTGCTACATTGAAATGGTTCATGCGATTAGGAGAACATAATATAACCAGTTGGGATCACATGAGAAAGATTTTTCTTAAGAAATATCAGGCATACTCTAGATATAAAGGTTTGAAAGATGATATTTTCAGAATGTCTCAGCAAGAAGATGAAAGTTTAGAAGAACATCTTGAGAGATTTTCATATAACCTACAGAAATCCAGATATAATTCTTTGACATCTGATATCACTAGGACAATCTTTTTAAAAGGCATAAGAGATGAGTATCTTGATATTTTGAATCTAATGGGGAAAGGGGATATTTTTTACTTACCATTTGAGGAAATTACAGATTTATGTCAAAAGTATTCACGAGGAAGAGCCAGAAATGGAAAGAGGGATGTAACTTCCAAGATAACCAAATCAGCAACATGAGGTATATCAAGAGCTGAGCTTGGAAACTTGATAGAAGATTTCAAAACTGAACTTCTGAGTACTTTAGGGACACAAGTTGAAACATCAAAAACTAAAAAGATACAAGATCAACAAGATCAAGCTTTGTCAATTTTCTGTCCTAAATGTAGAAATAAACATCCATTGAAAGAATGCCCTCTAAAAAATGTGCATATTTGTGGATTATGTACAGAGAATCATAACACTGATGATTGTCATAGGTTGAAAGAATTACAGGCAGCTCGAGTGGAAGAAAGTCAAAACATGGAGTCTCTATCTTATGGGGCAGAAAAGACTATGGCAGCCATGCTTTCCAGGTATGTTTCAAGACCCTATGCAACAATCTTCTTAGAGTTATCAATATCCTATTCATAATTCATGGAATGCTCTTATGCCTTGGAAAACTTGGTCTCCTCAGCAAAACCAAAACCAATTTGCTCCAGGTTGGCGAGGATATGCTCAAGGAACTCAAACATATCAGTAGGCCTATCCACAACCTTACCAATAGTCTTTTCCTTATCCACAGTACCAGCAGAATCAACCCTCATTTCCTCCACAGCAAAGCCCTGCTTCCCAACTAGCCCAACCTCCACAACTTCATCTACCATTGACTCAACCTCCACCTGGACCAACACATTTACCAATCCATCCAGTACCCAATCCTCATAACAAAGTGGAAAATCCCATGTATAATATTGATGAAGGAACCACATTTTCATATTCAATCCTTCCTATTCAAAACATCCACTTGCGGTTTGGAAAAACTTTGGCAAAAGAAACTCCTGTTATTATAGAAGAACACATAGAAGAAGAGAAAAATCTAATAAAATCTAATACAAAAAATTTCTAGTTAGATTTACAAAATCAGAAAGGTAAAATAGTAATTCCTCAAACACCTCCTTTTCCAGAAAGGTTAGTAAAGGAAAAATTACCGATTACTCTTCCTGATTTTGATGTCTTAAATGAATTAACAAATGTCTGCATCAAAATTCCTTTGTTGCAAGCCATAAAAGATATTCCAATCTATACCAAAGCAATTAAGGAGTTATGTCTAAATAAAAGAAAGAAGGATACAACCAATAATTCATGTAATTGGAAATTTAGCAGGCCTAATGTCAAATACTGTTTTCATTGAAAAATATGTTGATCCAGGAATTCCAATGGTAACAATCACTATCAACAACTTTTCAATTTTGAAAACATTAATTGACTTAGGTGCAGTGTAACATACCCCTTTTTTTCTGAAAAACATTTTATGTTGGAAACATTATCTTAACTTTTACTGTAAAGTTTTGTATTGGACAAGTGTCCAAGGATGACTATAATTTGCACAATATTTTATTATTAAATAAATTAAATAGGATACAAACACCTAAGGAGACTGTTGAAAGAGTGTTTACTGACCCACTAGGTGGAACGGAATCTAGGGTAGAAGGCAATGGACAAATGGCAGCTTCCTGAGGCAAGTAACTAGCTGTTGGTATGGGACAACTCCCTTGAATTATGGTCTTAGTGCCTTGAAAGATGGGACTGGAGCTTGAGGCTCATTTATTGAAAACTGACCACTAAAGACCTAGGCAATCTTTTTAAGAGCCATCGAATTTTGGACTGAGGTTCATCACTTTTCCTGACGAGGAAATTTACCTTGGGGTTTTGCTTCTTGCACCACAGAGATTCGATGACGGGATATGATAATTTTTTATCATGGTGTAAGTCTGCATATTATACTACTGAGTGCAAAGTCCTAAAGGTGAGGAGCAAGTCTTAATAGTTTGCTGCCTGTACAATTTTTGAGTGCCTTGCTTCTACACAGAGTTCTTCTACCTGGTGGTTCAGTAAACAGGCTCGGGGGTCCAAAGGAGGCAAGTAGATTGGCTGCTTCTTTTGGAGAAGGTTGGGAGGAACAGGCCTCCTTGGGTGTTTGTCCACCCTATCTACAATTACAGGTTCTACTTGTTATTTCAATCCTAAGTAGTTAAATTAGTTTCTGTAATCACTGATTTAGTATCTCATTAGTTTGAAAATGTTAGTTTACATTTTGCAGAAATATTTAAGTGTTATTTTCTGAGTTATTTAGGATCTGGTAAATTGTTGAATAAATGTATGAATTGATAAAATACCTCTATTGTATTTTTCCCATACTGTTTTATGTATAGTACTCTAGTACAGAGAGGGAGAATTAAGATAGATAAATGATACACAGAATGTCAAATGAATAAATAGACTAACATTGTTTTATTTCTTAATAGTCCTCATCAGTTATATGTTTTAATATAAATTATGATTGTCTAGGTTTAGGAATTTTAACAGCATTTCATATTATAGTCATCATATCATTTCTTTACATAGAGAACAGAAGTAAATATTTCATTCTTGTACAAAATATAGGGTTTTCCTTTCTGGTAATTTATTTCCTTACAAAAGATACATGCTATATATGTTCTTATCATTCCTTTCAAATAGTAGCATTATAATATCACTTTATCTCTTTCGTAAGCATTCATGAAATATAACAGCTGCAAAATCAAACATTACAAATTAGATAGAACTGCTACCAAGTACTTTATCTTTATAGGGAATTATTATAAATTGCATGCAACAACATTTTTGTATAGTACTATTTCATCCACAGTATTCACATCCTTTATTTTGATTTCATTATCAAACTGCAGTTATAAATTCAAACAATTCTACTGTAGATTTAAAAACCCTAAGGTTCTAACCCTAACTTCTTACTTCCACTTTTAGGATACATTTCAACATTTATCATATTAAATAAACTATCAAAGACAGAGTTGATTTAAGACTTTTGTATTCATAACACACACAGGTTCGAAAGCCTAAACAGAATTTTAAATAATCTTAACAGAAACATAGTGTTTAGTCAAGATTCCAGTATATAGTTTACAACCAAATCAAAGAAACATAATTTTAGCATCGTTATCAAACAGTGAGATTATAACCCTAGTAGAACCATAGTCAACATCGAAAACCAATAGATAAACAAGTTTAAGACACGATTCTCAGGTTCGAATTCTCAGCACTATCAAAGCTACCATCGAAACCTACAGGTTAGCGTTTCGACTTGCACTTCACAAGGTTTAAAAAAACCTATGGCTCTCGACCATCATTTAAAAGCACAACAGTTCATAAAACAAAACTTTACATTATCGCATATACTGGAGCATCGCTCACAGTCTCAAAACACGCAAGCATCATGAAGTTTGGAACCAAATTCTTTTATTTAAAACCAGAATAGCCGAGGGATAAAACCATCTGAACAGTCTACATCCTTTGTACAGTATCTATGTTAAAAACAAACACCACAGGCTTAACGCCGAATGGGTTGAGGATTTCATCCTCCCCAAGCTGCCAGTCAGCTCACAATATTACGACGATGATCACTTTCCATAGCCTTATAATAAAAATGAAGTCTCGGCTAAGAACATAAGAAGGTCCAACAGTCACCCAACTGAAGCATCAGGGAAACCACCGAAGCTTACCATTTCATTTGTAGTTTCCATCATTCATAACTCAATCTTGGAAACCAAAGTTGAAGGAACCTGCCACACTAACAAGAGAATGGTCAAACGAATATCATCAAGAAATTTTATTAAGCAAATTAACAACAACTGCAACTCATAAACAATTCAGAAGGAAACAGGTTTCGAAACTTGAACATTACCTTCAAATAGCTATTTCTAGAGCACTAACGTCATTTCCATTGTTAAACTGTATCCACCACCTCACTACTGAATGCAACAAAGGTTGAAAACAACTCTGAGATTTACCACTTAACACACAAGAAAACCAACCACCGATTCAGCCTACACACGAGTTTATCTTCAACCCTGGAGTCTTCCCAACTTCAAACCATTGCTATAAACTCGCATAATAGGGATCAGCTCTTAAGCTAGTTACAGGTATTAGATAAACACCTTCAGGTCACGGGTTCGAATCATGGGAGAAGCTCCCAGAAACCTACTAACGAAACCCTGAAGTTTCTCAGGCCTGTCGGCCTCTCCACAGAGCCACTCTCCAAAACTTTGAATGCCAAAGGAAACAATAACCTCGAAACTTAGTGGAGATTAGGGTTAAGTTCCAAAGCCCGAGAATTACATAAGATCAACGGTGGAGATCACTCATCAAGCACCTCGTATCCCCAAGCAACCACCACAGTTATGACAACATTAATAACCATTGCCACTGTGGAGACTAGCTCGGATAACCTTCAACTAAATCACTTACAACTCGACCATGTTGACTGCCTCATCACGATGCTTTCACGTGTTAAGAACCACGATGGCAGCCACGGAGATATTCTACTAAGCTAGTAGATAGGAGTATTAAATGGCAAGGTTGGATGCGAATGCATGCCAACACATGTCCACTACCCCATTAATTACCCTGTCCTTATCACATTGTTACATTGTATATATATTCCAAACCTATCATAACATAGATCGTATGGTAAGTCATAGTTGGTATCATGGTATCATTTCACTAGGCATCGATCACATAATTTAAAAAGGGTCACGATGATGCCCACTTTTGTTATATTAATTTGTACATAGGACCATTGCATAAAGTATCGCATATAGTTTATATGATATAAGAGCTGTAGGATAACATGCATATAGTTTAAATGCTAATAGGAATTACATATATTATGCATATAGTTTTAGGCTATAGAAATTACAAAGGATTTGTATATAGTTTACATTCTAGGAATTATGTTAAAATACATATAGTTCACACTATAGGAAAAGCATGGATTTAGCATATCGTCCATCTATTATAGGAAATCGCAAACATTTTGCATGTAGTTCACTCATGGTAGGAAAATCAAGTATCAGGCACTTAGCCTATGTTTCATAAAGGCCCTTTACCCTTGCTACAAATAATTGCAACGTATATATTCCTAAACCAATGCTATAATTACTCTATTCCATCATTTAAATGTTAAAACAAAGGAAACATATGAGTTGTATAGTGTACCAATACAAACTTAGACGAGTCACGTTATAAGTACCTCAGAAATTTATTACAAAACCTTTGCCCGCTAACTGAAAGAGCAATTTTAAATTATATTTGTATTGATCTGATGTGTCACCCTTACCTGTAATCTGTGAAAGGAACGGTTCAAATGATTTAGCATGAATGCTAAGTAAGCCTTGGGGTACCCTTAGGACCCCTTTCATCATCAAAAGAAGAACAACAGTTAGCACTTATAAACATTAATATCGATTAAACATTGACATAGGTAATATAAGAATATAGTTGAGATAAGAAGAACATCCAATAGCATCTTAGAGTAGAATTAAATTTCATTTCATAACAAGACGCAAAACATTACATCGAATGATTGTTACAAAGATTCATTCCAACATAATGACATAGAAGCATTATTTATAATTCTGCACAGTTAGTTTAAGCAGTAAATGCTATGCTGAAAATTTTTTTTTTGGGGGGAATTTTTGGGATGTTACATGCTGCTATTAACGTAATGACACTGGAAACAATGGAATATCTGGACTTGAAAAATCTCAGACCAACCACTATAGTCTTATAGCTAGTTGATCGGTCTAAAATCACACCAGAAGGAATACTAGAAGATATCATAGTTTCTTTGGATTCTTGGGAATATCCAGTATATTTCATAGTTCTTCAACCAAAAGCCTAATCTAGGAGGGCATCCATTGATTCTTGGAATACCCTGGTTGGCCACAGCTAACACTTTTATTGGTTGTAGAGCAGGAAATATGATTAGTTCACATGGAACAGAAAGGAAACAAATTACACTGTATCCTCCTGCCCAAAGACCTTCTATGACAGATCAGTTATCTTGGATTAATGAAACAAAAGAGCAACATGAATAAGTAATTCATCCCATCTTAAGTATTAATCAACTTTTTTATTTTCAAGAGGAAAATAATGAAGATTTGCTAGATTACTTTATTTTTGAACCAGATATCTCTGAAGAATTAAGAAACATGCAGTATGTTATTACAGATCAGATCTTAGGCCAAAATTTTCAGGAAAATTGCACAGTTAATTCTTTGGAATCATCACTTAATGATATTTTTTCTGTTCATTCAATAACTAATGCCCAAAGCAAAACAATCGAAATCAGTCCTGGGAAACACTTGAAAATTGGTGCACATCTTACTTTATCACTAGAAGAACAGTTGATTCAATTATTGAATAAATATCACAAGGCATTTGCTTGGGAATACACTGACATGCTAGGAATTCATCATGAAACATGCACTCATCACATTTACACAGATGATAATATTAGACCTAAATGACAAATGAACCCCATACTGAAAGAGATAGTTAAGGAAGAATTGCAAAAGTTATTAAAGGTAGCATTTATCTACCCTATCTCTGACAGTCAATGGGTTTCTCTGTTAGTTGTTGTTCCCAAGAAAAATGGAAAATGGAGAATTTGTATCGATTATAGGGAGTTAAACAAAGAAACACTTAAAGATTATTTTCCATTGCCATATATTGATCAAGTGTTAGATGCACTAGCTGGAAAACACTATTTTTCATTCTTAGATGGTTTTAGCGGATACAATCAAATCAGAATTGCATCAGAGGACCAGGACAAAACTAATTTTACATGTCCCTGGGGTACATATGCCTATAAGGTTTTACCTTTTGGTCTATGTGACGCTCCAACTACTTTTCAGAGAGCAGTCCTAGCTATTTTTTCTGATTTAATTCATGAATGCATTGAAGTATATATGGATGATTTTTCTGTGTATGGCAATACTTTTGATGACTCCTTGGAAAAGTTAGAGAGAATCCTAAAAAGATGCATTGAATCAAATCTTTCCCTTAGCAATGAAAACTGGTTTATGATGTTAACTGAAGGGATAGTGTCAGGTCATCATATTTCATCATCTGGAATAAATGTGGATCCTACAAAAATACAAATCATTGTGAATTTATCTAAACGAAAAACTCAAAAAGATGTGAGAATTTTTTTAGGATATGCAGGCTAGTACTGAAGGTTTATTGAAAATTTTAGTAAAATAGCTCTTCCATTATTCAAATTGCATTCGAAAGATGTACATTTTCATTGGGATACTAATTGTCAAGTTGCCTTTAAGAAACTTAAAGAGAAGCTCTCAACTGCACCCATCTTAAGGGGACCAAATTGGAAATTTCCATTTCACATCTCTATTAATGCATCAGATACTGCAATAGGGGCCTCTTTGGGTCAAAAAGAGAATGTCACGACTTATGCTATTTACTTTATCAGCAAAAATCTAACCCCTGCAAAATTTAATTACACAGTTACTGAAAAGGAGATGTTGGAAGTAGTTCATGCTATGAACAAATTTCGTCATTACATTACTGGTTATGAAATCTTTGTCCATATATATCACTCTACCTTAATATATTTAATGAACAAGTAGATTACTAATGGAAGGATAACAAGAGGGATATTATTGATGCAGGAATTCAACATTACTGTCCTAGATAGACCTAGAAGGGAAAATCAAGTGGCATATTTTCTATCTCGGTTAAACAATTCTAGTGAGGTTGTTCCTGTTTCAGATAGTTTCCCTGATGAACACTTATTTGATATTTCTGTTATAACTCCATGGTATGCTGATATAGCTAACTATCTATCATCAGGAAATCTACCTCCATCTATGTCATCAAAAGAAAAGAAAAGAATTATTAAGCAAAGTGCTAGACACATATGGGTCAATGGAGATCTTTTCTATACAGGATATGATCTTATCATTAGAAGATGTGTACGACAAGATGAGGTTTTAGAAATTCAAAAGATTGTCATGATGAACCGTGTGGTGGCCATTTTGCAGATAAAATAACAACATACAAGATACTCAACTTGGTGTATTAATGGCCCTCTATTTTCAAATATTATAAGAAGTATGTTAGGAGCTGTGATATTTGTCAAAGGATGGGACGACCAGTACCATATGATGAGATGCCACTCCAACCACAAGTCCTCATAGAGCAATTTGAAAAATGGGATCTTGATTTCATTGGTCCAATCAATCCACCATCACAAGGGAAGAGGTACATTTTGGTATGTACTGACTATGTTACAAAGTGGGTGGAAGCCAAACCATTACCAAGAGCCACAGAACAAATAGTAGTAAATTTTCTCTTTGAAGAAATATTTGTTAGATTTGGAGTTCCTAGAGAGATTGTTACTGATCAAGGGGTACAGTTTACTTCTAAACTGGTGCAAGAGATAGCATCCAAGTACAAGATCAAGCACAAAAAATATACACCTTATCATCCACAAGAAAATGGCCAAGTGGAGTCTACCAACAAAACTTTGGAAGGAATCATAACCAAGACAGTCCAGATGCACAAAAAATATTGGTCAGCTAAGCTTACTGAAGCTTTATGGGCATACAGAATTACTTGGAAAAAAAGTACTGGTTTTTCTCCCTATCAGCTAGTCTATGGTAAGCAAGTACTGTTACCAATTGAATTCCAAATTCATACTTTTAAATTAGCAGCTGATTTAGGGATGGATCTTTCTTAAGCACAACAAGAAAGGGTACTGCAATTAAATCAATTAGATGAGATGAGACAAGTTGCAGTAGAACAAAATATTTTGGTACAACAACAAAGAGCCCAATGGCATGATAAAATCATCAAAAAAGAAACAATTTCACATCGATGATTGGGTCTTATTGTTTGATTTGAAGTTTAAAGACTTCAAATCCAAGTTCACGACTCATTGGCTTCGTCCATATGAGATTGCAGAGGTCTATGACAATGTCTCATTCAAATTACAAACAATAGCCGATGAAGCAAGTACATTTGTGGTCAATGGCCATAGGTTAAAGCTCTACACTAAGCTTGTCAACAAAGAATATTTCCTAGAATAGATTTCTCAGCAGAGGGAGATGGAGGTGCTGGACAAACACACTAGTGTTTCTCCTTCACTTTCTTCTTAAAAATATTCAAAAAACAAAATAAAAAACAAAAGAGTTTAGTTGTGAAAACCAGGCAACTGGCACAACATAAGCTCAAATTTTCCTTGGAAAACCAATTTTACTTGGCCATTGAAAATTCTCAAAAACATTTTCAAATTCCTATTTTCAGTTCTTTCATGGATTGTTTTTCCAATAAGCAGTTTTCCATATCAGTTTTCAGCAACAAATAAAGATTTTGCTCGACTTGAGGACAAGTCAATAAATAGGGCTGAGAGGGATGAGTATATCAAGCTTTCCTTTTCAAGTTTTGAAACCCTCCAAGCCTCCTATAGATGCCATAAATTTCATTCCAGCATAAGAAGATCAGACTTGCAGAGGGACCTGAGAAGAAGCACATTTCATTTGCAGAGGGACCTGAGACAAAGACACAGCAAGCTACAGCCAGAAGGAACATCAAGACAGTTTGCAGCAAAAGACACATCAAAGCAGAAGGACCATCAAAAGCTACAACAAAACAACAAACCAACCACTTCAAGTAGCATGAAAAGCACAAAGGGATATCAAGCAAGTTTGTAAGAATTTTTATTTTTATGTCTTAAAAGATGGCATGGTTCTTTATTTTTTAGTAATGACAACATGCCTATCACCCTCACAATCCTGGCCATCTACCCATTCACCCATTCACTTACCCCTTCATCTACCCTAGGTATCAAAATTAGTGGTCTAGTAATGACAGGTATTTTCAGACTTTTTGATCCATGCCTAAAGTGCATCCTACAGGCAAACTTTAAATCTAGTTTCAAAGAAGTGATGAGGAAGGGTTCTTTAACCTAGAAAATTCAAATTTGTTTTATGTTTTTCTTTATATACTCTATTTTATTTGCATATTATACAACAAGATTAAAGTGATAAAAGAGTATATAAATGGATTATAAAGGTGGGTGAAAAATCAGTGGCTAGTTTGAAAAATGATTACAAAAGAAAGAGGGAAAATCATTAGATCCTACCCCCACGAAATTTGTTTATGCATAGGGAGACGCACTTTTCAAAATTCAAGATGTTTGCATGAATTTTTCTTGTTCCAGCTATTTGCTCATTTCCAGGCTTCACTCCCACGCTGGTTAAAAGGGTGATTGAATGTTGAATAAATCGGGAAAAGGAAACATTAATAGAAGTGGCATTGCATAAAGGATCAGAGGAAGAAAACACAGCCTGTTAATTGAGAAATTCAAAAAATTTCCTCCATTCCTCAACAAGAATTTTTCACGTGGTATACTGAAGAGAAACACCCATTGCATTGAATGAGAAAAAAAAATGCAGACATAGAAGTGTTTATCTCAGGACGTGTTCAAAAAGGAGTCACTTGGGGAAAGGTAAACTTGAAATATTTTAATATTTGCTAGATTCGACTTCCAGAATTTGCTAAATTCGACTTCCAGAGAAACAATTGAGAACATACAATTTTTATGAGTTGAGAATTAAAATTGCAAGCTAGGGTTAAGTTATGCTTATAGTTTCATTTGCTTAGAAGGATGTTTCCTGTTGAAATTGCAAAATAGTGTCTAGGCTAGACCCAGAAAAATTTGATTCCTCTGTCATTCATGAAAAATGTATGGAAATTTTTGAGAGGAAACAGTGGGTTCCTTTCTTTGAAAATTTTGATGGACATAATGACAATATTAGCCTAGAGTTTGCTTGTTCATTTGATTGTGAAAGGGATACAGTTGGTAATCTCACCTTCAGATTGTCTGAGGACATTATGGCACAAATCATTGGATTACCTCAACGGGGAGAGAGGTTCTTTAAGACAAAGCAATTTGAGGAGAAGGCATGGACACCCTTCTTGTACAGATCAAGGGCAGGCTCAATGAAATGGAAGAAGGGAATACCAAGGAGTTGGTTGATTCATCCTTGGGATGAAATAGCATATATCATCCAGAGATTCATCACTTGTGAAGGAAGATTCAGTATTATATATCTCTATCACATCAAGATAATGCAACATTTGAGGGGTGACTGTGAGATTAACATACCCTATTTTCTATTACAGAGCCTTTCTAAGATGGCTAAGGCTATTCAAAAACGTGTTGAAGATAAGATAAAAACCTTTTCCATTGTGGGATCATCAAGATAATCATCATACAAGAATTACAAAAACAATCCTTGACATGGAAGCAATTTGTAATTCATAATAATTTTGAAGAACCAGAAGAGATACCTGAAGAAGGATTGAAAGAAGATGAAGTGCTAATGATAGCAGGCATTGAAGTTGAAGAACAAAACCCTAAGGCAACAAGCTCAAAACCGCCTAAGGGAGGAATGAAAGAAGATGAAGTGCTAATGATAGCAGGCATTGGAGTTGAAGAACAAAACCCTAAGGCAACAAGCTCAAAACCGCCTAAGGGAGCAATGAAAGAGGATGAAGTGCTAATGATAGCAGGCATTGGAGTTGAAGAACAAAACCCTAAGGCAACAAGCTCAAAACCGCCTAAGGGAGGAATGAAAGAAGATGAAGTGCTGATGATAACAGACAATGAAGATGACTCTAAGGAAACAAGCCCAAAACAACCTAAGAGAAGAATAAGAACAAGAAGTATGGTGAAAGAAGAGAAGTAATTCCAAGAAAAAGATAAGGTCTTCACCACTTATGAAAAAAAATCAAGGAAATGTCAGCAAGCATAGAAGAAGCAAGCACTAGAAAAGGATGATGAGGCACAGCAAAATCATTATGCATACATTCAATCCTTGTAAAGTCAAGAGGAAAGTCTAGCAGGTGAGATTGGACAACATAAAGAAGAAGTGAATATCATCTCTGAATGTAACAAACTGTAGAAGAAATTATGGATATAGATGTTCAAACAATTGAAAATACGCTAACTGACAGAGAGGAGAAAGATAATGAGGATGCAGCCATCATTTCTCTTGTCCTTGAGAAGCAAGTCACAGAAAAAGAAAGAAAAGAGTATTCATGGCAGGAGAATGAAGAAGAGGAAGTTGGAATGGACATTATCTCTGAGCAGCCTACAATAGAGATGAAAAAGAAGAAATCTTCCAAGAATATAAAAAAGATTGAGAAGTTAGAGTTGAAAGTGAAGGAATTAAAACTAGAGAATGAGAAAATAAGGGAGAAAAATAGAAAGCTTAAAGTTCAAAAGATGAAAATCTCTAAATTTTCATATAAATGGCATCAGCAAAAGAAAAATTTCAATGCAAAATATCAGAGATTGAGGGTCCTTTATGCAGCTCGAGCTAGTACGTATGCATCATCACAAACAAGAGATATGTCAGAGGATTAGTAGCAGCAGTACAACAACAATTTTGTGCATGGGATTATGCAGATTCAATTTTGGAAACAGTTTTGTGCATGAGGACATGCAATAGCTTCCTCTTGGGGGAGATGTTGATCACTATTTTGATGCCTATTTTTCCTTACAAATCCTTCAGCTATCCCCATTATCCTTCATATTTGTCCATAAATCCTCATTCTCATCCATAAAACCTTGAAATTCAATTATCAAAGGTATAAATTGTTGTTGCTCTTAAATAAATTGAATTATGCAATTTTTAAAGCATTTAAATTGAAATTTTAATTAAATTACAGGATTAACTGACTTCCTGTAATTTCTCCTAGATTGGATACTTGCAGGCCAGCTGGGCACAAACTGAAAGATAGAGAAATATCCTCGATGTCCAAGGATGGATGAATTTCTAACAAGTTCATAAAACAGGTTCTACAAGTCGCAAGTCAACACTGGTCAAAGTAATCTTCCAACGCTGCCACTTAGCACAAAATAGGTACAGTTTCGATTTTGTATCGATCTGATCTATTTTTATGGATCTGAAGGACGATCTCGAGGATAGTAGAGATATTAGGGGAATGCCATTATTAATCACCAGGATTGTAGCGTTTTTAGTTTTCAAACAATTTGTATAAGTATTTGAATTCAAGATGTAATTTCGATCTGGTGATGGTGAACTTATGCTAAAGAAATAAAGACTTCAAACTTCAAATATCTTTGTGTTTGTTCATTCTTATGCTATGAAAACGATTTCAGTGTTGAGAGCTCTGTGAAACTTCTTGAGTGTATACGTGAAGCAGTGGAGGGCCCCCTCTGCCGAACCTGCACACCCATTTTCCTTATTGATACATATTGGTATGTGTTTTAAAGTTTCTTGTAGAGTTCAATTGACTTATCAATCTGTGTTTTAAAAATTCGATTTCATATGCTGTAAGTAGGGTTTTACCACAGAACATGGTTAAGCGTTTATGTTTGATTGATCAATCATTGTAGGTTGTTTTCAGTTTTACCTTTCATTAGAATATACAATGAATTGTTGAGGAATTCAAATACCTTGTTAGATGACTTCTTGTAAAAGAACTCAACGTATTCCTGCACTCAACAACAGAGTTTTAATGTTACAGTTTAATTTTATGATTTTATTATTTCGAATATTTAAGTGGTGATAAATTGAAGGATTCGAATGAGTACGCTTCTGTAAGGGAGTTTTTGCATTCCTTATTTTACAATATGTAAGAAGTTTTAGATTCATTTCCAAAAGCTGAATGTACTTCAAACTAGTCTAGATCTAATCCATATATTTTGGGCATGCTTCTAAGTTTACAATTCCGGATTGACATTTTAAATTTAAGCTCTAATTTACAACAGTAGATTGGAACCCAACAGATATGTTCACTAAATTATTATATGAAAATTCGGCATGTGCCACCACTACATCCCAATGTCCTAGACTTTCATTAATCAAGCATCATAGTAGATTTAAAATACTTTTGTTGACATCCTCTTTTTTCTCGTCAGTTTGTCGATGATACACAGAAATGGACTACAATTTGGTATTCATTTTATTCACAATTTCCTCTGAAAAATTCCAAGGAACTTGTTGTCCCTATATGATTTTATGCTTCTAGGCCATCCATGAAGTCTAACAAAATATTTAAAGAACAAAACATCTATGCTTGTGGCATCATTAGTCTTCTTACAAGGAATAAAATGTGTCATTTTTCAAAACATGTCAACGACAACAAATATTGTATCATTACCTTTTTGGGTTCTTGGCAATCCCATCACAAAATCCATGCCGATGTCCTATCACTTATGGTATTGGAAATGGCATGCAGTATCCAATGTTTTGAATTATACCCTTTACATGTTGACAAATTATGCAACATTCAATCCACTTTTTACATCCTTAACCATTTTTAGCCAATAGTATTTCTCCTCAACTACTGGTTTGGTGTCCTCTAAACCTCAATTACGGAACTCCTTGATCATATTTTTCTCTCATGGATCCTATCAGTATGCAATTTTGATAATTATTAAATACAAATCCCTCTTGAACAAAATAATCCAATTATGGAGTTTGATCAGATCCATGGTTCTTTACTGTCCTTCCATGATACAATGGAATCCGGGTCTTCTTCATATAATTTATTCATATCTTGCAAGACGATTACCTCCATTTTCATAGTAGACAACAATGTTGATCTCCTTCTCAAGCATATGGCACTCTATTTGATTTCCCCAATCAATGATTCAATATAAAGGCATGAATTTGTAGAAATTCAACCCACTTCATATGTCTCTAATTCAATTTTAATTAGTTGTTCAATCACCTCAATGCTTGATGATTGATGTAAATAACAAATTCCTTTGGTAGCAAGTAATGCCCCCACTTCTTTAATGCATGTACAATAGTGTAAAATTCTTGGTCATAAACATAATATTTTTGTTTGGCTTCTGAAGAAAGTGTTTGGTCTTCCCTCTTGACTCATAACTGATCCAATAGTTGTCCCACTAGTATCTAAATCAACCTAGAAAACTTTGTCAAATTTGGTAATGAAAACATTGGTCTTTTAGTAACCTTCTTCTACAATTCAAGTCCTTTTTGTGCAATGGTGTGGGAAAACTTGAAATCTTATTTCCCCATGGAAGTACTCAATGGTGCACATATCACACTGAAATTCTGTATGAACTTCCTATAAAAGCTAGCTAGTCCATGAAAGCTTCGTACTTCAAGTGTACTCTTAGGAACTGGCAATTCCATTATTGTTTTCACTTTCCTAGGGTAAAATTTCAGGTCTACTTGGGAAATGACAAACACAAGGTACATTAATTCCTCCTTCATGAAGGTACACTTCTACATATTTCTGATCAACTTCTCTTGCTTTAACCACTCTAATACCTATTGTAACTATTCAAAGTGTTCCTCTCTTGTCTTATTGAAAACCAGAATATTGTCTAAGTAAGCCACTCAAATTTACTGAGATGGGGATTTGAAACCTAATTCATTATTCTCATAAAGGTACTTTTAGTATTTGTTAAACCAAATGGCATAACTAACCATTCAAAAAATTTGTATTTCATCTTAAATGTAGTTTTACACTCTTCTCGTTCATAGATTCTTATTTGATGATAGTCGCTTTTTAGATCAATTTTACTTAAATACCTTGCTCACTCAATTAATCCATGAGATCATCCATCCTTGGCAATGAGAAGATGTACTTGATTGTTATCCATTTAATGGCTCTAGAATCAATGCACATTCTCCATTTTACTCCCTTCTTAGGTGCAACTACAACATGTACAATACATGATCTCAAGGTTTCCCTGATCAACACTCTTTCCAACAACTCATGAAGTTGTCTATTTAACTCCATTCTCATATTGTTTCATTTGTTGTGGTGATTTGTTTGGTAAACCTAATCCTTATATGAAGTCAATTTGATGGGATATGTTTCTCACAAGTGGAAATCCATTTGGCATCTCTTTGGAAATAATCTCCTTAAATTTAGGTGACATCTCTTCAACTTCTACTGGAATAACATATCCCTTCACATATGAACTCAAACCTTTAGGTATAATGTAAAAACAACAATTTACTTTTCTTTTTCCTTTCAAGAATGTTTTTGTTGAACATATCATTATCCTCCTACCGAAACAATTACTAGTGCTACTACTTTCTCCTTTTTCTTCCTTTAAAGGTGTCGTCAAAGTTTGTTTTCCATTCTTCTCAAGAAGAAAAGTATTGTTAACTCCATCATACACAATCTTCTGATCATAATGCCAGGGTCTACCCAATAATATATGGCAAGCATCCATTGCTACTACATCACACAACACACTATTATGATAATTTTCATTCTTAAAGTTGATCAAACACCATTGAGAAATAGTGACATTATGCCCTTTTTGCAACCATGAGACTCTATAAGTTTGAGGATGTGGCCTCCAATTGAGATCTAGATTTTCTATGACCTTTGTGGACATTAGGTTTTCAATATTTCCTCTATCTACAATTAAAAAACAACACTTAACTTTGATTTTGCACCTAGTATTGATGATAGACTTCCTTTGATCTAGTTATTTTATCATAGGCTAATCTTTTGGCTTGAATAGATTCATTCTAAAAATCAGATTCTCTCCATCTTCTGGTTGACCTACATCAACATTAACCCCAACTATAAATCCAACAGTGCTTTCAATTCCTTGAGCCACATGGGTTTTGGTTTCTTGCCTCATCATAATATGCAAGCTTTCAAGACATTCATAGGCCTTGTGTCCTAGTGTTTGACATTTGTAATAGATCACTGGCAATCTTCCAAATCCTCTACCTTTGGGGTTTATATTTCCTTTATAAGTTCCTCTATCTATAAAGGATTCATGGTTCTTTCCGAATTCTTGAGCTTGGAGCATTGGCACTACTACTTTTTTCTCCTTGGCCTCCATTGCTTTGTCCTCTCCTAGACGCCTCCATTGCTTTGTCCTCTCCTAGACATATTTCTTCCCATGCCTCTTACTATTTCTTTCCCTTAACACTTGGATTCTTTCTAGACATTTTCTCCTTTTCTTTTAAGGAAAGTTTGTATGCTTCTCCCACTATTTTAATTCTCATAATACTTAATTCATCTTGCATTGCCTATTTCAATCCATTAATGTACCTAGCCACAACTTCATATCATTCATCACTATGTCCAGATCTAATAGATAGCCTATACAAATCTTAAACTCCTTAACAATAATTTTTTTTTCTTTAAATTGTGTATCTTTCTATAAAAATTAATATGAGTATAATCAATAGGAAGAAATTTACCTACCATTTTGTCCCAAGTCCTGATGTTTTATTTGCCCTTCCTCTGCACCAAAAGGATGCATGTCCTTTCAACTTCATGCATACCATCTTTACTGTTTTAGGGTCCTCATCCTATGTTATGTCATAGACTTTATATTCCATGTCCCTAATATCGTCAATCAACTCTTCTGGGTTCAGGCTTCTTGAGTAAGTAGATGTCTCCATCTTGGGGTTTCCTCTCAAATTTGTTAGGGCCTTAATGATTATTTCCGTTTGGCCTTCAATTGCTTCAAATTATTCTTGTGGGTTCTCAACTTCTAATTTTTCATCTCTCCTATCATGAGATTCAGTTGTAATGCCTCTCCTATGAGTTGCTTTGGTGGCCTCCAATCTAGATTGGATAGCCCTTAGTGCTTGAGATGCCTCATTTGAAAAACCACCATGCTGCCTACTTCATCTCCACTGTGTATTCAATCCTCTTCTATTAGTCATACTTCCCTTATGAAAAATATCTCTTCTTATAGTTCTACCCAACAAAATTCCTTGTTGGATTTGTAATTTTCACCTAAAACAATTCTACCTAGCACCTTCCTCAACTAGAAATGTGTTCTCAACAACATGACACCATGTTTTTATACCAAACTTGATGCAACTTAGGAGTTATTAGAAATTTAAGACAACTAACCAGGCTGCAACTCAAAGTACAAAACCCTATATAACAACAAGCAAACCCATAACTCAAGTTTTGTTTTCAAATATATGTTTATTGTTATAAAATTTTAGATTACCCTCAAACTACCCAAACTTCAAATATATATATATAGATATATCACCACCAACAATTTCTATTATAATTCATAAATTTGCATAAAACACTCCGTGCTTTAGTTGCTTCAGTTATAATACAAAAACTAGCTATATAGTCCTTTGGTCTGAGGTCTAGTTACAATTCCTAAAATTACATAGACCCCAAATATCATGGGATCTCCACTAAAATTTTAATACATAAAAAATTATCTAGAATTTTCTTCACTTTGGCGTCCCTTATGTCATCCTTTTCCTCCTATCTTATGTTATCCTTTTCCTCCCTATCTCTGTTCTTTTTCTTCTTTTACTACCCACAGGTCTCCCTCCTTCCTCTCATCGACACTGTCATCAGGGATCAAATTTGAAGGGTGGGTCTTGATTTCAGTTAGAAGGGTATATATTCATCCCACCCATCTATGATGAAGGGATTCGAAAATAATCACATTTCAATTCACGATAATAAATTAATTACACACTTCATAAGAAAATGTGCTAAATAAAATATTATATTTTCAATTAAATTTATGTCATTAGAGAAGATAATAAATCCACAAGAGACATTATTTGAATACATATTTTCAAATTGTATTAATTCTTCAAGTTTAGTAGCCATTAGATTCGATTCGAGTTTGAATTTTTTATTAAAGTTAAGATGGAGTTCACCATTAGGTTAACTCGTTTTTTTCAATATAGATTATATTTTATAATATATTGAAATATCTTTATATATACATAAAACAAATTAATATGTATTATATAAAAATAATAACATTGAATAAATATTATAATAAATAAAATATGTATTCATAATAATAGTAACATTATGAGGTCCCTTCGAGTGTGTCCCCTTTGCTTGGATCCATGGATGTAGCGAGTTCTAGGACCGTGAACCACATTGAAAAAAAAAAAACATTACATAATAAAAATACATGTTAGAAATAATGTTTTATGATGCCAAGGAATCCATGAATAGCAACACCTTCCGTTTCAAAATAGAAAACAAGAGCCACGAGGTGGCAATGTCCCCGACATTGCCACTTGGGCTAGTTAGTTTTTTTGCAAGTAGCTAAATATCAATTTGAAAGTAAAGATTGCAATAGTGTTACAAGTGTGTGATCATTTAGAATTGTGATAAAAATTATTTTTTCTAAAACAATAATAAATCAATAATTTGGTTGTATAGAAAAATAAAATGCATTGGTGTTACTCTAGAAAACAAGGAGAGAATTAATATTAATTGAGAGAAGTTATTAAATAAATGTATTAAATCGAGAATTAACACCCCTCATGATGTAAATCAAGAAAGATACTTGATTTCCCCATCATCGTAAGTATGTATCATCATATATATAAAATGAAGCTCCTACAACTTGTCCATCCAAAGCTTCTTTACAAATTGATGTTTCACTTCTCCAATGGGAAAGATGATGTTAAAGTTTCCTCGTCGTTGTGTCTATATGGATATCATGAAAAATATTTATACAATGTAGTACACCCTAGCAACTAAGGAATCCTCTATTTCCATATTTATCCACTATAACTTCTAATAAGTCTTTTCAATTAGTTACTTCCTTCTTGGATGTCACATTATTCAAATAATTCCACATGCCTCTTTTTGAAAATGAAGTGTCCTTTTCATCATGATGAAATGAAAAGAGTATTTAACATATTTCCTCACACTATTATTTTTGGGTCTAGTTGTTATTGATATTAGTATATATTTTTATTTAAATGAGTGTTAAGATTGATTTTATAAGTGTATCATCCAATAAGATTGATATATAATGTGACGACAACCTTTTGGGTGTAGAATTTATTAGGGGATGAAGTATTTCCAATAATATACATAATTTTCAATTAAAAAATATAACAATGTTAAAGCTAAAAAATGTCAATATTTAATTTAGAAAAAACTTATGATTACTTTTAACCAATATTAATAAGATAATTCATATATAAAAAATAAGTATAATTAAATCTTAAGAAGCCTTAGATAACTTTGTTTGTTAATTTGATTTTCAATAGGAAAAAAAAGAAAAGTCATACACAAAATTGAGAAATGTTTAATAAAGTCATTGTATTATATGCCATATATTTTGTATTTATAGTCAATATAATTATTTGTAATTATAAAAAAACATACAACAATTAACTCGGAAACATATACCCTAAATAAATTTGTTCTTTAATTAGAAAATTGTTTGAGTAATCTTTTTCACTTTATAATGGATCAGATGTCTCTTGTGTATCTTTGAGTTAATAGTATTTCCTTATCAAATTCATTTTAAAAAACATTCTAAATAATCCATATAACAGTTGTTCTTGGCATTTCAATAGCAACCTCCAATGAAGAACAAGTTTTTGAATTACTCTATATAAACAATATTTTTTTTTATTATGAAGTGTTTGGCCATTGCAAGGTTGTTGCAGCTGCACATTGTGGAGACTGGAGAAATGACATTCACCTCGTTCGTATTATTTATATTTATATTTATATTTATATATATATATATATATATGAATTGACCTAAGTTTAAGATAAAAGAATGAATCATTTACTTAATGTAAATGAAATACATATCATTATACCCTCAGAAGTTATAAATTATTGTCTCTTATGTCATTAAAAGTCACTTCTCTCTCGGAAGTTAATTTGTTGTTCTCTCTATAGGTGGTTTGTTATAGAAGGGTCATTGCCTGCATAATGCTGTTATATTAAGATAGTAGAATTCGGTATTTGTACCAGATTTTATGATCATTACAAGATTTTAGCTTTTAATGGAAAGGACCCTGAGCTTAACTTCTATATTCTTCTTTCTTCTTTGAAAAAGACTAGGTATGGTTTCAATGTCAGGGAAGAATGTAAAGCTGATGAGTAATTCAGTGGAGTGCGATTCGAGTTTTCTTATTGGAAGAATGTAAAGCTGATGAGTAATTCAGTGGAGTGCGATTCAAGTTTTATTATGGACAGTGTCAATGTTAAAAGTGGGATTTATTATGGAGTGTTAAAAGCTTAATATGGGGGGGGAAATTCAGTTAAAAATATATAAAAAAAGAAAATTCGAAATGTAGAAGTCTTTGGAATAGACTCCTCTTAAAAGATGGTGTTATGGACTTTAAAAATAGATGTTAAGTCCAACTTATTGTAGTTATTCTACCTTAAATGATTATATATGCCATAGATGCACGTAACATACATAGTTTAATATTTAAATATTCCAAAAAAATTCTAACTCACATTAATTGTGAGATTGATTGTATATGTAACCGGGTGAAAATTTTTAAACATACCTGAATTAGTAGAAAATATGAGACAAAGCCATTAGCAGGTTAGCAAAAAGGGCCTTACACCCGTATGCAGAAATGAGACAATTAAACAATTTCTTAAATACATGAAGTATCTAGAATGGGCATATAAAATGACTTCTTTGCTCACCTCGAAACAAGCAAACTGGGCTCAACAATTAAAAGCTTGAGAAATGCAGCTGTAATTGGGCTTGCAAGAGAGGATCATGGAAAGTTCAGAGAAGGTTAAATTAAAAGAGATGAAGGAAGAGACCCAACGAATCTCGTACTCCTCTTTTCTTTTCACTCAGATGACAACAAGTGTATCGATTAAGTAAATGTATTCTCATCCACGCACAATGCTTGAGAGTGGAACGGGAGGTATAAATAATAGATTCAAATAATATCAAACAATGAACAAATGCAAATCAACAATTTACCAGTCAGACGACAAATAGAAATTGTGAGAACTAAAATCTTTAATCTAATAGCACACAGATTGAAAAATTAGCTTTAAAAGTTTGAAATTTTTTGTTCCTCCTAAAATATTAGCTCCAGTAGGTTAAATATTGGCGAAAAATCAACTAATAGCCTAAATATTGGCCTATTTACTGACCAGATGAGCTCCCGGTCCTCAAATGTCCTCCTGACTGCACAGTGCATTAACCTTCTATGCTGTATACCACTCACTTAATGAATGAATGCATGTTGTCCACCTTTTCCCTTATCTATTGTGTGTGAACCGCCTTCTACCTTTGTTGTGTTTGTCCTACCCTTGGTACCTTTAATTTCTATGAGGTCAACATAATAAGTTACTGTATAGTCAACAAAATAAGTTGTTATTGTTCTGGCTATACGATATATGTGGCTGGATCTGGGTCTTGTGAACTGGAACTTATGTTGGCTAAGGATATGGAACAGTAGAACGACATGCTGGCTAGTGAGATGGCTATGGTACTAGCTGTGTTATTTCCTTTGTTGCTAGGTCTCGATCTCGAAGTTCGTCTGGCTATGAAGAACGAAGATCTGGATCTGGCTCGGTCTCTATCTGGATCTAAACCTGGAACAACTGCCTCTGGTAGATAATAGTAATCAGTAATGTAAACCATCGCTATAAATTCTAATGCAAAAGCCAGTAAATCAATACCATTAACCTGTACCCAAGAAGACAAATGCAATTTAAAAAAGAGAACCCTCTATGCAAAGCAGAAAGGTGACTAAGCTATTATATCATAATATAATTATTTTAATTGTTACCGAAAAAAATTTGTTTTGAAAGGAAACATCAATACTTTTTAATAACCAGCAAATACTTGCAAACATGCAATTAGCCTAAATGCTTGAAAAAATACATTATTAAATTGGACATATTGTGCTTCTAAAATATTTAGTTCAATAAAAAAAATAGAAACCAAAATTCAAGATGCTGATTATGATCTCCCAAATCTAAAATAATGACATATTTGATGCATTTTAACTTTCAAGATGAATATTCTAAACACTAAAATAATTGCAAAACTTTGAAAGCATAAGGAAGAAACAAGGGAGAACCTAGGAAACAATCCTAGAGTTGGTTTGGAAACAATAGGTAGAGGCTGTAGGCCCCAACATTTTTCATCCTCTTTAGTTTCAAGCTACAGATAATTGAAGCACCCTACCAAGTCTCACTTCACGGCATTGGATTCTATCGACACCTAGGTGGACAAAGCAACAAAGAGCATCAACAAGATGACAAGTGAATAAAAAAATGCAAACAAGAGCATCAACAAGATGACAAGTGAATAAAAAAATTGATATGACAAGTGGAATAAAAATTTTGATCTGATATCTACATCTCATTTCCAAAGAATCACGAGCAATGCAAAAGATCCATAAGCAAACTTTCACTTAACATTACATTAAATCCTAAATATGTTGGACTAAGGCAAGAAACTTAAGGCAGTCCATACTAGTGCAAGACCAGTTCTGACATTACAGCTTAAGATTATGGCTGAACGAAAATGACTTGTAAATAGAAGAGCGAGTACAGGAAGAAGTATCTACATATATTTATTTATTGTTACAATGGACAATCTAAATGACGCGAGATCATATATGTATGTTTCTGCGAGGATTTCACAATTTAGTCTATATAGACTTCCCATATTGCTGCTATGACAAGACCTGCTCTGGTTAGATTTATCAGCTAGGTATTATCCTTTGGAACTATTACACAGACACATTATAGTTTCTTTGCTATAGAGAGCTATCTCGTAGAAATAAGGCTTTTATGTTAAATCGTAAATATGTTGTCATTAGAAATTCAGATGAAAACATATAACTGATGTGGTGATAGAAAAAGAAAGACTTCAGGGTGCCCGAACCCTAATTATAATAAACCTATTAAGAAATTCTATAATAGAAAACGACTATAATTGCAACCCTGAGAAAGAAGAATAGCTTGAGAAAAAACCCTAGTTAAGATTCTAAATATAAAGAGAAGCATGTACAGTAAATATACCACATATGTACCGTGATAAGAAAACAAATTTTGGTAAGCGGACGATAGCAATGAATTGCATTTAACTCGGAAACGACTATTTTCTTCGCTGCCTCTTGCACGGTTGCACCCTGTCACGCGATAGCTCACAGAAATTGAATGGTCTTGTTTTCTGCAACAAGATTCCTTTTAATGGTTTAAGATTTTAATTTAAAGTGGTGAAATAAATACAAAGATGAAAAACGAGCATCTTACATTCTCCCTCGACCCAAAGTCGATATTTGTGGAGAACATCTAAAACGTTGATAAACATTTCATTTTTCTTCGAAATTTTTTGGTAAATGTTGTAAGCAAACTGAAATACTGAAATATATGCCATAAAATCCTGCAAGTCCCTAACATCAAGAACCATCCCCAATAGAATAAGATGAGTCCATCTGCTTTAGTATTCCCCCCATTTCAGCTTCTTTTGATGATTTGAGAATGTCAGAATCTCTCTGCTCATTCTCGGTGAGCTACGCTTCACTTAGAAGACGCTCATTTTCATTGAGCTATGCTTCGCTTGAGAAGTCTTCCTCATCTGTGTAGCTATCCCTATTATTGATTCTATCGAAGAGAGCCATGAGGTCATCAACCTATGCAGGCGGTTCGAGTTGTGTTTCTTGGCCTAGAATAACTAATATCCCCAAATCTATATTATGATCATCAAATAAAATGCTCTCCATCACAACGCAGGATTCGTCCCTCGCTCTCTTGCGGGATAGAGGGTTGTCACTGCTCTGAGAAATAACATCTAAATCAACCAACTGTTGTGTATCAAATTTACATGAAAACAATGTATTGTAAAACGATTTGACATATCAAACTACAGTGGTACGCACAGCTTATCCCACATAGCTCATTGTGGTGATGGATCAACGAGCGTGGATTAGGACGGTTAATGCGTAGAACAACAACAATTAATGCATGATAGATATCTCTGCAGGTCATCCCACATAGCTCATCATGTTCTACTACTCATCCCACACAGCTCATCCCACGATGGATCATCGAGCGTGGAGCATGTCAGTTAATGCATTTGACAAAAACATTTAATGCGTCATAGATAGCTCTGTAGCTCATCCCAAGCAGGTCATTGTGGTCTACAGCTCATACCATGATGGATCATCGAGCATGGAGTATGGCGATTAATGCATGATAGGTAGATTTGCAGTTCATCCCATGATGAATCATTGAGCGTGGAGCATGATGATTAATGCATATGAAAAAAAAATGTAATGCCTAGTAGATAACTCTGTAGCTCATCCCACGATGGATCATTGAGCACAGAGCATGACGGTTAATGCATATGACAACAACATTTAATCTGTGATAGATAGCTCTGCAATTAAAACAGGTGCACATAATCGAGACATAAATCAAATAGCATGCCATGCTCGTACTTTGCACTCTCCAGAATATGATGTCATCCTGCCGCCACCTCCCGGGAAGGGAAAAACAAGGATGACATTAGTGTTTTGCAATGTTTTGCAGCCAATCAAATTTGAAAAAATTAAATTTAATATAATATATTTATCACTATAATCAAACTATAACTTAAGAAAAAAATTTATTCTATAGACCCAAATTAATAGGTACTCCATGATATATATATGATCCCCTTCGGGGACATAATAAAGTGTTTTGACTTGTAACTACAAAACCTAGTCATGGTCGGGTGAGAATAAAAGATATAACAGGCTCCAAGTGGTTAGGAAATAATTTAGCTAGATACAAGGTCGAGGTCGATCGGGGCCATATCCATAAACAAACTATGCATGGAGCCACCGAGGAGTACTTTTAATATTAATATTTCTACACTTGCATCAATGCAATGCAACCGTTGGAAAGGAATACCTTCGAGAAATGAATATGACTACAAACCATACCATACCATCGTTTAGGAGAAAGAATATAGTTGGTGTCATCTTGGGTAAGAATAAGGCTACATATATTTAAATTTACGGGGTTTCTAGACTAGAAGAATGAGCCACCATGTCTCAATCATAAACTATAAGTTGTTCGGGGATAAGAATAAGGCTCGCGATATATAAATTTATAGGGTTTCCAAAGAAGAATGAGTCACCCTATCTCAATCAAAAAATATAAGGATTCTAGAGAAGATCAAGTCATCGCATCCTAAGAGGGTTGAATTTCAGAGGGTGAACTTCAAATAAATCTATGTCTACCATATAATACAAAAAACAAAATGGAAGAGATCATAGTATTACCTTAAGAGCCTGAGTTTTAGACTTCCCGTCACGGTTGCATTGGAATTGCAAAGTGTTCCTCTAATTGTGGGTAGTGTTAATATTTAATATGCTAAGACAGAAAATAGCAGCATTACATTCCATTTTCACAATAATAGCATATACAGGATCACTGAAGAAACAACAAGCATAGCATAAACACAAGAGACACAAATTTATCCTGGGAAACCCTCATGGGGTAGAAAACCCAGTAAAGCTTCCTCAATATAGATGACCAGCAATATACAAAGATGCAAACCAAAGACATGATATCCTCCTCCACCATAGCAGACCTCTTCTCCACAAGTGCGCCTCTCTTAAGTGAGTGTGTGTGTCAAATGAGGAACACACCTCCTCTATTTATACACTACACTGACATATATTTTACACAAGTACATGTAGGCTCGTATTTAACCATTAGGTTAAATACCCTATTATAACTGACTAGGCCGACCCCCACATGGTGGGTCTAATAACCCTAGTTACCACAACTTCTCGGAGGAATAAACATCTTCGAATTCATAGTATAATCACATCGGAGGTATGGAACATCTCCAGAATAAATAAAGTACAATTATAATATTCTTTGAAGTTACAATATCTCAACACTCCCCCTTAACGAGAAGGATATTATAACAGCATCTACACGAGCAAGGAGTCATCAACATCATACATGATACATCTATAAATCATTGGAAGCTTTCTCAACATCATCAGTAACTCAACCAGTTACTGGAACATCAACATCTTTAGTACTGAGTCTTTATCTTCTGCAGCACTCAAACAGCTACAGCAACATCAATATCTGAATCCTCACGATCGTCAGCACCGTCATCACACGATCATCAGCATCGTCATCACACGATCATCAGCATCATCATCACATGATCATCAGCATCGTCATCACACGATCATTAGCATCGTCACATCATCTTGATCTACAACATTTGATTCATCACGATCTACATCATCGTCATCATACGATCATCAGCATGGTCATCATATGATCATCAACATCGTCATCATACGAACATCAGCATCGTCATCATATGATCAACAGCATCGTCATCATACGATCAACAGCATCGTCATCATACGATCAACATCATCATCATCAGCATCGTCATCATACGATCAACAGCATCATCATCATGCTATCATCAGCATCGTCATCAACATCATCATCATACGATCAACATTTTCCAGGGTGATCAATCCTGCTCTCTTTAGGACATACGTCCATGGATGATGCAATCCAGTCATGTACCTTTTGAACCAAAGTCCAGGGACTATCCAGTCCTATCATGTACCTTTTGAACCGAAGCTCAGGGACGATCCAGTCCTATCATGTACCTTTTGAAAAGAAGCTCAGGGACGATCCAGTCCTATCATGTACCTTTTGAACCGAAGCTCAGGGACGATCCAGTCCTATCATGTACCTTTTGAATCGAAGCTCAGGGACGATCCAGTCCTATCATGTACCTTTTGAACAGAAGCTCAGGGACGATCCAGTCCTATCATGTACCTTTTGAACCGAAGCTCAGGGATGATCCAGTCCTATCATGTACCTTTTGAACCGAAGCTCAGGGACGATCCAGTCCTATCATGTACCTTTTGAACCGAAGCTCAGGGATGATCCAGTCCTATCATGTACCTTTTGAACCAAAGCTCAGGGACGATCCAGTCCTATCATGTACCTTTTGAACCGAAGCTCAGGGACGATCCAGTCCTATCATTCAATTCTCGGAGACCTCATGTCTATGGCTCAATTCACAGGACCAAAGTTCGAGGACGATCCAATCCCCTTACCTGTTCATTCAGGATTTTGTTCTCGGAGACATCATGTCTACGGTTCAATTCAAAGGACTAAAGTCCGAGGACGATCCAATCCCCTTACCTGTTCATTCAGGATTTTGTTCTCGGATACATCATGTCTACGACTCAATTCAAAGGACTAAAGTCCGAGGATGATCCAATCCCCTTACCTGTTCATTCAGGATTTTGTTCTCAGAGACATCATGTCTACGGCTCAATTCAAAGGACTAAAGTCCGAGGACGATCCAATCCCCTTACCTGTTCATTCAGGATTTTGTTCTCAGAGACATCATGTCTACGGCTCAATTCAAAGGACTAAAGTCCGAGGATGATCCAATCCCCTTACCTGTTCATTTAGGATTTTGTTCTCAGAGACATCATGTCTATGGCTCAATTCAAAGGACTAAAGTCCGAGGACGATCCAATCCCCTCAAGTCCACCAAGGACTTCATTCTCGAAGACATACGTCTACGGATCTCTTTAGGACTAAAGTCCAGGGATGATCCAAACCGCTCAAGTCCACCAAGGACTTCATTCTCGAAGACATACGTCTACGGCTCTCTTTAGGACTGAAGTCCAAGGATGATCCAATCCCCTCAAGTCCACCAAGGACTTCATTCTCGAAGACATAAGTCTACGGCTCTCTTTAGGATTGAAGTCCAGGGATGATCCAATCCCCTCATGTCCACCAAGGACTTCATTCTCTAAGACATACGTCTACGACTCTCTTTAGGACTGAAGTCCAGGGATGATCCAATCCCCTCATGTCCACCAAGGACTTCATTCTCGAAGACATACGTCTACGGCTCTCTTTAGGACTGAAGTCTAGGGATGATCCAATCCCCTCAAGTCCACCAAGGACTTCATTCTCGAAGACATACGTCTATGGCTCTCTTTAGGACTGAAGTCCAGGGATGATCCAATCCCCTCATGTGTCAATCATGGGTACAAGTATCTTCATCCATACAAGTACATCAAGGTATCATGTATCCTCATCATCAAAACATGTATATCAAAACATGTATCCTCATCATCAAAACATGTATATCAAAACATGTATCCTCATCAATAGCATCAAATACATATATCATTAAAGGCATGTATACATCTATCATCAAAATCATGTATTCTCACTAATACATCTATCATCAAAAGCATGTATACATCTATCATCAAAAGCATGTATTCTCACTAATACATCTATCATCAAAAGCATGTATACATCTATCATCAAAAGTAAAAGTATAAGAGTCCTAAAAATAATTCTAAATAACTAAGTGCAGTAAATAGGTAACCTCATCATTGATGAGACAGACTTGTTATTAGATACTATGCTACTCCCCCTTTCAAGGAGAGTTCTTTTGAACTATACCAAGCTTTTCTCGAAAGTATTCAAACTTCACTCGAGATAGAGGTTTAGTCAAGATATCAGCAATCTGATCCTCAGTGCTTATATATTCGAGCTTGATAGCTCCTCTTTGCACCATATCTCGTATATAGAAGTATCGGATCTCTATGTGTTTTGACTTATCGTGGAACACGGGATTTTCAGTCATCTTAATGCAGCTTTGATTGTCACACATAATCACAGTGGGATCCATTTCTAAGTCAAACACTCCATATAAAAGCTTCTAAATCCATACTGCTTCACAGCTGGCAGAGCAGACAGCCATATATTCTGCTTTAGAAGTACTGAGAGCCACACTAGATTGTTTCTTGCTGAACCATGAGATCATGGCAGATTCAAGACTATAACATCCACCTGATGTACTCTTTCTATCTGAGACACTTCCTGCCCAATCAGAATTTGAGTAACCATGTAAACGGAGTTCATGACCTCCAAGATAATATAGACCAAAAATCTAAAGTACCTTTTAGGTACCTCACTACATGCTTTGTAGCTATTAAGTGAACCTTTCTAGGTTCTACTAGATACTGACTTAGGGTATTTACAGCAAAGCATATATCTAGCCTAGTATTTGTTAAATACATCAATGACCCAATGATTTGTCTATATAGGGTTAGGTCCACTAAATACGATGAGTCATTAACTAACAATTTCAAGTTGGAGTCCATGGGAGTGGCCATGGATTTATACTCCAACATATCAAATATTTTTAGAAACTTCATAGCATACTTACCTTGATTTAAAAGATTCCTTTTGGATCTTGCCATACTTCTAGACCTAAGAAGTAGTGCATTAATCCGAGATCTTTCATTTTCATTTCTGCAGCCATTTTCATGACCTGTTTCTCATTCCTTGTCAGAAAGAGATCATCGTCATACAATAATGGTATGATAGGTTCATCATCCACAACCTTAAGGTAAAGGTTAGGAACAACTTTACTTCTGGTAAAGCCCAAGCTTTGTCATGAAGCTGTCAATTGTCCATTATTCACACTCTGCATTGAGTGATCTTCTGCATATCTATCTGTGCCATCTCTCGTCAGATGGGTCTACTAATATGAGCCTCAAAATCATTCAAACTCTATGGTGAGTTCCTTCTTGCATCCATGTCATATGTGTATAGAAGCCATATTCAACCTTGTCGCAAAGGTTGAGATCCACATCACCCATGATGATCATTAAGCTCATCAATTGACTACCGATCCTGGGTACCCATACAGAACCTGATTCACACTTCTTCTTTAATTACATCATTAAGAGAATGGTCTTATCTAGTCCCTTGGAGCAAAACATCTCATCATGATTCTCTTCCTCCTTCTAAGAGAATCTCTTAACCACAAGCTTTCTATAGTGTGTTTGATTTGTAAATATTTTGTTGAACATCCATCGCTTGTTTAGAGTTCATCATTCATCATGATCTTTCCCACAAATCAAAATTAAGTACATGATTAGTAATACTTCATAATCATCAAATCATATTGACATGATAACCTATTATGCATACAGATATCATTTACATAGTTATGCAACTATTTTGACCAATACTTTGGCACAACACTTTCCCATATCCTGTATGCATACAGTAGCTATCTAGATGCCTTCCATCTCTACCAGAACATACTATCGAGAGTGTGCACAGCTCTCAGCATGTCAGCAAAGAGGTTTCATTCTAGACAAGCAACAATGGAATGTTTGTCCAACTTACCAATCATATGCATATTAGTAGTATACTGTTCAATGCTTTATGAATGTTTACACTCAGCATGATATATTCTAGGAATACAAATATGCATACAAGCAATATCATTTTACTATTTCTAATAACAACTCAAATACTTATCTTTTATGTTTGTGTGGTTGCCTCCTGCTTGATCTTCTGTATGTCTCTTGAACGTCTATTCATTCTATACCACTGTGCATGCTCAAGTGTACACTAGTGTCATCCTCATGATCTCATACACAAACATACATTCATTAGTATATTCTCAATATTATCAAAACATTCTAATTCTAAATAATCTTGAATATGTACAGTCATGATCACTAGTATTTAGGGTTTCAAGGAAGTCTTCTTTTACTCATGCATATTCTTGTTTGATCTAGTTAGTTAAATCATCAACCAAGATAAGAGACATAATATGCATAAACCCTTGATTACTAACCAATCATACCAAGTATACTTACATAAGGGATCCTAACACAAGGTAAGATTCTAACATGACATAGGAAAACATACCTGGATTAGTATACCTGCTTAGTTATGTACAACATACCTAAACAATCTCTTCAATGATTTAGAGATCCTGAGCTAGAACCTGCATGTCTCATAGGTTAAACATAATATAACAAAGTCATACATACCTCATGAGGCTTTGTCTTCATGTTGTCATGGTCATGGAACTTGATTTGTCTTTTGTGATGTACCTGTATCTTGTTAGCAGACAACATTAACCTCACACAACACCATAATTCATAAGTACAATCATATAGCCCTAATCAATGAATGTCTTCGATCATTCACATGCATTCATATTGTTACTAGGGTGATAAGACAATTAATAACATTAATCAAGATTGTACTAATAAATAACATGAAGACAAACACATTATGAACTTAATCAAGAATCAGATTTCAAGGCATACCTGAACCTCCTTAAGTCATACCTATCGAGACTTTTTGTAGTCTTCTTATGTAAGGCCTTAGCCTCAACTTCCCCTGAAGCTTGATCTGGAGCTTGATTAGGGTTTGCTAGAGAAACCCTAAAAATTCAATCTTTGACTTTCACTCTTCTGAATGGATGGAAGAATGTGTCTTGCTGAGCTGATCAAACTAGCATTCTTCAATTTTGAAATCTCCAAAATTTGACCCCTCAAAATTGCCTTCGAAACTTCTGGATCTTCTGGACAGGAACCCGAACTAGGGTTTGATGAAGCCCACCCTTTTGTCCAATCAAAAGGTTCGATCCAAGGCTCTAAACTCTTATTTTTCTGAGGAGCTTCCAGCCGAGGTTGCACACTTCAAAAATTCCAACTTTTGCTGAAGTCCTAATTTTTCATCTTTCTGATCACAATCCCGAACTAGGGTTTGATCAAGCCCGGTTTTCTACCCAACCAAAAGTTTGATCTTGGTCTCTAAATTTCGATTTTCCTGAGTAGCATTCAGTCGTGGACTCTGATTCCAAAAAATTCTAACTTTCTCCGAAACCCTAAATTTCGGAAGCCATGAATAAAGGTGCTCCAAAAATAATTCTGTTTTGATAGAAATATGTACCTGATTGTTTTTGCTATAACTCTAAAATTTTCACTCCACATTGTTTGAAAACATTTTCCGCAGTAGCCTGACCTGTCATCTTTCCATCCTAACAGGTCTGACCTCAATTGGATTTTCTGAGAGAGAGTTATGCCAAGTGTCGCAACGTGACCTGTTTATGGGATAATACAGGAGAGGGAACTTGCACTGCATGCCACGTGTCACTGTTTGAACTTCGGCCTCTAAAAGTTTTTCCTGAGATAGCTCGCTCTGTTATCTTTCCATCCTGACAAGTCTTACCTCAATTGGACTCTCTGAGAGAGAGTTATGCCAAGAGTCGTAACGTGACCTGTTTATGGGATAAAACAGGAGAGCGAACTTGTACGGCATGCCACGTGTCACTGGTTCAGCTTCGGCCTCTGAAAAAGTTTTTTGAGATAATACAGTCTGTGTAATACTTGTCACTTTTTACGAAATTTCATTTGGAGCTTCCTAGCCCAAGTTATGACATTTTTTCCTAGGTCACCTGAATTTGACTGAGATTTGGAAGAGGCAGAAACCCTAAATTGTACTGATCATAACTTACAAAGTACAACGAATCTGAGGGTTCCCTTTGGACACAAGATACCTGGAGATGTTATCTACGACCTGTAAAGGTTTCAGATCCTGAACCTTCGCCAAAATGGATTTATAGTGAAAGTTCCACGATGACTGGTTTTTGCTATATAAAACCCTAACCTTCAAATTGTCGTAAGTAAAGCAAGTGTCGTAAGTGCCATACCTTGGCTTCCTTCAGTTTAGCTCTGATACCATGTTAATATTTAATATGCTAAAACAGAAAATAGTAGCATTACATTCCATTTTCACAATAATAGCATATACAGGATCACTGAAGAAACAACAAGCATAGCATAAACACAAGAGACACAAATTTATCCTGGGAAACCGTCATGGGGTAGAAAACCCAGTAAAGCTTCCTCAATATAGATGACCAGCAATATACAAAGATGCAAACCAAAGACATGATCTCCTCCTCCACCATAGCAGACCTCTCCTCCACAAGTGCGCCTCTCTCAAGTGAGTGTGTGTGTCAAATGAGGAACACACCTCCTCTATTTATACACTACACTGACATATATTTTACACAAGTACATGTAGGCTCGTATTTAACCATTAGGTTAAATACCCTATTATAACTGACTGGGCCGACCCCCACATGGTGGGTCTAATAACCCTAGTTACCACAACTTCTCGGAGGAATAAACATCTCCGGATTCATAGTATAATCACATCAGAGGTATGGAACATCTCCGGAATAAATAAAGTACAATTATAATATTCTTTGAAGTTACAATATCTCAACAGGTAGGACCCGAATGAATCCAAAGAGTGAGTGCATGGTTACCATGATCTCCTTTACCCTCTTTGTCCTCATCTCACTAGAATTCCATGACAACTACTACTAGCAGAAGAAGAAAGTTTGCATCCTCATCGTTACCATTGTTAGTCTTAATACTGATACCACTTACTCTTCTACATAAACCAAGACGGGGTAGCTTAAGCCAATTTATTGCCCCATGGAAGCTTAACATACCTCAAGAAAACTCCACAATGGACCTTAATGTTCCATGGTCCACTTGAAGGAAGATGGTAGCTTAAATGTCTTCATAAGTAGCAAAGAAGTACTAAACACATGATTTTGTGTTGTTGTGGCTTCTTAGTTCTAAATTGTTGAGCAATCTCATCAATCGTCGCATCATATCATCGCATCATATCATCTATCCTAACCTCCTTGGCCAAATGATAACGATTCTATCATTTATACTCGCAGTTCTGCTATCCTTGAAAAATTGAAATTAAGTTTTTTCTTGGCAAGTTGGCACTAGCAGCTAGAATTAATGTTTGACAAGCTATTCATAGGACAATCCTTTTAATGAAATTTTAATCTGAATCCCTCATTTTTTGAAAATGTCAAAACAAAACTAAAAATAGCATTTTTTTTTATGATGACCAATTTCTGAATGGCACCTTTAGACTTGCTGAGAACCCTTTGAATTGCTGTAACGTGTTCAATTTGGATCCCTAGCTGTCATCCTCCTTCATAACAACTGTTTTCTTTTTCCCAAAAAAAGTCAGAATCGGTCCTCTCTTCATGAATTTGTGTTATGGGGGTTTAATGATCTTCCGGGAAATGACAGGGCCTCCCAATAAATGATGCCACGCAGCCATCAGATAATCCTCAAGTGTTATGGGGATTTAATGATCTTCGAGAAATGACAAAGCTCTCTAAAATTAATGACACGCACCCACCAAACACCCATCTACAAATAATGCCACACACCAAGCAAATCCTCATTTGTTATGGGGTTTTAATGATCTTCCGGGAAATGACAAGGGCACACGCACCCACCAAATCCTCATCTACAAATAATGCCACGCACCCACCACATCGTCTTGTGTCATGGGTGTTTTAATGATCTTCCGGGAAATGACAAGGGCTCCCTAAACTTAATGACACGCACACACCAAATCCTCATCTACAGATAAAATATATCAAAACTATGGATTCGCTTTTAATTTGGATGTGGAACTCTGTGAAAATGTACCCAACAAGTGAACAGAGTCTCTGATTTGAAGTTTCAAAATCTATGGTGGACGTTTCACCGCGCAAAACCAAAATAATCAATTGAGTTTCAGCCACCAAATCCTCATTAAAACATATCAAAACAATGGATTCGCTTTTAATTTGGACGTGAACTCTGTGAAAATGTACCCACAAGTGAACAGTCGTTTGATTTGAAGGTTCAAAATTTATGTGATTTTTTATTTGGTAAAACTAAAATAATCAATTAAATTTAAGTAGATTAAAATTAAACAAATTTACTGTTCAATATTTAAATGTGTCGTGTCAGTGACTCTTTTGCTTATTATTAGATCTCAAGATACTTAACCTGAATGACCTCCAACAATAAACCAAAACACATTATTCAATACTACAATACTATTTTTTTATATTATTTTCTTGTTTCCTTTTTAAGAATTTGAAACAAGTACCATAAAATCAATCCAGAGAGTACACTTCTCTCATTCTCTCATCCTGGTGCATTTTAGAAAAAACATAAACTCTAGTTCACTCCAAATTCTATAGTGGAGATCCTAAAGTTACCATACACTACTCTTGTAATGATGTTAATATTGGAGAAAAGTCAACCTAAAGTTACCATACACTACTCTTGTAATGATGTTGATATTGGAGAAAAATCAACCATTGACTTTTTCATATTTGTTCACCCCAAATTCTATAGTGGAGATCCTAAAGTTACCATACACTACTCTTGTAATGATGTTGATATTTGAGAAAAGTCAACCTAAAGTTACCATACACTACTCTTGTAATGATGTTGATATTGGAGAAAAGTCAATCATTGACTTTTTCATATTTGTTCGACAGTGATGTTGATATTGGAGAAAAGTCAACCATTGACTTTTTCATATTTGTTCGATAAATCGAATCAACAATCTAAATAAGGTCATTGTGTTCAGTAATTCAAAGAAAGAAAAAAACTTTAAATAATATTTGTTAAGGAAAAAACTTTAAATAATATTAATGTGATTTTTACTTTAATCACTTCATTAGAATGGGACTAACAATTTACCTAAAAGAATTGAATTTTGAATTTCTGAATTCATTTCGCAGATTTGATTAAATATCTTAACTATGGTTTAGGCACCCATTGTGTTTACACAATTTAAGTAACATGGAGTTGGGCTAGGCATTTCTGTAGGTTTGGGACAAACTTCAAGTACTAAGGAAACTTCAGAATAAAAATTGTTACTAAATTTTTCAAAGTTGAGAAGAAAGCAAATTACATCTCATTAAATTATGGGCCCGCTACATTGATCCACTTTTTCGATTTCTAATCCCAGCTTCTGCTCCCATATTCGACCATAGAAGAAAGACTATCACTAAATATAATGAAAAGGTTTTAGATGTTTATTTAGTCTTTTAATATTCTTTGGATTGGGTATTATTGCAGAGCATCAACATAACAAATGTTAGCTAAATTCTTTTAATATGATGAGCTTTTCGGATTTGAGGTTCATACAAAAGATCTCAAAGCTAAATTCTTTTAATATGATGAGCTTCTCGGATTTGAGGTTCATACAAAAGATCCCAAAGCTAAATTTCTTTTAATATGATGAGCTTCTCGGATTTGAGGTTCATACAAAAGATCTCAAGTATTATTTAAGAAAATGCAAATTCCATCCTATCTTTCTTCCATTAAAAATGTTTCAGTGCCTATAAAATGATTTATAGGCTTCTTTTTATGTGGTACTTAATAAGATATATGAAAGGTGTTTCTTAAACCTGTATCTTTAATCTTTACATAATTTTATTAAAAACAAGCATCTCTTAAATCTTGTAAAGAAAATGAAAGATATAGAGAGTTCAAGTTGTTGGTTTAAATTCAAGTCACTTAGATTTGCTTTGTTTCATAATTGGTGAGGATTGGATATTGTATAAGGGTTTGTATCTAATTTTTTATTTTATTTGTAATTTATAAATTTTTAAAATAAAAATTATATATATAAATTAAATATACATTTTTTCTATTTAAAAATGTAAACTTTTTACAAAGTATAACACCACTATTGTCATACACAATCATTTTTATATTAAAGTGAAACTTCTTAAACTTATCTAACTTTAGTGTCTCTCCCATTTTTTCCTTAATTATTAGCATTTTTCAGTAATTTTATACTATATAGTGTTATTTAAGTTTTAGGTTTTTTTTAGTATGTTCAAATTAAAAAATAATTAGCATTTCTAAGTACTTTTTATACTATATAGTGTTATTTAAATTTTAGGTTTTTATTTAATATGTTTATATTAACAAACTAATTATTTTTTATTAATATTAATTTGTTTCATATTTATATTATTTTTAATATAAATATTTATAACAAATACTAAATTTTACTAATATTATGTGGAATAAAAAAATTTGTTATCTTTATAACATAAATAAGGTTGAAGATAAAAATCAAATTTTCATAAAATGAGAAGATTCATATCAAAGAAAAATTTCAAAATATTTATTTTTAACAAAGTTAATTTCAATGAACATTAATAATCATACTCTATCTTAATATTCATGATTTAATTTTATAAACCTATTAAAACAATACATAAAATTAAATCATATATTAATAAAAATAATCTATTTATATATCAATTATGCTAATTAACAATCACATTGAAAACTGACCTAAATGTTTAACAAAACCCATATTAATTTAAATCACAGTGTACTATAATAGTATATATCATTTTCTTATAAGTAAATGAAAAATCAAATCACATAAAAAAATTATTTTTTTACAGCAACACAAAGTAAATTCAGAATACATAAAAATTCTGCAATTATTTTAAACAAATTTGTAACTATTGTTTCACAAAGTCTTTTACCAAATAACACATATTACTTAATCAACATTAAGAAAATGAAAAATAAACTAAAAAGAAAAATAAACCATGAGTTCTATACTTTTTACTTAATCAACATTCAACATTAAAAAAAATTGTTATACCATATATTATGTTTCAAATTTAAGATTTTGAAAAATCAAATATATTTTTAATTAAAAAATTATTTATTTTTATATTTATAAGATATCTAATTCTATTCAAATTTATATTCATATTTAAATATTACTATTATAATTTAAATCAAAATATATATATATATATATATATATATATATATATATATATAACCATTAATGATAGAGCTAAAGATCATAAAGTTAAAGATGCCATTATAAGTATAAAGCAGAACCAAAGCATTTATACTCCAATTAAAGATGTGTAATAGAATAATATTAAAATCCAACGTTTCTTAAAATAATACGTCAACATTCTCCACTGACCGACTGTGTGTACCTGCGCGATGTGATAATAGTGCTTTACCTCTCATCTCCAAACCATTTACACCGAATGATATTTGACTTCACTGTGAAACAGAAAGAATCCATCCATTCATAAAACAAAGTATTTTCCCCTTAAATATTCGTTTATTCAATCTGTTACGTACAATCTGATTGAACCCTTAATCTCAGCGGCTATATAGAAGAGGGCTACTAGATCAGACTTATTCGCAGTGGTAGCTCGCTGATGAATTGATAGGCAGTATTATCACAATGGTTTCTTTCCAGGGTGTTCAGAAATTCAAACCCCATGTTTCTCAGATTATATATCAGATGGCATTTGCAGGCATGTACATCATCTCCAGAGTTTCCTTAGTAGATGGAATGAATAACTTTGTTTTTGTGACATACAGACAGGTTACCGCAACATTAGCAATCGCTCCAATTGCTTACATTTTAGAAAGGTGTGCACTAAATCTTATCTCTGTGTTTACATCTCAAATAAGTTTTTCAGTTATATTTGCTCACAATACGAACAGTGAGCTAATAAGTTTTTCAGTTTATTTGCTCACAAAATAAACAGTGAGCTTTTGAATTAGAGGTCAAGTGAGAACATTCACTAAATATTAATCTGTCATCCACTGTTGCAGAAAGGTACGCCCGCCTTTGACACGGCTCATCTTATTTCAAATTTTCTTGTTGGCAAGCGGGTAAACATTTGCAGTTTTCTTTTTGTCTATCTTATTTTAGAATTAGCATAGCTACTTAACTTGTGCTATGTAAATAAATACTGATAGTCAACAAATTAAGTGTCACAGACTTTAGTTATTTATGTCTTAGCTAGTGTACAAATTAAGCCTCACAAACTTTAAGTTATCTATATCTCAACTGCTACAATTAAATAAATCTTGACAATATATTTATCTCATCTCATCTTCACAGCGAGACACTTCCTTATACACCCCCAATATAAAATAAATTTATTCTTGTCTAATTACAGAATCACTATAACTCAGAATTGCTACCTTCAAGGATTGTACTACACTTCTTCAACGTTTGGTTCAGCAGCACTAAATCTATTACCAGTTTTCACATTTGCAATGGCCACATTCCTAAGGTAGGAACTCATTTTATATCATTGTTACTATGTCATGTGAACCGAATTTTTAGGAAGGGTAGTCTCTCAAATAATTTGTTTTTTCATACAGATTCTATTGATTATTGAGTTGCAATGCGTCTCCTTACAGATTCTATTGATTATTGACTTGGATTTCTTTTCTAGACTTGAGAGTTTTAATATCAGAACTTTAGGTGGACAAGCAAAGGTTCTTGGTACAGTTATATCTGTCAGTGGTGCAATGGTCATGACCTTATATAAAGGTCCTGCACTTAAGTTTTTATCACCTGGAGTTGAAAGCCATGTTATTGCATCGAATTCTAAGCACAATAACGTTGTACTGGGCTCCATCTTGGTATTTGGAAGCATCGTTTCTTGGTCTGCATGTATCGTTTTTCAGGTGATATTATTCACACACGTATATGGGGAATTCTATCTATTGATTCTATTCCATCCACTGATATTATTCGGGTGAATTTGAATGCAGGCGCCTGTGCTGAAGAGGTATCCGGCTCAGCTATCATTAACCACACTCTCGTGTCTTTTTGGATCATTACAGTCTGGTATAATTGGTGTCATATGGGAACATAAGAAACCTAATATCTGGGCTATAGGATGGAATATTGAGCTCCTTGGAGTTGTGTACTCGGTAAGAATCATATCGAAATAGAAAGCTTTCAAGGCATTACACATTGAGTATAACAACAACATATTAGTTGGAATAAACACCAGCAGTTTGAGTGCTGAAAATATATTGAATGTTACAGGGCATACTGTGTTCAGCATTGGGAATGTTTTTGCAACTTTGGTGTGTAAGCAGAACAGGGCCTCTATTCCTGGCAATTTTTACTCCACTAGGCACGATTATCACAGCAGTTTTGGAGCTTATCATTATTCATGTGTATCTTCGTGTGGGAAGGTATGCACAGTTTACCTTCAAGAAAAGCCATTATTGAGCATTTACTCTTTTTGTGATCATAATACCATAACACAGTGTTGTGTGTTATCTATTTTTGTCATCATAGTACCATTATCAAGGTTAACTGAGAAAACTGAAATTTTCATACTTTTATAGTAAAGAAGAATTGTTTCTTTTGGTTATCAGGTTAACTGCAGCAAATGTTTATAGGTTTTGGGTCATTAATCTGTTTCCTGAGGGAAATTATTTCTTAGTTATACAGAAGCACTTTTAAGTCAAGTCATACAATTGAAATGACATTTGGTGGTCCCAATAAGGTAGACTTCCACTCCTGCAAAATGCTTATGGGTCTTGGGGCATTAGCCTCTTTACTGAAGTATGAGGAAGACCACTTCTTACCAAATTAGAAAAACTTTTAAATCAAACTTCAAGATCAAAATGACCATTTCAACTCCCTACAATATTCCATAATACCTAGTATCCATGTTCCCCACCATAACTGTAAGGACAAGTCATGTGATATCAAATATCTACCAAAAATTATTACCAAAATGACCATTTCTATAGTATTCCATGATACCTAATACCTAATAGCGATGTTCCCCATGGTAACTTTAAGCACAAGCCATATGATATCAAATATCCACCTAGATTTAGTTCTATATATACATAAAGCCAATATTTTGTTTTCAAATAACTAAAAATGAAATGAGTAAAGAAGTATATATCTCATCAATATACAAATATACCTTTTATTTTAAATTTTAAAAGACTTAATTTCATAAATTTAAAATAGTAATAAAAATAATGTATATATTCAATAATTAATTTATGTATATATTTATTTTTAAAAATTAAATGTTTTAACTTTTTATTGTTTTTAATTTTTAATAAATGGTAGTTAATTAAATTTGGGGTGGACTACCATCTATCATTTTCCTAAATTGAAAGAGGATGGGACAAGCGTACTGTCCTTAATTTTATAAGAAATATAAAAAATAAACTTGTAGCTAATGCATGGATAAATAGTAGCTCATGAATGGATAACACGTAGTGATAGATAACTCATTTAACTAAAGAAAGTAACAGGTAGTTGAAGCATAGACATATCATTGTTAATAGGTGTTTATATCTTAGAATTTGGGGTGGACTACCACCTATGTTTTTTCTAGATTGTGTAATGTCCATTGATTTTATGGTAGTCGTTCAAAATTCTAATTAAACAATTATAAAAAAAGAAATATAAAAAAATAAAGTTGATCTACATGGATGGCAATAGGTAGCTAAGGCAAGGAGAACAATAGGTGATTACAACTAAGCATGTACAACAAGTAACTTATAACATCTTCAAGGCACTTAACTTGTGACCCACAAGTTAAGTGGCTGTGCTATTAGAATTTGGGGTGAACTACCATCTATGTTTTTCCTAAATTGAAGGAGAATAAGACACCTGTAGTGTATGGTTCTTTTTAAAAATTCAAAATAAACAATTATATATATATATAATAACTAGTAAATAGACACAAACTTTTCATAGTTTCAACTATACTTTTCATAATTCCAAGAGAATTTCTTCATCATGGTTTCAACTATACTTTTCATAATTCCAGCAGTCAAGAGAATTTCTTCATGAAAATTATATTTTGTGCTTAAAATTTAACCTACAGTATGTGCCATATGGTTTTCAAAAATTCCGATACTTTTCATAATTCCAGCAGTCAAGAGAATTTCTTCATGAAAATTCTATTTTGTGCTTAAAATTTAACCTACAGTCTGTGCCATGTGGTTTTCAAAAATTCCGAGCAGTGACTAGTCATGATATTGATGTTAAAACACATGCAGTGTTGTGGGAGCAATTGTGATCGTTGTTGGGCTTTATATTGCACTGTGGGGCAAAGCAAATGACTTAAGAACCCAAGTTGGTGAGGATTCCGAGAACCAAATTCAGTTCCGAGCAGCATCATTGGAAAAGGAACAGACCACCATTTGAAAAGAGGCATTTCAAAGCATTTATGACGTAAAAGTAGTGGTATTTTTCTTAGTTATTGGCGGATCTCTGGCCGTGCAAATATTGTTATCTTCTTCTTTATGGACAGAACTATTGGTACTTTCTGCTGAAGTGTGACCTTTGTGAAAAAAGTTATCCGAGCATCTTCAAAGAGCAGACACTGGCATAGAATTTTATGGTTAGCCACATCAGGAGCTTGTGCTTTCAGAATAAAGTGGGTATCCTTCCAACATTTGTTTTAAGCTTTACAACTTAATTATATTTCCGCAACACCAAATAAGCATTGATGTACTGAATTATTGGTATGCACGTAGTGGTTGTTATAACGTGGACTGCATAATTGTGTTCTGAAAAGAGGAGTAACGGACCCATAAGAGCTCAAAGTAGAGCTTTTCGGTTGACGAAACAGTGTTCGAAAAATAAATGGCTTTATTCATAACAGTTCAAGATTATCTTGTTCTTACTTTTACTGTACAATAAATAAGGCACTGCTACTTTTCGTAATTCCTTTCAAGGCTCTAGAAAATAATAGTTATGTTAATCAATGGCCCTCTGTATACTATTTTGGAGGTGTCAAATAGCATTTTCTTTGTTTAAATAGCATTTTGTTTAAATAGCATTTTCTTTAGATTAGAGTTGTTTTTTGTTTTTTGTTTTGGTAAAATCATTGGTACAATGGATTTAGCATTTTCAAATATTTTGAATATTTAAATTATGCAATTCCAGCAATGTATATTTGAAATTTTAGCTATTCTAAAAGGAATTTGGATAAAAATAATTGAAAATTTTCAAAAAAACAAAAAGATGAAAATCTAAAAAATGTAAAAAATTTAACAAAAATGAAGATGCTTAACATAATTCGACATATCAAAGTTCAAAGCATAGTTACCAAATTCTCATGAGAAGGAAATGGTTCGGATAGAGAAAAACAACAAACCTGAAAGTTCTCAATCATAATGAACAAATCTATTTTTGCCATATACCTTATTTTCAAATTTGGGTTTAGGACAATGTTTTCTTTTGTTTTTATAAATTTTTATTATATAATTTTAACCTCCAAACCAAAAAGAACAAAAAGACAACTACAATCATAGAGATAGATATGGAGTGAATACATATCCAAAGAAAATGAAATGCAGCAATCAGAATATGTTGAAATTTTTTACTTATAAAAGAAGAAAAAATTGATGAGAATAAGAGTTTTAATAATTACATATATTCTATTGATTATAGGCATATCTCAAAATTTTCCTCTAACAAGGATAGTCCTATGCAAAATGCAAATAAACCCAATAATCTAGATGTTTAGGCTCATTTGCTAGAATGGTGGATGAGCTTATCCAATTACAAAGCCACTACTTTGGTCAAAATGATGTTTGATGTTATCTAGCATGTCTCCAGCGTTGTCTTGCAACACCTCAAGTGGAAGATCATCATCTCCATTATCTTGTGAACCACCATAATCCCACATCCAATTGGGCCTTGTCTAGTACTCAAGTTGTTGTCGAGATAGAAAACATAGATTTGAGTGTACAAACACCAAATCTTGTGCCTTTTGTGTGCCAAAGCAATTCCTCCTTGCTGAATGGATAAAAGCATATTCACTCTAGTTTCTTTCACATGCATATGAACTAGTCACCTATGAGTAAAATTAACATTATGTAATTAAAATTTAACAATGTATATTTGAAAACTTGAAAAAAATCTGAAATAAAATAAAAATAAAGTGTTTAAACTTTAAAATCTGAATATACTTGTGAAAGTAAACAAATAGCTAACTAGCAAAGCAAGGGATTTCATGTACCATATTGTATCCAAAATTCTATGGGTCCAAGTTGTTCTCTATTATGTGCACAATCTTCATTTGCAAAGTGTCCCTTGCATCTCAAGAACTTTCCCAACTCAAGTCATAAAGCAATGCGATCATCACAATCATAACATCTACTTATAAAGTTGTTTCAATTCTACATCACCTCTACATCTGAAGATGGTTTCTTGTGAAACCATTTGGGATTGATTAGGAATGCCATTGAATCAAGAGGAATATGAAGCGTTTTCCACCGTGTAATATTGAGATCCCACACCTCATTCTGGGTGTCCCTGTCAATCCTAGAATTTCCATCTTCCATTATGTCATGAAGCTTCTCTCTCATTTGATCCATACTTTCAAACACATCCCCTAAGCATGGACACTCACTATCAAATATGCGAAGGGTGGAAACAATAGGTGTGACGAGGGTAACAATATCCTCCACTCACCTCCAAAAATCCTTTGAAGAAGAGCCAACAATAATGTCCTCAACTCGTAGACCATCCCCAACATGAGAACCATTCCACCTCTGCCAATCCATTTAAACCACCATCTCCCTCAAATATTGATGCACTTTAATGAGGCGTTATAACATAATGAATGCAGATGTGAATCTAATCTCCACACATTGAAGAAGTTGGAGATTGGCATGTTTTCTATTTAAATTGCTATGGATGTTGCATGATTAATAATAAAAATCTGTAGCATCTTTGCTTCAGTTATATTTTTTCCAACCCATGTAACGTTGGTGATATCTTTAAGTAGGAGGTTGATGCAGTGCATAGAACAAGGAGTAAAAAAAAATGTTGGATATTCATCATCAATTAAACCCCCAACAAGCACATTGTTTGAGGTACTATCTGTAACAATCTAAACCACATTTTCTCTTCCCACCTCATTTATTTCTTCTTTGAAGAGACCCATCAAATATGGACCATCTTTTGTTTTCCTTGTAGTATCATGGCATTTTAAGAACATAACCCCTTTCGAACTAGAAACCAAAATATTGATAAGAGGGAAATGATTGACATCTATCCAACCATTTGAAACAATGGAGATCCTAGATTCCTTCCAACCATATTTAGTGTTATGAAGTCTAGCTTCAATCCGAGTCCTCTCTTCAGACAACACTATCGTCGTCATCTTTTCATAGCTAGGAGGTTTGTAACCTTTAGGGAGAATGTTAACCGAATATCTGGCCATGTCCTTCAAATAAGGATACCTACAAATGTTAAAAGCTATGCCATTTGAAAAACAAAACACCCAACAAATGCATCAATATTTCCTCTCCCTTTTACATCCCATGGGTTGTTAAGCTCTAAAGTAGAAGCATGAAGTTGAGAAGAAGTTTGTGCACCACCTAGCATTGCTCTAGTGGTTGGATTGTTGGTTTGAAGTGAACCTTCAACAAATTGTTCAAATTTTCTAATTCATTAAATTGTTTTTGTATTAAATCTTTCTCTATGTTAGGACACTCATGGATACACTGATTTTTTCTTTTTTTCCCCATTCCAAGCAAATGCCATTGAACTCTTGCTACACTTCCTGACCTTTTTCACCTTATAGTAAGGGAAAAAACAAACCTTTGAACCCGTTGTACCACTAGTTCCTCCACTGTATGATTGAGTGCATTTTACCGTTGCCCATATTATGGCTTCAAAAACTTTCTTTGCTTCTTTGTATTCTTTATTTTGGGGTTTTTCGGCACTGCTATAAGGGGTCTTTGTTTGGAAATGGGTGTTTTGCTTTGTGCAGCTGATGAACATGAAAGTATGCAAACAAAAACAAAGGAAAAATTAAAAATGAGAGAAAGGTGTCTTTTCTTTTACATAGCTACTAAGGAAATTTAACCAAACTAATTGTAGAATGAGAATTAGCAAAGGGAAATTTAATTAAACAAATCATTAATGTGCTATTATGAGGCATCCTTCTAAGTTGAATCCTGCCTCATGTCAAATGCACTCTTAAATTTGCATGGTGAGCTTCCTGTGTAGTATCCAATATATCATTGCCAAAATTATTGCATTTAAAGGACTTGGCTAGTTATGTAACTAATAGGTAAATCCTACAAAAATTGGCATTAGAGGTGGAATAATGGTTATGAAGAATTATTTTCAATTTTTTCTTTTTAGTACTCACATAAACTAAGTGCTGGTGTCTTAGAGAAGAAATTTCAACAAACCGAGATAAGAAATTTTTGTAGATCTTGTTTATGGTTAGCAGATATATAGTAAGCTTGTTTTATTTCCTATTCGAAACTTAACACAACTGTTATTTATGTTGACTTAAATGTGATGCTAACTTTTTTATTTTCTTATGTTGATATGTTCAGACTGGACTACAACGTTCAGCTACAAGGATGATGCCTTCTATTGCAAATATTCAAATTTCATTGGTCACGCCTATTTTCAAACCAACCATCGAGAAGATAATTCTTGAAAATAATGGACTAGTTACTGACTAGAAGCCATCTAAAGTTAAAGCCAACCAAAGGAAAAAAATAAAAGACAATTCACAAAAGCCTGTCTCACTTTCAGAGGAAAGGGGTGTGGAAAGCTTTTGGGGAAATTAATAGTACAAGTGATGCTTTTTTTATCAATCCAGATAATTCCATCAATCTATTTTTTTTAGCAACTTCAAGGCTCTCCAAGGGAATTCTTTGGGAGATTAGAACTATGTAGAATTTTGTTTAACATCAGTAATTGTGTATTAAGTTCTTGGAGCTATACATAATTCATCCATATTGTTGCGCTTATTTTTGCTAAAGTAATTGTATAATGGGAATTCTTTTGAAAACAAACATCTCTCTGAGCTAAAATCTAAGTTACTTTGTATTCTTCTACCCTTCAAACTAGATTGTATATTCATTCCATCAATCTATTTCTCAACTCTAGCAGGTCATTCCAAATTGTACCTTATTGTTTTTGTATAGATGTTTCTCATTCAAATTAGCCGCAAAGGACATAAATAATCATCAATGAACGACATAATCTATCCTTAATAACGTACAAAAATTGGAAGGATAGAAAAATTGACTAGTGTTTCTCATAGGACTGCAATTGTACATGAAATGATCAAAAGTGCACAAAAATGAAACCTAAGTGAAGGGGATCAAGATTCTGAAGGGATACCTTGTACAAGTAGGTGCATCAACTACTCGGAAGTTGGAGCATTGAGGCCCACGTGCACCAACTACTTGGAGCATTGAGGCTCTACCTGTGAGAAAGATTAAATCTCTCTCAAGATTTGTGACGCAATGCACCTTATGCACTAAGGTTCTTGCCTAAGAATTACACACCACACACACGTTCACATAGACAAGTTGTAAACAGGATGCCAGAAGCTGGCTTATATTACTTCTACCGAAACGGTTACAATGCAAACTGCAAGTAATGAAAATCACTAACTAACTGTTGGCCTCAGCCGTTACAATACAGAAGTAACTGTGCGCTCTCTTAGTGTGTCGACCGTCACCCTCTCCTGGTTCACTGGTTCACCGTGGAATTATGAGCTATGGCTCGATCTTCTCTACGTTTGGAAGACGTGTGACTGTTCTCTCCAATCTACCTATCTTCTCCCCGAACTCTGCCAATGCCAAGATCAACTGAATTGACTGAACCCCCTCTGTTTTGTGCCTGCGCACAATCCTTCTACTCTGTTGTTGTTGTTCCTGATATCACTCCGAACCCCGAGACATGCTTCCTCTATCTTTCGATCTCCTCAGATCCTGTAGACCTACAACTGTCAATGCCCCAACCATGCTGCACAATCCCTGCATTTGTTGACATCTGTCACGATCCCAACTACCTTCAATAATTGCTATTAACTTCCTTAGCAACCCCGAACTGTTGCCAAGTACTCTCCTTGACTTCTACACATCCTTCTGATAGGATACAGTAATCCATCATGTCGGCCATACTGTTTGTCAGCTTCTTTTCACAACCCAAGGCTTCGGCAATCCACCCCTTCCTCCTTGCTTGGCGCATGCCCAAACCTGTCGGATTCGTGGTTCGACGCATGTCGACCATCGATGTCCCTCCTCAACCTGTCGTCTGTCGACCATGCTATCGACTTTCAACTTTCGCTACTTCTGTCGGTACGCGACCTATCACTCTTGCTCGACTTATTGACTTAGACAAGCCAATATGCTTCCCCGCACCAGTGTTCGTCAGCACTCCCTCTGGTTGGCCTTCTTATGTCAACTAACTTCGACTAATATTCCTAGGCTCTGATGCTCTTGCATCAGACTCCCCAGGTGAAAAAGAACTCGATAACCCCGTAAGTCTCCTGAACTCTTCTTCAAAAATCCATGTCGCCTACTACAGGTCATCATCTTTCCATTGCACTAAGTATTCTTTCTTTCGGGAACTGCACATATGCCCGACTTCGCGTTCCTCTATTACTTATGCGATTTCTTCCTTCTGTCGATCTGGAATCTGCACTGTCCAATCGATGTCCAACACTTTCGTGCTTCTGTTGCTTGAACCTTCTTCAAATTTGTACAGATCTGAGACATTGAACGTTGGTGAAATGCTCAATTCATTCGGCAGCTCCAACACATAAGCATTGTCCAAAATCTTCTTCAGAACCTTACACGGTCCAATCTTCTTCAACTTCAGCTTGTTATATGTACCTTTCGAAAATCTTTCCTTCCACAAATGTGCATAGACTAAGTCTCATTCGTTGAAAGACTGTAGTCTCTTCTTCCTGTCGACTCTCAACTTCTATGTCGCGTTACTCTTTTCTATGCGCTTTCGCACATCTTCATTCATTTCCTTCATATGCTCCGCAAATGATTCTATATTAGCACTTTTCCTGGTTTCTATTGGTAACTCGACCAAATCCACCACTCCATGTGGGATTCTTTCATGAACAATCTGGAATCGGCTCAAACCTGTCGACCGATTCACATAATTGTTGTATGCAAACTCTGCTTGCGCCAACACATTCTCCCACTGCTTGGGTCTGTCGACCGTCAAACACCTTAGAAGATTTCCCAAACTTCTATTCACCACCTCGGTCTATTTGTCTATCTATAGATGATATGCCGAGCTAAACTGCAACCTCGTGTCTAGTTTCTTCCATAGGGTTCTCCGAAAATGTCCCATAAACTTGGTATCTTTGTCTAATGTGATACTCTTCGGCAACCCATGTAATCTGACTACTTCCTTGAAGAATAATACATCAATGCCTGTGGCATCACTTGCCTTCTGACACGGAATAAAGTGTGCCATTTTCAAAAATCTGTCGACTACAAAAAATATTGAGTCGCTTCCTTACTGCGTCTTCGAAAATCCTAGCACAAAATCCATGCTCAGGTGCTCCCATGGGGTATCCGATACAGGTAATGGTGTATACAACCTCGTGTTCTGACTTATCTCTTTTTCCAACTAGAAAAATCTACATTATTGAACCCAATTTTTGACATCTGTCGTCCTTCCTGGCTAATAATACTTCTCTTCGACCAATGCCTTAGTCTTGTCGCTGCCAAAATGACCTTCCAGTCTGCCGTTGTGCAACTCTTAGATTAGGTTCTCCCTTATGGATCCTCTGGGAATACACAAATGTTATCCCTTGAATAGGTAGCCCTCTTGGATAAAGTAATCCAAGTATGGAGTCCTGTCGACACTTCACGGTTCACGACAAGCCTCCCATGCTTTTGCAAAATCCTCGTCTTTCACATACTCTGCTTTCACCAACTCTATTCATGTTTCCTGAACTGTCATCGTGTTTAGTAATGAAACTCTTCGACTCAGCGCATCGACAACCTTATTCGACTTGCCCGACTTATGTCGCAACATGAAAGTATATCCTTCTAGGAATTGGACCCATTTCATGTGACGCTGAGTCAAATTCAACTAAGTATTCATATACCTCAGTGCTTGGTGATTTGTGTACAACACAAATTCCTTGGGCAACAAATAATGCCTCCACTTCTTCAATGCTTGGACAATAGCATAAAATTCCTGGTCATAGACCGAATATTTCTGCTTTGCATTATCCAACTTCTCACTGAACAATGCAATTGGTCGGCCCTCCTGGCTCAACACTGCTCCAATTGCCATTCCACTTGCGTCACAATCGACGTGGAAAACTTTGTCGAAATATGGGAGTGCCAACACTAGGATCTCAGTGACCTTTTCCTTCAATTTGTCGAAAGCTCGTTGGGCTGCTTCCATCCACTTGAATTCACCATTTTTCATGCACTCTGTCAAAGGTGCACAAATCCGACTGAATCCCCGAATGAACTTCCTGTAGAAACTGGCAAGTCCATGGAAACTCCTTACTCCAGTCATACTTGTCGTTTCCGGCCAATCCAATATTGCCTTCACCTTTTCTGGGTCTATCATCAACCCTTTACCCGAGATTACAAATCCCAAGTGCACCAGTTCTTCCTTCATGAAGAAACACTTTTGCAAGTTCACCATCAGCTTCTCGTCCTGCAACTTCTACAATACTTGTCGAATGTGCTCCAAGTGCTCTGTCTTGGTTCAACTAAAAATCAGAATGTCGTCTAGGTAGACTATGACAAACTTTCCCAATAATGGTTTCAATACTTCATTCATCAATCGCATGAATGTACTGGGTCAATTAGTCAATCCGAATGGCATGACTAACCACTCATACAAACCTTCCTTCGTCTTGAATGTTGTATTCCATTCATCTCCTTCTCTAACCCGAATCTGGTGATAACCGCTCTTCACGTCTATCTTCGTGAAGTACTTCGCTCCACTCAAGCAATCCATCAAGTCATCCATCCTCGGTAATGGAAACTGGTACTTGATTGTGATCTTGTTGATAGCTCTGGAGTCTGTACACATTCTCCATTCTCCGCCATTCTTCGGTGCTAATACTGTTGGTACCACGCACGGACTTAGACTTTCTCTGATCAATCCCCTATCCAACAACTCCTGGACCTGTCGATTGAGTTCTTGACCTTCTGTCGGAATCATCCTATGTGGTTCTTTGGTTGGCATACTCGACCCTAGAATCAAGTCGATCTGATGGGATATGCTCCTTGTCGGTGGCAATCCCGTCGGTGTCTCATCGACTACTATGCTCTGAAACTTGTCAAGCATATTACTAACTTTAACCAGAATGATAGCAAAAAATCCTGACTGCTTTTCCGCTTCCGTGAGAAATTCTTTCGATGTACACATCAACAACTGCTTCTCCCAAAATTTTCTCTCATCATGCTTACTGTCGGTTCGCTCCTCCGACTTTGGCTTAAGAGTCCTCTGCATGCCATTTTTCCACACTGTGACTGTGTTGGCTCGACCATCATAGATCATCTTCCGATCATATTTCCATGGTCTCCCTAAAAACAGATGGCACACGTCCATTGGGATTACGTCACACAGTACACTATCTTCAAATACTTCGACTCTGAAGTTAATCAAGCATTGTTTCGTCACCTTCACATGATGTCCTTTCTGCAACCATGAGATCTTGTATGGGTGTGGATTTTCTCGACATTTCAACCTTTCCTTGTCGATCACCTCTTTCGACACAATATTCTCAATGCTTCCACCGTCAAATATGGTCTTGCAATGCCATTCGTCGATTCGCACCTTAGTTCAAAAGATGGCCTTTCATTGTGCTAGATCTTTCTCATCGCGCCGGTCGTCCAAAACCAATGTCTTCCTTGCTGTCATGGCACGACTCTTCTTCTTACCATCCTCACTGCTGTCGGATGCCGACTCGTCCCTCTCATCAACTTGCTCATCCCTTCGATGTTTGGGATTCGAATCCTCTGCAACATATAGGTTCTTTGGGAATTCATATGCCTTGTGTCCCATTCCACGACATTTGTAACAGATTATGGCTGGTCTGTCAGCTCCTTTTCTGTCGGATGGACTACTTCGACCATACGCACCTCGAACGCAGTTCTCACGACCATCACATCGATTTTCTTACTCTTTCTCCCTTGTCGATGTCCCTTCCATCCGTCGATTTTCTTCAACACATTCCTTCCTGTAACCGCTACTTTAACCTTTCGCGGAAACACTCTTCGCACCCCGACCAGTCATCCTACCTCTGGTTGCTGCGGATTTTCTCGACAGTTTCTCTTCTACCTTCAAAGCTAACTAGTAGGCTTCTCCGACCGCTCTGAATCTTGACATACTCAATTCATCCTGAATGGAATATTTCAAGTCGTTCACGTATCTAGCGACAGATTCTTCTCCTTTGTCGGTCTGTCTCGGCCTTATTGACAATCTATAGAACTCTGTCGTGTACTCCTTCACGGTCATCTCTTTTTGTCGAAAGTTCTGCAACTTCTGGAATAAGGAAATCACCTAGTCATTTGGAAAGAACTTCCCTTTCAGCTTGGAAACCATCCCATCCCAAGACTTGATTTTCTCCTTTCCCTTCTTGACTCTGTCAACCTGCACATTGCCCCACCATAATGAGGCATGACCCTTCAACCTCAGACATGCAGTCTTAACCCATTTAGGATCCTCAATCTGCTCTATTTCTAAGTATTTCTCCATCTCTTTGAACCAATTGATCAATTCTTTTGGATCCAGGCTTCCTAAGTAGGTATTTACATCTATCTTTGTCCGACCTCTCATATCCGTCAGAAGCTTGATGAGTTTTTCTTTTGGTTCTTCTTCAACTACTTCCCATGCTTCCACTTCTTTGACCTCTTCGTCCCTGTGGTCTAACACATCGGGAATACAACCATGCCTTTGGCTTTCTTTGATCGATGCGACTTCATTTGTCAAATTTTTCATTGTTCGGACGCATTCATCGAACATCTCATGATCAACTGTGACTTCTGCGCCACGCACTCTTCGTCCAACACCTCGAACGTTAATGCCTCTGTGAGCCATTTTCAACCTTGGCTGAAACTCCCACTCCGTCCAATCACAACCGGACTTCAATAAGTCATGTACAACTCTACCCAATCGTAGTTGAAGCTGTTCAATGCACTTGCACATTGGATTCACCTCCAATGTCAATACCACTTGACGTCGTACTACTCATAGGATGTTTCCACTTGCAAGATTCTATTCCCACTATGATACTAATTAACGTAAGGTGCCAAGTTCTTGCATAACAATTACACACTATACACACGTTTACATAGACAAGATGTAATCAGGATGCCAGAAGCTGGCTTATATTACTTCTATCGAAACGGTTACAATGTAAACTGCAAGGAATGAAAATAACTAAGTAACTGTTGGCCTCAGCCGTTACAATACATAAGTAACTGTGTGCTCTCTTAGTGTGTCAATCGTCACTCTCTCCTGGTTCACTGCGGAACTCTGATCTATGGATCGATCTTCTCTGCGTTCGGAAGATGTGTGACTGTTCTCTCCAATCTACCTATCTTCTCCCTGAACTCTGCTAATGCCAAGATCAACTGAATTGACTGAACCCCCTCTTCTCTGTGCCTGCGCACAAGCCTTCTACTCTGCTGCTGCTGTTTCCGAGATCACTCTAACCCCCAAGACATGCTTCCTCTATCTGTCGATCTCCTCAGATCCTGCAGACCTGCAACTGTCAACACCCCAACTGTGTTGTACAATCCCTACATGTGTTGACATCTGTCACGATACCAACTACTTTCAATAACTGCTATTAAATTCCTTAGAAACCCCAAACTATTTCCAGGTACTCTCCTTGACTTCTACGTGTCCTTCTGATAGGCTACAGTAATCTGTCATGTTGGCCATACTGTCTGTCAGCTTCTTTTCACAACCCAAGGCTTCGCTAGTTCGACCCTTCCTCCTCGCTTTACTCATGCCCAAACCTGTCGGAGTCGTGGTTCGACGCGTGTCGAACATCGACGTCCCTGCTCAACCTATCGTATGTCGACCATCCTGTCGACGTTCGACTTTCGCTACTTATGTCAGTACGCGACCTATCACTCCTGCTCGACTTATTGACTTAGGAAAGCCAATCTGCTTCCCCGCACCAGTGGTCGTCGGCACTCTCTCTGGTCAACCTTCTTATGTCGACTAACTTCAATTGATGTGCCTAGGCTCTAATGCTCCTGCATCAATTTGTACGACCTCTACATGTACAAAGGGTCTTTAGTTGGAAAACAATGATGAGATAAGTAAAACACACAAGCTCACAGTCTTCATTGAGGGAGTGGTCAATTGACTATATGACATAGCAATAAATTTGACTGTGTGACCATAAATTCATGTTCTAAACTCTTATCAATGAACATATTTAACTTTACTTTATCCTTTGCACTTCATGCTAGAATGAACCTGTGCAGGAGGAAACAAATTGGGAAAACATTAAAAAGCTATCTCAAAAAATGGTTCAATTTGGCCTTGAATGTGAGGTCCCTCACTAGCAACAGTGTGGTAACAACAACAACATTATTTCAGTATCGATTAACCTGGTTTTTTTATATATTGATTAGAAGGAAATGACTTTTCCAATGTTGATAAACTGAGTTGACACAAATACTGAGAGTTGACACATTAACATATAGCAGAATATGGACTCATATGCTGAGAAGCTAGAAATTGTATTTCGGCTATTAAACACACCTCCTAGAACAACTGTTCGAGTTGTCATCACTCTGCAACCAATTTCATCTTCGAAATTGTTGCTCGAGAAATTGTTGCAAGAGATGCTAGTCGATACCATCATTTCAAGGATCGAAAGTGTTCATGTGGTGATTATTGGTGATGGTAATGCGAATTGAAGCAAGCTATAAGAACAAACTTGCAATATAAAAATAGTCACAATGTCAACCTTTCAAGATCTCACTTACTAGATCATGTTGGCCTGTTGGAATCCCCTGAACTATGCTAATATGCCAGCATATAACCATTTCATGGATTTTTTCAAGCCTTGAGCTTCACCAATTCAAAGCCAAAATATCTCCCATGTTTAACACGAGACTATGTTTTATTTTCTGTTAATAATGACATGCATTTTTTTGAGTTGATGAAGTCTATGTTTATGGACTTGATGGAAAGAACCATTGTGGGGAGAGATATTATCAAAACTACATATTAGTTTTATTCATTGAGCATGCCATATTCATATGGTGTTGATGGCATGCTACCCAATCCATGCTAGTCAGTTTCACAAAATGAAAGCAATTGTTTCTAAATGTAAGGGGATAAGTTTCCTCTCAAAATTGTAATGTATTCTTTATTATTGTACGCTACTTGTATAAGAGCTATAAATTAACCTTGTTGGAATGGATTTTGTGTTGCATAAGAGCTATGAGCTATTATTGTACGCTACTTGTATAAGAGCAATTGTTTCTATAAAAATATAGTCCTTCACTTGCTGGTGTATTAGGTGTTCCAAGTGAGGCCGTTGGTATCTTGCCATCCCCTGCAGATTTTCTCCAAATGGAGGACGTAAGTAAATGCCTACCGAAATACCAACTGGTATCCCCAAGGTATTAAATGAGATTTGATCTTGAAACCTCCATGAAATTTCTCACAAGAGAATCTACTAATCAAACTAGCCTTTGGAGTTGGACTGGATTTGTGTTGCATATTTCATCTTTTTCATATATCATATTGATTCCTAGTTTTGGAAGCATACGTTTACTTAGAGAAATATTGGGGATTTAATGGAAGCATGAATTATCACTGTCTATTCCAATGAATTCTGATGGATTCATTTGTGTCTCTAATTTGTTTCTCAAATATTTGCGAACTGATGAAATATTTTAATGATAGGAATTAATATTTGGTTCTAACACTTAATAAAATTGGCCTCTAGTTGGTCTATTAACATTAATAGTTGGATCTAAATTGAGCTTCACTCAATGAAGGTGATGGGAAGTGGTTCTAGCATATACCTGTAACCTGACTGATCATAAACTTAAAACAACTGAAGCTACCGTGTGCATACCTGACTAATAATTTGTAAACCAGGAGTCTTGATTATTCAAACGAGTCTCCACTTTCACTACTCCAACACTCTTCTCGGATCTCCTCTATTTTTCGCTTGACAGGGATCTCATATTCTCATCCAAAGCATACTTGTCACTTGAGTTAAATGCGAAAGCATATATAGCCTACCCAATATCTTCCAAGGCACTGTTTCTCCTTCTTCTGTAGAGAATAGCATTAGGCAATCGTTGTGTGATCTAAGAGTGGAGAAATTCGACCTTGTGTGGTTACATTAGCGGATTATCATATTCCAGGAATGTTAGACACTTCACTTACACTCACATATCTTTGCGAGAAAGGTATGATTACAATTGTTGGGACTACTAATATGAATACAGAGGCCTTCTCAAAGATTGTGGATGTTGGCATTCTAGTTGTTTGCAAATTCAGGTTCAGTTCTATATTCTTGATCCTAGACTTCTGGCACAAATGATTCCTTTTAGCAAGAAAAATGGTATCAAATTGCTCACATATGGTTCCATTGCTTGAGGGATTCTTTCATATAAGTAACGACCCTATAGGTAATAAAGTCTAGACACAGTTTGAAGACCAATGGTAGGCGGCACCGCGCCAGGAAGCAGGCTTCCTTACTCAACACTCATCCTCCACAAATTTTGCATTTAGGTTGATTACTGACTTGCCACTCACCAAAGTCACTCACCATTCATTAATATCTCAATCATATTGTGAATTGAAATCGAAACAAGTGGCGTGGGATAACTGGCACTCAAATCTCCTGCTTTTCCGGTGATTTGTTCCCTAAATCTGGTTATAGAAACCGATGGAATCGTAGTTCCACCCCATTTACTGTGGAACTATGCCCCTAGGGGTTTTGGCCCATTTTAAGACGACCCAGATCATCGAATTTCCAAAAAAATAACCAGAAGGGGTGGAACTGTGCCTCGCCGAAAAATTTTCCGTCACTGGTCGTCAGAATACCGAGGCGATTTGAGTGCCAGTTATCACATGCCCAAAATAATTAGCAATGGACCACATTCCTCGAGAAACATAAAATCGATTATGTTGAAATCGTTGTATGTGTGAAGAACCTGCAAGAATTAATTAATGCAAATACATGAGATATCATAAATAATAGAACTCAGAATCACTTTTATATTAATCACGGGCCACTTCGAGGGGGCAACCTCCTTTGAGCAAGCTCAATACAATTAACTTCACGTTGCCTTCAATGATCTCAACACACACTTATATACTAAGTCTATGCCCAATACTATGAGTCAAAACCATGGGACATATAATACCACGGGACAACTTACAAAGCATATGCGTCCAATACTATGGGTCAATACCATGGGCTAATATAAACTATGAATCAACAAATACTACGGGACGACTTACAAAGCATATGCGTCCAACAACAATATACTAACAATGTAAAGAGAAGGGTTGACAAAGGTTCCTAACATCCCCTCTCCCTTAGAAAAAGCTTTGTCCTCAAAGCTTTGGTTGGGGAAATTGATCCAAAATATGAAGGAGTGGTTCCCAGGTAGCATCCTCGGGTTGCATTTTGGGCCACTGACGCCTTTGGAGTTTCAGGGAGGATTGCTTGGAAGGCTGTAGACAAAGAAGAACCATATCAGCTGCGTGAAAAGTGCGCTCAGAATGGTGCTGATCAGCTTGTTGTTGTAGTCGAATTCTGGCCATGTGAAGATTGTCTTGCAGAAAGAGAAGAATCTGATTGCGGTTTCGAAGAACTGAGTCAATTGCCTAAACTGGGGAGCTGCTAAGGGTGTATGGAAGAAGAACTAGCGATGTCTATCCATAGACTTCTTCATATGGTGTCCTTGTAGATGTGGTATTGTACCACCAGAGCACTTCTAAGAAATCCATAGAAATAGTTGGCCAAATCTGTGTAGGGATGGGCAAGGGTTTGAGCAGTCCCAAAATAGTGTCGTTTCACCCTTTTTGACCTGGAAAGTATCACAGTCAGTCACCATCTATTGAATTGTCATTTTCAGTCCCTGCCAAAAGAAGTTACATTGTTCCCGATCATACATTTTGAAGAACCCAGAGTGCGTTGCTGATGAAGAAGCATGGAGTTCATAGAAGAGATAGCCCTATTGAACATATTGCAACCAATTTGGAACAAGCAGAGAAATAGCTGTAAGAGAAACTGGGTCATCAATTGTGCGAGAAGGAGCATCTGCCACCATATTGTCCTTACCCTTATTGTAAGTGATTGCATAGAGATAACCCATTTCAGGGGTGTTGGGGAGGAGACCCATTGTTCCAGGAAATTTTCCAGACCCTGGAGATCAGTCTTGATGCAAAAATAATTCCCTAATAAGTATGGCTACCACTTCTGTACTGCATGCAAAATAGCCATCATTTCCTGCTGAGAGGTAGATGCGGCTAAATTCTTACCGGAAAGGTCTCTTGAAGGTAGCAAGCTCATTGGTTCAACAGAGACACCTGCATATCTATCCAAGGAAGTAGTGGAGACTATTGATGGGTGCATCTGAATGGAATGGAGCTGAGTGATGAAACCATGTGAATTCTTCTTCAGGATTTTTTCCAGGCGATGTGAACTGATGATGCAGAGAGACCTTGGTTGTAATCCCATAAATTTGTGTTGTGCCCCATTGACTGAAAACTGCATCCAAAGTTCAGCAAAATCCCATAAGATGGGGCCAAGTGTGCATAACCATTGAACGTCCAAAACCACATCACATCCACCTAAGGTTAAGGCAAACATGTTAGAACGCAAGGTATAATCTACCATAGAGATATGCACATTTCGACACTTCCCTTTGCAAGGTAAGGTGCCCCCATTGGCAACCATGACTTCAAAATTGGAGCTAGGATGGATAAAACAATCAGCTTGTTTGGCAATCCGAGGGTCAATGAAATTATGAGTGCTACCATAATCAATGAGTATTGTAAAAGGAAGCTTCTTGAACTAACCCCTGGCCTTCATTGTTTTGGGGGTGGTGATTCCAGCTAAAGCATGTAGAGATATCTCTGGCTGGTCATCTTGAGACGGAGGGTCAATAGGTGGTTCTTGAATGTCGACCTGAGCATCCATTGTTTCTGGATCTTCGTCACCAATTTCAGAGGTAGGCGGAGAATCCACATCCAAGAGGTAGAGCTTTTGCTGAACACATCTATGTCCCCGAGTGAATTTCTCATCACAATTATAGCAAAGCCCTTTTTCTCGGCGTGCCTGCATCTTTGTTTCAGACAAATGCTTGATAGGAGTTGGGCAAGGAGCAGGCGTGATGGGATGTCATTGGAAACCCATATTTCTGAAGGGAACAAAGGTGGGTTTGGAGCGTTGTTGAGCTGCGATCTTGTCCTCGGCCAGCTTAGCCAACCTTAGGACTTCCATCATTGTGTTGGGACAGAACATTTTGGCCTCTTAGCGGATTTCATCCTTGAGACCACTGATAAAACAACTCCTGTAGAATTCATCAGACAATCCTTCTGTGTGATTGGCTAGTTTCTCAAATTCCGTCTGATACTCTCTCACTGTGCCAGTTTGGTGTAGTTTAGTGAGTGCTCCTGTGAAGTCGTCAAAAGCACTAGGACCAAATCGTGGCAAAATGAGTTGGCAAAAATATTTCTAGTTTGGCTCGGGATGAGCTTTGATGTACCAACGGTACCATTGAAGGGCTTCCTGTTCCAAATGAAAGGATGCAAGTGGAACTTTCTGGACATCAAAAGTATTATGTAGACTGAAATATTGTTCTACTCGGTATATCCATCCAGTCAGATCAATACCATTGAAGCGAGGAAAATCAAGCTTCGGCCCACGAAAATTGTTGGAAGAAGAGAACCCAGTGGCTGCAAAAGATTCTGGCTGTCGGTCATTGTTCATGGCTAAATGTTGAAGATGGAGGCTGAGAAATTTTTTATCCAGATCTTGGAGTTTGCTTTGGATGGCTACAAGTGCTTCCTCCATGGTTTTTGCTCCTGCACGGGTGACAACCACACCCAGGAGTTTTTTTTTGTTTTTTGGAAATGGATAGAAAAACACAAACAAAAGCTTATTTAGTAAAGGAAAATTTGGATTTGGGAAAAACTCGGATTGGTAATTGGAGTTTGACTAGGATTTGGACACTTTCTGATGGACAAGGAGGCAAAAAATGGGGATTTCAGAAGCGGGGTGAAAGAATGAGAAAATTTGGTAGAGAGGGACAAAGAAGCAGAATAAGGAAAGGAACACGGTGGTAAAATTTGAAGGCGTTTGGGTGAAAATTGAAGGAGTTATGGCAAACCCTAAAAATAGACAAATGTGGGATTTCTGGGCTTGGGAAGTGGAATTTGGGATAGGGTCTTCAGGAATGAGTTATGCAGAATGCGATTGCAGGGATGTCAGTGAAGTTTTAGGGAAAACAGAGTTGAAACAAGGGAGATATGGCCGAAAAAAAGTTTTTTTTTTATAGAAATGGAATCGCAACGGCAGTGCAAAAGGGATCCGCAACAGATGGATCTGTAATAGTGCGGAAGGGATCGAAAAACGACTGGATATAAAATGGCAACTAGATCTGGAACGTCTTTCAGAATAGAGCTGAAATGGCTGGATCTAGAATGGCTTTCAGAATGGATCTGAACGGCTGGATTTGAAACGGCACAGCAGTGATCGACAACAGTTCAGCTAAAAACAGATATGGACCCCAGGTATGTGTGGCTTCCTAACAGTTCAGGGGTTTCACTCGGCCACCAATGTTGTCTGACGGCTTGCGTATTGGGGAAGTACCTCTCACTCCACGGCTCAAGTAAAATTGATAACTGCTTTGCCACAAACGACAGCTCTTGGTTTACCTCACAGGTGGGAACTAGTTAATCAGGTAGGGGTCGTTTCCCTTTTCGCTGGCAGGTCCTCTCAATGGGCCAGCTACTTCGGAGTTCATGTGGTACTCCTCACAATGAGTTTTAGGGCTTATGCCCAAGTACTTCCCACAGTTAAGCGGATAGGGATTATTCCCAAATCTGAACCTGCAATAGATGCGAAAAAAAATTTGGCAGAAATTTCACCCAACGAGCCCAAGAAAGTGCTCTGATACCAGATGTGAAGAACCTTCAATAATTAATTAATGCAAATACACGAGATATCAGAAATAATAGAACTCGAAATCACTTTTATATTGATCACGGGCCACTTCGAGGGGGCAACCTCCTTTGAGCAAGCTCAATACAATTAACTTCACGGTGCCTTCAATGACCTCAACACACATTTATATACTAAGTCTATGCCCAATACTATGAGTCAAAACCATGGGACATATAATACTACGGGACGACTTACAAAGCATATGCGTCCAATACTATGGGTCAATACTATGGGCTAATATAAACTATGGATCAACAAATACCATGGGACTACTTACAAAGCATATGCGTCCAACAACAATATACTAACAAAGTAAAGAGAAAGGTTGGCACAGGTTCCTAACAGTATGAAACGGTTCATTTATGTTGAAATCATTGTATGAAACAGTTCGTTTCATAAGAAATGTTTTCTTCGTTCTAAAAACGGGAACGGCTGTAGAAAACAATGGTTTTTGTTCCCTTGTCGTTTCCACTCCGTTTTCTAAAAAAAAACCGCAAACCTCCGTCATGTTTCTGGTAACATAGATTCTGAAGCCAATAAATACAAGAATTGAATGTTTGGTTAGTTGGACTTGTGGCAAGCGAGGCAACAACCCTTATAAAAACTCAAAGTGTAGAAAATATGTTATTATAGCTGGTTTATGATTTCATGGATAGGAGGGGGATTTATCGATCCAAAGTGGGTGGGAATAGGAAAGGACCCTAGATCCAAGTTCAGGTATGCTCTTTCCTCCTACTAGATAAACTACTAAATAAACTCTTATATGAAATGACTAGCATTAACGTGTAAATTAAAAAAATTTAGTGTAGCAGCAGTCGCCCTTCTGGAAACCCACACACTATATTTTTTACTTTGTGTTCCATGATTTCTTACAGTCATGGAGAAATTTTATTGAATTTAGAGGTATAAGGGTGAATTTTTAAAAACAAAATCAAATTAAAATTTTGTTATTCGTATTGTACTGAATTTGAATCTGAATTAGAACTTGAACTTGGTAACTATGGTTCAAAGGAGATACTTTCTCCATAAAAATCAAACTTGGTAATTGATAGATCATCATAAACAAGAAAGCAAGAAAAATTGAGTTGGAACAAGCAAGCGTAAACCAAGTCAGCACCATGTTCGACTGATCTCTAGAGTTTGTGGTCATCCTAGAACCATAGGTTTAGTAAAAGAACCATAAGATGGTGGTCCCCAAACCACTAGTTTCTAGAAGAACCGTTGAGCCTTCATGCCAAATTTTAGATAGAACCTCTGAGCAAGAACCAGAGTTATCGCCAAATTTGAGAGTTTGTGGTCATCCTTAAACCACCCACTTAGTAGAAGACATCAACTTCTGTTGATTCTTCTATCCCTTTTGGTTTGTGGTCAACCAAAACCACCACTTCAAAGAGCACCTTTATTTAGCAGAAGATGTTAGCTTCTACTAGTTTACTTGTCAAATTTGGATTGTCAAGTTCAAAATGTTCAGTCTTTGGTAGTTGTCCACTTCAAGTTATTCAACTCTCTTTTTTTATTTGAATCATATACACCCCTTTGGAGGAATTTTGGAAACCTAATCCTTGTGGTTATGGTAATATATGTGAAGATTCACATGTGCATGGGAAAAGTCATGTAAATTCCAAGAGATTCCTTGGAAGATGAAATCTGTAAGGGTCATCTCATTATATATATTGTGCATTTGATTACTGAGAAAATGTGCTTAATGCCTATCGTTTTGTGTTTGTTGTTCTTCATATTGTGCATCTGAATTTTTGTTTATCCAATATGATTATCTACCCCATTGGGTATCTAATAGTAACTATGGTTCAAAGGACAATTTATCCATAAAATTCCTATGTATTTTGAAGGTTTCTCAATTCATTCAAATTTTGAAAAATTTCCAAAACAAATTCTTGTGTATGTGGATTTTTTACTTCACCAAATTCCAACAACAATGAGATTTCTTAAATTTCATGAGATAACCCATATAATATGTTCAGAACCAAAGAGGTCAACCACACGTGTTATTTCTAATAACATGGGAGGCCAAATTCAATAGAGTCTATTTTTTAAATCTTGTAAAGTCTCACTTTGTTCCACTTATTTTTTGAAATTTTGTTAACTTGAATCTTCTTAAAATAGGTTACATGGTCAAAGTTTCCATAATTCACATGGAATCATAAAACCATAAATTTCGACACAAATTTCAATAAATGAGTTTGTCTTTTTTAATTTGCACAAATGAATCTCAATTGTTCAAGTAGTTTTTTTTCCTCCTATAATAATAATAATAATTTTAAGGCCATCAATTTGTTATATAACTCCTTGTTTGTTAATATAATCTTATTGTTATAGTCAAGTTCCCTCTGGGTTTTCGTGACATAGTGTCCTCTTCCTTGGAGGCATTCTTCAAATGATCCAGTAAAAAAAGTCTTATTTCAAAGCATGTAGGGCAGAGGTTGAAAGACTTCCTTGGCTAGCCATTTCAAATGCGATTATTTCGATTTAAACCAAGACGCTTTAATGTGAGGATTGTATTGATGTCACGGATACACCTATGCAAGATTTGGTCAACTCAAAAGATGTATAAGAAGTTGTTGGAATTCCCTTTCAATTCAAAACATGTTCTTTGTTTCAAAAGAATTCACGACTTTCAGATCCTTTAATTTGTAGTTTTATTTCAAATGTTAATCGAGTTAACCTATGGTTGTTTTTTGGAAGGAAAAAAAAACATTTTTCTTGATATTCATAAGAATCAAAGAAAAAAGAGTCTTTACAAAAAAACTATCCACCTCCATTCTTTCAATCTCCAAACTTGAAGGGTAAGATAGCAAGACTACAATCTAGACTGGATCAAAACAAAGCCTAAACTGAGCACTAATAAAAAAACCAACCAAGGATTTGTTCTCATAGCACAACATGCTCAAACCCTCCTCTTAAACAAATAAAACATACTAACATTTCCAGCAAAGGACTTAACAGTCACACATTTAGAAATAAAAAAAGATCTACAACGCCTTCATGAACAATGGATCTCTCCAAAATTTCTTGAAAATGCATGAGACCTTCATCATACTGAACTACTAATTTAGATAAATGATCTGCTTCCAAGTTGAATATTTTGGAAATATGGGTTCAAGAAATTTGATTGAAAGATCCAATCAAATTTTGAACTTTGCTACACCAATGCCAGAGCTGAAAAACTTGTAGATTAAATCTTCCCTTTGCCCATTCTATGATAATCTCTGAATCACCATATACACTAACATAATCAATCCCAATTTTTTCTGCAAAAAAAAACACCCCACAGCCCCAACAATTTTTCTCTTGTGTTACTACCAGCTCCGCTTCTCATCCATAATTTAAAGAGATGATTTTCATTAATATTAAGGACCATTCCACTCCCACATTTACCCTCCATTGAAGAACCATCAAAAAGACCAACAACAAAAGAACAAGAAAAAAACAGGCTTAGTGACTGTCTTTTTCACTTTGGTTAAGGTTAATACTAACCTATGGTTGTTTTATTATGTATAATGATAGTTTGTTCCACTATAGATTTATTTTAATTTTGAATCTACTAAGAGCTGAGAGGGATCAAATCTCGTGAGTGCAAATTTTTTCTCAAAATTTTCACTCTAAAAAACGTTTGTAGATTAAGAGATTTGATCCCTTGAGCCACTTGGTAGATCTCTGCATTAAGATGGATCTCTAATCATTTAATATGCTAATCCCTCTTATGTGCTAAAATCCCTAGTATGTAAATTTCTAGTTTAACGATGGCTCAACTCGGAGATTACATATAAAAAAGTATTCAAGTTTTATTTTTATTTTTTTAGTTTTAATTAGTTGGAATATATATCTTTTTGGCTTTTAATTTTAGATTAGGGAGAGCATTGGAAAATTTTTATTTACTTAATGTTTTATTAAAGTGTCACTTGTAACTCCAAGTTGAGCAAGGAATTACACTTCTCCCTTAGGGTATAGAAATTACATCTCTTCTCACTAAGGTTTTAAGAAATATGTCAAAGTATATATACTTCTTTCCACATCTAGCTTTCCTAAAAAAACAATATGGTGTACTTTTTATGATGTAAATCATATTAATAATATTAAAGTATGATATCATACAAAATATTTTTAGTACTAATAAAACACACAAGAATACATCTCATAAGTACAAACACATGTATGTTTAAACATTATAAAATTTCAAAACATACATGACATTCAAAATTTTAAAGTAACACCATTTTCCATTTTCCATTGTAAGCAACTTGTAACATATTTCAAATTTGAAAAATGACATATGATATAACAATGTGAAAATAGAGTTTAATAGGTGATTAGTATTGGTTCAAGGCCTCAATATATGTATTTTTTATTGTTGATTAAATAATGTATGTATTTTACTTTGTTTTTCTCTTCAAAATCATTTTTGAATATATGATTTGAATTCATATTATTTATATAAAAACATAGATAGACCAAATATTGATCAATAAAACTATTATCTTATGATAATAAAATTATGGTTATTAACTAATAGTTACATTATAAAAAGTTACATTGCAACATAAGCATTAGTTATTTTAATTGAAATTTCAATTGTATTAACTCGACACACATGACTCTCATATTATTCTAAAATAAAAAGATGGTAGAATATCTCAGAGTTCATTGACACAATTACTATCATAATATTCTAGAAGGATGGTGGGATGGAAGAAACCTTCACATAAAACGAGACACATGACAGGTATATTTTGTCGTTAATTCAAAGTCTGGAGTTCAAGATCCCATTCGCTACATCTAGTTCTTACAACAACTTTTAACTAGGTTTCGATTCATTCACATAGGTTAAATGAGGCCATACAAAAGTTCCACTCACCACTAAAAGGGACTAAAATAATTTGTCTTCCTATGTCTCGGATATAGTGTGCAAATAAATCCATATTTGGGAATGGTTGGAACTAAATAAATGAATACCCCGTGTCCAATTGTATTGCAAAGCTCTATGGAGATGTAAGTATACCTCGCATAATTAAAATACATGCGATAAATTATTGAGACGATTGTATGGACTAATCTTCGACAAAGAATGCACTTAGTTTTCATAAGAATCTTTGAAAGTCCTTGAGATTATGAGGTATAATAGACAAGGATGAAAAATATATCACAAATATATGGCGCCACCAAATCTGTTACCACCTTGCCTAAACATGTTTTAGAGTAGACATATTAGGTAGGGATAAGAGAGATAGCATGTTTTCAATGAAGTATGGACACAAAAGTAAAAGAAGTGATTTTCTAGTTATTCTATCATGAAAAAAAATTAAGGATTAATAAATTTCTTAAAGTGTAGAAATTTTGGTGGTTTATTAATTCTTAGATTTGCAAACATAAAATGTTTGGCGAATTTTTTTTAAAATTCAAACTTTTAAGGACTTTATATAGTTTTTCGACATTTTTTTGGTGATTTTTAGAATAAAAAAAATTATCCCATGGAATTTGGGCGAATCAATTTAGAAAAAAATGGAAATTGGTGAATCTTTTTTTGAAAAACATCATCGAAAAATAACCCATGGGCTAAATTTCGCCCCTAAAATTTTACCTATATCCCATTTATATAGGTTTATATGTCTTGTTTAATGTCGCATGCTCATTGATTGAGGTTAACAAGATAGTCATATGCATTGATTGCAGGAGCATTTCAAGATGCATGATCTGCTCATTGTGGTTGAAAATCATAGTGGTGTAGTTGTTATAGTGTCACCTTACTCTAATAAAGAAAATCGTGGAGTATAAAAGGATTATTTGGAGTTATGAATAAGTTATGGAGAAAAATAAGTGATCTAAATCTTAGGGGGCCTTATAGTCTAAAATTAGATGTGAAAGTCAAAACGCCATTTTTCTATTAAATTTAAAAAAGGACCATGATGGACATGTAATTAATGGAGTTAGTTATTCAAAGTTGACATTGTCAACAAGACACCTTATAAAAAAGGTAGTAGGGAGAGAGTTAGAACCGAGAAGGAGAGGTCCCAAAAGTGGCCTCATTGCATGTAATGGTTCATCTTAATGGAATCCTTCTTCTCCAACTCTTTGTTACATTTTCATGGTGTATTTCATTTATGTGTTTCTATCAATGTTCCTTATATAATTTTTTTTAGCAGATCTATATGTTTTTTGTCCTCCTATCTCGACATTTAGACCTTCTCGATCTAAGCCCTCAAGATCTAGATCAGTGGTATCAGAGTAGGTTAGCACTCCATCAGAACAAGGGTTTCAATCATTCCACAGGTTCAAAGAGTTGCATCAATCACCAAACTCCATTTTGTACTATTGGAATCCATCTGTTGGGCCATACATTGTAAGTATCATAGTTGGTCCCTAGGCACTATAGGGTTTTTCTACCCTTAGATCTTCATTCACCATTGCAGGAGCCTCCACACATGGATCCACTACAGCCAATGGTTTGCAATATTTTCAAAAAAATTGTAGGGATTCCATGTTGTCCATGTAGGTTCTAAAACCTCTATAATAGCCCATGCTTCTCTACAAACCATTGGCACCCTTTGTAGCCCACTTCAACTAAATTTACAAATATGTTGTGACCTCTACGAATATTTTCATAGGTCTATAATAACTCATTTGTTTTGTTTTTCATTAGTCCAAATGGGTATTTCACATAATTTCATTTCATTTCTCGATTTGTGAAAGATGCTTGTTTGAAGTAGCACATGTCTATACACAGTGCGACCACACATATAGCAACTTTAGACATGTGCCAAGGAAACCAAAGAATTTTTTAAAGGCTCTATCATAGCTCATTGGAAAATTTTTTATGTTAGCTAAATGAGTATTTCACATTTTTTCATTTGGATTCCTAGTTTGAGAGATATCATCAAATGAAGATCTATAGGTAGTTGACTAGTGCGACTGTGTGCTTCTACAGATTCAGTGGACATTTTATCACTCCACAAGCCACCATAGAACAAGTTCCATATATCAATGTAAATATCTCTCTAATATCTCAAATGGGTTTCTAATGGAATTCAATTCCATAGCCTACAACAGAAGTTATGAACAAATTTGTAACAAGACATCAACTGCAGTAAAATTCACAAAATTTTTAATGAGTTTTAAATTTTTGGATGTATTAAATCCTATTGTAATATTTACCCATTGTAATTTCCCACAAGGTTATGGGCCAACCACATAAAACCCATGGTTATGGGTTAACCACACAAAACCCTTGTCTTCATTCACAATTGGAAAGATATAATGAACATAATGGGTCCTTTTTAGCATAAGTGAAATGATGGATACCATCATTTTCTAAGGAGGGAAGAATGATCCAAATATTAGGGGGACTTATAGTCTAAGATCGGATGTGAAATTCAAAAAGCCATATTTTTATTAAATGTAAAAAGGGAGCATGATGGACATGTAGTTAATGGAGTTAGTTATTCAAAGTTGACATTGTCAACAAGACACCTTATAAAAAATGTAGTAGAGAGAGAGTTAGAATTGGGAAGGAGAGGTCCCAAAAGTGGCCTCATTACATGTAATGGTTCATATTAATGGAGTCCTTCTACAACTCTCTCTTGTATTTTCATGGCGTATTTCATGGTGGATTTCATGGTGTATTTCATTTATGTGTTTCTTTCAATGTTCCTTATATAAATTATTTTAGCAGATCTATATGTCTTCTCTTCTTCTCTCTTAGCATTCACGCCTTCTGGATATTAACCCTCAAGATTAGGATCAATAAGTCACCTAAAGTTGAGCTATGAATAAAATTACTTTGAAACACTACTCTACATAATGTTGTGGACATTAATACGATTAAAGCATCCACCCCCGGCTTCTATGAAGCTATCCCCCCATACAAATAGGTTCCATCCACTCAAGTCAAGCAAATAAAATTTTTATCACTATGAAGGATCGATAGTTGAGCTTTCAAATATATTAAAGAAACAATTCAATGCTCCAATTAACACATCCACTTCGCAAGCCATGAATCAACATGAACCAAAGTACAACATTCAACAAGGTATTGAAATTGTTGTGGCTATTAATCCAAGGTAAATGCAAGGGTTTTTTACCCTTGAACAAGGAAATCCTAACTTCTAGTAATATATTGAAGGGATACACACATTAGAAGATAATGATGAAGAAGCTAGTTTAGAGCTATTTAATGCAGATAAGATGAAGAAGTAGGTGTTGAGGTATTTACATAAGAAGATAAATTCTAACACTTATCCAATTATAATCAAGACCACTAATACCATGAGGATCATTGTAGGAAACATGGATCTCATGACAACCAACTCCTCTATTGTGGGAACATCCCAAGAAAAATTCACGTCTTGAAATAGCGAGAGAGATATAGGATAATAAAGAATACTAAACTAAACTAAAAAGTCCTGTCAAATATGGAAAAATATCTCAATATGATACAAGTGATTTCACGAAGTATACTTAGGAAATTCACAAAGAATCACCTTAGATATAGGTCAAATTTTATAAAAAATGTTTCCTAAACGAAAGATATCATAGATGAAGCCTCAACTATGATACCATGTCTTGAAGAATGACTTGGAAATATATAAAGATGGCATTTGTACATAGAAATATATAAGGATCAATAAATTTATTAAAGTGTAGAAACTTTGGTGGTTTATTAATTCTTAGATTTGCAACCATAAAATGTTTGGCAATTTTTCTTTAAATATTCAAATTTATAAGGAATTTATATAGTTTTTCAACATTTTTTGGCGATTTTTAGAATAAAAAAATTATCCCATGGAATCTAGGTGAATCAATTTAGAAAAAAATGGAAATTGGTGAATCTCTTTTTGAAAAACACCATCGAAAAATAGCCCATGGGCTAAATTTTGCCCCTAAAATTTTACCTATATCCCATTTATATAGGTTTATATGTCTTGTTTAATGTCGCATGCTCATTGATTGAGGTTAATAAGATATAGTTATATGCATTGATTGTAGGAGCATTTCACGATGCATGATCTGCTCATTGTGGTTGAAAATCACAGAGGTGTAGTTGTTAGAGTGTCACCTTACTCTAATAAAGAAAATCGTGGAGTATAAAAGGATTATTTGAAGCTATGAATAAGTTATGGGGAAAAATAAGTGATCTGAATATTAGGGGGGCTTATAGTCTAAAATCGGATGTGAAAGTCAAAAATCCATATTTTTATTAAATTTAAAAAGGGACCATGATGGACATGTAATTAATGGAGTTAGTAATTCAAAGTTGACATTGTCAACAAGACACCTTATAAAAAATGTATTAGGTAAATAGATAGAATCGAGAAGGAGAGGTCCCAAAAGTGGCCTCATTACATGTAATGGTTCATCTTAATGGAATCCTTCTTCTCCAACTCTCTCTGATATTTTCATGGTGTATTTCATTTATGTGTTTCTATCAATGTTCCTTATATAATTTTTTATAGCAAATCTATATGTTTTATGTCCTCCTATCTCGACATTTAGGCCTTCTCTATCTAAGACCTCAAGATCCAGATCAGTGGTATCATAGTAGGTTAGCACTCCATCGGAACAAGGGTTTCAATCATTCTGTGGGTTCAAATGGTTGCAGCAATCACCGACCTCCATTTTGTACTATTGGAATCCCTCTGTTGGGCCATACATTGTAAACATCACAGTTGGTCCCTAGGAACTATAAGGTTTTTCTACCCTCAGATCTTTATTCATCATTGCAGGAGCCTCCATAGATGGATCCACTACATCCATTGGTTTGCAATATTTTCAAAATTTCTGCAGGGCTTCCATGTTGTCCACATAGGTTCCATAGCCTCTATAATAGCCCATGCTTCTCTACAAACCATTGACACCCTTTGTAGCACACTTCAACAAAATTTACAAAGATGTTGTGACCTCTACGAAGATTTCCATAGGTCTATCATAGCTCATTTGATTTTTTTTTCATTAGTCCAAATGGGCACTTCACAGAATTAGATTTTGTTTCTCGATTTGTGAAAGATGCTTGTTTGAGTAGCACATGTCTATACAGAGTGCGACTACACTTATAGAAAATTTAGATAGGTGCCAAGGAAACCAAATAATTTTTTAAATGCTCTACCATATATCATTCGAAAGTTCTTTCCGTTAGCTAAAATGAGTATTTCACGTTTTTTCATTTGGATTCCTAATTTGAGAGATATCATCAAATGAAGATCTACATGTAGTTGACCAGTGCGACCGTGCGCATCTACAGATTCAATGACAATTTTATCACTCCAAAAGCCACCATAGAACAAGTTCCATATATCGATGTAAATATATCTCTAATATCTCAAATGGGTCTCTAATGGAATTCATTTTCATAGCCTGCAACAAAAGTTATGAACAAATTTGTAACAAGACATCAATTGCAACAAAAGTCACAATTTTTTTAATGAGTTTTAATTTTTTGGATGTATTAAATCCTATTGTAATATTTACCCATTGTAATTTCCCACAAGGTTATGGGCCAACCACATAAAACCCATGGTTATGGGTTAACTACCCAAATCCCTTGTCTTCATTGACAAATGGAAAGATATAATGAACATAATGGGTTCTTTTTAGCATAAGTGAAATGATGGGGACCATCATTTTCTAAGGGGGGAGAATGATCCAAATATTAGGGGGACTTATAGTCTAAGATCAGATGTGAAAGTCAAAAAGCCATATTTTTATTAAATGTAAAAAGGGAGCATGATGGACATGTAGTTAATGGAGTTGGTTATTCAAAGTTTACATTGTCAACAAGACACCTTATAATAAATGTAGTAGAGAGAGAGTTAGAATTGGGAAGGAGATGTCCCAAAAGTGGCCTCATTGTATGTAATGGTTCATATTAATGGATTCCTTGATCTCCAACTCTCTCTTGTATTTTCATGGTGTATTTCGTAGTGTATTTCATTTATGTGTTTCTGTCAATGTTCCTTATATAAATTATTTTAGTAGATCTATATGTCTTCTCTTCTTCTCTCTTGACATTCTCGCCTTCTGTATATTAACCCTCAATATCAGGATCGATAAGTCACCTAAAGTTGAGCTATGAATAAAATTACTTTCAAACACTACTCTAGATAATGTTGTGGACATTAATACGATTAAAGCATCCACCCCTTGCTTCTACAAAGCTATCCCCCCTTCCAAATAGTTTCCATCCACTCAAGTCAAGAAAATAAAAAATTTATCACTATGAAGGAATGATAGTTGAGCTTTCAAAGATATGAAAGAAACAATTCAATGTTCGAAAAACATCCACTGCACAAGCCATGAATCAAAATGAACCAAAGTACAACATTGAGCAAGGTATTTAAATTGTTGTGGCTATTAATCCAAGGGAAATGCAAGGGTTTTTTTACCCTTGAACAAGGAAATCCTAACTTGTAGTACTATATTGAAGGGATACACACATTAGAGGATAATGATGAAGAAGCTAGTTTAGCTCGCTATTTAATGTGGCTAAGATGAAGAATTAGGTGTTTAGGTCTTTACATAAGAAGACAAACTCTAAGACTTATCCAATTATAATCAAGACCACTAATACCATGGGGATCATTGTAGGAAAAATGGATCTCATGACAACCAACTCCTCTGTTGTGGGAACATCCCAAGCAAAATTCACGTCTTGAAATAGCGAGAGAGATATAGGATAATAAAGAATACTAAACTAAACTAAAATTTCATGTCAAATATGGAAAAATATCTCAATATTATACAAGTGATTTCACTAAGTATACTTAATAAATTCACAAAGAATCATCTTAGATATAGGTCAAATTTTATAAAAAATGTTTCCTAAATGAAAGATATCATAGATGAATCCTCAACTATGATACCATGTCTTCAAGAATGACTTATAAATATATAAAGATGGAATATGTACATAGCAATGCAATAATTTTCCCCGATAAGTGTTGGGTAGAGTGCGGGAAACTAGGTTTATGCAGTGCATCAATGGAGGGAGGTTTTGTGATGTTGGGTGAAAATGGAGGAAATCTGTGGTTTGTTGGTTTTAGTCCTAGCTAGGATTTAAGGCGACTGCAGTACTAGGAGTTTGTCTCCCCCGTGGGAGTATTAGTACCAACCTAGTTTAAAACAAGTGGGAACTACGGTGTTTGTTTATTTTTCTTGGTGTTCTGTTTTTGTGTAAATGGATCGGTCTCCTTTGGGCCCATCTCGGGCATGTTGTGGTCCTCCTAACAACATTAATCAGTAACATTTGTCCTTTTCTGGTTTTATTTCTGACACTGATTGGACAGTGGGAGATGTTCCATCACATGTTCGTTATCGTGGGACCCCTAGCGCTCATTGAAACGAGCTTAAGGTTTGGCCTAATTGTTGGCCCGGTTTTGCAACCAGGCTTAGTGCTATGGGCACCTGCTAACTAGTAGCAGCAGTTTCAATGGAAATAAATAACAATAAACTAATTAAACAAGACTATTCATGGATCTAAGCAAAGATATTAAGCAAATAACAAAAATAATTTAAAATCAAGAACAAGACAATGTAGAATAATGAATTTGTATTGAAAGAATGGGGCAAGCAAGTGCTTGCGGAATCAATACCTCTAATGGTGAGGTTAAATGGCTCCAAGGATGAGCAACTCCAATCTCCAATGGTCTCTTCTCTCCCCTAAAACCCCAGAAAAAGACAAATGAACTATGATGTCTATCGGCCATATGATGAGCTCCTGCCCTCACACATCAGGGGGCAATCTGTTAACACCCAAAACGTGCTCACTAACTCATTTCCCTATTCACATGACCCATTTATCCACTTTTTCACCATCAGAGCCTCTGAAACCAACAAAAGGTCACCAAAAGACCTTAGTACACCCCTTTTTCCATTAAAAAAGATTATTTTTCCCAAAAAAGCATAAAAAACCCTCAAAAAGGGTCCAAATTCCCAAAAATATTAAAAAGGGAATTAAAATATTATTTTTATTCAAAAAAGGAAAAAGGAGGGAAAAGTACCTAAACCATGTTGGTCGATACCATTTGGTTTCCACAAAACCACAAATGGTATTTCCCACCACCAAAACCTATAAAAAGGTGGTAGGGGCTCCTCATTTCATATCCATCAATTATCTCATCCTTATGCTGCTGAAATCTCCCCTGAGCATTTTAGCCATTGCAAACCACATTGGAGAAGAGACCATTGGAGATTGGAGTTGCTCATCCTTGGAGCCATTCAACCTCACCATTAGAGGTATTGATTCCGCAAGCACTTGCTTGCCCCATTCTTTCAATACAAATTCATTATTCTACATTGTCTTGTTCTTGATTTTAAATTATTTTTGTTATTTGCTTAATATCTTTGCTTAGATCCATGAATAGTCTTGTTTAATTAGTTTATTGTTATTTATTTCCATTGAAACTGCTGCTACTAGTTAGCAGGTGCCCATAGCACTAAGCCTGGTTGCAAAACCGGGCCAACACTAATCCAAATTCTTAGGTTATTTTCTCATCTCTTGTGACAGTTCATCTCTCGAATAGGGGTCTTGTGGAGAACTCTACTTCTCAGTCCTCTAATCCTCCGTCTCTAAAGGTTGGAGCTTTCTCCCTTCCTTTATCTGGGTTAAAGGAAGGAACAATGAATAAGGCTCCAGTCTAGGTTGATGTGAATTCTCGTCCCTTTAAGAGATTGACTGGGGATAGGGCCAGGACTCACTTCATGATCAAACTTGAAAAATTCAAGAAACACAGAGCTCTCTGTGTTCTGGGTAAAGATGTGGCATTTGATATTGTTCTGGGACTTTACACTCATACCTGTGTGGGTAAGTTTGAATACTTTAATCTGAGTCACTCTGAAATGTTGGGGTGTGTTACGCAAACTTGGAAACCTCTCATCAATTATATCCCAAGGGTTACTATGTTGGTCAAGGGTTGGGTATACATCTATTTCCTCTCTGAAGAGAGTCTTCAAATCATTTTTTCCAAGTTCTAGGTCATTAGCCATGGCTCGCTGGTTTTATGGAAATGGCATGCGACTTTCGATCCTTGGAAGGAGAAACTTAAAGTGTGGAACCTTTGGCTCAGGCTTCCAGGTTTTCCTTTGCAATGTTGCAATTTTAAATATTTCATAGAAGTGGAAAATTTGATAGGGTGTTTCATACTAATTGAGGAAGAAACCATGATTTCCTTATTCTAAAAGTGCCGAGGATGTTGGTGGAATTGGATGTATCTGATGGCCTGCTAGAGGAGATTGAAGTGCATCATCGAAAAAATACCTAGGGGATTTTGAAATTTAATTGCATCATGATTGTACAAGATATTGGGTTTTTAGTCTTCGGTTCAACCTTATGTTCCACGGGTAGTTTTTCAACCAATGTTATGGTGACCTTAGGTGGAATAAAAAATCCTATAGAATACAAACATCATGTTGCATCCACCAGACTGCATAAAAGAGGTGGCTAGGGAGAGATTCAAGATTCAAAACATGCCACTGATAAATCCATGAATGAATCAAGAATGAAATAAACTAACCTCTATTTAAACCATGAACACTTCGGCTAAAATTTATGATGAAGAATATTCCAGACTTTCTTGAAGTATGCATAGTTTCCAAAAAGATGGTTGATCGATTCATCATCCACTTTACAAAGAGAACATCTATTTGAGCCATTCCATCCTTGTTTAAGGAAATTATCCCAATTGAGAAGCTTGTTGCTAAAGGATAAATACAATGGAATTCTTGATTTTGTGAGGTTGATGAGCTTTCATACCTGCTCCCACCACCAATTTTTATCTCCTTTGACCTAATCATCCATTATGGCAGAATACCCCAATTTCACAGTGTAAGCCCCATACATACAGTGGATTTTTTGACCAAGCCAATACATCTGGCTCATCGTCGATCAACTTAGTAAAATTAGCACATAATTTTTTGATGAAACTTGTCCATTCCAAACCTTAACCACCTTCCACACCCAATTCCATTACCGATTTCCATCGTTTGGATCCAACTTCGTGATAAGATAATATTGAGCATATTTTAGACTAACAATTTCCCTTATTGTGGAGGGTGACTCCTGATAAGAGCATCAGAAAACCTAAAAATTACATCTACATTGATCCAAGGGTCTTCCCCTATGTGCACCTTGGTACCATGTCCTATACACCATGCAACCCATTTACTAATAAGTGGGAAAGCATCAACTAGGGCTCTCCATACCAATGACCCATTCTAAGAGGAATTCCTAGGCATTCTGATCCATTCCTCGGAAGAGGTCCCATCCAAATATTTACACGGCATGACCTTTCCACAAATGATTGAATATGCATGTTAAATAATACTTTGACATTGTACTTGAAGTAGTAAATGAATGCAAATTACCTACTTTTGAAGCAAAATTACATTTGCGCCTCATTTAGAAGTAAGAATTGTGCAAACGGAACAAACTCCCTCAAAGTAGTAAATGAATGCAAATTACCTACTTTTGAAAGCAAAATTACATTTGCGCCTCATTTAGAGGTAGGAATTGTGCAAACGGAACGAACTCCCTCAAACATGTAGCATGTGTAGATAATTTTACTATTACAAAATGCGTTGAGACATTCATCAAGGAGAAACAAATACTCTATATACTTATCTCTAAGATGAATAGAGGTTTGAGATAACTTCAACATTTCGCACACCTTTTGAAAATCATCATTTTCCATGTTCAATGAATTTAGTAAATTGAAGCACTATGGAGAGGAAAATATGGATACAACTAATTAAAAGTTTCAAATAGTCCCAAGGAAGGAAAAAAGGTTAGGGAATTGAATCATTTCAAATTCTTATTCCTAATTTTGTAAGATATATGCACAATAACCAAAGAAAATGGTTTCAATTTTGTAGTAGTTATCATGTAAAAAGGATAAAGTAAAAATATTAATAATGTTGAACCAACTATATGTAAATGAAAGCTATCGTCATATCTATATATATATATGATTTCTTTGTTTTTTTTGTGTATGTCATTGAACTATTTGTTTGTATTCTCATCTTTATATTCTCTAGTAACCTAGTTTTGGTTTTCTATTATTATATGTAATTGAACTATTTGTTTGTATTCTCATTTTTTTATTATCTAGTAACCTAGTTTTGAAATGAGGATAGGATTAAAACGTTACATCTTTCTTACATGATATACTTTTTGATGTTGGATAGACTAAAGGTTATTAACTATTCATGATGACCTAGGAGGATTCATGTAATATTGTGTTACAATTCTAGTTTCGTATAATTTTCTTTTGCTATTGAGATTTAAATTCTATACTTCTCCTTTTTTATGATTTAAAATATAAAAACTTATAAAAATGTATATTTACTCTTAAATTATATTTATAAAAAATAGAAATTATGAGCTTCGCCTATAAATGTTGGGAATCATTTTTTGAAGGTTTTATTTGGTGGACATGTGTGCATTGACAATCCTATGTTAATAAGTTGTTTATTAGATCAATGAAACAAGATTCTTGGTATTTCCCTTGGCCATGGTTCATGTCCCTCCAATGACATATCTATTCTTATGCTCAAGTGATCTCAAGTTTAAAAAAATGGGTGATGCTAAGTGCGATTCTTAAGCAACTTTGACAAAATAGGCACCCCTCACTCATTACCTCTTATCCAACTTCTTTGTCATGTTATGAGGTTAATATCCAATGAAAGTGTTGATGCAATATTTTGACACTCGCCAATGTACATAGGTCCATTGGGATAAAACCTTGTACTCACGATTTCCACATTTTCGTTTAATTTTCTCCTACTATTGAGATTGATATTTTGCACTTCTCTTTTTAATGATTTAAAATATATAAACTTATAAAAACTTATAAACTCTTAAATTATATCTAGTAAATAATTCCACAAATTATAAACTTCTCCAATAAATGTTGGGAATCTTTTTTTCAAGGTTTTATGTTGGTGGACATGTATGCATTGATAAAGGTCAAAATATCATGTTAATAAGTCGTTTGTTGGGTCAATAAAACTAAAGTCTTGGTATTTTCGTTAACCATGGTTCAAGTCCTTTCAATGACATATTTATTTTTATGCTAAATTGATCTCATGCTTTAAAAAATGGGTAATGCTAAGTGCAATTCTTAACCCTTCACTCATTACCTCTTATTCAACTTCTTTGTTATGTTAAAAAATGGTTGATGCTAAATGCAATTCTTAGCCCTTCACTCATTACCTCTTATTCAACTTCTTTGTCATGTTATAAGGTTTATATCCAATGAAAATGTTATGCATTATTTTGACACTCACCAAAGTACATAAGTCCATTGGGATAAAACCTTGTACTCATTACACCTCGAGTTGGTGGCACTAACTACGAAAATTAATTAAATGTGTTTGTCTTTTAGATATTTTTATATTTTAGATTTGCAAAATAAAATACAAAATGGAATGAAGAAAATTAAGATCTTACTATGAAGAAAGCATAAAATAAAATAACTTGGAATTAAAAGATAATATAACATAAATAGAGTGTGAATATAGTCAACATCATCAAGTCTATATGATATTAAAAGATTGATCATGCCCACAAGTTATCTATAGATCGCTAACAACATCTATGTTTCAAAACCAGATTAGAACATGTGTAATGTCACGTGCATGAACACAAAAATAGCTTAATGGCGCACACTTATACTTAACGAGAAATCATAGGTTAAAAATAAGACATCTTTATTATATCGGTTTCCGGCGGCAGATATATTGTAATCGACTGAACGTCAATTTACTTTGACTTTTGATTACCTCATACATTTATAACAGTGCTACAAAGTTAAACTTTAGAGCTTGAAAATAAATAATTTTTAATTACATTAATATACCATTTCTATGTTATCTAATTGGTTACATGTGTGATAAACTTTTGATTGGACTAATTATATCTTTTTCCTTGGTAGCTATGAATTAAAAATATAAAATTTTTAAAAAATATGATTGGCTCTATTTTACGAGTGACAAAACACATCTTTTACTCCATCTATTAACTAGCACAATCACTTTACTTGTGGTTTGTGAATATCCATAGATGTTTACTTGTAATCACGTATTCTTCTCCATGCCTTAGCTACTTGCTACATGTTACATTCTTTAGTTAAATGGATTGTCTATCTGTTATCCATGCATGAGCTACAAGTTATCCATGTGTCGTATATTTGTTTCATCCTCCTTCAATCTAGGAAAAACATAAATGATAGTCCACCCCAAATGTTAAGATATAAACACAATGTGTAACTAATTAAATACATTAATTAATAAAATTAAACAATATTCTTACAGGAAGCAAGTTCGCTGATGAGAGGAAGAATCAAAGTGTTTTTGTTTCAACAAAGAAATTGTTGGATAAATTAGTAAGCTGAGACCATGGATAGTTTGAAAAATTGAATTTTTGTGCCCATTCGTGCTTCAGTCACACACCTCCATAAATCGAGTTTTTTTTTTCAATCAAAAAATTGCTATACTTTATTGACAAGTATATGAAAGGTAAAACCAAAATACAAACTTCCGCACGGAAAATAACACACAAACCCTCCACCGAACATGAGAAAAGAGGCCCCATCTAAACCAAAGACAACAAAGACCAAAAAAAAAGTTACCCCAACTACATAGCGAAAAACCAGCCCTTCCAGATGGGCGCATACCAATAAATCGAGTTTATGTGCCCGTTTGTGCTTCACCCACACAACCACAACCGCCGTTTTTATACGCTTAGATATTTTTTTGCTACTTGCATATCTTTTGCCATAAAGACCTCATAAGTTTAGAATTGTTCTTCCACTAAATGGTTAGCCTATCCTAGGAAAGTGTATCTCATATTATATCAATTTATCACAAGTGAATATGCTACTTTCTTGCTTGTGAGATGATGATTTATATAAAGAAAATTCTTATAAAGAATTTTTTTCTTTATAAATATTACTTCAATTTAATTGTTATAGTAAGCTAGACGCAATCTATAATTAAGTTATAAAATACAATCTTAATGTAATTAATTCAATTATCTTACAACTAACGCAATCTCAATACAATTAATTCAATTATCTTACAAGTTGTAGTTATATAATAAACTATCAATCTATTTAGATTATTATAGATAGTGTTTATGGTATAATCAATTTGTTAAGAAGGTCATTCCGTTTATTTTCCCTCCATTCTTGGAATCCTCTTTCTTCCTTTTTCCTATATTCTTATTATTGTTACTATTCTTATTATTGTTACTATTATTAATTTTATTACACTTTTATTCCTATATTTTTATTATTATTACCATTACTATTTTTATTACAATTTTACTTTTATCAAGAGGCGGATACTATGAAGTTTTTCTCCTAATTCTACTTGTTTCAATAAGTAATAAATTTAGCTTTATTAAAATCATCTTGTTGATAATTACCTCGCTTTTAGATACAAGGTAGCTTGCCTTCTAAATATTCAAAGCCTTATTTAACAAGGAAACTGTACCTTTGAAAAAAATTGCAATAAAGAAGATGAGGTGATTCATCTTGGCGGTTCTTCGTCTACCATCGATCGGTTAAAAAAATATTAATTGACCGTATCCCTATGTCATTTTATGCGGTCTTTTGAAGCTTTATATTGCTTCTATAGTTAAAATGAACTAGGGAAATGATGTTACTAAAATGGGGCTAGAATGACATCCAATTCATGTTAAAGCCTAACTTCACCTTTTTCTAATTTGGATATGAAATTGTAAAGTAGAATTTTCTGCCTCATTTGGGTCTCTACATAACATCCTTCTACTATATAAGTATTGATGAAATGTATGACCTCCACACCGTTTTATTGCAGGGAATTTTTATTTGTTTTACAGAAACGGATAATGAATTTTTATATAACAAATAGAACGAGGTTACAAAAAAACATTGGGAAGAGTGTTCCCAATTTGGAGAAGCTATCAAGACTTTTAGCTCGTCTTTTTCTAGTCTATGATATTCATAAAAGAGTCCTAAATTGCTGGAACTATTATATGTTCTTACAAATTTGCCTTGTATCAAAATACAAAACCAGAGCATTTGCTGAATATAAACACTTGTAGGAATAGTTCTGTTGTGACTACATATATAACCGGAGAGGACTGCATAATATACTTCTGAAAAAACTAAAGTTTAAGCAGTAAAAGTTCCAAAAATTACTAAAACACCCCATGCATGACGAATTACTGATTTCCATCAGGTCCAACCGCTTTTCCTTCTGCACCACCACGAACATCCATGTGGCTTTCCCTGATGTCTGCTCTCATCCCATCTATCTTGGCTTCCACAGTTCTGAGTCTGCTGTACAACGACATGATTTTAGTGTCTAAATTAACCGAGCAGGGCAACCCGAATCAAGTTTTTCAGCCAGAGTATCAACCTACTCCATGATCTTGCTGATGTTCTTACAAACTTCAGAGTTGGTGACTTGGACAAGTGTAAAGAGATGAGAAATGGCCCTTTTAAGCTCGTAGTTCTCCCCTCTGATCTTGAACACTTGTATTTCCATTTCTCTCAGATAAGTTTGGACTTCGTCTGAGATATTATCAAACTCCAGTTCAATGTTTCCTTTTCTCTCTCCTGCAAGAGTGTGCCTATTCTTCCCCAGCCCCAGGGTCTCGGCATTGCAATGGTCGTGCAGAGAATGTTGGTCCATGATGGGGACACCAAATTCCCTGTCCTGATATACTTCATTCACGAGGCCCGCCTTTAACTTTCCAGAACACCCTGTTCTACCAATAGTCTTTAAGTGTTTTTTATAGTGCAAGCACTACAACGAGGGGAGGCTCGAGGCCGCATCGGGAGTTGCTTCCTCCATTGTTCTTACTCTACCTTGAAGACGAGATCTACCCAGCTTCGCTTTCCTAGAAGAACCATGCTCCCAGCTGAGGTAATGGCTATCAAATTCAATCTCCACTAACTCTAGCATGCCTTGTCCAGAATAACCACACCCCTGTCGATATAATGGCTGACCCTACCTCGAAAATCCATCACCATTAACTCTTGCATGCTGTCCAGGTGTTTTGATCGTGTGGAAGGCTCCATAATTACTAAGATGACGCTGGGATGGTCCAGGAGGAGGGAGATGAACGCCTTAGGCTTCGAGGACCCAAAGCTAAGGTTTCCCATAATATTAGAGATTGGGTGACTAATGAGATGGCTCCATGCTAAGAAGGAGTGCCATTTCCAATTTTGAAAGAACCTTTTATAAATCTTCCTCATTGCTTGAAGAGAACCAAGGTTAAGGGACCCAGTTGTTTCCAAACTCCTTGCGATTGCTAACCAAGATTCCACAGTCAATTCCAGCTCCAATGTTAGCCATATCATCTGCATTCTTGTTGTTAATCCTCATTATATGAAGGAAATTGATGGAGTTGAACTCACATACTATGGATTTAAAAAGGTGATGGATCATGTTGATGGGCTTCTTGCGTCTTGACGTTAGGTTTTTGGCTTCCCTATTGACCATCATAGAGTCTCCAAAGACCACCAAGTCATCAGTTCCTTTCTTCTTTGCTATTTCCAGGCCTTTGATTAGAGCAAGCCACTCTGCGCCATTGTTGGTTTTATTGCCAAGTCCCCAAGCAAAGTCCTTCAATTTGTTTCCCTCAGAGTCGTAGAGGACTCCACCTGCACCTACCAACCCAGGGTTTCCTTTTGAGGCACTGTCGAAATACAACATATTACACCCGATACTCTTTTTCCAAAGCTGGAAGTCATCCGGGCTCATTCTTATATGCTAATTCTGGATATTATGTTTCTTTGTAGGTTGAACTAAGAATATATGAGGAGAGGGGATGTTATTTTTTCCTCTATGGATAAAGGTTCATTGTTGATGTTATTGATTTCCCTCGAGGACAAGGTTTCAATCAAGAGGGCCTTTCTGGATGAGAGAACTCTGCCAGGGATGGCTTTGTTGTCTTCAAATATTTCCTTGTTCCTGGCAGTCTAGATCTTCCAACGGATGAACTTGGGAAAGGATTCCCATGCTCTTTTAAAATCTGGTTTTCTTGAAAACGTTCCATGATAGTAGTCTTTCCAGTTAGCAAATAGGTCGTCCCAGTTAGTTGGAAGAATCAAATTGGGTTGAGTATCCCAGAATGCATTGTGCCAATCCTCATGAGAAAATTTGCACTCCAGGAAGAGATGCTCGGTAGTTTCTTCCACTTCCTTACAGAGAATACATCTCGCAGGTCCTTCAATACCCCTTTTTCTAATATTTTCAATGATTAACATCTTGCGATAAGCAAACGTCCAGGTGAAGACGTTGATTTTCAGGAGCCCATCCTTATCCTTGCTCCATTTTGCATCATTAATTCTACGATTGTTGAGGGAATCCATGTAGCGGTATCCCTCCTTGACAGAGTACGATCCTGAGTTGCCCCAGCCTCTTCGGTCCTTCAAGTTTTGGCACACAGGAAGGGAACCATGGAGCAAGGAGAGAAGAATAGAGTAAATCAGACTTGAGAATTTCTGGTAGATCCAACTCAATCCACCCATCCCATATTCCATGATTTGTCCAGGAAGACAGATCATACAACGTATGAATGTTTGCTTGAGTCATCCATTCTTGTAGATCAGAGAATTCATGCAGATGGTTAGCAGGGGAGTTTACTCCAAGGTTGTCCTGCCATATTTTTATCTGCTTGCCATTACCAGGAATCCAATAGAGGCAGTTTTGAATAATGAAGGCTGCCAGTCTACATAGATTCCAGATTGGTGTGCCTTTCCTGTCTTGATCTATTTATTCCACACACCTACGCCTACTCACAGTCATGTACTTTTTTTGTAGAATCTCCTTCCACCAATATTTGTTTCCTGCTACAATTCTCCAAAGGATTTTGGCTCCAAGAGCTAGATTCATAACCAAAGGATCTCTGTCCCCCGTACCTCCATACATTTTTGGCCTACAGACCATATCCCAATTCACCAAGTGGAACTTTTTGGTGTTGTTATATTTTCCACCTTGCCACAGGAAATTTCTGAGCTCTTTAGAAATATCCGTCATTACTCTTTTGGGGGCTAAGGAGATTGAACAGGCATATAGAGGATAAGGAGAGAAAATAGAGTTAATAAGGACATGTTTGCCAGCAAGGTTAAACCACCTGGAGCCCCAGGAGTTTATTTTGATTTTAATCTTGTTGATCAGCCCTTGCCAATCTGTAGCCCATTTTTTTCCCTTGAATATTGGAATCCCCAGGTAATTGAAGGAATTCCACACTGAATTTCCTTCAAAACCAAAAATCCTTGCAATCCTGGCCAGTGTCCCTGGAGGACAGTTCTAGCCATAAAATTTAGACTTTGCAGAGTTAACTTTTCTATCGGAGGCTTTTAAGAAAGTAGACAGAACATTATTGAATCTCTCAGCTATGATAGTGGATGCACCCCCAAGCAGAATGGTGTCATCTGCAAATTGGGCATGATTTACCGCTTTGACACCTCTAGCTATCTTCAGACCTTTTAATTATCCAAGCGTTTGCAAGTGTTGAAGCTTCGTGCTCATTGATTCTTCTACCAGCAGATAAAGGAAAGGGGACATGGGACATCCTTAACGAAGGCCCCTAGAGGCTTGAAAAAAATTGGCGGGTCTTCCATTTACAAGAGGTGCGATCCAATGATTGCTAATGCAAGCTTTAAATCATCTAACAAATCTATAATAGAAGCCAAAATTGTTCATGATTTCAAACAGAAAGTTGTGATTAACTCTATCAAAAGCATTAGCCATATCAAGTTTGATGGCCCTACCTTGTTGCTTTTTTCCGATGCTGGTATGAATAGCTTCCTGAACAATGATGATATTGTCAAGGATCTGGCATCCTACAATGAAGCCTCCTTGAGAGTTTGAAATGAGATGGCCCATGATCTTTTTCATTTTGGTTGTGAGGATCTTTGCAAGAATTTTGTAGGAGGTATTACAGAGAGAAATTGGTCTGAAGAGGTCGATCGAGCTTGGGCTTTTATCTTTTGGAATTAAATCCAGGAATGAGGAGTTAGGGGCCCCACCTATTTTGTATTTCTTCCTAGTCCAATTGAGCATTCGCTTCAAGTCCTCTTTATTAATATACTACATTGCTCTATAAAAATTGATTGTAAACCCATAAGGGTCAGGCGCTTTGTCAACATGGAGTGACCAGATTGCATTCTTTATTTCGTATTCCAAGATTGGCTTGGATAACTCTTTGTTCTCTGCGTCCGAGATGAGCATGGGAATACCAGAGGTCAAATCCATTTGGGATTCTAGATCAACATCTTCATTATCGGTGTAGAGATCACGAAAGTGATTGAAAATGTGAAGCTTCAGGTCCTCCTGCCTGATGACCCTGCTACCATTTTGATCTCTCAATTCCTTAATAGTGTTGTGACTAAGATGGGATATATCTTGCTTATGGAAGTAATCGGTATTGTTGTCTCCTCCTTTAAGCCACATCTGTCTGGAATTAATGAATGAAGATATCACTAAAGAACCTAATGAAACACTGAAGAAGAATATCAAAGTAAAGATGAAACTAAAGGTGATGAAGAAATAAAGATTCACATCGAATAGTATAAAAGTAAATATGAATATGAAGAAGCAAAAAATTGCCAAATACAAGGTTTGGAGTCAAAAGAAGAAAAGAACAAAGAATTTGCAGCAACAACATGTACTAGAGTTGAAAACCAAAAGTTTTTTTGTATTTTGTTAAGTGTTTGTAAGCATAGCTAAGACATAGACAATCATGCATTTATAGTATGTTTTTATTAGCAATTTAATTATAATTTAAGTTTAAACAATTGAGATTAAAGGGGAGTGTTAAGGAATATAATCTCCCTGTTTAATCGTAATTAATCACTAAGTGTTCGTGATCAGTTAGTCCATTATGATCAACTGTAAATGTAATTGAACAATCATTGTATATGTAAATCCTTATAATGTGGAAGAGAACCTATGCTCTAATTTACTTCGATTATTATCCATCTTCTTGTCTCTATAAACTTTGTCATCTTGCACTGTCGAAAAAATACCTAGGGGATTTCGAAATTTAATTGTGGCATGATTGTAGATCTTGGGTTTTTAGTCTTCGGATCAACCTTATGTTCCATAGATAGTTTTTCAACTAATGTTGTGGTGACCTTAGGTGGAATAAAAAATCCTAGAGAATACAAACATGTTTCATCCACCAGATTGCATAAAATAGGTGGCTAGGGAGAGATCAAAGATTCAGAACATGCCACTGATAAATCCATGAACTAATCAAGAGAAAAATAAACTAACCTCTATTTAAACCATGAACACTTCGGCTAAAACTTATGATGAAGAATATTCCATACTTTCTTGAAGTATGCATAGTTTCCAAAAAGATGGTTGATCAATTCATCATCCACTTTACACAGAGAACATCTATTTGGGTCATTCCATCCTCGTTTAATCCCATTTTTCCAATTGAGAAGCTTGTTGCTAAAGGATAAAGACAATGGAATTATTGATTTTGTGAGGTTGATGAGCTTCCATACCTGCTCCCACCACTAAGTTTTATCTGCTTTGACCTAATCATCCATTATGGCATAATACCCCAATTCCACAGTGTAAGCCCCATATGGTGGATTTTTTGACCAAGCCAATACGCTCAACTCATTGTCGATCAACTTAATAAAATTAGCACATAATTTTTTGATGAAACATGCCCATTCCAAATCTTGACCACCTTCCACCCGCAATTGCATTACCAATTTCCATCATTTGGATCCAACTTCGTGATAAGATAATATTGAGCATATTTTAGACTAACAATTTCCCTTATTGTGGAGGGTGAATCCTGATAAGAGCACCAAAAATCTTAAAAATTGCATCTACATTGATCCATGGGTATTCCCCTATGTGCACCTTGGTACCATGTCCTATACACCAAGCAACCCATTTACTAATCAGCACAAAAGCATCAACTAGGGCTCTCCATACCAATGACCCATTCTGAGAGGAATTCCGAGGAATTTTGATCCATTCCTCGGAAAAGGTACCATACAAATATTTACATGGCATGACCTTTCTACAAATGATTGAATATGCATCAGTCTCCATAGATTAGAAGCTGCCAATGCTGGGTAGAAGAGATAAATGTTTTTAACTCCCCACCCTCCCATCTTCATAGGATGGGATATATATAACCAACTTACTAACATAATTACCTATGCGAATAAGATACTTTCCAAAACAGACTTTAACAAGACTAATCTACCATCTATTGATAGAAAGCTATTCACCCATAATGAGATACATGTTTCTATCTTGTTGATCATCCAAACCTAGTCCACATTCCAATAAGTGTTGGGATTCAAATAAAACCCCAAATATTTAAACTTGGAGATGAAACTAGTTTTCAAAAAAGGAAGCATTGTCTCATCCTGTTAAGATTCAATATGCTAAGACATAAAATATCAGCATTACATTTGGTTTCACAATAATAGCATATACAGGATCACTGAAGAAACAACAAGCACAGCATAAACACAAGAGACACAAATTTATCCTGGGAAACCCTCATGGGGTAGAAAACCCAGCAAAGCTTCCTCAATATAGATGACTAGCAAATACAAAGATGCAAACTAAAACCATGAGCTCCTTCTCCTCCACAGTAGACCTCTCTCACACAAGTGTGCCACTCACAAGTGAATGAATGAGTGAGATAAGTGAGGAACATCCTCCTCTACTTATACTTGTTCCCCGAATGACTTTTACACAAGCTAGGTCGGCCCCAACTTAATTACTGGGATAAACACCCCATTACAACTGACTGGGCCGACCCCTCTAGGGTGGTCTAATAACCCTTTGACCCACATAACACATACAGGGCCGACCCCCACTAGGGAAGTCTAATAACCCAAGTTACCACAATCCGACGGAGGAATAAACGTCTCTGGATATAGAATAAGATCTTCACGGAGGAATGAAACATCTCTGGAATAATAAAGTACAAATATAATATTCTTAGAAGTTACAATATCTCAACACTCCACCTTAACGAGAAGGATATTATAACAACATCTGCAAGAGCAAGGAGTCATCATACATGATACATCTATAAATCATTGGGAGCTTTCTCAACTTCATCAGTAACTCAACCAGTTACAAGAATATCTTCAAGAGCTTCAATATTGGAACATCAACATCTTCAGTACCGAATCTTCTGCAGCGCTTGAACAGCTACAACAATATCATCATCTGGATCCTCACGATCATTAGCATCGTCATCACACGATCATCAACATCATCATCACACGATCATCAGGATTAGTATCCACACCAATACAAGTATACACATCATCAATACAAGTATCCTTATCAATACAAGTATACATATCATCAATACAAGTATCCTTATCAATACAAGTATACATATCATCAATACAAGTATCCTCATCAATACAAGTATCCTTATCAATACAAGTATACATATCATCAATACAAGTATCAATACATCAATACAAGTATACATACAAGTATCCTCATCAATACATATCCTCATCAATACTTGTATCAATACATCAATACAAGTATCCTCATCAATACAAGTATCCTCATCAGTCAAGTATACACAATAGCAGCATACCATGCAACACACATGATCCATTTAAGACACCTCATCATGTCTAGGGACGATGCAGTCCACTCGTCAACTTAGACAAAGTCTAAGGACCACTTCTCGGAGACATACATCTACTGATCATTTAAGACACCTCATCATGCCTAGGGATGATACAATCCTCTCGTCAACTTAGACAGAGTCTAAGTACCACTTCTCAGAGACATATGTCTATGGATCATTTAATACACCTCATCATGCCTAGGGATGATACAATCCTCTCGTCAACTTAGATAGAGTCTAAGGACCACTTCTCGGAGACATACATCTACGAATCATTTAAGACACCTCATCATGCCTAGGGATGATACAATCCTCTCGTCAACTTAGATAGAGTCTAAGGACCACTTCTCGGAGACATACATCTACAGATCATTTAAGACATCTCATCATGCCTAGGGATGATACAATCCTCTTGTCAACTTAGATAGAGTCTAAGGACCACTTCTCGGAGACTTACGTCTATGGATCAATTCAAGGGACCGAAGTCTGAGGATGATACAATCCCCACCTGTCCACCAAGGACTTCATTCTCGGAGACATATGTCGACGGATCAATTCAAGGGACTGAATTCCGAGGAAGATCCAATCCCCACCTATCCACTGCGGACTTCATTTTCAAAGACATTTGTCTACGGATCAATTCAAGGGACCGAAGTCTGGGGACGATACAATCCCCACCTATCCACTACGGACATCATTTTCAAAGACATCTGTCTACGGATCAATTCAAGGGACCGAAATCTGAGGACGATACAATCCCCACCTGTCCACTACGGACTTCATTTTTGAAGACATCTGTCTATGGATCAATTCAAGGGACCGAAGTCCGGGGACGATACAATCCCCACCTGTCCACTACGGACTTCATTTTCGAAGACATCTGTCTACGGATCAATTCAAGGGACCGAAGTCTGGGGACGATACAATCCCCACCTATCCACTACGGACTTCATTTTCGAAGACATTTGTCTACGGATCAATTCAAGGGACCAAAGTCCGGGGATGCTACAATCCCCACCTGTCCACTCCAGACTTCATTTTCGAAGACATCTGTCTACGGATCCTTTTAGAACATGTGTTCAAGGATGATGCAATCCCCTTGTCAACTTAAACCCTGTCTAAGGACCATCCACCAACCTCTTTGTCGGCATCACCAATATAGGTATCCACATCATCGACCTCACTGTCAATGCAGGAAATCTCATCATAAGTGACCACATCACTCCCCCTTTCGAGGAGGGTCCTACTGAACTACACCAAGCTTGTCTTGGAAATGCTCAAACTTTACTCGAGGTAGAGGTTTGGTTAGTACATCGGTAACTTGTTCACTTGAGGTAGAGGTTTGGGTAGTACATCGACAACTTGTTACAAATTCGAACTTTATAGTTCCTTTCTGCACCATATCTTGTATATAGAAATGTCAGATCTCTATGTGCTTTGACTTATCATGGAACACTGGATTCTTTGCCATCTTGATACAACTCTGTTTGTCACATAGGATCATAGTTGGGTTTAATTCTAAGTCAAACAATCCTGAAGCCATACTGCTTCACAATTAGTAGAGTAAGCAGCCATATATTCCGCTTGTGCTGAAAGCCACACTAGACTGCTTCCTGCTAAACCACAAGATCATGGCCGATCCCAGACAATAACATCCTCTCGATGTGCTCTTCCTGTCTGATACACTTTCTGCCCAATCAACATCTGTGTATCCATCTGAAGTCATGATATCCAAGATAACATAGATCAAATTCTATCGTATCCTTTAGGTACCTCATCACATGCTTTGCAACTATCGGGTGAACACATCTAGTTTCCACTAGATACTACCTAAAGGTGTTCACATCAAAGCATATATCTGACCTAGTATTCGTTAGATACATCAATGACCCAATAGTCTGTCTGTACAGAGTTACATCCACTAACTTTGATGAGTCATCAGTTGACAGCTTCAAGTCGGAACTTATGAGAGTGGCCATGGTTGTTCATTCCAACATATCAAATCTTCTCAAGATTTCCCCAGCATACTTTTCCTTGGTTGAGAAAGATTCCTTTTGAGCCTTGCCATACTTCCAAGCCTAGGAAGTAATATATCAATCTCAAATTCTGTAGCTAGCTTCTTCTTTCTTTCCATGATCTATTTTTATTTCCCTGTCAGAAAGAGATCATCCACATACAATAATATTTCATCCATAACCTTCAGGTAAAGGTTAGGAACAACTCTACTTCTGGTAAATCCCAAGCTTGTCAAGAAACTGTCAATTCTCCCTCTGTAACTGAACATCATTCACAATCAGCGTTGAGTGATCTTCTACATATCTATCCATGCCATCTCTCGTCATATGGGTCTACTAATATGAGCCTCAATATCATTCGAACTCTGTGGTGAGTTCCTTCTTGCATCCATGTCATCTGTGTATAGAAACCATATTCAACCTTGTAGCAAAGGTTGAGATCCACATCACCCATGGTGATCATTAAGCTCATCAATTGACTATAAATCCTGGTTACCCGAACAGAGCTTTCTTCAATTGAATCCTTGATTCACACTTCTTTAATTATATCATTAAGATAATTGTCTTATCTAGCCACTTGGAGAAAACATCTCATCAAGATTCTCTTCCTCTTTCTAAGAGAGCCTTCTATATTATGTTTGATTTGTAAATCCTTTTGTTGAACATCCATCACTTGTTCGGTGTTCATCATTCTTCATGATCTTTCCTACAAATCAAGATTAAGTACATGATTAGTAATGCTTCATAATTATCAAATCATGTTGACATGATAACCTATTATGCATACATATATCATTTAAATAGTTATGCATCTATCTTGACCAATACTTTGGCACAACACTTTTCCATATCCTGTATGCAAACAATGGCTATCTAGATGCCTTCCATCTCTACCAGAACATACTGTCGAGAGTGTGCACAGCTCTCAGCATGTCAGCAAAGAGGTTTCATTCTAGACAAGCAACAATGGAATGTTTGTCCAACTTACCAATCATATGCATATTAGTAGTATACTATTCAATGTTATATGAATGTTTACACTTAGCATGATATATTCTAAATATGCATGCAATCTATTACAAGCAATATCATTTACTGTTTCAAATAATAGCTCAAATACTTATCTTTTATGTTCGTGTGGTTGCCTCCCGCTTGATCTTCTATATGTCTTTTGAACTTCTATTCAATCCGTACCACTATGCATGCTCAAGTGTGCACTAGTGTCATCCTCATGATCTCATACACAAACATACATTCATTAGTATAATCTCAATATTATCAAAACATTATAATTCTAAATAATCTTGAATATGTATGGTCATGATCATTCAATACATGGGTATACTAAGATCCTAACACAAAGTAGGATTCTAACTTGACATAGGAGAACATACCTGGATCAGTATACATGCTTAGTTATGTCTAAACAATATCTTCTTTGTTCTAATGATTTAGAGACCTTGTGCTAGAACCTGCATATCTCATAAGTTAAGCATAGTAGAACAAAGTCATACATACCTTGTAAGTAGAGATTCTATATGGTCAAACATTATGGATGAGTCTTTGTCTTCATGTCATCATGGTCATGGAACTTGATTTGTCTTTTGTGATGTACCTATATCTTGTTAGCAGACAACATCAACCTCATACAACACCATAGGTGCATTAGTACAATCATAAGTGTCATAACCCTAATCAGTAAATGTATTCTATCATTCCAATGCATTCTACCTTTTACTAAGGTAATAAGACAAGTCTAACATTAATCAAGATTGTACTAACCTAAATAATATGAAGACAAACATATTATGAAATTGATCAATAATCATATTTAAATACATACCTGTATCTCCTTAAGTCATACTTGTCGAGACTTCTTGTAGTCTTCTTATGTAAGGCCTTAGCCTCAACTCCCCTTGAAACTGGATCTTCTCGATAGGATCCCAAACTAGGGTTTGATGGAGCCCACCCTTCTACCTAATAAAAAGGTTCGATCCAAGGCTCTAAACTCTTATTTTTCTGAGGAGCTTCCCACCGTGGTCACAGACTTAAAAAATTCCAACTTTTGCTAAAGCCCTAATTTTCCATCTTTCCGATCAAAATACCGAACTGGGGTATGATCAAGCCCAGTCTTCTACCCAACCAAAAAATTCAATCTTGGTCTCTAAATTTTGATTTTCCTGAGTAGCATTCAGCCGTGGAATCCGATTCCAAAATTTCTAACTTTCTCCGAAACCCTAAATTTCAGAAGCCATGAATGAAGGTGCTCCAAAAATAATTCTGTTTTGGTAGAAATATGTACCCGATTGTTTCTACTATAACTCTGAAATTTTTGATCCACAGGGTCTGAAAACGTTTTCTGTGGTATCCTAACCTGTCATCTTTCCATCCTGATAGGTCTGACCTCAATTGGATTTTTTGAGAGAGAGTTATGTCAAGTGTTGCAATGTGATCTGTTTATGGGATAAAACAGGAGAGCGAACTTGTACAGCATTCCACGTGTCACTAGTTCAACTTCGGCCTTTGAAAACATTTCCTGAGATAGTATAGTCTATGTACTACCTTTCAATTTTTACAAAATTTCATTTGGATCTTCCTATCCCAAGTTATGACCTTTTTTCCTAGGTCACCTGATTATGACTGAGATTTGGAAGAGGCAGAAATCCTAACTTGTACTGATCATAACTCACAAAGTACAATGAATATGAGGGTGTCCTTTGGAAACAAGGTACATGGGAATGTTATCTACGACTTGTAAAGGTTTTAGATCCTGAACCTTCTCCAAAATGGATTTATAGCGAAAGTTCCACGATGACTGGTTTTTGCTATATAAAACCCTAACCTTCAAATTGTCGCAAGTGAAGCAAGTGTCGTAAGTGGCATACATTGCATTCCTTCAGGTTAGCTCTGATACCATGTTAAGATTCAATATGCTAAGATAGAAAATATCAGCATTACATTTGGTTTCACAATAATAGCATATACAGGATCACTGAAGAAACAACAAGCACAACATAAACACAAGAGACACAGATTTATCCTAGGAAACCCTCACAGGGTAGAAAACCCAGCAAATCTTTTTCAATATCGATGACCAGCAAATACAAAGATGCAAACCAAAACCATGAGCTCCTTCTCCTCCACAGCAGACCTCTCTCACACAAGTGTGCCACTCACAAGTGAATGAATGAGTGAGATAAGTGAGGAACATCCTCCTCTACTTATACTTGTTCCCCGAATGACTTTTACACAAGCTAGGTCGGTCCCAACTTAATTACTGGGATAAACACACCATTAAAACTGACTGGGCCGACCCCTCTAGGGTGGTCTAATAACCCTTTGACCCACATAACACATATAGGGCCGACCCCCACTAGGGAAGTCGAATAACCCAAGTTACCACAATCCGACGGAGGAATAAACATCTCCGGATATACAATAAGATCTTCACGGAGGAATGAAACATCTCTAGAATAATAAAGTACAAATATAATATTCTTAGAAGTTACAATATCTCAACACATCCATCACCACATCTTTCTCTAACACTCCATTTACAAGAAGGAATGACTTGGACATGTTGACCTTCATCCTTGTAATAACACTATATAAATCTAGTATCGTCTTCAATTCTTGGAGATCTCATAGTGAACCATTTCCAAAGAGTAAACGTCATCTACGATGAGTATACGAGAGATGAATTACAAGGTTGAAATTTTTACTCCTTCCAATATGGCATGCATTGTCGAGTCCTTCACCAAAACAGTTAAAGCATGAGCAATTAAAAGGAAAAGGAAATGAGAAAGGAAACAACCTTTATGATGGCCATGGGATGCCTAAAATAAATTGGATGGAGCTTTGTTTAATAGCATAACAAATTATATCGATTGAACACAAGCCATTTTCCAGTTTAATGTGCCCAATTTCATGCCCTGTTGAATTAGCATCAAATATAGGAAGACCTAGATAACCTTTCCATAGGCTTTGGAAAGATTGATATTTAGGACTATTGCCTAAAGGTTATAACATTTGATAGAATGGATAGTTTCTTGGGTGATTATAGCAACAAATGCATGGATACAACAATTAGTTAGAACACCAAATTTCTCCTCCATGATGAGAGAGCTCAGAATAGGATTCAACCTATTTGAAATCTTCACCTCCATCTTATAAATAACACTACGACCTGCAATGGGTTTGAAGTCTTCCAATGAAAAATCCTCTTGATTTTTTTGTATTAACACCAAGAAAGTTGAATTCAGCTCACTTAACATCTTACCTGGATTATTAGATTCCTTCACAACTTTTAGGAGGTTCCATTTTAGAAGCTCGTAAAACTTGAAGAAAAAATTTCACCATCAACCCATCGAGTCTATGCAAAATTCTAAGTCATGGCAGATCATAAATTTGAGAATACCTCACAGTGAAAGAATGAGCAGAAAAGGTGAATTACAGTGAAAATTGCAGTGAAAAGAACAGTAAAATTAATCATGCATTGGAACTCAGATGGAAGCAAAAATGTGTAACATTATCCATTAATCAATATAGTCCACAAGTATGTTAAAATAGAGATAATTCGAATATCCTAGGAGAATTCGAGTCTCAGTTTGTCTAGCATAGGAATTGTCACCACTGGAGTGCTTCGGAAGTCCCAAACTCAACTGAACTGAACCAAAACTCAGTCAACTGAAGACATAGTCAGTTAACTAGCCAAGGAGGGAACATCAGTGAGTTCTTCATCCAAATTAGGTGAAAAATGGCGCATTAAATCACAATCAGTGGTGATTGGAGCTAAACCCCCTAGTAGAGTTCAGGGACTCAAGTGGACTGAACTAGAACATAGAGTTAGCACCTAAAATGCAGGGATCTGACTCTGGTGGGCCTAAAATCATGCATGCAGGGAACATTAGGGGGCTAATGGGTCCTAGATGACATTTGCACACCACTAGGTGGAAAATGACATCATCAACTACTAGGAAAAAGAAAATAATGTTAAGTAGGACAAGGATGGAGTATTAATTATACTAACACACCCCTTAATCCAAACTTGGACATCCTGGGACCTAGTTACTGAGACCAAAGGTCACCCATACAATAAAATAAATGATAAAAATAATTGTTCATGAAACTAAGGAAATGAGGAAAAACCTCATGGGAAAAATACCCCCCTAAAAAAAGAACAGCATGGAACTCAAGCATCTTTCACATGTGTAAAGACTTGACATTGAGCATTGGACCATTGGACAAATAATAGATGAAATTAACATTGATAAACTTTTGTACTGTTCATCTTTCACTATTTCCCATAACACATCATTCATCTAGCATTGGGGTTGTTGTATAGGTAAGGATTTATCCTTTGTGTAAGTATCGTGAGTCCATAGGTTAGGATGGATTCCTCTCATGTTAGTGTATTCCCAAGAAAATGCACTTCTATGTTCTTGTAACAAGACAATTAATTGATATTTATACAAAGGATCTATCCCATAGTTAATAACCAATGTTTTTCCTGGGCTAAAGTCACAGTTTATTGGAAGACTCTACAATGGTATAAAACCAATAACGTTTTTAATTTGACTATAAGGATAGAGAATCCATTGAACATTTTTTTGAATACTTTGGAAGATATAACTAACAATGTGAAATATTGCTACTGGAATGAACTAGGGTTGATAATAAATTTGTTGGTCATGTCATCCTTAGTCTTCTCTTTATACAAGATCAATTGGTCTAGCAAAAGTATTTGTAGAGTAATTTCTTCATCACTATACTTGTTTCCTACCCAAAGAGGTGTATAATGATCAGTGCTAGGACTGGGAGGAGGATATAAAGTGAGTTTCTTAGTGTATTTTCTTTAACTTTATTGTCATATATCTAGATCTACAACCAATATTATAGGCATTGAAAGTTTCTAGTCACGGTCTACCTAGGATTAATGGGTAACCCTTGAGGTTAGATTTCGTTTGCAAAGCCATAAAGACTACTAGGTATTATGAGGAATCCAAAAAAAATACAAAATATTCTAAGAAGCCTTTAGGTTCAATAGTGGATTGGTTAGATAGCTAGAGAAATATAGGATTTTTTCATAAGTTAGCCAATTCTACTCCCTTGATAGTCTCTTTGGTCATAACATTTAAGGAAACCCCTAAATTGATCAAGGTCTTTGAAATATAGATATTATTAATGTGATCATCAACAATAGGTGTTCAAGGATGTGTTGGGGAACCTCTTCACATTGAACAATAGGACATAACAAAAAGAATAGCAAAAGGAGTAAATATTCCAAGAAGATGGGTGGTGTCTAAAGACATCGTTTACAACACTTAAGTGTAGTGCATTGTGATAAGACCATCACAATGCATTATTCAACATAGGAAAATATTGATATTAATACAACCCATAGGGTCGTTCTTTAATATTTTCCATATATAACAAACTCCCTTGAAGTAAGTATGATTTGTTCAACAAATAGGGGTGATTGGACGTTTCCATGAATTCCACAACGTCCCATATATTTTTTGGCTACTCTAGTCGATCTGACCATGGCCTCATTGACCTTTAAGTTGACCGATTAATAAATCACTTAATCGAGCCTCTAGTTGATTGCTATGTTAGTTGACTATTGTATTTCGACTAACTATGTCCAGAAGATCCAAAGGTGTGATGACCTGCATAACCTTTGGTTCCTGGTGAGCTCTCAGAATGGATTCCTAATAAGGGTAGTTGGACTAAGAGCCTACTTTAATTATCAACTCGGGGGACATACAAACTTCAGAGGTGCAGGAACTATATTTTCTCTCTAGGATAGTCTTTGTCGAAGTTGGGTGTTTGTATAGATGTTTTTAAAGAGTTGCCTAAAAAGGATTAAATGAATTGTAAAAAGGATTGTTTAATCTATGGAGGAGAAATTCCTATGCTAAGAAATTCAAATACTAAAAGCAGGAAATCTATGTCTAAGAAATTAAACGCAGGAAACAGTAAGCATATCTTTAATAATTAACTTGCTGAAAGCAGTAAAAATTATATTATGGAATTGAATGCTGAAAATATAACAGATCTATTCTAAAGTAATGAAAGCTTGATCTTTAATCTAAGGAGCAATTACTGTAAATTGAATGCATAAAATTCAAAGTTTGATCTAACATAATCTAATGCTAAGACTAAGTTCGGAATACCATTATCTAATGCTGCAATTTTAATCAAAACATTAAGAAGCGAATATCATCATGTAACCAAAAATACTGAAAGTAATCGATCTTCATGAGCAGCTATAATAATGAAGTAAATACATGGGCTTTAAGATCTGGATCACTGCTTCAGAAGTAAATGCAAGCACATAGGAAAATAGGTGTTAAATTATGCCTTGGAGTAATGCTGCTATAGGACTACAGGCACAACATTACCAAACTACAGAATGTGTTATAATGAACTACGGAATCAGAAAGGTTCACTTACTACAGAAATAAAATCGTGCGATTCAAATGCTATTTAAAATACTCTCATCTGCAATATAAACTCAACCAATGTAAAACACATAATGAGAAATACCTGAATAGTAAGATCTCCTGACTTACGTGTTGGAGGGGCCCTCTCCAACCCGTACTCAGGAGTGAAGGGAACTTATAAACGCTGAATTTTAAGTAACATAAAGTCTTTATTTAAAATAGGAACTTCATAGTTTAAAACCAGGTCTGTAACACAACTGTCTCTTTGGTATGAAATGTAAAACAATAATTCTCCAAAATAGCAATAGGGGCCTCCCGCTACCCGAGAGGTCCATATTTATATAATTCTAATGCTTAACCTAACTAAATGTCTAAATGTCGATTCTCTTTGAACAGGAGTTCGTTCTCTACAGATCAGGAAAAAGGCGTTGAGTTTGGTGATGTTCTTTCAGTTCTTCACTTGATTTGCACGTTGTCCTTTACTGCACCTACACCTGCTCATTCAAACTCGTTTGTCATGCAATTAGCTCATAACAACGCTTTCAAAACATAACAGAAATAATATTTTAAACAACGTCATTAAATAATTAAGGTAAATCATTTTTCCCACAAAACAAGTGTATTTCTTCTCCCTTTCTTGTGTTTTTGTTGTGGGGAAAGGCTTATCAGATACATGTATTTTGGACCCATCATTCTTCCCCATACTTGAAGGATTCACCCATCCTTGGGTGACAGATTCAGCTCATCGATGACCTCTCTGATGTCCCATGCTAAAACCATGGGGGTCCCTGCCTGCCTGTGGTAGCCCATGGTCTGATCCTCCTTGACCCATGCTCTCTTCTCTTCTTCTTCATTGATCTGTTCCTTAATAACCAGAGGAAGGAAGAATGGGGGATTTAGCCTCATTCCAATCCATCTAAGTTGATTCTTTATCAGGGATTCCCTGTAGAGCTTGGCTTTGAAAAGAGCATCTCAAGTCTAAGAGGGGAGTGGAGCTCTTTTCTCTTTAGGTCGTTTGCTACTCTGTGCCATCTTTCCTCAATGTACTCATGAACCTCTTTGTGTGTGCCTTGGAGAGTAACATCAAAATGATCCACAACCTCCTGCTATTTTGCAAGGAGAATGGGGACCAACTCCTCATCCTGGGTGAGGATCCTATGGTTTTAAATGATTCTTTCAGGGTGAGTGGCCTCTACCCTGAACATTAATGGGGTTTTCCATTTTGTTGCAATGTAAATGTGGTAGTCCTGAGCTCGCTCCATTTCGTGATTCATCCATGAACATAGTGCCATCAACTGGAAATTGCCCATGTAAGGGTTTGGCGACTAGTTGGGCGAGCTAGGGACTACAAAATTGTGTAAGAAAAATTCGCTTAACTGGTCCTTCTCCAATTCTGTGGCATTTATAGATGCATACATAAATTCATTGGGGGAGCTTATCTTTATCGGGAGTCCCTGTTTTAACCTTTGGAGCTGGACTTTGCCCCACTTCTCTTGTAGATAAACTACATAAATTGTTTATGGCGGCCTGAGGTCCCGTACTGTATCATATATGTTAGTGGTAGTAGCCAAAACATCCCTTAGTTGAACAATCTCTTAGTCCTTTTTGGCTATCTCCCCTTGTGCCTCAACCAATTTCTCTTTAAGTGTTGAATTTCTTTGTTCAGCCAGTCCTAGCTCCCCTGCATGATGCATTTTCAAAATTTGTGTCTTCTCAGATGAGAACAGGGGTGATGCAAGCTGGCTTCCTGATTCAATTCTCAATGTTGCCAGCTCCTTTTTGAGCTTTTCTAATTCTTCTCGTGCCTCAACCATTTGGTTGACGACCCCAGGGTATTCATTGTGCTCAGGAGGGTTCCCCTAGACGTTGTCTTGCTCTTCTTGTTCATTCTGTTCTTCATCTACCTCCTGTTCTTCTTGTTCATCCTGCATTTCCTATTCATTCTACTCTTCTTCTGCCTCCTGTACTTCTGGTTCATCCCGCATTTCTTGCTCATCCTGCTCATCTTCTGTAGTGGGATCCTCATGATCTACCCAAAGATCATCATCCTCATCCGACACATTTTGAACTATGGGACTGGGTTCCCTACTCTTTTCCTTGGTAATTCAGATTCTGGATGCTTGTGTGAATCTCTTACTTCTTCTCTTCAGCCCTTGATTAGTGGCAGGAATCCCTGGGTTCGTTTTGGGGGAGTCATCTCTTGAATGCTTTATTTTCACCAGGGTATCAGCCACACTATCCAGGTCAATTTTCCTGTTCGCCCCTAATGTAGAGGCGATTTTGTTCATTGATCCTGGTGGTAGGGGTACGCCAGCTGTGGGTGTACCCTTCATTCTTTGAACATCTTCAGCAGATACCAACATGAATTCTTCCCAAGAAATATCTGGTATCTGCACTTTTAATTCCTCACAAACGATTAATTTGATCAACCCATGATGGGCTAAGGCATCCTCCTTACCTTTAATCACTTTCTTGCTCATTTCTGCTAGAGATTGGAGCAGGTAGTATGGAATACTAATGTTGTTGTTCGATGGATGATGGGCCCTATGCCTCAACAACTATAGAATTCGAAAATGGAAAATGGGGACATAACTTAACCTACCAGTGAATGTAATGTACTTCTGAACGATTGTAGCCACTTCCTCCCATGGTGCTGGCATGGAGAGTCTTTTGACTCCGTTTTTGTATTTTTCGTAGACCTCTCCTCGCTCGAAAAATGCTGCCTTAGCTTCATGGTTTACCTCCTGGTCATCCCTGCTCCAATGCAGACCCTTCTGTAGACCAGTGAATTTGGCAATCACATCATCATTCAACTTTATACGTAAGCTATTCACTGGGGTGATGAACTGTTCATCCTTGATATGTTTTAAATTTCTTGCAAACTCCATAGCCACCCCTGTATTGTACCCTTTCAATCCTAGGATGAAAGGCATCTAACCCGCGCTGCGGATGATTGTTAATATTCGCAGGTTCTGGTAAATGGTGATGTGCTCCTTTGGTTCACTTTTGTTGAATCCCTTTATCATCTTAAAACCTCTTATGTAATCAACAAAACCAAAAAAATTGAATTGTGGCTTTTACCTCAACTGGTCGGGGTCAATTACAAGCTCGAGGACTGAATTGCTGGCTGAGTGACCACACTACTTCTAGTTCCTTGTGTTTGGAGAGTTCTGATAGCTTCGTATATGCAAAAATGGCCCTTTGGAGTATTATACATCCTTACTTAACTGCCTTCCCGCACTTAACCTCATCATCGTTCAGTGTACTTGCCACTTTATCTATTTCTTTCCATAACTGTTACAACGTAATCTTACACCTTGTGAGAATCAACACTCTTTGGCCTAGAGGATCCATTCCACTGATTGAGAACCATTTTATATCCTTTAGACATTATTTTTTTCCTATTTTTTCCCTTGTACGCTTGCTGCATCATTACAGTGGGCATACCCACGAGTTGCATCACTATAGCTTGCGGGTAGCATGTAAAATGGTAAAAATCACTAGTTTATTACTTTTTACTCCCAAAAAGCGGTCATTGGGTGACCTTTGACTCTCCATCTTCCAAACAAATGCCTCGATGTGTCCTTTCACTTACCTTTGAGAGGACTATATATTGAGCACACATGGCTTATGGACAGGAGGAGAAAGAAGAGCAAGAGAACTCTAGTGGATTTTTTCCCAATATTGAGTCTACACTCATTGATCCTTGTAGTTGTGAACCCTTTATGTTCACCTTCCAAACTCCTATTCTAGTTTGAGTTTTCCATTCCATGGAGGATTGAAGTGGTGGAGGCACAAGTGGATTGATCCATATCTTGGTTCAGATTGGTTGCCGGCAAGAGGTCATATCACATTGTACTTCTTCTTGCTTATTAATAGAAATACTCATATTCTCGTCCATTAATGTTGTAAATGTTGTTTATCTTACATTGGGTTGCATTTACTTGTTGTATCATGGGCCATTGCTATTGATGATGTTAATTCCATTTATATATTATGTGTACTTGTTGTATATTGGCTGTCAAGACTAATTTGCAGATTCGAGTGCATAGATTGAAAATCTCCAACTGGGATCTACATCAAACGTTTGGATTGAGGTTGGTTATATTTTTCATTATCTTAGCATTGTCATTTATTAGCATAATATTGAGAATTGAGTTGATTTCTGGTAGTCAGTTGTTTGTTGTGGTCTACCCCAAGCCATAGTGAGTTTTCTCCAACACAATAACCAAGCCCTTCATTTCGTTTCATGATTGTACTTTGCACTTCTGCTCCAATTATTGGGAAGTATGGTGGTTTTATGCGGGTTCATCGTTTGCTGATATGACGGGGGTTTGCAATCATGATTTTATAATCTGAACCTTTCCCCCCAACTTTATTGAAAAGCTGCCCCACTTTAAAAAATAACCGTTTTGGGAATATTGATTTGACCTTAAGAATATAACAAAGATGTTTAGAGATTACCTCATTATGCCTTAGTGTACATGAGATGATGAGTTGGCTTGATTTATGTGTGTGCAGGATTCTGTAGTAGATTCGGCATGTTCCGTACTAAATTTTGGCATGTCAGTAGTTACGTGTGCTGTGTGCATTTTTCTTTAGCTTGTTTGAATTTGTTGTATCACCTTCATTTGAACTTCATGCCATTTCTGATTTGACATTGTGATAATGATGTGCAATGATTTTTGATCCCGTTATGTGCTAGCTCGCTTGAATATGTGGTAGGCTCGCGTGATCATATGGCAGAGTTGATTGAACAGTGTGCTTTGATGTATTCCTGTAGTGGTAGATATCTTTGCTATCTCTCTTGAATACATGTTTGGCTCGCTTGATTGTTGTAGACGTTGATAATTTTCGAGCTTGCTTGATTTGTTGGCTGGCTCGCTTGCATATTGATGTTTCTTTTGCTTGATATTTCTCTTTGCAATTTCTAATGCCGCATCTTCATAAGTATGTATGTGGCCTTGTAATTTGGCCTGTTATTCGTTCAACAATATTTATTTTTCTTTCTTTCTTTTCCTTTTTATTTTTTTGCTTCTTTTTTTTCATTTTTTTCTTTTGTTTTTTTTATTTCATTTTTTCTCTTTTTTTTTTTCTTTTCTTTTTTCATCATTTTTTCAATAATATTCCATATTCTCTATCAACATCAGTTGTTGCTGGTAGAGTACCTGTGTAAACTCTTTCTTGGACTGTGGTTTCTTGTAAAGTTTTAGCCGATGTCCATTCACTATCATGGGAAACTGTTGTTCATCTATTATAACAATTTTGACTACTCCATTGTCATAGATATGCTCAATTATATAAGGTCCTAGCCATCTAGTTGTTAGCTTTCTTTTGAATGTGTGAAACCTAGAGTCATAAAGTAGTGCCCAGTCACCTTCCTTGAACTTTTTATCCTTTAGGTGTTTGTCATGCCACTTCTTTCTTTGCTGCTGGATGATTTCAGTGTGGGCAAGTGCTTGTTGGCGTTCCTCATCTAGTTGATTTAATTGTAGCATGCATTCTTGTTGTATTTATGATAGTTCCATATTCAACTCTGCTGCAATTCTTAATGTTTTTATTTCAAATTCAATTGGCAGCATGAATTTCTTTCCATATACTAGTTCATATGGTGTGAATCCTATTGTTGTCTTCCATGTGGTACTATAGGCCCAAACCGCCACACTTAGTCTGTCATCCCAATCTCTTTTGTGGAGTTGGACCGTCTTTGTCAGAATTCTCTCTAATTCTCTGTTTGTGACCTCAACTTGAACATTTGCTTGAGGGTGATAGTAGGAGGACTGTCTGTGCTTGACTTTGTTTCTCTTAAGCAAGTCTTCTATTAAATTTGATGTAAATAGTGGGCCTTGATCAGAAACTAGTTCTCTTGGTACTCCAAACCTATGAAATATCTACTCAGTGAAGAATTTTGCTACATTGGTTTCATTGGCTGTAGCAAGTGCTGCTACCTTAGTCCACTTTGTGAGGTAGTCAGTGCATACTAGGATGTAGCTCTTCTGATTTGATTGTGGGTTGATTGGACCAACGAAATCAAATCCCCATTTTTCGAATGCCTCCAAGGAGATCTGTGGATGGAGTGGCATTTCTTCCTTTTGTGTTGGTTTTCCCATCCTTTGGCAGTGATCACAGTGTGAAACATATTCATAAGTATCCTTGTGGAGTGTTGGCCAATAGTATCCTGTTTGTAAAATCTTATAGGCTGTCCTCTTTGCAGCATAGTGTCCTCCACATGGTTCATTATGAGTGGCATGCATTATTTCATGCATTTCGTCTTCTCTGATGCACCTTTTGAGTATTTGATTAGGTCCTTGCTTGAAGAGCATGCCTTCTATCCATGTGTATGTTGCACTTTTCCTTATTACTTTTGTCTTTTCTTTATAACTATAATGTTCTGGAAACTTTCCAGACACTAAATAGTTTGCTATGTCAACAAACCATGGGCTTCTTGTGGATATGGCAAAAAGGTGCTCATCTGGAAAACTGTCATTGATTACTTCACTGTCTTGTCCATGTGGCAATCTGGATAGAAAGTTAGCCACTACATTGTGTTTACCTGGCTTGTCTAAAATCGTGATGTCAAACTCTTGGAGTAGTAGCAACCATCTAATTGCTCGAGCACTTGTGTTGGGTTTGTTTATTAGATATCTTATGGTTGAATGGTCTGTATGAACAAAAACTTGGTAGCTAGTGATATAGTGCCTGAATTTATTGATGGCATGGATGATAGCCAAAAATTCCTTCTTTGTTATAGTATAATTTAATTCTGCCCCTGCTAAATTGTTACTGATATAATATATTGCATAGGGCTTCTTCTATTTTTCTTGTCCAAGGACAGACCCGATTGCCTTATTTGATGCATCAGAGTGGATGTGGAATGGAAGTGCCCAGTCTGGTCCTTGGAGCATTGGAGCTGTAATTATTTTCTCCTTAAGATTTTCAAATGCTATCATGCAATTGTTTGTCCATATGAACTCAATGTCTTTTGTGAGAAGTGCAAACATCGGGGCAGAAATTCTGCTATAATTTTCAATAAACCTTTTGTAGAACCTTGTTTGCCCAAGGAAACTTCTCACATTCCTTTGTTTAACAGGCAGTGGCAGCATTTTGATTACTAAGACTTTTGCTTGATCAACCTCTATCCCCCTCTGTGATATATGATGTCCTAGAACGATGCCTTCTTCCATTAACATTCTGCATTTGTCATTGCTAAGGCATAGGCTCATCTCAATACATTTTTTTAATACCAATTCAAGATGGTTCAATGCTTGATCAAAGTTTTTTCCATAAGGTGTGAAGTCATCCATGAAGACTTCCATTTGATCATTTATGAAATCAGAGAATATACTGAGTATGGCCCTTTGGAATGTTGTTGGAGCATTACATAACCCAAAGGGTAGTACTCTATATGCGTAAGTACCCCAGGGGCATGTAAATGTTGTCTTATCTTGATCGGCTAGGTGTATTAAAATTTGGTTGTACCCACTGAAGCCATCTAAAAATGAAAAATACTTGTTCCCAGCTAATGTGTCCAATACCTGATCTATAAATGGCAGTGGAAAGTGATCTTTCTTGGTTGCTTTATTTAGCTCTCTGTAGTCCACACAAATTCTCCATTTGCCTCCTTTTTTTGTTACTATAACTAGTGGTGAGACCCATTCGTTGTTAGAGATGGGATATATGAACCCTGCATCTAATAATTTTTGTAGTTCTACTTTGACAATGTCCTTTAATGCTGGGTTCAACCTCCTTTGTGGCTGCCTGATAGGGATAGAACCTTCTTTGATGTAAATATAATGTTTGCATATATCAGGATGTATACCTTTCATGTCTGCATATGTCCATGCAAAAGCTTTATTTTGTTCTGATAATACTTTCATTAATTGCTTTTCTTGCTCTGGCTTGAGATTGGAATTAATGTTGATTGTCTTTCCAGGCATAATTTCCACTGTCTTTCCTTTTTCTGATTGTTCTTCTAGATGTAGTACTTTTTTCCACATTTTATTTAAGTTTTGGTTTGAACTTTCATCGTCTTGTTGCTGTGCTGTGGCAAAAAATATTTCAAGACCAGCATTGTTAGAATATGCATTTTGTATAAACCTATCTATATGGCCATATTCATCTATTGCTTTCAATGATAGTGCAGTATCAATTGTTAGGATAGGTCGTAGGTTCTGATTTGGTGTGTCATGATAATCATCAGTCCAATTTTGATATTCTAAATCTGAAGATTTCCTTGCTGGTGGGTATATCGTGATTTTCTTCCTGGCATGTCCACTAGTGCTAGTCATATTTCCTCATCGACAACCTATGTAAGCATCCACAGTTGCTAACCAAGGTCTACCTAGTATGATTGGATAACCACTAAGTTTGCTTTTGACTTCAATTACTATGAAATTAGCTGGGTATTCCCAGGATTCAATATTGATCATAATGTCTTCGAGCATTCCTTCGGGTTTCATAGTGGATGTGTTAGCTAGTTGGAGTACTGTAGTTGTTGGTCTTAGCAACGATTGGAGTCCTAGGTATATCATGGTTTCCTTAGTCATGACATTGATAACATCTTCCAAATCTATTAGGATTTTATTTATTTTCTTGCTATTGATGGTGACGTTCACTACAGGACTACCCGGATCAAGATACTTAGGGTTCATAATAATACCCAGCATTAAATCAACCAATTTTCCTACTACATTTATTGTTGGTGGGTCACGCTTCCTCCTCCCAGGTTTCTTTAGACAATTTTCTCTAATAAATTTGTTACGGATGGGCACATCCCTTATGGCTTGCAAAATCGGGATTTGGATGTTTAAGTGTTTTAATTTGTTTAAAATTGCATTTTCTTCTTCCTCTTTTGTATTTCGTATAAGTTTCTCTGGAAATTGAGGGTTTCTGTTTCATGGGAGTGGTTTGGTTTCTTCCTCTGGAGGATTTGGTTCATCTGGATGCTGAACATAGGGTTCTGTTGTTTGATCTTGAGCTTCAGGTTGTGGGATATTCTGTGTTGATGTATTTTGCAACGTTTTTCCAGATCTGAGGTTTATTTCGTTTATTTCCATGGTGTCTACAACATAGGTAGGGAATTGTGTGATATCAGTGTTATAAGTCTGTTGCTGTTGTGGAGGTCTATTATTGTTCGGGTTTGGGGTTGGGCTAGAATTAGTGGGGGTCTGGGAGGGGTTGAGTCTGTGGGGTGGCATAATAAGTGGCTGTTGTAATAGGGCCCTCCAATTTGATGGATGGGGGTATTGATTTGCATAATTCATGGTTGATGGAGGGAAAGGTGGTGGGTATGGAGGGTAAGATGGTGGGTAGTAATATTGTTGATAAGGTGATTGATAAGTTTGTTGATTCTGCTAATAAATCTACTGATTTTGCTGCCATTGATTTGGATTTGGCTCTGCTTGCCATGGAGTTGGTGCAGAGTTCCAATTGTGTTAGCCCTGATTATAGTAGGATTGATTGCTAGGTTGATATGGTATAACAAAGTTACTCCTCCTTTGATTTATAAAACAGAGTTGTTCTATTGCTCCTTTAGCTGTGGGATCTTGAATAGCAGCCTTACATGAGGGTAAGAGGGGACATTTATCAGTGGGGTGGTCGTCAGTGCAGAGACCACATATTTCTATGGTGTTTAAAGTGAACTGCCCCTTCTCATGTTTCTTTCTACAACGAGTATAGAATACTGCCAAGGCTTGGTTAATTTCATCCTGCTTCTTTTTTAATTGAAGTGCATCAAGTTGCATGGCCAGAGATTGTAATATGTCGGTCTTCATATCATCTAACAAGTTTCCTAAATCATATTTTGTAAGATTGGGTCCTGAATATGATGAGGATCCTATGGGTAGATGTGTGTCTCTTGTCCCATTCTTGCTTTTCCTAGACCTAGAATGGTTCTTGAATATCTGGAGTATCTGGTCATAAGTCTTCTAAAATATGTCTCCATCTCCTAAGAGGTTTAAGATCTCAAAATTCTCCTCCTTGATCCCTCTAAGAAGGACAAGTTTCAGCGATTTAGGGTCTAGGGTGCAATGGATAGCTCATTTGTAGCTGAGTTGAAAATGATGGGCATAGTCTTCTAAGGATTCACGGTCCCCTTGCTGCATCCTAAATATTTCATCCCTTGTATCCTTTGCTTTGTAGTAGTCCCTGTATTTTTCTAGGAATGTCTGTTTCATTTGATCCCAACTAAAAATACTATTTCCCTCTAAACTCATGAACCACCTAAGTGATAAATCTTTCAGTGTGGAGGGAAAAAGTCTCAGCTTTTGTGCATCCGTAGTGTAATCAAAGGATCTGCAAACTACCTCAAATTCAAACAGGAATGTGTTAGGATCTTCTGAAGTCAATCCATGGAAGTTTGGTAAATTGTTAGGGTTGATATTCTTCATCCTAGCATCTCCAAGAGGTATGCTAATGGGGAAGGTGAACATCTCCCTAGGTTCCTCTTCTTCGTCTGCCATAGTGGTGTTTGAGCTGGAACTAGTAGAGAAGTTGTCTCTGTTTGGATCGTATGTGGAGTCATTTTCAGAGTTTAGAAATTCAAACTGAGAATTGTCAGAACTGTTGTTACTGTTGTTGCTCATGGGACGCTTAGGTAGAAAGCATCCAAACCTATCCCTTTGCCGATGAGGCATTCATTGGTAAAAATATTCATGTTTTTTTTTTGTGATTTTTCTTTTCTCTTTTTTTTTGTGTTGTTTTTGAAGATGTCCTAAGAGATTTAGCACCTCCCCAACAACGGTGCCAAAAAGTGATGAGCCAAATAATTGCAACTATAAAATTGAATCCCTTGGCTCATTACTTAAATTATCAATCCAGGAGTTCGTACAAACTTAGAGGTACTGTGCACTGTATATGTAATTGCAAAAGAAATAGTTTGAAAGATTAATTAAGGAAGACAGTAAATGTAAAGCAACAACTCAATCTAAGAAAACTTGAAATGCTAATTAAGAAAGACAAGAAATTAAATCTATGAAAGCATGGAAATCTAATTTATGAAAGCATAAATCTAATCTATGCCAAGCATGAATCTAGTTTAAATAAAAGCATGACTCTAATCTAGGAAATCATGAATCTAATCTAGGAAAGCATGAATCTATCCTATGAAATTGTGAATCTATTTTATGAAAGCATGAAACTATTCTATGAAAGCATGAATATAATCTATGAAATCAGGAATCTATTCTATGAAAGCATGAATCTAATCTATGAAAGTGTGAATCTATTTTATGAAAGCATGAATCTAACTAAATAAAAGCATGAATCTAATCTATGAAAGCATGTAAAGTTAATCTAATTAAAGAAAGCATGTAAATTCATCTAACTATAATTTTGTAGGAATCGAATACACAACAATATGAAATGACTAATCTATTTGTAAGAAAAACAATTATGCAAGAAACTACAGAAACGTTATAGGAAACTACGAAAGACGTTACAGGAAACTACAGAAGACGTTACAGGAAACTACAGAAAATAAAAATGTATGGAATCAAATGAAACAAACTAAAATAAATTAAATGAAATACATGCAGGGGTTCTAAATCCTTCCCTTGAGTTGTAACAACCCAATGAATCTCTTAGAACCCCTGCTTAAGCAAGTATATTAAAGATGGAACAAAAGTAGCTTTTATTCATTAAAAATATGCCATTACAACAAGGTAGCAAGCAACCCTTTACAAATCCGCTTTGAACAGCAAGAGAGAAAGAAAAGAAATGATAAGAGAAGAATAATAATAGAAGCCTCCTTTCATGCTATCATATGCACAATTATTTATACAAAAATAACTAAAAACTGCTCATGCAAATCAACTCCTTGATTTGTGGAAGATGTCCCAGTTAACTAGTAATCTGCATGCAAGTTGGTGGGATTACTTTCCTCTTTTAGAAATTCGATTTGGCCTCCATGATTTCAACTTGGGATGATGTTGAGGCCTTGTTTATGCACTGGAATCTCATGAGAATCAATAGGGACATAATCCCTTAAATATCTCCAACAAACTCTAGTGAAGTGATTGACAGAGCTTAAGCTGATTTTTGTAACTTGATATATTTCACTTAGTTTTTAGATAATCTCCCACCTATAGCTTCATAACAAATGAATAATACTTTGAAAAATATTAGCTCATAAATAAATCAAATGAATAAGAAAATTAGGGAACAAAACTAGACAATGTCAAGATATTCATTAAAGCAAACATGCATTGGCTTTTAGGAAAAAATACCATAAAGTTATTTGTATCTTGTCATTTTAATTCCTTATTTCTCCTCATAATTCTTTTATGTTCCATTAGATGGGCCAAATAATGTTCCTTTTCAGGGGCCCATCAGCGAGCACAAGATCAACTGGAACTTGTTCACAATGATCTCTATTGCATGAACAAACCATCATTAACAGATGCAAAGTATATTTTAAGCTTCATTAATGATTTATCTAAATTTACATGGGTATATTTCTTCAAAAATAAGAGTCATGCATTTGAAAGATTCAAGGAATTTAGTGCATTGGCTAAGAAGCAATGTGACCAACTTATCAAATGCTTGAAATCAAACAATGGAGGAGAATAAGTGATTCAGTGGCTTGAAGAGTATCTATTTCTTGCTTGGTTTTTCAACCAAGCATGTGCAAGGATGCACCTATTAAAAAATTAATAGCAGTTTCAAATGAAAAGCAAAAAAAATTATAAATTTAATCTAACATTAACATAAATATGTGGAAATAAACAAGAACTAAATCAATAACAAGAGATCTATGGGAAGAACAATAGAAAAAACAATAGATTTTTTGTATTACCGCAAAGGTGAGGATATTTGGTGTTGAGCAGCTCCAAGGTTGAGGTGCTCCAAGCTCCAATGGTCTCTTCTCCAAGATGCTGAAATGGGGGTCTTCAAACTTGAAATGGGAGGCAATGGCTCTCAAAGGGAATTTGGCAACATAAGGATAGGATGAAATGTGGATGGAAAGTGAGGAGCCCCTATCACCTTTTTATAATTTTTGGTGATGGGGAATACCATTATGGTTTTGAGGAAACCAATGGTATTAACCAACATGGTTTAGGTCTCTTTTTCCCTCTTTTTCCTTTTTTGAATATTTTTTATATTTTTATTCCCTTTTAATATTTTTTGGGAATTTTGGACCCTTTTTGAGGGTTTTTTGTGGAAAAATATATATTTTGAGGGGAAAAAGGTGTATTGTGGTCTTTTTGGTGACCTTTTGATGGTTTTAGAGGCTCAAATGGTGGAAAAGTGGACAAATGGGTCATGTGAATAAGGGAATGAGCTAGTGAGCACTTTTTGGATGTTAACAGATTGCCCCCTAATGTGTGAGGGCAGGAGCTCATCGTATGGCCGATAGACATCATAGTTCTTTTGTATTTTTCTTGGGGTTTGGAGAAGAGAAGAGACCGGTTGGAGACTAGAGAAATGACCCCTTGGAAGCTGCAACAACTGAAAAAATACATGGCCTCGAAATGAATGAGGAATAATCTGTGATTATGGACGAGGTGGGCATACCCATGCTCGTATCAAGACATATACATAACAATTAGGCCCAAGAAGTGGGTCTTGAATAATACATAAAAAACTGTTGGTACATCATAATGGTCCAGAGGGGACACAATGCTGGGACGTACTCAGGGTCATACCATGACTGATCTCAATAACTGATACACTGGAATAAAGCTATAGCCTTTCTGAATAAGGTATCAAAGGGCTGATGAACTGCTGAAACTGTAGGGTCTCAATGACTGTGAGTCAAGTCCTGAAGAGTATCTCTAATTGTATACTTGAGGGAGTATAGAACTGGGGTACATCTGAATACTGTCGCCAAGGGCAACCCATATATCCTTAGGAAAATTTAACTAGTTGTTTTCCTCGATTAGACTCTCAAATGTGGTAGAGTTCGGTGATATCCGGGGTCTTCAACAAATAACTGGAAGGACCGATACCCTGTACGAGTCTCAACGATGCGATCAAGGTGTTTGTATCGAGCATTTGAGAAACAATCATTTGGAGAGGCACTGATTACTCCTCTCAAAATGATCCGTAGGCACTCATCACTAATGGTGATGAGTCCAAGGCACAAGGACCTTTGGGTCTATCCTCTGGAATAGATTTGGTTGGTGTCGATAGAGGGAGACCAACAACTATCAAGGCAATGATGTTTCCTTGATAGGAGTGCGAGGTGTACAACTGAAGTGTGGTAGTACTCATGGTAGGACTGACATACTGTGGGGGTGGTGAGTAACTGGGGTCATAGAGTGGATGGACTCAAACTTCCTTTGTTCAAAGCATGATGACATGGCTGACTTGGTAGCATGGGAAACTGGTTTTTAGGTGTGAGGATCGTAGCTTTAAGGGATCAAGGGTATGTACTGTAGACTGGAGTGACTCTGGGGGGACAAGCTAGTGGATGCTTTTGGGAGACTCTCAGGGTGACATACTGCAAAATACTCTGAACAAAGGCGACCAAAATGGGGAAGCTGCCATATGGTAGACATGATCTATTGTGGCGCCGAGAAGCACCATTGGGTCCTTCTTCGTAGTTTTAATGAGCTCCAAGAAGGGATAAAAGTGTGCTCTGAACTGGTACTATCCTATGGATTTATGTGAGCCCAAGACTGTTCATGCTCATAAGTGCTTTCATTTTTAAGGAGTCTGAAAACGATAAGAAGACTCTGCAGTGGTGGTGGAGTACCGTCCTGTGGATTTATACGAGCCGAAGACAGTGATTGCTCGTGGTTGCTTTCAATTTTAGAGAGTCTGAATGCGGTAAGTAGACTCCATTTGTGTTCTTTTTCGTAAGTTAGTCTTCAAGGCCCAAAAAAGCATAAAATGATGCAAATGGAGAACTCTTCTAGCCGATGTGACTAGAGTATTCCTTTTTCGTAATTAGTCTACAAGGTCCGGAAAAGGGGTAAACTTATACCAGGTAGACGACCTTTCAAATACTTTTAGCGAGCATGAAAGAAAGCAAGGTTGCTCGGTGATCTTTTCATTGTTTTAGGAGTCAGAAAAGAGCTTAACAGAAACTCCCTAAGTGCCTTTTTCGTAAAGGGATTGCTCGGCCCAAAAAATGGATAAAATTATATCGAACAAAAATGTATTATTGAGAGCGAGGAATGATCTCGAACATCGTCACGAGCATGGAAAACTGAATTCGGTGACATAAAGATCATAAAAAAGGGCAATGGCTGATGTGGCACGTAAATCGAGGTGATGAGTGGCATTTTGAAAAAATATCTGAAAATTATGGGGGTGAGAGCGAGAAATGGACTCAAGCATCATCATGAACGCGGAAAATTGAATCCCGACGATATAAAACTTGTCAAAAATGGACGACGACCGAAGTGGCACGCAAATCGAGGTGACGAGGGGAATGGGAAAGAATGCCCAAAAAAATATGGAAGTGAGAGCAAGAAATGATCTCAAGCATCATCAAGAGCATGAAAAAATGAATCCGGAAATATAAAACTCATCAAAAATGGACGGCGATCGATGTGGCACGCAAACCGAGGCAAAATGGGGCATGTGATAAATGCCCGAAAAATATGGAAGTGAGAGCGAGAAATGATCTCAAGTATCATCACGAGCTCGGAATCTAGAATCCGGCAATATAAAACTCGTCAAAAATGGATGACAACCGATGTGGCATGCAAATCAAGGCAAAACTGGGCATGTAATAAATGCCCAAAAATGGAACCTGGTAGAAATGGAAAAGGAGTGGACTATTATGAAGTTCTCGATGTGTTGATTCCAACGGTACCAACGGTTTGAAAAACGGACGTCGTATGATACTGAAATTGTTGATTGAAAAATGGTCAAATCTCTATAAATAGTGTGTGGGCCCAATGTGACATGTGTCATTGTTATGTGTGAGTTTCACAGAGCAATTGAGTTAGGTCAGAGATTTTTCTTGATTTGTGGGAGATTCGACCATTGGATTTTCATTCCACGAGTTTCACGTAATCCTATTCGCCCTAGCCTTTCAAGTTATTTGCTTTCTGGTTAGCAGCGGGCCCCCGAAGGCCGTGTAATTCCACTTTGGCATTCCAACATGGAATATCGTGGGTTTTGGCTCTTTTTTCGCGATGAACATCGCGGGTATGGACTTGATACCCATGATGTGCATCGTGGGTTTTGGGGAGATAGTCGCGATGTTCATCGCAACTTTTTAGCCGACAGTCGCAATGTTCATCGCAACTATCGGGATGATACCCGCGATGATTATTGCGAATTTTGGCTAAAAAGTCATGATGATCATCGCGGCTAAGAGCCCAAAAGTCACGATGGGATTTTTGGAAAAAAATTTGTTTCTAAAAATTTTTCTTTGTTTTTTGGCAGGATGCTGAGGAGGCCGCTAGTATCATGGCGGGAGAGAGAGATAGATGAGGGGTTGATGGGTCAGATTCGGGATGACCCGGGTGTCCTGGAGGCCTTGGATGATGGCGGGCTCCTAAAGTTCGCTCAGGTTCCACTTATGCGTTCAGTCATAGATTTGCTGAACAAATTGGTGGGTTTTTGGGTTCCAGCGGAGGGTGCATTCATGGTGGGGGGTGAGCGACTAGAGATCACCCTGTATGATGTTTATTTCCTTACTGGATTGCCTCGTTTGGGGGAGATAGGGGAGCTCCAACCAAGGATTCCGGCTGGTTTGGACATTGAGGATCTCTTGGAGAGATTTTGTGTTCCGGGAGCTATTGCACAGAACACCGCTCTGAGTCTAACGGATTTACGGGAGTGGGAGATGCGGGTGGTAGGGGCTTGTGTTCTGCATGTGTTGGGTGCCCAGGTGCCACATCGTTTGTTTGGGGGAAAAATGATGATGGTAGATCGTGTGTTGAGAGGGACCTACTTTGCCTAGGTTTAGATGTTTTTGGCCTGTATTTGACGAGATCTAGACAAGGTCAGTCGGGAGGGGGGGGTATTTTTGCTATGCCTCCTTCCTATGTTGTTTTTTCTTTGAGAGAGTACCGACCTTGTGGCCATGTGTGCCAGTTCGGGATGGGTTGCCGAGTGAGCCATGGATGGTGCAGTGGGGGGAGATGATACCCCGGGGTGGTGGTGGTATCCGACGTTTCTTTTCGGCAGATATGTATGAGTAGTGGGAGAAGATACCCCTACTTATTGATGATTATCCATATGCTGGTATGGACTTTCGAGGAGATCCGGAGATGCCTCGGGCTCAAGGGCAAGCCTGGGGTCTAGACGGTATGTCTTTGTGTTTGGTTCTCTGTTGTATCATGTTTAGATATTTTTTGTTATGAGTATAGATAGAGATATTTATATGATATTGACTTGGTTCACTTGTGTGATTGTGCAAATATTGGTCCGAGGCCACTAGCTGATCATGTGGGTCGTCAGGGACGGGTGATGGTGGTGGTACCTCCACCTGTAGCGGCACCACCTCCTCATGCTTGAGGAGTTGTGCGTCCTCGAGATGATGCCCTGGAGGGCATACGTGAGACTTTGGAGGGGATTCTAGTGGGAGCACTAGAGGAGGGTTGGAGGGACTTGGACCAGCCTACTATCGAGCATTGTTTTGATGCTCCTCGTGAGTGGCAGTTTATCCTGCTCAGAGTAGCAGTTGTGATGGCCGAGAGGAGGGCTCAGGATCAGGAGGATCCAAAGGAGCCAGTGGAGGAGGGGCCAGAGGATCCTGGGGATCACGATGATTAGGTGATCTTATATTTTCCCCCAAATGCTGATGAGCATATAGGGATGTATCTTTTTGTACGGCTATGTATTTTTTGTATATTTCGGGTGCTGAGGGCACTTTTGACATTGTGACTATTATGATGATATATATATATGTGTGTGTGTGTGTGTTTTGGTATATAGTCGTGTATGCACATGGATGCACATCTTATCTTGATTACATTTTTTTGCACATGAATGCAATTGTAGTTTGTTTGTTTTCCTGTGGAGGCATGTTTTATTTTTTGTACGCACGTGGAGGCATATTTTATGCACGTGGATGCAATGTTTAGATTTTTTGTACATCCATGGAGGCATATTTTATGCACGTGGATGCAATGTTTTGATAATTTTATAATGCCTATGTGATGCATGTCGTGATGTCCTACATGTTTTGGTTGACGTGTCAATCTAGAATGTTGTTAGCCATTTGGTTTGCTATAGTGTTATGATTTCTTGGGACATGAGTGAAAGAGATGGTTTCAAAATGTCGAATCATTTGTTTAGTGCGCAAGAATTTTCTAAATAGACAGGGATCACGTACCTGGTAATCATTGTTAAGCTGGGAAACAAGGAGCTGTGAGTCCAGGAAAACACGAAGGTGACTTATGCCCATTTGGAGAGCGACAGCAAGGAGACCGGTCACGACATCATACTCAGCTTGTTTGTTTGTGGTAGCACTATACACACTCCGTCGAGGTGGATCAACTCTTGTGAAGGGGAATAAATTACCCAACCTGCTGACACGAGATTTGGATACCAACAACTTGCGCCGTCGGCAACCCGATGTGGTAGAGTGGAACGGGATCCATTTGTGTTCATGCAGGAAAAATTGAAAATGTAAGGTTCTGAAAATGTTACAGTGAAAAATTCAATTAAAAGAAACTGTACAATATGGACTGTGGTGTCCAAGTGTTTTCATGGGTAGAATCTTTTAAGGTACAACCTGTTACGGGGGTTGCGCATGGGATTGCCTTCTGAATCGGTCAAAATGTATGCTCCATGTTCAAGGAAAATGTGAATGATATATGGGCCTTGCCACATAGATTGGAACTTTCCTTTGCCTGTTTTGTCATGGGCTTGGTCGTAAACAAGGACCAGATCTCCTTCACTAAATGCTCGTGGGTGAACATGTTTATTGTAATGGAGTTTAGATCTGTTCTTCACGGCTTCGATTGTTTGGAGAGCTGCATGGCGATCTTTGTCGGCCTGCTCTAAGAGAAGTAGTCGTTCTTCAATTAGTGATGTATCGGGGATAAGTTCTATGGAAATTTGTAATGTTGGTATTTGGCATTCAATGGGGAGGACAGATTCCATGCCATGGACTAGATGGAATGGGGTAATGCTGGTGGTGGTTTTGGTCGATGTGTGATAAGCCCATAATGCGGGAAAAATCATGTGATGCCAATTGGACTTATGTTTGTCGACAGTGCATTGGAGGATGGTCTTCAAAATTTTGTTAACAGCTTCGACTTGGACATTCCCTTGGGGCTAGTAGGCGGACGAGAAATGATGTTCAAACATAAGGAGGATGGAAAATTCTCTCCAAATGGAGTCTTCAAAGTGAGAACCATTGTTTGAGATGAGTTGTTTTGGTACTCCGAAACAAGCAATAACATGGTTGAGGAAAAAATGGGCTGCAGTGTCGGCTTTGCAATTATAAGTAGGCATGGCCTCTACCCATTTGGTAAAGTAATCAACAACCACAATAATGTGTTTGTGGCCGCTGGCGGATGTGGGATTGCAATCCATGAAGTCAATGGCCCATTTGCAAAATGGTCCAGCAGTGACGAATGGATGAAGGGGGGCGGGGGGGGGTTCTTTCCTTTGGGGCAAAGAGCTGGCAGTTTTGGCAGTGTTTGAATGCTGTGATACAATTAGTGAATAATGATGGCCAAAAATAACCTGTGCGGATTACCTTTTGGGCGGTGGCCATTCCGGAGAAATGGCCGCCGCAGGCACCACTATGACAGTCGTTAAGGACTTGTTCTGCTTCGTCTTGGGAAAGGCATCATCATAAGATTGTGTCGACGCCACGTCAATAGAGTACATCACCCAAGAGGAGATAATGGGGGGCATGGAGACGGATGTGACGGCGTCCGTCACGGTCAATGTTGGGTCGAAATTTCTGTGTGCGGAGGTATACCAAAATGTCGCCATACCAAGGGTCGTTGGACGAGATGATGAACAAATGTTCGTTGATTATATCAGTATGGATAGTTGGTGATGATGACGATGATGGTAAGTCTGTAATGAGTTGAGTGAGTGACAATGCTTTGGTGCTCTTTGGGGTTTTAAAAGTTAGGTCATATTCTTGTAATATGATCACCCATTTGGAAACACAGCCTTGTAGAAGGCGACGATTCAAGAGATAGACCATTGGATTGGAATTAGTCACAACCATGGTGTGGCTGAGGAGAATGTAATGTCGCAGCTTTTGTACTGAAAAGACGACGGTGAGAGCCATCTTCTCTTCATGTGGGTAGCGCAGTGGTAGGCCTGACAAGGTCTAGCTCACATAGTAAATGACGTGTTCTTGACAAGTGGAGTCTTCCTAGACGAGTACTCTGGAAACGGCGTAATCTGATGCCGAAATGTAAAGGGTAAAGTCTCTGGTGGAGAAATCAACGGGGCGCTGGTAAGTGCTTTTTCAGATCTGTGAAAGCTCCTTCTACTTGGTTGCCCATACGAAGCGGGTATGGAGACATAGCAAACGGAGGAAACCATGTACAGTGGTGGCATAGTCTGTGACAAAACGATGAAGGAAGTTGGACTTCCCCTAGAGGCTTTGAAGCTGTCTTAGTGTATGTGGTGAGGGGAGGTCCACTATGGCTTGAACTTTTAGAGGGTCAATGGTGATCCCTTTTTCTGAAATGGCAAACCCCAACAGGCGACCTACTGGAACGCAAAAGACACACTTGAGTGGGTTCAAGCAGATGTTGTATTTTCGACAATGCAGGAAAACTTGCCAAAGATCATCTAACTTAGATCGGGCGGTGAGCTCGTCTAGATAAACTTTTATGATTTTATGTAGATCATGAAAGCAATAAGTCATAGCACGTTGGAAAGTGGCTTCCGCATTCTTGAGACCGAAAGGAATGATGCGATAGGCGAAGGCGCCCCATGGGGTAGTAAAAGTGGTCTTGTATTGATCTTCCTTACAGATTTTGATTTGGTTGTATCCGGAGAAACCGTCCATAAAAGAAAGTACCTCATGCCCTGCACACTCATCAATTAGTTGGTCAATAAATGGTGTGGCGAAGTTGTCTTTGGGACAAGCTAGGTTGAGGTCACGGAAGTCAGTACAAACGCAGATGGTGCCGACCTTCTTATTGACTGGGACTGGGTTTGAAACCCATGTGGTGTATGCAACAGGGTATATGAAACCTACTGCTCGAAGCTTCTCAATTTCTACTTTGACGGTTGGAAGCTTGGATGGGTGAATGGGACGTTGTTTCTGGTGGACCGGTGATATGTTAGGCCAAGTGTCTATGTGATGTTCTATGATGGTAGGATCAAGACCAAGCATCTCGGTATAAGACTAGGCGAAAACATCTCAAAATTCTTGGAAGAGTTTCTTATAAGCTTGGGTTTCTTTCTCAGTGCAGGAAGCACCCAAAGAGATAAGCTCAGGTTTTCTGGGGGTGGTGGAAGTGTCAATTTTTATAATGGGCGAAATGTTAGCAATGTTACCTTCCTCGAAGGCTTCTGGAGCTGGTATTGGATCTTTGAACCAATCGACCTTGGTTGGTAAGAAGTCCTTAGATTCAACAGATAGTTGGTTTGCCGTGGTGGACGTAGACGCTTCAGGGAGGAAGTGTGATCGATGGTGCATATCATCCCAAGGGTAGTCCGGTGTAGTGAGTGTTTATAGGATTTCTTCATCGGTACGGAAGTAGTGTTCCATTAAATGAATTGGTTCAGGTTTATAGGTAGTTGAAATCATGTAAATAGTATTGATTTCTTCTGAATGGGACGATTCTGGGGGGAATATTTCCTCAATAAGTGGGGGGGATATCTCTAGGTCGGCATTATTCATCTCGTATAGTTCCGATCTATAATATGGGAGATCGAGGCAGTGATGTGAATAATGGCCGTAGATTCCACATATTGCACAAGGGTGGTTTGTGCGCAATGATTTATCATGAGTTTGAGGTGGTAATTCTAATTTGACAACTGGAATGTTGGTGTCATCATCCAACATATTCATGTGTCCTTGAAGTGTTGGTAGTTGTGGACATAGATGGGTGGCATGGCCAATATCGTCGCACAAGGAGCACTTAGGGAGCACATGGGTTGGGGGATTCTTAGCTAATTTGGGAGTCACTAGGGGGGTGCGAGTGGTGGTTGCAGTGTTGTAGGTTGGTGGACCTATGCCCCCAGTGTTGCGGGATTGAGGGGGGACATAAGTAGATGTCTATGTAGTGCCCCCTGTTGGAATCGATCGGTTTTGGGGTTTCGAACCACCAGGTGTTGGGCGATTTTGGGGGTTTGGTATGCCAAGTGGTGGATGGTTTGACATATTCATAGGTTGTACCGGTTGTAGGACAATGGTCGGAGTTGGTGGGGGAGTTGGGGCAGGTAAGTACCATACAGGTAACCCCAACGTTAAACCTGGAAGGTTGAGTGTAGCCATTACTGGCGTGCTGACAACTCCTGAAAACATAAACAAGAATGGGATTGTGTGAATCGGTGTTGTTCCGATATGACTAGGCATGATGGGTGCTTGTGGCAATGGCTGAGGTTGTTAAGGATGTTGTTGTTTGTTGTGTGATAGGGTGCACAAATCGGATACTGCAGTTACCTTAAGAGGGGGTGGGATTGACGGGAGAGAGATGGCCATGGGAGTATTTGAATATATCCTGGGTCCGACTGATGAGGTGAAGGATGTTGGTGCACTAAGAATGGGTTGTTCGCTCATGGGAAGAACATTTTCTGGCGCTACGGGGGCATTGGGATCATAGTATGTAATATGGATATTTTGACTACACGTCCTTCATGATGCGAAAAACTGAAGAAGCGACAGCTTTCATTTTATACATGTAGCTTCATCCCAGAAGGAGATTGTAATCAAGGTGGGAGTTAATGACCTCTATATCTATGAGAACCAATTTTCCCCCAAGCTATATGGGTACGTTCACTAACAAACCTTGAGGTTGAGCTACAAAGCCATTGTAAGCTCGTAATGTGGTAGTGGACGGCTGTAGCATTAGCGATCCAAGTTTCTTCCATACGAAAGTCGACATAATGCAGGTAGAGGCCCCTTCATCGATTATGCATCGATGAACGACGAGGTTGCGAATGGAGACGGAAACTTGAAAAGCTAAAAATGAAGGAAGGCGAGGTTCAACTTGTTCTAAGTCGAAATTCATCATGTTAGAGTCGTTAGGGTCTATAGCACCAATGGCAAATAACACTAATTTTCTCTGTGCAGGATAATTTTTTAGGATTTCGAGAGTGGACATAGCAGCGGGGGATTGAGCTAAATCCTCTACAATGTTATAGTTGGAAGCTGCACGAGCGTTCGGGTTATTTAATTCATCTCAAAGGGAAACGAGGTGCTTTGGGACCCTCGTCCATGGGCATATTGGGTATGAGAAGTGGTTGATTGGTTGGGAGAGTACTTGACGATGGGTCGGTAGGTGTAGCCTTAGAGGTGGATCCGTATTGATTTCGACGGGTTTGAAGATTGACATCATTTGATGACATCATTAGCAAATGGCACGTGTTGGACTCTGCATGCTAGTAATCGGCTGCGGCATAGGTAATTTGCTATTGTGGTGCAGTTGATCCTTGAGGGGGATCATTTGGACGAGTGTTTACCGTGCCTTGGTTTGGTAAAGGATTTTGCAATATCATGGGTTGTGGCTGAGGGGGAGGTGTCGGCTGTGCAGCATGTCCTTTCCATTGGGCGTCGTTAGTCCATAGTTGATGTGCTCGATCTAAATGGGGACAATTATGTGTGTAATGGCCGTAAACTCCACATATGGAACATGGATGGTTTGTTCTCAAGTTATTATTTTTAACCTGTTTCAGTGGATGGTCAGGGTTTTGGTTGGGGGGAGCAGCGTTATTATTGTTTGGAGGATTAGGTGGTGGTGCACCTTGGTTGCGTTGTTGGTTGTTTCCGCGGTTACACCCTCTTCGGCGATTTTGGTGACCTCCTTGGTTACGCTGGTTGTTCTGGTTTGGAGGTTGGTTTTGTTGTGCGTAGACATGCCCTTGGGCAGTAGGTGGGTTTTGAGGTCGTGCCGACTCTAGAGCGGGTTGCGGTGGGTAGTAGGCAGGAGGGTTCTGAGGTGGCCCTGGTGTTTGTTGCGGTTGTGGGTAACCTTGAGCTGCTGCAAGTGTTGGAGCAAGAGGTGCTGCTTGTTGAGGATAATAAGCCGCTTGAGCTTGTGGTTGAAACGGAGTCTGATGGGCCTGCTGGTTATAATATGGAGTTGGTGCATAAGATGATGGTGATTTCCCATAACACTATGGTGTACATGAGGGTCCATGAGTGTGGTGGGTGTGTATTACTAGAGCATACGAAGTTGTAGCTCAAGAATTAGATGTAGCCCTGGAAAGGTCTGTGGTGTTAAATTTTGAGCATTAATTCACAATACTCTAGGATCTTCACTGAGAGAATAACATGTACAATATATCAATGCATAACAATCACAATAAGCATGATAAGCATCACAAGAATCAAAAGCATGAGAGACAAGAGACACAGAGTTTCCGTGGGGAAAACCCTACGATGAAAAACCCCACAACTTCCTCAGAGATAGAGAGAGCAATGGCTCAACCAAATTACAACCAAAATACACTGAGATAGTCTTCTAGTAGCAGATGATCCTCCTCCTCACTAGTGCGCCACTTTCTGAGTGAGAGAGATATGACTTTCCGAATGATCCAGATAGAGATCTCATGATCTCTATTTATACTTAACCTGTTTGCCTAGTTACACTATGGGGCCAACTTGTCTATGTAGATACATCCACAATATAATATATATTTCAGGGCCGACCCCACACATGGTGGTCTAATAACCCATCGGCAAGTACACACACTTGCGACACTTGTCAATCCACATGACGACACTTCCTTATAGAGGAATAACACATCTCTAATAAGGGTACAATAAATATATATGAAATACATTCCGAAGATACATATACATCAACACTCCCTCTTAACTAGGAAGGTATTTCTCGACACAGATCTGCTAGAGAAGTTTTCTTCTCGGGATCATCGTCATCGTCATCCTCACTGCTGCTGCTATCTCAACCAATCTCTGACTCTACTCGTCATAGAAAGTTCTACAGAGCTAGTCCTTTTTCATACTGGATGTAGGCCCACCACCTACAGGTCTTCATCATCACTGGCCATACTGTGGAATCCTTAGGACTTATTACGTGCATCACAAAACCTCAAAAGAGCATCCCATGTTGTTACGAGCACATGGCTCTACCTATAGGATCTCCTAGGGACATATTATATGTGACCTCACCACAAAACCTCGCAAGAGCATTCCAGGATGTTATGAGCACATAGCTCTACCTATAGGATCTCCCAGGGACAGGTTATATGTGGTCACCACAAAACCTCGCAAGAGCATCCCAGGCTATTACGAGCACACAACTCTACCTATAGGATCTCCCAGGGATAGATTATATGTGGTCATGGCAAAACCTCGCAAGAGCATCCCAGGACTTATTACGGGCACACAGCAAAAACCTATCGGATCTCCCAGGGACATATTATATGCCATAGGACAAAACCTCGAAAGAGCATCTGCCAGATATCCCAGGGCCAGATTATATGCCATAGGCAAAACCTCGAAAGACTATCTGCAGATCTCCTAGGGCCAAATTCTATGTCCTCCCAGAGCAAAACCTCGAAAGAGCATTTTCCAGATATCCCAGGGCCAAATTATATGCCATAGGAAAAACCTCGAAAGACTATCTACAAATCTCCCAGGGCCAAATTATATGCTCATCTGCACAACTTGATCCATGGCCATAGAGTATCACCATTCATCATCCTGATGTACACATAATCATCCTGATCATCATTACTGCAACATCCTGCTGCATGTCATTTGGAGCAACATCCTGAAGCTCGTCATCCATGATTGTACTGATCATACAATGCATCTACCTAATGCATACCAAGTATCTACCTGATACACATCATCATACATGATCCACCTGATCACACAGTGTATCCACCTGATACAAATATAAATACATGATACATATCAACATACATGATCTACCTGATCATACAATGTATCCACCTGATACATATACAGATACATGGTCCAAGCATCGAACATGATGCTTATACAAAATACATACACATGATCCAACCGATCATATCCAACATCCAACATGATGCGTACATACATATAAATGATCCAACTGATCATATCCAGCATCCAACATGATGCATACATACATATATATATATATAAATGATCTAACTGATCATATCCAGCATCCAACATGATGCATACATATATACATATAAAAATGATCCAACTGATCATACAAAGCAGAAACTAGAACATCATCCTGATGCTCATCATCCAGCGCTTACATCCACAGCCATGTGAAGGATCTTCCTTCCAACATGCTTGGAATGGCTTCAGCAAATGTGTCCATCACTTCTTCCTCGAAGTGTCATCAATCCGAAGAACACCAAGCCTCTCTCTGAAGTACTTGAACTTCACCCTGGCTAGTTGCTTCGTCAGCACATCTGCAATCTACTCATCCGTCGCAATGTACAGGAGCTTCACAGCTCCTCTCTGCACCATATACCTGATATAGTGATATTTGATCTCTATGTGTTTCGACTTGTCATGAAACATTGGGTTCTCGGACAGCTTCACACAACTCTGGTTATCACAAAAGATACCAGTAGCATCCAATGGGAGAACAAATAACTCAGACAGTAGCTTCCATAGCCATACTGCCTCACAACTAGATGAATAGGCTGCAACATACTCTGCCTCAGCTGTACTCAGTGCTACGCAGGACTGCTTCCTGCTAAACCAAGAGATCACACCTGATCCCATACTGAAGCAACACCTAGATGTGCTCTTCCTATCTGCAGCACTACCAGCCCAATCTGAATCAACATAACCCTGCAGGTTAAACTTTTGATTCCCTTCATACTTGAGCCCATAATCCACTGTACCCTTCAGGTACCTCAGAACATGCTTTACAGCAACCGGATGAACACTCCTTGGATCTGTCAGGAATTGACTCAATGTGTTCAGCGCAAAGCAAATATCTGGTCTCGTGTTCGTTAGGTACATCAAGGACCCAATCATCTGACGATACATAGAGACATCAATCGACTCAGATGAAGCATCACATAGAAGCTTCAGATTCGATGCCATAGGTGTGGCCATGGCCTTGCAATCCATCATCCCGAATCTCTTCAGGATATCTACTATGTACTTCCCTTGACGAAGGAAGATCCCACCTGCACTCTGCCACACCTCCATACTTAGGAAATAATGCATCACTCCCAAACCTTTCATATCGAACTCAGCAGCAAGCTTCCTCTTAGTATCTGCAATCAATCTGTCATCTCCTGTTACAAATAAGTCATCCACATACAGGAGTAGAATCACAAGATTCCCTTCCTCAACCTTGTAGTAAAGGTTAGAATCCGCTTTACTCTTGGTAAAGCCCAAACTAGATAGGAAACTGTCCATCCTACCATACCAGGTTCTGGGAGCTTGTTTCAAGCCATACAAGGCTTTCTTCAATCTGCACACATATGACTCTCTGTCATGTATTTCAAAATCGAGTGGATGCTCCACATATACTTCCTCTTCAACTACACCATTCAAGAAAGCAGTCTTGACATCCATTTGGTGTATTTTCCATTTGATTGCTGCAGCCAGGGCAAGTACTGTTCTAATGGAAGTATACCTGGCTACAGGTGCAAAAGTTTCTTCATAATCTATTGCCTCTTTCTGAGAGAAGCCACGAGCTATGAATCTTGCCTTGTATTTCTCTACACTGCCATCTGCAGCATGCTTGATTTTGTAGATCCATTTGGAAGTCACAACAGACTTCTCTTTAGGTCTTGGGACAACATCCCAAACATCATTCTTCATTATTGATTGGTATTCCTCAACCATGGCATCCTTCCATTCTTTCTTTTCCACTGGTTCTTCATAATTGGAAGGCTCTTTGTTCATAATGTCACAGAGTAAAGCAACATAGCTGGTATGTGATCTAGTTCTCTTCTTTGCTCTGTGTTCTTCTTCTGGAATGCCAAATCTTTCTGCATCTTGAATGAGCTCTCTAGCCCATGTAGGTTTCCTCTTGTGAGAGTTATCCTCATGAGGTGGATCTATAGGTTCTTGTGGATCTTCAAACTCATGAACAACTTCTGGAACTGCTTCAGTCATGGTAGTGTCTTGAAATCTAGTTTCCTTAGGTTCTTCATAAACTTCGATAGGTGCCTTCCTTGATTTGATGAATGCTGAGTTTTCATCAAATGTTACATCCCTGCTAACATCAATCTTCTTGAACCCTGGAAAGTATATTCTATAAGCCTTCGAGCTTTCACTGTAACCCACAAAGATACCCTTCTTTCCTGAAGGATCTAGTTTAGTCCTCTTTTCCTTTGGGACATGAGTGTATACTGGACAACCAAATATTCTGAGATGGCTGACCTCAGGTTTCTTACCAGAAAAGGCCTCTTCTGGTGTCTTGTTGACTAATATCTTGTGAGGTGTTCTGTTCTGCACATATACAACTGTTCTAGCTGCTTCTGCCCATAGATGCATTGGTAGATCCTGGTCATGCAACATTGCCCTTGCTGCTTCCATGATAGTTCTGTTCTTCCTTTCTGCAACTCCATTTTGTTGAGGATTATAAGGAGCAGTCAACTCCCTCTTAATCCCTGAATCACTACAAAGCTTCTTGAAGTCACCTGAGGTGAATTCTCCAACATTGTCGGATATGAATGTTTTGATCTTCTTGTCAGTTTGATTCTCCATCAAGGTTTTGAATTCCTTGAACTTATCAAACACCTCATCTTTGTTCTTCAAGAAGTATACCCAAGTCTTCCTGGAGAAATCATCAATAAATGAGACATAGTAAACATACCCACTAAGAGAATTGGATCACATAGGACCACATACATCTGAGTGGATGATTCCCAGGATATCTTTGGCCTTGCTTTCACTACTTGGGAAAGCCTTCTTAATGTTCTTACCTTTTGCACATCCTTTGCAAACACCTTCATGTTTGGTCTTGATTTTAGGAAGACCTTCTACAGCCTTGCTTGCAATTGGAAGTGCCCTATAATGCATATGAGCAAGTCTTCTATGCCAAAGTTCACTTGGCTCCATGGATTCATGCACCATGGCATGTTCAAGTTGTCCCTTCAATTTATACAATCCTCCCTCTTGCTCTCCAATCACTATTGCATCATCTATGGTCTTTCCCTTTGGCCACATTAGGTCTTGGCCATCCACAAATGAAACCCTCATACCTTTTGCATCCAATGAAGAGATGGAGAGTAAGTTCTTCTTGAGCCCAGGTACATAAAGGACTTCTTTCATCTTCAAAGATTTTCCAGAATCTAGGTTGTAGGAGGATTCACCACTTCCTTTGATTGGGTATTGATAATCATCCCCAAGTTTCACCTTATGAGGTGATTCATGTTCGGATAGATTCACAAAAGATTCCTTAAACCCAGTCATGTGTTTGGAAGCCCCACTATCAATCAACCAATCATTACAACCATGGGAGATAGTACCTGTGAGAGCAGAGATTAGAACATACTCTTCTTCACTTGATGAGTCATCATCACTTTCTGCCCTAGCCTTCTTCTTTGGAGGTTCATCATCCTCGACAGCATGAGCATGGAACTTTCTTTTGCTTCCCTTCTTCTTCTTGCTGAAGTTGTTGTTATTATCCCTTTTGTTCTTGGGACAATCTGAAGCAAAGTGACCCTTCTCATTGCATGTGAAACATCTTAGATCCTTCTTATTCTTTTGATAGGATCTTTTGTAGCGAGAGTGCTCCTTCTTGAGCTTGCTTCTTTTGGTGTGAGTTGCGAGAGCTTGATCTTCACCTCCCATCTTTTCTTCACGAGCTACAAGTCTAGCGTCTTCTTGAGAGCATTCCTCCCATAGTTTACTGAAATAGATCAATTTTTTTCTTGCACAGATTCCTTGAATAAAGGAATCCCATGACCTAGGTAGGCCATTCAGAGTGGTCATAACAACTTCACCATTGTCCACTACTTCATCCACAGCTTCAAGTTGCTCCTTGATCTGAGAGACCTTAGAGAAGTAAGATTGAATGGTTTCTCCATTCAACATCTTGACCCCTTTCAATTGATTCCGCAGAGTCATCTTCCGATTTATGTTCTTCCCTTCAAATAGCTTGGTCAAAGAGTCAAACATCTCCTTGGGTGTCTTTAGAGAAGACACATGGGGTATGAGATGGTCTTTGATAGAATCAGCAATGATTCTCTTTGCCTTGACCAAGTTCTTCTTATGCAATACCTTGGCCTCTTCATCCTTTGGGATAGGGATGTGTTATTTTATATATGAGTCCAACTCATTCTCTTCTAGGATTAACCCAATCCTATACTTCCAAGCTCGGAAGTTATCAGCCCCTTCAAGCTTATCCTCAAGCTTGGTGTGGTGAGACATCTTAAAGAGTTCTTCAAATGAAAATAGAAAAGATTTAGGTCTTACCACTTGAAATGCTGAAAACTGGATTTGGTCCCGGATTAGGGTTTGTCAGAAAAACCCTAAAAATTCAAAATGTGAATTTCAAATTTCTGAAAGGAAAGAAAGATGCACCTTGATGAGATGATCATCCTGGTGCATTCATAATTTGAGATCAACAAATTTTACCCTTCATATTTGTCTTTTTGTCCTCCCGGGTTCACTAGGGAGAGCCCTGAATTAGGGTTTGAGTTTCCCAAATATCTACCCAACGAAAAATCTCGATCCAAAGCTCTAAAATTTGATTTTTGCAAGGAGCTTCCAACTGTGTCTTCAGATTCCAGAAATTCCTATTTGTGTGGAAACCCTAATGTTTAGGGCCAAATTTAAAAATGCTCAGAATTGAATTTTGATTGGACAGATAGATTCTTCTTGATGAGTAGAGTCAATCTACTATACTGCTTTTCGAAAAACTGTGGAGAGAAACCCAATAAACAAGAAACTCAAGTTTCTGTCACTGTAAAATGTCTTCTTCTCAGGTTAGCTCTGATACCATGTTAAATTTTGAGCATTAATTCACAATACTCTAGAATATTCACTGAGAGAATAACATGTACAGTATATCAATGCATAACAATCACAATAAGCATGACAAGCATCACAAGAATCAAAAGCATGAGAGACAAGAGACATAGAGTTTCCGTGGGGAAAACCCTACGGTGAAAAACCCCACAACTTCCTTAGAGATAGAGAGAGCAATGGCTCAACCAAAGTACAACCAAAATACACTGAGATAGTCTCCTAGTAGCAGATGATCCTCCTCCTCACTAGTGCGCCACTTTCTGTTTGAGAGAGATATGACTTTCCGAATGATCCAAATAGAGATCTCCTGATCTCTATTTATACTTAACCTGTTTGCCCAGTTACACTACGGGGCCGACTTGTCTATCTAGATACATCCACAATATAATATATATTTTAGGGCCGACCCCACACATGGTGGTCTAATAACCCATCGGCAAGTACACACACTTGCGACACTTGTCAATCCACAGGACAACACTTCCTTATAGAGGAATAACACATCTCTAATAAGGGTACAATAAATATATATGAAATACATAGATGAAATACATTCCGAAGTTACAAATACATCAACATGTTGCACTGTTTGTACTCATCATGGTAAAATGTTTGTTTTGCACCATAACCTGGCCGATAATACCATCGGTGGCATGGGATGTCTCCAGCGCGTCATGGGAGGATGGATCGCCATACGGGGCATTAGGTAAAATAGTGTATGGATATCTAGACTGGGCATATATGAGGTCAAATTGTTGAGCTTTTAAGATGGCTTCTTCTTCTGACTGGGGTTGTTCGGAAGCTACATCTTTGGCTATGAGGGGGAGGAGTGATTTGAGGAACCAGTCCAAAAAGATTCATCGTCAAGTTTTATCTTGCAGAGGCTATGGCACTTACGCCACTCATGGATATGATCAGTGATGTGTGTAGTGGTGTTCTGTCTGCAAGACAAGAGTATTTCCACTCTTGCATCATAGTGTACAGGTAGTTAAAAGAACTGAAGGAACGTTGAGGCGAGGGATGTAAAAATGGGGTGTGTCCCATGTGGCTTCTCAATGTACTACTTGGCTGCAGAGCCAGTGAAAGTTCTTTGTAAAAGTCTCAGTCTAGTGGAATCATCTACTATGGAGTTAGAGGAACACCATAGGTGAAACGACATGATGTGGTTTTGGGGATATTCCCCAGCTTTTCCTTCAAATTTTGGGATATCTGAGGGAAGCTTTGTGGGCATGGGGGGCCATGCAGGGTCATGTCTGATAGGATCATTGGTTAACCTTGCCAGGTCTGGTAAGTTTAGACTAGCCATGTATGGCAGACTGGCAGATGGGTGTGGCATGGTCACCGAGGTATAATTGCAAATGGTGGCATTATGGATTGGTCCAGTGCCCCCTAAGGGTATGCTATATGTGAAAGGAATGTGTCCCCCAGCCGGCGTGGTATGGGAGGGGGCTGCACTCCCAAGTGCAACATGGGTTGCAGATGGGTTAGGAATGGTTCTAGTAATCACTGGGATCTGGGTAGTGGTGATGAGGGGGGGGGGGGGTGACGCCCATGTTGGGCATACCTAAAATAGGCGTTGGTCCTGTGTTGGGCATGCCTAGAGGCGATGTAGTTCCCATATTAGGCATGCTTGGAGTGGAAGTAGTTCCCAGGTTGGGCATACCAACATAGGTTGTGGGAGTAGTGGCCAACATGGTAGCTGGGATGGTGGAAGACGTTCCACCAACAGTCCCTTTGTTGAAAGAGTTGGAAGAAAAATCAGCGATAGGGCTAGTGGGTGCGGCGTATGTGGGATTTTTGAATTCTGCCTCAGAATCTGATGTGAAATGAGGTGCGTCAGAATCGGATGACGGGGCTCTATTTCGATGACGTGTGGAGTCAAGGGAACCGTACTGCGGGGGGTCTCCCCGGAAGCGCCGAGAACGTCTCGGGGAATCAATGGTGACAATTTTATCGAAAGATTACCAGGTGGTGGTGAGTGGAAATCTGTAAAGCCATAATGCAACTGTGCGTGCAAGAGGGAAGCGTAAAAAATAAATGGCACTCAGGCTGAAAAATCAACCTCAAAAACACTTACTATAATAGCTGTGCTATAGTAAGTGGAGTAATAAAAAAAAATGTGGTTAGGAAACCAACATGCAAACAGTTCCTAAAAATAGAAAAGGTAGACTCTATGACCAAAAGGAGGTAATGGAGCATGCAAACACCAAACTAGAAGTGGTATTATGACTCAATGAAAACATATCCTTTGCAAGGTGATGAAATCCAAGTCAGACAATATGAGTAGTGGAATCAAAGGCTAGATATCACCCTACTGGGAGGGACACCGGGTAGACAATCCTAAAAGTTTGGCCACTAAGATACCCCGTTCATGACACGTTCGGTTGGGTGAATCTGCAATTTGGTTCTATCGTCGTTGTACTCCCATAAGGGTGGTACAATGAGAACTGCGAAAGGTATCCTTCGGTTACTAAATGGATAGTAGTATTCCACTCAGGCTTCCGGAAGCAGTCTGGCTACTTCAACCCTCCTAAGGGAGAGGCCTTCCCAATAAATTGGTGTTAAACGATGTCAACAAATAATAAGGGATTTTGGTACCCTAAATGTCAACCATTATGTCTCAACATGAAAAATGAGTGAGGGGTGTTATTTAGATACTTATCCCCTCATTCCTACATAGCTACAAAATTCTTTTTGTGTTCCCTAAGTGGGGTTAGAATATTGGTTGAGTTAAGGTAATTTTTAAGGCTCACTTGAAATTATTGTGATAGATTGTGTGCTAATGTAGGTGTATACCAAAATAATGTGCCTTGCATGGGAAATTTAATCACAAATTAAAATAATGATTTCAATTTGCAAAATATGACAGCAATTTAAATGTAAATGCTATGGTAAACTTTTAAAAAAGGTGTTAATTTTTCAAAAAATTTAAAGTAAAACAAATATCATAGAAATAAGTGGTATTCTAATGCTTTGGGCAAAAATATATAGCAAATTAAAAATTTGGTTATAATTTTGCAAAAATGAAATTGCTTCACAATTTTTCTTTCACTAAACTGAAATTTTTTAAAAATGATGAAGTAAAGCAAAATAATAGTAAGAAATATCAATATGTAATGCTACAAAATGAAACAGTAGGCTGTTCAAAAGTGTAGGGAAGATGGTCGAAAAATATGGGCCAAAATGGGTGAACAGAAGTGATAAATAACACTAAAATAAATGATTAGAGAAATTTCTATGAAAAATTTCTTAAATCTAATAGGATATTTGGATTCCTTGATCGAAAACACCCAATTTGAAAAAAACAATTGTCTCAAACGGAGTTCGGGAGAGGGAGATATGGCCGTTTGAAAGTTGAGTCACGTTGCCAGAAAATTACACCGTGGGTTTCGGGCTAAAAGTCGCGATGGGCATCGCAGGTTTCGGGCTAAAAATCACGATGGGAATCACGGAAAAAATCCAAAAAGCCGCAATGGGAAGCGCGGAAAAATTCCGAAAAGTCGCGATGGACCGCGCGACTGTGGGGTCGAAAGTCGCAATGTACGGATGAAAAAATGGCCGTCGAAAAACGAACCCAAAAATGGAAATTTTGGGCTATTTCAGGCTGCAAAAAGGGTCAATGGCTAGGGAAGCTATCAAGAAGCTGACTAGTATGGCAGATCTACAATTTTAAATGGAAAGAACAAGTAAAATAAAGATCTAAAGCAAAATTTAAAAGTTTGAAACTCAGTCGCCAAAAATTGTTGCTTGATTTTTCAACCAAGCATGTGCAAGGATGCACCTATTAAAAAAGTAATAGCAGTTTCAAATGAAAAGCAAAAAAAAATTATAAATTTAATCTAACATTAACATAAATATGTGGAAATAAACAAGAACTAAATCAATAACAAGAGATCTATTGGAAGAACAAGAGAAAAAACAATAGATTTTTTGTATTACCTCAAAGGTGAGGATGTTTGATGTTGAGAAGCTCCAAGGTTGAGGTGATCCAAGCTCCAATGGTCTCTTCTCCAAGATGCTGAAATGGGGATCTTCAAACTGGAAATGGGAGGCAATGGCTCTCAAAGGGAATTTGGCAGCATAAGGATAGGATGAAATGTGGATGGAAAGTGGAGCCCCTATCACCTTTTTATAGTTTTTGGTGATGGGGAATACCATTATGGTTTTGAGGAAACCAATGGTATTAAGCAACATGGTTTACGTCCCTTTTTCCCTCTTTTTCCTTTTTTGAATATTTTTTATATTTTTATTCCCTTTTAATATTTTTTGGGAATTTTGGACCCTTTTTGAGGGTTTTTTGTGGAAAAAAATATATTTTGAGGGGAAAAAGGTGTATTGTGGTCTTTTTGGTGACCTTTTGATGGTTTTAGAGACTCAAATGGTGGAAAAGTGAACAAATGGGTCATGTGAATAAGGGAATGAGCTAGTGAGCACTTTTTGAGTGTTAACACTATTGCAAAATGGAATTTATTTGTAGAGATCTATCTCTCACGCCCATCAATAGAATAGAGTCACAGAGAGGAAGAATCAGACTTTAGTAGAAATGGCCTAATACTTATTGCAAACCGAAAACCTTCTAATTAAAGTTCAGGGAAAGGTTGTTTATTGTTCAAACTATCTCCTCAACCTTCTTCCAACTAGAGTTGTCAGGGACATGAATCTAGTTGAGAAGTGGAAAGCAAGTAAACCCTTATAAGACAACTTAGAGCCTTTGGATTTGTTGCTTGGGTGCATATCAATGATAACTACATGAATAAATTGGATGCAAAGAGTCATGCTTGCATCATCGTGGGTTATTCTGATGAATCAAAAGCCTGTCAATTGTTTGAACCAGTCAAACAACATATCATTTTGATAAGAGAGGTGATCTTTGATGAGAATATTTTAGGTACCAAGTTATGGAATTCATCTTCTATTCTATTGCACAATGATCTATTTGATAGTTCCGAAGAATCTAGATCGACTATACCCTTCTTTGAAGTTTCGACTAGATAGTCAAATTATACTCTTGTGTTGAGTGGTAGTCGGTCTACATTGAATGACAATGTCAACACACTTGGTCATTTGACTAACCATTATCGTCTTGAATCACCGCTGACTTGTATACCTCGGTGGGATGTTGAAACTATTGAATTTGATGGACCTAAAGCTAGAGATGCTAATATTGGTTTGTAGACCCATAGTAAAAAACAACATGGAAATGTTGCAATGATGGCACATGTTCTTGAAACCTATGATTTTTATACTTACATGGATGCTCAGGGAGTTCCTGAATAGAAAAATGCTATGGCTGCTGAAATTGATTATTTGTAGAAGAGTCACACTTGGGAACTAGTTTCTCGACCACAAGAAAAGAATGTTGTGAAGTGTCAATGGGTCTAGAAGACCAATTTTACTTTTGACAATGGTATTGAACATCACAAGGATTTAATTGTATCCAAGGGATTATTTCAGCAAGAAGGCATCAACAACACTAAATCCTTTTCTCTTGTTGCAAAGATGAACTCTATTAGAATGATTATTTCCCTTGTTGTTCATTCTGGATGGAAACTTCATCAAATGGATGTTAAAAGTTCCTTTCTTCAAGGAGACTTGTCTAAATAAATATATATGGAACAAACTCCTAGTTTTGCGACAAATTCTAGTCTTGTTTGTCGACTGAAGAAGTTGTTGTATGGTTTGAAACAAGAACCATGTTCTTGATATGAGAAGATTGATTGTTTCTTTCTCAATATTGGCTTCAAACGTCGTGAATTTGATCATAGGATTTATGTATTACATGTTCATGGTGATACTTTGATCATGGCATTGTATGTTGATGACTTATTCATAAAAGGAAATAATGTAAATTTTATTTTGGGTTTAAAGAATCTACTTGCATATACCTTTGAAATGATTGATCTTGGTCAGTTGCATTTATTTTTGGAAATTAAAATTTTGCAAATGGATGATAGTATCTTTCTTTCTCAACAAAAATATGCTTTCGATCCTTTGAAACAATTCAAAATGGATGATTGTAAGTCTTGTGCTACACCTTATCAATCAGGTGTTATATTGTTTGTGGATTGTGACTCTCCTCGAGTTGACACCACTCTTTATCAACAGTTGGTTAGTAGCCTGATTTACTTAACTCAAATTTAGATAGATATATGCTTTTCATTAAGTGTGATTTCCCGGTTCATGCAGGATCCTTGAGAAAGCCATTCGAAAGTGGCAAAAATATTTTTTCTCTAATATCTTAAAGGAACTTATCAATATGGTATTAAATATTGTTGCAATTAAAACCTGTTTTTCAAGTTTATTGATTCCAACTGGGGAGATGATACTGCCAACTGAAATTCCACTTCTGGATATGTGTTTTGACTTGGTTATGGACCCTTGGTCTAGTCATGTAATAAATAAAAGGTAGTCTCTCTTTCGACTACATAAGCATAATATCACGGAGCTTTCATTGTAGGTACAGAGGTAGTTTGGAACCGTAAGATTCTAGAAGATCTTGGGTTTTCTTTTCAGGCCTTGACTATTATCCATTATGACAATCAAAGTAAAATGCAGGTGCTAATAATCCTATTGCTCATAGAAAAATAAATCATGTTGAACTTCATGTTCACTATTTGAGACAGTTGGTACATGACAATGTTGTATATCTTGTTTATTGTGCGATAGATGATCATATTGTTGATATCTTCACAAATCCTCTACTAGAAGCTAAGTTTCTGAAACTTCAGGATATGATTAGGATTTCAGAAGTTGCAACTATTGGGGGGGTCTTCAAAGAACATAATTTCACCTCCTAAATATCTAAAGCATTGGGCCAATGGGGGTTGTTGGAACTGATGGGTCCAAAATACAGGTATCTGATAAGCCTTTCCCCACAACAAAAACACAAGAAAGGGAGAAGAAATACACTTGTTTTGTGGGAAAAATGATTTACCTTAATTTTAATGAAGTTTTTTAAAAGATTATTTATGTTATGTTTTGAAAGCGTTGTTATGAGCTAATTGCATTACAAACGAGTTTGAATGAGCAGGTGTAGGTGCACTAAAGGACAATGCGCAAATCAAGTGAAGAACTGAAAGAACATCACCAAACTTAGCGCCTTTTTCCTGATTTGTAGAGAACGAACTCTTGTTCAAAGAGAATTGGCATTTAGACATTTAGTTAGGTTAAGCATTAGAATTATATAAATATGGACCTCTCGAGGGGTAGCGGGAGGCCCCTGTTGCTATTTTGGAGAATTATTGTTTTACGTTTCATACCACCAAGACAGTTGTGTTACAGACCTGGTTTTAAACTATGAAGTTCCTATTTTAAATAAAGACTTGATGTTACTTACAATTCAGCGTTTATAAGTTGCCTTCACTCCTGAGTACGGGTTGGAGAGGGCCCCTCCAACACGTAAGTACGGGTTCCTATTTCTGTTATGTTTTGAAAGCGTTGTTATGAGCTAATTGCATGACAAATGAGTTTGAATGAGCAGGTGTAGGTGCACTAAAGGACAACGCGCAAATCAAGTGAAGAATTGAAAGAACATCACCAAACGCAGCGCCTTTTTTTTGATCTATAGAGAACGAAATCCTGTTCAAAGAGAATCGGCATTTAGACATTTAGTTAGGTTAAGCATTAGAATTATATAAATATGGACCTCTCGGGTAGCGGGAGGCCCCTACTGCTATTTTGGAGAATTATTGTTTTATGTTTCATACCATCGAGACAATTGTGTTACAGACCTAGTTTTAAACTATGAAGTTCCTATTTTAAATAAAGACTTGATGTTACTTACAATTCAACGTTTAAAAGTTCCCTTCAGTCCTGAGTACGAGTTGGAGAGGGCTCCTCCAACACGTAAGTCAAGAGATCTTATTGTTAAGGTATTTCTCATTATGTGTTTTACATTGGTTGAATTTATATTGCAGATGAGAGTATTTTAAATAGCATTTGAATTGCACGATTTGATTTCTGTAGTAAGTGAACCTTTCTGATTCCGTAGTTCATTATAACTCATTCTGTAGTTTGGTAATGCTGTGCTTGTAGTCCTGTAGCAGCATTCTGCCAAGGCATAATTTAACACCTATTTTCCTATGTGCTTGCATTTACTTCTGAAGCAGCGATCCAGATCTTAAAGCCCATGTATTTACTTCATTATTATAGCTACTCATGAAGATCGATTACTTTCAGTATTTTTGGTTACATGATGATATTCACTTCTTAACGTTTTGATTAAAATTGCAGCATTAGATAATGGTATTCTGAACTTAGTCTTGGCATTAGATTATGTTAGATCAGACTTTGAGTTTTATGCATTCGATTTATAGTAATTGCTCCTTAGATTAAAGATCAAGATTTCATTACTTTAGAATAGATTTGTTATATTTTCAACATTCAATTCCATAGTATAATTTTTACTGCTTTCAGCAAGTTAATTCTTAAAGATATGCTTACTGTTTCCTGCGTTTAATTTCTTAGACATAGATTTCCTACTTTCAGTACTTGAATTTCTTAGCATAGGAATCTCTCCTCCATAGATGAAACAATCCTTTTTACAGTTCATTTAATCCTTTTTAGGCAACTCTTTAAAAACATTGATACAAACACCCAACTTCGACAAAGACTATCGTAGAGAGCACATATACTGCTTACACCTCTGAAGTTTGTACGTCCATAATTGCTAATTCATAAGTTGGAATTAAGATCTGAAAACAATTGAGGCTGTATATAACATGTTAATATATCCCCACATACTATTTTATAGAAAATAGATGAGTTTAAGATGGGTAAAAAATTCAATTATAGTTAACTACAGAAAGCTTGCAGATTTAAAGGAAGATTTGACATAGGTACTGTATTTCTATCATTGCTCATTCATAATTTGAATTCAAGGTATGAAAAAAATTTGAGGGTGTATAGAACATGTTCCTCTATATCCTCATACAAGTTTATAGAAAATGGATGAGTTTACGATGGGTGAAAAATTCAATTACAGTCAACTACAGAAAGCTTCCAAATTTCAGGACAACTCTGACATAGGTACAGTTTTCATCTCACTTCCCCCTCAAAGGTTGGATTCAAGGTCTGAAATAAATTTATGGTATAGGGGACATATTATTCTATCTATACATGAATTTTCATTGAAAAATATTAAGTTTAAGTGGGGTCGAAAATTAAATTACAGTCATGTACAAATTAGTAGTAGTTTTGACATGGATGCATAAGTTTTCCCCATGCTCACTAATGGTTTCGAAAGAAGGTCTGAAATTTTTACAGAGAATAGAGAACATACTACTCTATCTATACATAAAATTTCATCAAAAAAGAATTAGTATAAGTGGTTCAAAAAAATTAAATACAGTCACCTACATGAAGCATGGGGATTTGAAGGTAAATCTGACATATGTTGGCATTTTGATTGTTAATCCTTAATGATATGGAATCAAGACTTGATATTTTTACAGGATGTAGAGGATATCCTCCTTTATGACGTTGTACTATTTCATAAAAAAATATAGGTGTATAACTGTGTCAAACATTTCAATTATAGACCTGCATCCAGGAAATCCAGAAAAGAAAAATTGGAAACAAAATGAAGGATCTTCTAGGCTTCCAAGGGAAGAGTTTTTCAAGAGCTCAAATTCCAATTTGGAGAGATCCATTTTTCCTGCAAATAAATTAAATCCCATCCAATCAAGAGAGCCTTCAATTATTTCAAGCGAGCCAACTCTCATTTTTCAAGCGAGCCTGCAATTATTTCAAGCGAGGAAGCCCTCATTATTTCAAGCGAGGCAAACCTCATACTTTCAAGTGAGCCTACAAGTATTTGAAGCGAGCCATCCCATCCATGAAATCAATTGATGCAGCTCCAACCTCAATTTCTTCAATGCTCAGTCATCTCAAAGATCAACTTGCATGCAATCATTCAAGGGGTAAGAAAAATTAGGTAACTTATTGACCTTTGTCAATTTATTCATTTAAACAAGCATGCAAGGCTAAAAGGTATATCATGAAAGTTTCAAAATTGTTGATGGCACTGAAAAGTGAGTTGGTGATTGTATTCATTCAGACTCCAAATATTATGGTCCATACTAATATTCAATGTGGGCATCGAAAATAGAGACGAGGGAAAGGAAAGTTGAGACTTTCTATTTTATGAATTCAATTTGCATATGAAGAAAACCAAGTGTGATAAAATGCATGTTGTTCGAACACAATTCATGGTAAAATCAGTTGTAATAAAGTGCATGATGTTGGATCTCAAGCCCATCACTTTGCAGATTTAAGTCTTGGTACAAGTGAATATATATATATATATATATATAAATCAAGACGGAACAAAGCAACATATTTGATACTGCAGAAAAAAACACAAACAACAGCTAGGAAATTTCTTTCTCTTCCATGACAATTACCAACTCCTAAAGAATTGTTTTGTTGCATGAGGACATGCAAAATCTTAAAGTTGGGGTGTATGATGGGCCGCTGAAAAGGAACATTATTTGGCCCATCTAATGGAACATAAAAGAATTATGAGGAGGAATAAGGAATTAAAATGACAAGAAACAATTAACTTTATGGTATTTTTTCCTAAAAGCCAATGCATGTTTGCTTTAATGAATAGCTTGACATTGTTTAGTATTGTTCCCTAATTTTCTTATTCATTTGATTTATTTATGAGCTAATATTTTTCAAAGCATTATTCATTTGTGATGAAGCTATAGGTGGGAGATTATCTAAAAGCTAAGTGAAACAGATCAAGTTACAAAAATCAGCTCAAGCTCTGTCAATCAGCTCACTAGAGTTTGTTGGAGATATTTAAGGGATTATGTCCCTATTGATTCTCATGAGATTCCAGTGCATAAATAAGATCTCAACATCATCCCAAGTTGAAATCATGGAGGCCAAATTGAATTTCTAAAAGAGGAAAGTAATCCCACCAACTTGCATGCAGATTACTAGTTAACTGGTACATCTTCCACAAATCAAGGAGTTGATTTGCATGAGCAGTTTTTAGTTATTTTTGTATAAATAATTGTGCATATGATAGCATGAAAGGCGGCTTCTATTATTGTTCTTCTCTTATCATTTCTTTTCTTTCTCTCTTGCTGTTCAAAGCGGATTTGTAAAGGGAAGCTTGCATGTCTTTCATTTAATTTATTTTAGTTTGTTTTCATTTGATTCCATACATTTTTATTTTCTGTAGTTTCCTGTAACATTTTTGTAGTTTCTTGCATAATTGTTTTTCTTACAAATAGATTAGTCATTTCATATTGTTGTGTATTCAATTCCTACAAAATTAAAGTAGTTAGATGAATTTACATGCTTTCTTTAATTATATTAACTTTACATGCTTTCATAGATTAGATTCATGCTTTCATAGAATAGATTCCTGATTTCATAGATTAGATTCATGCTTTCATAGAATAGTTTCATGCTTTCATAAAATAGATTCACGATTTCATAGGATAGATTCATGCTTTCCTAGATTAGATTCATGCTTTCCTAGATTAGAGTCATGCTTTTATTTAAACTAGATTCATGCTTGGCATAGATTATATTTCTGCTTTCATAAATTAGATTTCCATGCTTTCATAGATTTACATTTCTTGTCTTTCTTAATTAGCATTTCAAGTTTTCTTAGATTGAGTTGTTGCTTTACATTTACTGTCTTCTTTAATTAATATTTGAAACTATTTCATTTGCAATTGCATATACAGTGCACGGTACCTCTAAGTTTGTACGAACTCCTCGATTGATAATTTAAGTAATGAGCCAAGGGATTCAGTTTTATAGTTGCAATTCTTTGGCCCATCACTCGCCAAGATTTACTACAATCAAAGGGTTCATGATGATGATTTCCAAGCACACATCCTCTAAAAAATCCATCAGGTGGAATAGTATTTGGGAGAGAAGTAACCATGTTATTTGTTACCATCGTCTTCAAACTTTTAAAGTTCAGATGTCCAAGTCATTCATGCCAAATTCGACTTCTGTCGTCGGTTTAATAAATGGGTGTAGTTGATCCAGATTGTTGGAAATCATTCATGGGAAAGTCACATAACTTGTATAGTCCATATTTTGTATATGAATATCCTGAAGCAACATTTACCCCCCCAAGTCTCATATCATTCATAATAAAGTGATATGACAAAAACTCAACACTCTTCTTAGTTTGTGTAAGTTGTGCAACCAACAACAAGTTTTCACTCAAGCTAGGTACATGGTAGAAATTAAATATTCGTCTATGCATGCATTCAACATCGCCACTTCCAACAACCCTTCGAGCATAACCATAAGCTACCTAAATATTCTATTTTGGAGCTCCACTTAAGGAAGAGGCAATAGAAGCATCCCTAGCCATGTGATGAGTGCAACCAAAATCAACTATCCATTTAGTCTAAGTGGTGCAAGTATGTAATGCATGTGATTTTCTAACAGAAAAGGTGAATTTTTCTATAGGTTGGTTGATTGAAGGATCGATTGACACACCTTATTAAATATGCTTGAACTTTTCTTCCAAGTCCTTTGTCTTCTTCCGACGGGTTTTCTTCATATTTCCCATTTTTCCACACTAGTGACATGCTTTCTTCTTTTTATTCTTCTTGTTTGATGTTGACTCGTTGGCCTTCCCTTTAGTAGGTTCGATACACTGTGGTCATTTATCTAGTCGAACACGTTCTTTATAATTCTTATTGACCTTGCCTTTGATAAAGTGAGCCTAGTGTTTGCTTCCAAGCTTCCCTTCATCAAGCAATTTTTGTTGATCCTTGATCAATAAATAATAAAATATATCAAAGGTGAAATCCTTACCTTGTTGTTTCGGTGATATCCAATTGGCACAAAATGAAGAGAAGAATACATCATAAGGTGTCCTAAGATTCATCAAGCCTAGTTCAATGAGTTGTCCATCCTTCTTCGGAAAACACAGACCACATTCACCCAATTTCAACTGTAGATCCTTGAGGATAGATAAATATTCTTGGATACTTTCAAAGGAATTGGGTTCTAGAGAGATCGACTCTTTCTCTATCCACATCACTTAACTTGCATTAATCTTGTCGAACAATGACTTCAACTTACTCCAAATAACATGAGGGAAATCAATCATGCTTATATGAAAGTGAATATTCCTTGAAATGTAGGTTGTAAAGACCCCAACAACCTCATCCTTATTTATGCCGATGACAAACTTAACTTGGTCATTAGTCCGATCTAGAATAGCGAATTTAGTATATTGGCATAGTCCCTTTCTCTTCAACAAAGTCTCCATATCTAGCACCCAAATTGCATAGTTATGCCCATATTTCAGAATAACAGGTTCTATCTTGGAAGCCATCATTTTGATATCGAAAATATCTAATGCAAATTGAAAGGAAAAGGTATCAATCTGCACATACTCATCCCATGTTCAATCAACCTTAGATCTAACTCAACACATTTCACAAAAAAAGGGCTATGTCAAAACCAATAGCTCTGATACCATGTTGGGGAACCTCTTCACAATGAAAAATATGACAAAAAATAAATAATATCTTAAAGAGTAAATATTCCAAGAATATGAGTGGTTTCTAAAGACACTTTTTACATCACTCAAACATAATGCATTGTGATTAGAACATCACAATGCATTATTCAACATTGGAAAATCTTGATATCAATACAACCCATAGGGTCATTATTTTATAGTCTCTAGATATAAGAAACTCCCTTGAAGTTAGGATGATCTAGTCCACAAATATGGGTAATTGGGCCTAATCATTTTGATGAAATCTACAATGTCCCATAGATTTCTTGGATTCTCTAGTCAATCTGACCATGGCCTCATCGACCATTCATTCGATTAATCAGTTGACCAATTAGTTGAGCCTCTAGTCAACTTCTTTGCTAGTCGACTGTTGTCTTTCAACTGACCATCTCCGGAAGATCCAAAGGTGTGATGAACCAACATAACCTTTGGTTCCGATAGGATGTGTATACTTGGTAGTAAAAACCTTCCTAAGCATTACATCTACTCGATGGCCAACAATATAATTTGAGGATCTTTCTTCTTCCTACCAAGATTCTTTAAGTATAATTCTTGGACACTTTTTGACACAAATGTAAATATCCTTGATTGATTGGGATAAAGGGATCGTAACACACACATTTCTAAACTCCCCTTCAAATTCAAACTTAGTTTTGGTATGGGGCTTGTCTAAACTTAAAGTCTTTGGATGGGGAGTAAATTGTTCAACCCCATACTGTTGTTGTTCTGAAGATTCTAGAGAAGTAGTTTGTGGTGCCACTAGTGAATGTGCAACATATTATTTTTTTTCAAGATATTTTCCTACTGAGTTTTGAACTTCCCCCACATTAGACTCTATGATAATTAGAGATTTTGATTATTGGGTCCAACTCTTCATGATATTAAATGTATATCTTGAAAGTCTATTAGGGAGAGGACATAAGTAGGAAAGATGGAAAACTCAGTATTGTAAGTGTATTTTGCTTTATTATTTGGGTTAACGGTTGGTTGGGTAAGAAATTGTGGTTTCAATAGAGGGTTGCTAGTAAGAAAGTATAATTACTACTACTAAGGTAATTGGAACTAATGTTGTAAGGTGGCCTATTGTTGTTGGTCCCCAAACAGAAAACTCTCTATCATTTTGGTTAATGATAACCTCGAGCTAGTTGAGGTGGGCATTGTTTCCATGACATGGAGGGGGTCCAAAACTAAGAAGTATATTTCATTTTCTATTTAGTCCAAAATACATTATAAGGCCGAGAAGGATCTTGAACCATATGAAGGGGGTGTGGTTTCCAAGGTCACTTATAAGCAATTAAACAAATTTGTTCCATCCCTTTGTTATTTCCTTTATACATAGTCTTTAGTCTTGGTAGATAAGGGGAAATTTTGGTGGCATGGTCCTATTCACAAATTCCATAGACTTCCACATTGTTCAATGGACAATCCTTGAGAGGATATTTATTCTTGCATTTAGAACAAAATATAAACACTGTTAGATATTCTTCTTCCTTGTTCTTTTTGGAATACAATGTATCAAATTGTGAGCTCAAAGAACTTAGAATATCAATCTTAAATTTATCCTACAAATTACCAATTTTAGCATGGGTAACTCCTCCAACTGATTTTGAGATACTAGTAGCAACATCTCTAAGACCCTTACAATGATTTGTATTCTACTTTGAGTATCATGTACACCACAAATTTTCTCGTAATATAATCATAAAACATCCTCATCTCTGATTAGATTAGTACATCAACACAGTCATCTTGAATGCCTTGAAGAAGAATAGTTCAAAGAATGTCATGATCAAACTAGTGCTACGTTGATCATTGTAAATTAGACTTGAACCTCTCAATGTAATCTTCCAAACATTCATCATATCTTTGGGTCACTTTGAAGATTTCCTCTTGTAGGACTCTAGTTTTACAATAGTGTTTATATTTTTTAAGATTGCTTGGCACATCTCTTCCCATGTGTGAATATTGTTTCCTCAATGTCCCATGAATTAGTGGAGTGCTACTTCCTTGAGAGTAGTTAGAAACAACTTAAGTTTTTGGGCATTGTAGGAGTAATCATAACTATGACAAAGTACATCAAACTCAAGTAAAAATGTATCTAGGTGTTTTCTAGACATGTCATGAAAGTTTGGCAAAGAAGTGGGTGGAATGTTGTTCATTTTAACTATTACATCAGACTATCAAATTGGAAATTTGAAAGTCATGGGATCTAGCTCATTAGAGCCTTTTTCTTAAAGGATTTTTTTGCCAACCACCTTATTGTCCAAAAGTTATTTGTTCTTCAAAAGGGATGGAGTAATCTAGTTCTTGGACTGGATTCTCTTGGTGTTAAATAATTTATTGTATACTAATCAAATCCTCTATTTGGATAGTTTCTAGAGTAGAAGGGAAGAGGACTACCTATGTTGAAGAAACAACTTGAATTAGGAGTGTGTTGTGAAAAAAATGGATCAATCGTGAGAAATTATTCCTTCCCTTATAGCTTTTAACCAAGAAAACATATTAAGTGATGGTTAGTATGTCCAACAAAAGTATTTTGAAGCTATGAATGAATAACAACACATATAACGACTACTTGGAATATTAATCTTGCATAAATGACATAAAAACACAATAAGGAGATGGGGTTCAACAAAAAAAATTTGTCAAATGGAAAATCTTGAATATAATGGTGTCACCTAGGATAATGTTTCTTGCAAATGGTAGGAAACACTCCCTTTGGGAGGGTCCTTTTATCTCTCTAGAATTTCTTGCTAACTGACTTGGAATGATGAAGGGAGAATACTTTCTTTTGTAGGAGGAATCCAAGTGAGCTTGGAATGCTAATGCATGGTTAGAATGAGGATGAGATATGAGTCTCTTAAGCTTATTATTGTATCATAACATTGCTCTTAATTTCTCCTTATGAAATCAATGCATGGTTAGAATGAGGATGAGACATGAGTCGCTTAAGCTTATTATTGTATCATAACATTGCTCTTAATTTCTCCGAACGAAGTCAATGTTGAACTATGAATTATGAATAGTCTTAAACTATGAGCTATGAACTATGATGGTGATAGACTAAGATGAGTCAAGTGTTAGAATGTCAAATAAAGAAATCTGAAGATCAAGCATGAAGCAACATGGTGGAAGACGTTCACATAGAGCATCTTCAGTTAATATGTATTACATATTACATCTATAGTACATAATTTGGCAACTACCTAACAACCACAACATAGCTAGATGGTTGTTAAGGTATGTTTAGGACTTAGATTAGGGTTATGCTAACAATCCCTACTTAATCATAAGTTCGTACAAGTATTCAACCTAAAACTCATCATAAAAATTCATGATTTTTGATGAATATATGCCTGAAAAACCACCACTAAAAATGTTTGGCAATCAACAATGTGTCAAGCAAAATAAAGAGAGCTAAAATCAGGAAGTGAGCAAATGACAAATGATGAATGTTTCTTACTGTTTACATGACAATGTGTTCATTCACCATGTAATTTAGCTAGAAGTTGGTATCTTCTACTAATGGAATATGATCTCTAAATCTAGTGGCTTTTGGATGAGCAAAAATGAAATTGAAACTTGGCTCTAAGGCTCAAACGTTTCTAAAGTATTCTAAAGGCTAGCAGAAGTTGTGATTATTATACTAAAATAGTGGTTTTGGACAAACACTCACTGATGTCTAGTAGAATCTGAAAATATTCTACTAAATGGATGGTTTCAAGTTGACCATAAACCAAAAAGGTGGTTTTGGGATGACCACAAGCCGATCTAGAACTTGGCTCTGAGTTTGGTTTTGGCTCAACGATTCTTTCTTGCTTGTTCTCACTCACTTGTTTCTATATAGATCTTGGATCAAACACTAGTTTTGGATCAGTGATTTCTGCTTGCTGGTTCTTGGTCACTTCTTTCTGACTATTATCATCGCCCCCTATCAAGAACAAGATGAGAAGCAGGAAAACTTTCTTCAATGTGAGGACAATATGCATGGTTGTGCCTCCAATGGAAAAGTATATCAAGGAGGTAGGTTTGAATGTCAGAACTAGACACGATACCTATCCAAACATCTCATAGTGGTTTTGAGTGTTAAAACTAGACACAAAATATTGCGAGATGGACTATGAATTATTGGAAACACATCAAATGGAGGTTGCCAGCTTCTACCAAAAAGTGCACCCGATACAATTCAATTCAACTTTTTGTTATTTTAACACCTAAAACAATTAACTATTATAAGTACCAACATGTGATTAAACTTACAATAAGACAACTTCGGAGTTTTAATGAATATCTTTGATTTTGAAGTTGAACATTAAGGTAATTAACAATTTAATGTGCCTACAAATGATTGAACTCCAATTTGTGATAAATATATATCCCTTTAAGTACACAATGTGTGTAACAAAACCTTATAGCTCTAAAACAATGTTTACCTTATAAAGTATCCTCCTTTATAAAACAATGTTTACCTTATAAATTCTCCTCCTTTATAAAGTGAGAGTGAAAAACTATACCTTGAAATTCTATATATATTGGAATGCAACACGCTGATGGATTTTTTAGATAAAACTCCAAACTTATGTTCCTCGACTTAGAGTGAATTCAACATAATATTTTTTAAACTCTTTGAAAACGTTGTCCATGATATCTTTCACCATTAGGGTGGATGCTCACACTTTTTTTTTTTTTATGTCTGGTCATAAATATGAATGGCCAAATGCCTTTGCCAAATTTTAGAACTTATATAAAAGATGTGAATTTATGTACCTGTTTTGCAATGTCATTTAATGAAAATCAATGCTTAATCCAAGAATTCGGGAATAAGAAATAATGATATTCCAATGTCCAGCTCTTATCAAAATTTGTCGTAACCGTACAATCAAATTATGTGTTCTATCTGTACTGTGTGTTTGAATATATATCAGCCACACTACGGAAAAGTTATAAATCACCATACTAACAACATTGGTAAACTCAAAGTAGGGACCTCAAATCTTTCTTCATAAAAATTGTTCTCTCTGGAAATGACCTTCCCCTTTTCGAGTCAAAGGATGAATTGCACCTCCAAACCTTCTGCAAACCTTTTGTATACATATATACCCAACAACATATATGCATAGAGAAATTCAACACACCACTCCAGAATGCTCATTCTCCAAATTAATAAAGAAATCAAGAAGATCAAGAAAGCAGAAACATGAGGGAAAAGGCTCACATAGAGCATCTTCAGTTAATATGCATTAAAGAATACATATATAGTGTACATAATTTAGTAACTATCTAACAACTACATCATATTAGATGGTTTTTAAGGTATGTTTAGGACTTAGATTAGGGTTATGTTAGCATCAAGATGGTAAGAGTGAGACTTAAGACTTCCCTTGATATTAGTAAAAAAATGTAAGTGGATTTAGTAGGCCATCTAAAACCAGTGTTACAGGATTAACTAGGGTCGGAAGGGACCATTGAGTTGAAAAGATTGTAAGTTGGTCATCAAACGGTAATGTCAAACTTGGATGAGTAGAAGGAACATGTGGCAGGGTGATAGTAATAACATTGACAATGGATGCTTCTACCAAAAATAATAATGTAACTGATGTCGTTCCCATGTTTTTGGTGTGTTTGGAAACTCCTCTTTTACAAATGAACAAAAGAATAAGGGGTAATGTTAAAAACAAGAATACGGGTTCCCAATGAGTAAATGCCATGGAGATCATTCCTATGGGGATGGTCAATTGACAATGATGTTATACTCAATGGATAAGGCCACATTGCGAGTCTTCTTGGGGGTTGATGAGATGTCAATAAATACAAATGGTCTACTAATCATTTTGGGGATGAGAGGCCATTTGCGAATCCTAACCATAAAATGTTGAGGAATCCTTGGGGTTTGTGAGGAAAACACATCAAGAGAGAAGTGTGTGACTTTCTTGGTGAGACGATGAATGAATGAATTCCTTGGTATGAGGGTAAAGTAGTGTGGGTTCCTTGGTACAAGGCATTGTAATGGTGTGTACACCCATCATTGTAGAGTGTTGCAACTAGAAAAAAAAGCATGTTGAAATAGAGGTTATGATGCAAATTGTTGGGAGGTGAAAACCTTAAACGAAGAGGAATATTTGGATATGTGCAATGTATATGGAGGGGATACAAATCCTATATGAAGGGTTGAGAATATATATATTTTTAAGGTGCCCATGGGCCAATGGGTAAAAAATAGAAATTTTCCAACCAAAATATTTCACACCTGAAACAAATATCACAATACAATAGTGCATGCAACAAGGAATTCAAAAGTGCAAACAATATTAAAAATGGATGACGATACTTGGGGAAGTAGTTAAAAAATGGGGTCGAGATGAGGTTAGGAAAGGGGAGATAAGTGTACCATGCCGAAGAGCTTGCAATGTTGATCATGATGGTGCTGACAATGAATTGAATGGAGCTATTGGATCTCCTGAATATGCCAATTGAAGTTTGGGTTGATTAGTTATAAATAATGGCGAGGCTCACATTTCAAAATTCATTGTTTCACTTGAGTTTGGATGCTCTAGAGATAGGTTTGTAGATTCTGGGTGATTGGAAAAGTGGATTTCAGTTCTTCGAGCTCCAGGATAGTCCTTGACACCTACTTGTCAATTTTAGTGGTTCAATTTCTAGTTTTAGGGGATGAATTGACAATATGTATGTTGGAAAGGGTTTACGACTTGTCCCATTGGTTTTGAAGGAATAGAGACAAGATGTCATTATGTTATTCCTTCAAAATTTTTGTGCAACATCAAATGCATGACATAAGTACCACTTGGTAAACATGTGTAAATGTTTTGGGAAACAATCACACAATTGCATGACCAAACCATGATCCTTTTGTGTGGGAATGACATGCGGATTTTTGTATTATAGCTACACTAATGTGAAACATAAGGGTTTTTTTATCTACATGACAAAACTATGTGATTTTTTTGTGGAACAGGTCACACAAACATGTAATTAAGGTATGGTGTTAGTGCATGACATGTCTGTGTGCCCCTAACATTATATTCCAGCATGATGGTTTGGGTTTATAGTATTTTATCCTGCATGGACCATCTAGGTAGGTTATAATATTTGTGGTTCACACCACCACGTGATTATTTTTGAAAAAGTCCCATGACCATGCAATTGCTCATTTTTTATTTTATTTTTTAATTTTTTATGAGTTTTTTCTAATAGACTAACACATTCCTTTACTTGGTTTTATTGCAAATTTTATATTGTTGGCTTCTTTGTAATGGTGATTGAGTGGCAAGAGTGCCATTCAATTCCATGTAGTAGATGGTAGTGTTCCTTCCTGATATTTAGCACTTCCTACACAAGGTGTGGCTTCTAATGTTTTGGTATTTTGTGATAGCGATGTCGTGCCATCACCTTTTGCTAGAGTTTATCAGGTATTGTAGCCACCAACTTGACTATATTGTGGTGGGTGACGAGAGGGCGACTCTCAATAACTTTGATATTTAGTTCCTAATTGGGCTCCCTATTTGGGAGGATCCGAGATGAGACCAACCCATACAAGAGTGGCCAAAGGATGTTTGATAGTTTATCGGTAGTACTATGGGGGGAATCGTAAAAGAAATACGGATGGCCACATCCTTATTAATTCCATTCTAGATCTAATGGTCAAAGAGATCTCAACTATTATGATCTAAGTGCTTAGGGTGACTCCAATCCACTGGACTTTGAAGGGCCGACTTCTTCTTATGGAGAAGGATTTGGCAGGAGAAGGGGTTTCCTAGGTGCACATGTTTCTAGTGAATATGCACACCTAACTAATGAAATTTCATATGGAGGGCCATGGTCTTGACTTACTTGTGGTAGTATTCTCTACTAATTATTTTTTTAGCAATTTCCCTCATTGAGGCCACTGATGGTGGCGTTGGCCAAGGGGAATAGGGAATCCTTGATGAATTTTTGGGGCATAGTAATTCCCAGTATATGAGGAGGGGAGGTAGGACACGTGTTCACCCAACACTATCTAGGGGTGAGGCATCAACACGTTGGCCTAATTGAGTGATATCCCTAGAGAGGGATGGACTTCTTAGGGGACCTTGATCTTCATCGGCCTCTTGGTGATGGGTGGGGTCCTATGCGTAATAATATATATCATCCCTTACTCATGATTTTATTCTTTTTGTTTGAATGCATGCTTTGGTTATGATATATTTGAGATTTTGATGTTTGTTTGTTGTTTGTTGAGTGTAGATACTGGACCAACAAAGTGCTGATATTTAGTTCCGAAAGTGCAAAAGAATATTCCTAAAGTGTCAATATTGGTTTTCCAAAGTTCAAAATATAGTTTCGAAAGAGCCAATATAGGTTTTTGAAAGTGAATAATCAAGTTCCAAAAGTGCCAATATTAGATTCAAAAAGTGAAAAGACTAGTTCCAAAAGTGCGAATATTAGATTCAAAAACTGAAATATCTAGTACCAAAAGTGCCAATATCAAATCAAAAAGCGTGGTTTTGGAACTTGATGTTAGCACTTTTGGAATTGGATTTTTCACTTTAGGAACTGAAATTTTGGACTTTAGAAATGTTATTTAGGGCCTATTTTCATAGTGGCTTGGATTGGAATTGATAAAAATTTAAGGAAATAGAGGTTAGGACCTTAAGGGGCCATAAAACTTGAGAGAAATATTGTTGTGGTGGTTGACCTTAAGTGAGATCCACATATACTAGGGTTGTAGGTGGAAGAATACCTAATTCCCTTATGAAAAATGGTATTCTAAATTATTTTTATGAGCCTATTGCTTCATCCTATTCTGATCCATTACTAGATTATCTGTGGGAGTGAGGAAAATGTCATATTGAGTTGTGATTGTTGTTTTGAACTCATGTACCTTAGATATACCTAGTAAGTGGGATAGTATTGATAAGGGATTTTGGCCATAAATAACTTCAAAGGCAATCATTTGAGTGGAAACATGACAAGTTGTATTATATTACCATTCTACTAGAGGTAACCACTAGCCCTATTGGGATTGTCACTCTAGAGTAAAGCACCATAAATATGATTCCACACACTTGTTGAACGATTTAGTATGACCATAGGTTTTGGTGTGGTAGCTGGTTTTTTGATTTAGTTGACTGGCCTAGCATCGAAACAATTCTCTCCAAAGAATGCTAGTGAAGGTGGGCTCAAAGTCCATGGAAATAGACTGTCATACCATAAATTTTGAAGATTTATCCAGGAAGACTTATAAAGTTTGAAGATATTATCCATGAATACTTTAGCTACCATAGAGGCCTTGAAAGGGTGTTGTATGTGTTAGCACCCAAATCTACTTGTAAAATTTTCATCTTTGGCCCAGTTTTATGATCCCACAATGCATATGTTTGTCTGTCTAAGGAGTAGCACTGCAAAATGTCTAAACAGGCTAGTGTTCATGGGCATCCAAGTTGTTAGTGTATTTGCACAAAGCTTTCTATCATGTCACCATTTCAATTGTTTCTCCTGGTGAAGTCTCATTTTTGTTTTGTTTAAAAATTCTTGGTCTCATCATTATGCTCAAATTTGCCAAATTGCCATTGCCACATTGAAATCAAGCTAAACATTTCTTTGTAAAAGGAAAATAGAAAAAATAAAAATACAAAATTATATTATTTTAAATAAACTATTTTGTTTTGTTGATTTAAAATAATATTTTACTTTTGTTATAAAATGTTCGATTATGAATTTATGAGATGTAGAATAGTCGGTGGCGGGTGATGGTTAAGACACCTCTAAGCGGAAAGGTCGTCGGTTCGAAACCCCGCGGATACTAAAATCCAACCATGCTTAGGGTTGGTGCGGTCCAGGTCGGGTGCGATCCCCAAGTGATTTTGACGACTTAAATACCCCTGATTCATGGTCTCTCAACCAATGACGAAACCTGATAGTCAAAAAATATTACCACTTGCCTTAAAAAAAAATAAAAATTCGATTATGTAAAATGTAGAGTTTTTTGCATCATTCAAGTTCCATGTAAGAGTCGTTGTCACCACATAGCGACAAAACAAGTCTTGGGGCACGAAGGATAGTCTCCACAAAGAAAGGCCACGAGGCCTTAATGTGCTCAATGAATCAAAACAAGATGAGGCCTTCGGCTCATAAAAAGGCTGAGTTAATTATTTATGCTAGCAATATGGGATATATGCTACGCATGCAAAAGAGGGAGCACTCCAGCGCGCTATCTTTTATTGAAGGAAATTGTTCAGCTATTAATATGTTACCAGGCACATGTAACCAAAGTCTACTAAGAACTGTTCTCAAAGGCAAATCAAAGTGCGCCATCGAGCCAAATGTCATGAATGAGCATCCAAGTGATTTTTGTATTCATATACCAAAAAGAATTCCAAAGCAACATCATGAAGAAAAGAAACAGATAAGCAACATCATGAAGAAAAGAAACAGATGATGCAATGTTCAAGCGTCAAGTGGATTGTCAATGTTCAAAGTTATGTTATGCGCCTAAATACATGTCAAGAGCACCAGACATCCAACGCCATGCGAGAACAATTTTAAAGCAGCCGAAAACCATGCATTGAATGGTAAGCAACAGGTGCCGGAAAGCAGCTACAACATGAATTGTCTCAAGGATTGTTTATATTGCAGCATCCTAGTGAATGTTCCAGCATTTCATATGCATAGAAACGTTCCACCAATTCTTGCCATTCTGAATAGTATTTGCAGCAAGTCGTTCCACCAATTCTTGCCATTCTGAATAGTTTTTGCAGCAAGTTATATGATATGGCAGGATACAAGTAGCAGAGTTTTAAAGGATTTGTTGAGACTGAATTAGAAGTTGAAGTGAGGCGCATGGTGGTAGATTGTTAACATCGTCACACGTTACAACCATAGTTATTGATTAACTAGCAACAACTGCATTTTTAAATGTGGTTGATATTTGCCCAACAGCGTATATCAACCATGACCGCACATTTAAAAGTGAAAAGTGATTGTTGGTAGTATACAGCCGGCGCAGTGCAGAAATAACTAAAATGACACTGAAGGACTCTATTGACACAGGCAGATTTTATGTGAAATCACCTGAACGCTCTGTCCAAAGACCATTTTGCAATGCCACTGAATGGATTTTGATAAAGAACATTATACAAATAAGAGCCAGCCTTGAACTTGATGATAATTCTAATGTAAAGCAACTAATGTGCATCCAGGTTTTCAAGGTGAGGAAAGGAGCATTAATGGAGACCATTTTTACTTATGTGCATGATTCACTCTTCTTTCCTTCAACTCAGCCTCGATGGTGAGGTAATGCCATTGCATGTACCTGCCAATACAGCCTGATGTTCCTGCTATATCAAGATTGAGCTTTGGGATTCATATCTGGACCAGACTAATAATGCTGAATCAAATGACAGCGTAGGCAGATTAAGATGGCAGAGTAGATGGATTTTTTCGTTCGTATAGTTTGTTGATGTTTCAAGGAATTGTTGCACCTATCATTTCCAATATTTTAAAGCATGAAGACAACTCAGAAGTGTCTGAAGAGTATTATTTGTTTCCAGGTGGCAGAGTATCAAACAAAACATCTCATGTTTAACACCAAATCTCAGATCCAAAGAATAAGTGGCAGGTGGTATATATTAGTCGACAGTTGTAGTCATACCTCATATTTTGAAGACACCGAATTCAACAACAGTTCAAGCGTTTGACAAACCGACTCCCGATTTGTTGTGATGGATCAAAAACTGTTTCTATTTTTAGTTTATGGTTAAATTTCCACTCCTAAAAACTTGAAAGAGTTAACTGATTGTAATATCTATATAATTTGAAATGCTAAGAGGGGGGATTTTCCTTTGCAGGGAAGCAGAGAGGAATTCAATTTCTATAAGTCAGGGTGAGAATATTTGTAAACCTTTGATGAATACAGTAATCTATGTTGTTTAAATATTATTTTCAGTTATAAATGAATTGTGCCTCTTGTACGTTTTGCTGCTAGTAGTCTGTTTGAACATAGAAATTAGTTATGTGCTGCATAACCAGTAAGCTTCAGATCAAATGAAATTTATGCTATTAGTGTAAATTGCCTGTGAATTCTGTTCTATTTTCATTTAGTTTTCCAGATCTACACGCTGTTATGATATGGAATCCTAGGTCTGTTTTAATGTTTCAGGTCAATTCATTTATGGGTGAAAAGCCTTTCAATCAATGATGTGTTGTTGTTCCATTGTAAAGCTTTGTTAGATTTCCTCTGCTAGACACTCTTCCCCTCTCATCCTTCTTAATCCATCTGATCTATCCATTTTTCCCAATCAAAACCATCTCATATCCAAGATGTGCTAGGTTTGTCTCCCAAGCAGTCAAGAGACAACTTCTAGCACTAACAATAGGGAACAAAAATGAGAATATTTGAAAAGGCCATCAACCACAACCATGATTATAGACTAATTGTGAGATTTTGATAACCCCGTAATGAAATACATATACATGTCATTCCATAACATGAGGGGGTGGGATGTGGTTGAATTTCACCTAGATATTTCACTGTCATGCCTTTTTGACATTAGAAAGTTTCACATTCTACCATAAATGTCTAGATTCTCTTCTTCATGCCTTCCTAGAAAAATGATTGTTTAATCCTTTCATATGTCTTATGAAATCCCAAATGAACAATTTTTTGGGAATAATGTAGCTCAGATAACACTCATGATTTTATTCCTAAATTATTGGGAAAATTTAGGTGTGCTTTATAATGAATGTCTTCTTTGTGAGAATTTTATCCTGGATATGCATGGGGTTCCTTTTGAAGTTGATAGATCATGGTAGTGAGTGCGAGATTTATGAACCATTTTTTATGGACATCATTCAACCAATCTACTATGATGAAGGAGAGGTAAAAGATGGAACCTTCTTCTTTGAAATTTGAAGAGAAAGAAATCAACTACCACATTCTCCTTTCCCTTCTAGTAAATGATCTCATAGCCATACCCCAATATTTTGGTGACCCATTTTTGTTTCTCAGGGAAGGAATTTATTTGTCCTAGAAAGTATTTCCAGATGGGATGATTGATTTTGATCTGGATTTTTTTTTCAAATAGGTCTAATCACATAGGAACACAACATACAATATTGCCATCATCTTGTTTTCATAAATCAAATTTCACAAGTGTTGGTCATAGAATTATTTTCTAGTAAAAGACAATGGTCTACATTCTTGCAAGAGGAATACTCCAATTCCTTTACTTGAGGTGTCACGTTCTAGGAAAAATGTTTTCGTGAAGTTAGGAAAAGAGAGTACAACAATGGTACACATAGAATCCTTTAAGTCTTGGAAAGCCTTTTCTTCCTCATGTTTCTAATTGAAATATTTTTTTAGAAAAATTATGAGTGGGGATATATTCTTACAATGGCTCCATACAAACTTTTTATAATACCTAGTGAGTCCCAAGAAATCTCTTAGGATTTTAAGAGTTTTAGGGTGAGGTCAATCCTTCATTGTTGCAATTTTAATCCAATCCACATGTACACCCACTTGGCTAATAATATGGCCCAAATGTTTCACTTCGGAGACACCAAAGGAACATTTGGACATTTTAAGAAATGTTTTTTATCCTAAAGTAGTTTTAAGGCCTGAATCACATGGGATTGCCAAGTCTTACTATAGATCAAGATTTCATAAAAAGTATGAGGACAAAATTATATAGCAAATGTTTAAATATTGTGTTCATGGGACTCTAGAAGGTGGATGGTACCTTGCAAATTCTAAGGGTGTCACCAAGAACATGTAATGTCATTCATGAGTGTGAAGAGAAGCTTTGGAATATCCTTATTATAAACATATTTTACAACCTTGGTATGTGGAACATGAATATATTATACTCCTAGTTAGAATCAATTAAACACATGAATACTACAAGTTTCTATATGGAGTTTGCATGTTTATGGACATGTGTTGCTGCACTTTTTCTTAAAAAATAGTGTGAACCTTGTGGTGGGATTCTAAAGAAGAACCATGGTTAGCTATAGTTACCCTATATAAGATTTTTTTCCACCTACGAACTTAAAACATAAATTTTGAAAGAAATATCAAAAAAGAAAAAGAAAAAAAGCCATGAGTGTAGACCATGCATGGAAAGCACTTGTATGGCATGCATGCATTGTTGGCTGCAACCTTATCACCTTCCTAGATTATAAATGGAATATCCATAGTTAAGAGAGCAAGACAGTAAAAGTGATGTCAAGTTTCCAAGCTTTGGAATAATTTAGATAGAGAAAGAGAAAGAGAAATTAATTTGAGACCTGTCCACATTTTTATTGTTGAGGGGAATCTATTAGTTATTTTATGTAGCTACTTAGGGAGTTTAAGTGGATTTGAAAGGACCATAGGATTGGTTCCTCCATGATAGAGGGATCCGAGATTGCCATTATCAAATTATTAGTGCATGTTGCTAATGAAAAGAGAATAAGATCTTTGGTGAAGGATATGCCACAATAAAAAACAGGTATTCATATAGATGTATTGTTTCCATTACAAATTAATATATCTCTTTACTTTCTCCCCCCCTCCCCCATCCCCAAATATTTTTAATTGTTCAATTGATATGATTAATGTTATTAGGGATGTGGTTTAATTTACCTATAATTAGTAGCTTAGGTTTCTATATAGGTGTGTTAATATGATGCAAAAATATTTTAGAAAAATATTAGTCTGAACATGGTGTGTAGGTACAAATACATCATTGTAGAAATAAACAAAAAATACTAGCATGCTCTAGACTATCAAACAACTAGAGGAAATAATTTTTCCTCTCTTTATTTCTATTTTCCCTTTTGTTATTTGAATTGCATGTAAGTCTAAGGAAATAAATATTAGAATCTAGAAAAAGAGCCTAAGCTCGCAGCTAGGAGGATCAACTTTGGAACATTAGGGAGATCATCTTATTGTGCAATCCTCCTCCTACACATGAATTTGATAATAAATTGAGTGGATATCATGTTTGGTGAAGAATTAAACAATTTTGATCTCATCTAAAGGGTCATCAATGATGGGAATTGGAAATTTATTCTTAACTGTCAATTTGTTCAAAGCATAGAATTTACAACACATGATAAGGTATATGTTTTTGCGGGTGTAGCCTTTCAATGCCTAAATGATGGATCGGGATACAAAAATTGGTAGACATGTATAGAACCCGTAGCACTAGTGCAATGCTATTTTTCCAATATTAAATGTTTAATTTTTTATTTTTTTAATTATGTAAGTGATCAAACCTCGAGAACGGTACGTCAAATGTGGGTGCAGCCTTTGAAGGTATTAATGTAGTTATTTTGAGTTGGATTTTTTACAGCATGTAGATATCGGTGTCCTCTAGTGCAGCATACAAGTTTTTTTTAAAATGGTTGTGAAATGAAAAAGTTACGGAATAAACACTAACAATATGTTTTTTGACCAACAGAGTGATGACACAAGAAAATTAGGAAATAAATAGAAAATCTCAATATTTTTTTAAAAAAGTTACATATTTGGAATCTGCATAAATTTTTTTATCTATGCCTAAAATTTCGTCAATAATGGTTAGGTATGTCATGCTGTAGAGAGCGGTGAAAAACAAGCATACTCAAAAAAATGTTGAAAATGTCAAATTAGCTATGGTGTAAAAATTCCCTAGCATAGGTTTGGTAAGTCCGAACCAGCCACATAGGACAGTGGCTGACACGCAGGCGCAGGAGGAGTGGGTGATTAGGCGCTTAGGAATGCGCGCATTATGTTCAAATTCAAATATTTTGATTGGCGTGCGTTTTGTATATGCAAAATGTGTGTGTGTTATGTACATGCAAAACACGCGCACGTTATGTACATACAAAGCATGCGCGCATTATGAACATACAAAAGACGCGTGCGTTATGTGCATTCAAAACGCGCAAGCATTTTGTATATACATAATACGCATGCGTTATTAAATTCACAAATTTATGCTTTTAAGTGTTGAATAAATTTATATACCCACCACTACCTAACCCCTCCTCTCCCTCTCCCTAATCCCCACCACTCTTAAACCCCCCTCCCTCTATCTCTCTCATAATCCTATCACTGCTAACCCTTTCTCACTCTCTCCCCTCCTACACCTAACCCTTGCTCACTCTCTCCCCTCCTACACCTAACCCTTACTAACCCCCTCTCTCTCTATCTCTTTTGTACTCCTTCACCAACCCCTATCCCCCACCCCTCTCTCTCTCTTCTAACCCCGTGGCACCCTCCTCCCTATCTCTATAACCCCTTAACTCGCCTACCCCACCCACACCTAACCACCTCCCCTCTCTTATTGTCTCTCCTAATGATCCCCATACCCCTCCTCCTCATAACCCTTACAAACCCCCTCTCTCACTTTCACGTCCCTACTTCTACACCTCTCTCTCTCTCTCTCTCTAAAACCCCTCTCTTTCTCCCTAACATTTCCCCCATCCCTAACCATCCTACTCTTTCTATATCTCTCCTACTCCCCCTAGCCCTAAACCCCCTCCTCTCCATCTCTCTCCCCTCCTCTCCCTAGCCCTTACTAACCCCCTCTCTCAGTCTCTCTCTCTTTCCTACACCTGCACCTTCCTCTAACCACACCTCCCATCTCTCTTTCTTATTCCCTAAAATTAACACCCTCTCCTCTCTCTCTCTCTCTCCTCTCCCCCCCCCCAACCATTACTAACCCCCTCTCTCAATCTCTCTCTCTCTCTCCCCCTCACTCAACCCCATCCTAGCCCCTTACCCCTAACTAACCCCCCCTTCTCTCACTCTCTCTTCCCTGCGTCTACACCTCTCTCTCTCTCTCTCTCTTTCTCTCTCTCTCTCTCTAAACCCCCTCTCCCTCTCCATAACCTCTCTCCCATTCCTAACCATCCTACTCTTTCTATCTCTCTCGTACTCCCCCTATCCCTAAATCACTTCCTCTCTATCTCTCTCCCTGTTAGAAAAACAGGATCGCAGAGCAATAAGAATAAACAGAAATGCAAATAAAATCACACATACACATTACAAGAGAGACACAGATATATCATGGTTCACCCAACTTGGGCTACGTCCACACTGAATTTGCGAGTCCTTATTATTATTACCGTCCAGCAAGTCGAAGGGATACAACCTGCAGCACAACCAGTGCACTTCCTCTTCTCTGTTTCACAGTCTCTCTCCCGATCTCAAAGATATTTACAATGCATAAAACCTAATACATCAAAAACCCTAGCCGTATTACAATGTCTTTCTTTTATAAGGGAAATACAATGGGAAAATACCACGGGATACCCAAAACCATGGGCCCGCAAAACCGCTAGCAAAAACAGCCCCAAAAATTTTCTTCGGGGGCATTGCCCTCGAACCCCCATTTCTCAGGGGCGCTGCCCCCGAACCCCCGCTGAGGGACCACTGGCCCCCAGACCCCCCCAGCCAGGGGGGATGGTCCCCCCTGGAACCCCATGGGGGGGCGATGCCCCCCCACACCCCCCCGCTGGGGTGAGTGTACAGTCCACCTACATATCATATAGAACTGGGGTACAAACACGGCTGATACAATATCATCTATGAGACTAGAAGATCTGGCTCCACAACCAACAATCTCCCACTTGGAGACTGATCACAACAACTCCACCGCTGCTGCACTTGCTGGACTTGGACTTGGCAAATTTCTCCTCTTCACCTTCATGCTAGAAGGCCAATTGAAACCGAGCATGAACTCAGTTTCTCTCTGGTCACTACCTTTGTGAACATGTCTGCAGGATTCTGGCTAGTATGTATCTTTTCCAACTTTAATAATTCATCTTCCAGAACAGAGCGTATGAAATGGTACTTGAGCTATATATGTTTAGTCCTGGAATGGAATGCTGAGTTCTTTGCAAGATGAATGGCACTCTGGCTGTCACTATACAATCTGCTATCCTTCTGCTTCTTACCCACTGCCTCCATAAACCTCTGCAGCCAAATCATCTCTTTACTAGCCTTTGTAATGGAAACATACTCTGCTTCTGTTGTTGAAAGTGCAACAACCTTCTGTAGTTTCAAAATCCAGCTTACTGCTGTTCCACCTACAATAAACACATACCCTGTGGTACTCCTCCTGCTATCCTTGTCACCTGCCATATCTGCATCAACATATCCCTGTAGAACAGTGTCTGAACCTCCAAAACATAATGCCTCAGTGGTAGTACCTCTAAAATACCTGAGAATCCACTGTACTACCTTCCAATGTTCTTTACCTGGATTGTTCATATATCTGCTCACAACTCCCACTGCATGTGCAATATCTGGTCTTGTGCACACCATGGCATACATCAAGCTGCCAACTGCTGATTGATAGGGAACCTTGGACATGTAATCTGTCTCTTCTTGTGTCTTGGGACACATTTCCTTACTTAGAATGAAATGGCTAGCCAAAGGTGTACTTACAGGTTTTGCATTCTGCATTCTGAACCTCTCCAACACCTTTTGTATGTACTCACTTTGAGACAATGTCAATTTGCGATTTTTCCTGTCTCTCATTATTCTCATACCAAGGATTTGCTTTGCAACACCCAAATCCTTCATTGCAAATGAATTAGCTAGCTTCCTTTTGAGTACATTTATATCCTGCATGTCAGACCCTGCAACAAGCATGTCATCCACATACAATAACAAGATAATATATCTTCCATTGTCTAGCTTCTTGAAATAAACACAGTGGTCAGAATGACATCTACTATAACCTTGTTCTGTCATAAACCTGTCAAACTTTAGATACCACTGCCTTGGAGCTTGCTTCAAGCCATACAAGCTCTTTTCAACTTGCATACCAGATCCTCCTTACCTTTGACCTCATACCCTTGTGGCTGCTGCATATATATTTCTTCCTCCAAATCTCCATGGAGGAAGGCTGTTTTTACATCTAACTGTTCAAGATGCAAATCTTCTACCGCCACTAGACTTAAGATAGTCCTAATTGAAGTCATCTTTACAACAGGAGAAAATATTTCATCAAAATCTATACCTTTCTTCTGTGCAAACCCCTTTACAACAAGTCTGGCCTTGTACCGCTTCTTACCTCCTTCTTCTTCCTTCAACCTGTAAATCCATTTGTTTTGCAATGCTCTTTTACTAGCAGGCAACTTAACCAAATCCCAAGTCTGGTTTCCTACCAATGAGTCCATCTCCTCATTCATGCCTTGCTTCCACTTCTTTCTAGTTTCCACCTGCATTGCTTCTTCATAACATTCTGGTTCACCAGAATCAGTCATCAATAAATAATGCATTGAAGGAGAGTATCGTTCAGGGAGTCTACTTAACCTGGTAGATCTTCTTACAGTTGCAGGAGTTTCAGGTACTTGCTGCTGCTCTTGATTTTCTGGCACCTTCAGAACTTCATTTTCTTTAACTTCATCAAGCACTATGTACTCTGTGCTTTCCTTTTCCTGTTTCTTTCCCTGCAACTGATCTTTATACATGACCTTTTCATTGAATATCACATCTCTACTCCTGATGATTTTGTTATTTTCATAATCCCATAAACGATAACCAAATTCATCAACCCCATATCCAATAAAGGTACATTTCTTGGATTTAGCTTCAAGCTTTGTTCTATTTTCTTTATCAATATGGGCAAATGCTTCACAACCAAACATTCTCAGAAATGAGTAGTTTACCTTTTTATCTGTCCATGCTTCCTCTGGAACACCACCATCCAAAGCACTTGAAGGTCCTCTGTTTATTAAATAAACAACAGTATTTACAGCATCTGCCCAAAACTGTAAGGGCAAACCTGCATGCAGTCTCATACACCTTGCATGCTCCATGATCATTCTGTTCATCCTTTCTGACACACCATTTTCCTATGGTGTTCCTGGGATTGTCTTCTCTCTACGAATCCCATGGTATGAACAGTAACTATCAAACTCCTTGCCGCAGTACTCACCTCCATTATCAGATCTGAGACACTTCAACCTTTTTCCTGTCTCATTCTCAACCAAAGCTTTCCACTTCTTAAAAATAGCAAACACATCAGATTTTTGTCTAATGCAATAAACCCAAGTTTTCCTAGTTGCATCATCAATAAATGTAACATAATAATGAGAGCCACCAAGAGATTGTACCTGAGCCGGTCCCTATACATCTGTATGCACAAGCTCTAATTTTTCATTCTTCTTCTATTTTCCAACCCTGAGAAATCTGACTCTCTTCTGTTTTCCATAAACACAGTTTTCACAGAATTCCAAACTTACCTGCTTCAAATCCGGCAGCAACTTCCTTGAGTGGAGAATCTGCATCCCCTTCTCACTCATGTGGCCAAGCCTATGATGCCACAATGCTGTATCTGTTCCTGTGGAAGCTAAAGAGATAGAATGGTCAGTATTATGAGGACATAAATACAATGTACCTACTCTGTCTCCTTTTGCTATCACCATTGATCCTTTAGTGATCTTCCACCACTTTTCTCCGAACGTAGATAGACAGCCACCATCTCCCAACTGCCCTGTTGAGATCAGATTTCTTTTCATAGCAGGAATATGCCTAACATCTTTCAACAACCAATCAGTTCCATTCTTAACTTTTATCCATACCTTAACCATTCCAACAATTTTACATGGCTCATCATCACCCAATAAAACATGTCCAAAATCGCCAGGAACATACTCATGAAAGTATTTTCTATGGGGTGTAGCATGACATGAAGCTCCTGAATCTACTACCCAATAATCACTAGTATTATCTAATGCAAGAATCAAAGCATCTTGTAACACATCACCTGCTACATTTGCTTCCTGTGTAGTTTCCTTCTATGCATCTCCTTTCTTCTTTAGAGATTTGCAGTCTTTCTTCAGATGTCCTTTCTTTCCACAGTTCCAGCACTCTATCTTTCCCAGTCTGGACTTGGATCTTAGACTTTCCATGATTACCTTGGCTCTTTCCTCTCTCCTTTTGTCTTCCTCTGCTCTCCATGGTCAACACATTACCTGATGTCTCACCTGTGCTTTTTCTTCGCATTTCCTTGCTAAGAATAACACCAATAACATCATCAAATTTCAAGGTGTTTGAACTAGAGACAGAGTTACTTACAGCCATGACCAAGCTATTCCAGCTTTCTGGCAATGAACACAAGATTAGAAGAGCCCTAACCTCATCATCAAAGTTCACACTTACAGAACTTAGCTGATTTGTAACCATATTAAACTCATTTAAATGATCAGTAACAGATCCACCTTCAGACATCTTCATATTAAATAAACGCTTCATTAGAAATACCTTGTTGGAAGCCGAGGGTTTTTCATACAGCTTACCCAATGCTTTCATCAAACCCTCTGTTGTCGTTTCTTTTGAGATATTGAAAGCCACCGACGAAGCCAGGCTCAACCGTATTGTTCCCAGAGCCTTTCTGTCAAGAACCACCCATTCTTCGTCCTTCATAGTCGTCGGCTGCTTTGCTTTTCCTCCCAACGATAGGAATAGATCCTTCTGGTACAGATAGTCCTCCATTTGCATCTTCCATAACCCGAAGTTTTGGCCGTTAAACTTCTCGACCTTAAACTTTCCTTCTTCTGCCATTGCTCCCACTCGAACCAGAAACCCTAGCTTCCTGCGGGTTTAACTGCCAAATAGACCTTTGGCTCTGATACCAATTGTTAGAAAAACAGGATCGCAGAGCAATAACAATAAACAGAAATGCAAATAAAATCACACATACACATTACAAGAGAGACACAGATATATCGTGGTTCACCCAACTTGGGCTACATCCACACTGAATTTTCCAGTCCTTATTATTATTACCGTCCAGCAAGTCGAAGGGATACAACCTGCAGCACAACCGCTGCACTTCCTCTTCTCTGTTTCACAGTCTCTCTCCCGATCTCAAAGATCTTTACAATGCATAAAACCTAATACATCAACAACCCTAGCCGTATTACAATGTCTTTCTTTTATAAGGGAAATACAATGGGAAAATACCACGGGATACCCAAAACCATGGGCCCGCAAAACAGCTGGCGAAAACAGCCCCAAAAATTTTCTTCGGGGGCGTTGCCCCCGAACCCCCACTGGGGGACCGCTGGCCCCCGGCCCCCCAGCTAGGGGGGATGGTCCCCCCTGGAACCCCATGGGGGGGCGATGCCCCCCCACACCCCTCCGCTGGGGTGAGTGTACAGTCCACCTACATATCATATAGAACTGGGGTACAAACACGGCTGATACAATATCATCTATGAGAGTAGAGGATCTGGCTCCACAACCAACACTCCCCTCCTCTCTCTATCCCTTACTAACCCAGGTTCTCTCGGTCTATGTCTCTCCCCTCCTCTCTCTATCCCTTACTAACCCAGGTTCTCTCGGTCTATGTCTCTCCCCTCCTCTCTCTATCCCTTACTAACCAAGGTTCTCTCGGTCTGTCTCTCTTCCCTACACCTCCACCTACCTCTAACCACACCTCACATCTCTCTTTCTCACTCCCTAGAACTAACAACCTCTCCTCTCTTTCTCTCTCCCTCCTCTCCCCCCAATCATTACTAACCCCCTCTCTCAATATCTCTCTCTATATCCACCTTGCTAACCCCCCTCCTAGCCTCTTACCCCTAACTATGTTAGGAACCCATGTTAACCCTTCTCTTTACTATGTTAGTATATTGTTGTTGGACGCATATGCTTTGTAAGTTGTCCCGTAGTATTTGTTGATCCGTAGTTTATATTAGCCCATAGTATTGACCCATAGTATTGGACGCATATGCTTTGTAAGTCGTCCCGTAGTATTATATGTCCCATGGTTTTGACTCATAGTATTGGGCATAGACTTAGTATATAAGTGTGTGTTGAGGTCATTGAAGGCACCGTGAAGTTAATTGTATTGAGCTTGCTCAAAGGAGGTTGCCCCCTCGAAGTGGCCCGTGATCAATATAAAAGCGATTCTGTTCTATTATTTCTGATATCTCGTGTATTTGCATTAATTAATTATTGCAGGTACATCTCATCTAGTATCAGAGCACTTTCCTTGGCACAAGTGGGAAATTTTTTTTCTTTTTTTTGGCGGCGACTTTCAGATCAATTTATGAAACTTTCTGCACAAAATCAGAAGAAACCGATTGCATATCTGAATTCCTCTTTCAAAAATACGCAGTTTCAAAAAAAAAATCATCTCATTTGGAGTTCTAAAAGTGGAGATATCGCGGATTTAAAATCGGCAATTTTTCAGAATTTCGGTGATGGCCGCGGAAATTGCGGCGAGAAAATCTTTTGATCGAGTGCCCAGATTTCTATTCCGCTTTCATGGGTAGAAGCAGAGTGGTTGTTCCAGTTCCGGAAACATGCTATAATAGAGATTCTGAGCAATATAGATCTGGTTTTTGAACATTGGGTGGAATTTCTGCCCAAATTTTTTCTGTTGCAGGTTCGGATTTGGGAATAATCCCTATCCGCTTAACTGTGGGAAGTACTTGGGCATAAGCCCTAAAATTCATTGTGAGGAGTACCACAGGAACCCCAAAGTAGCTGGCCCATTGAGAGGACCTGCCAGTGAAAAGGGTAACGACCCTTACCTGATTGACTAGTTCCCACCCGTGAGGTAAACCAAGAGCTGTCGTTTGTGGCAAAGCGGTTATCAGTTTTACCTGAGCCGTGGAGTGAGGGGTACTGCCCCAATACGCAAGCCGTCAGACAGCATTGGTGGCCGAGTGAAACCCCTGAACTGTTAGGAAGTCGCACATACCTGGGGTCCATATCTACTTTCAGCTGAACTATTGTCGATCACTGCTGCGTCGTTTCAGATCCATTTTGCAAGCCGTTCCAGATCCAGCCGTTCGGCATTGTTCCAGATTCCTTCCGAGCTGTAGCCGCTCCAGTTTGTATAAAAAAAAGAAATCCGAGCCGTAGCCGCTCTAGTCCAAAAAAAAAAAAAAAAAAAAAAAAAAAAAAACGGGTTATGGTTGTCACCCGTGCAGGAGCACACACCATGGAGGAAGCACTTACAGCCATCCAAACCAAACTCCAAGATCTGGATGAAAAATTTCTCAACCTCCATCTTCAGCATTCAGCCATGAATAATACCATACAACCAGAATCTTTTGCAGCCACCAGGTTCTCTGCTTCTAGCAATTTTCGTGGGGTGAAGCTTGATTTTCCTCGCTTCAATGGTACTGATCCGACTGGATGGATATACCGAGCAGAACAATATTTCAGTCTGCATAATACTTTTGATGTTCAGAAAGTTCCACTTGCATCCTTTCATTTGGAACAGGAAGCCCTTCAATGGTACCGTTGGTACATCAAAGCTCATCCCGAGCCAAACTGGACAGATTTTTGCCAACTCATTTTGCCACGATTTGGTCCTAGTGCTTTTGATGACTTCACAGGAGCACTCACTAAACTTCACCAAACTGGCACAGTGAAAGAGTATCAGATGGAATTTGAGAAACTGGCCAATCACACAGAAGGATTGTCTGATGAATTCTACAGGAGTTGTTTTATCAGTGGTCTCAAGGATGAAATCCGCTCAGAGGTCAAAATGTTTTGTCCCAACACAATGATGGAAGTCCTAGGGTTGGCTAAGCTGGCTGAGGACAAGATCGCAGCTCAACAACGCTCCAAACCCACCTTTGTTCCCTTCAGAAATATGGGTTCCCAACGGCCTTCCATCACGCCTGCTCCTCAACCAACTCCTATCAAGCATTTGTCTGAAATAGAAATGCAGGCACGCCGAGGAAAAGGGATTTGCTATAATTGTGATGAGAAATTCACTCGGGGACATAGATGTGTTCAACAAAAGCTCCATCTCTTGGATGTGGATTCTCTGCCTGCCTTTGAACTTGGTGAAGAAGCTACAGATACAGTAGATGATCAGGTCGACATTCAACACCTGCCTGTTGACACCCCATCTCAGGACGACCCACCCGAGATCTCTCTCCATGCTGTAACCGGAGTCACCACCCCACAAACAATGCGAGTCAGGGGATACTTCAAGAAGCTCCCTCTTACCATCCTCATTGATTCTGGTAGCACTCATAACTTCATTGACCCTCGAATTGCCAAACAGGCTGATTGTTTTGTCCATCCTTGCTCCAACTTTGAAGTCATGGTTGCCAATGGGGGTACCTTACCTTGCAAGGGGAAGTGTCACAATGTGCGTATCTCTATGGAAGATTATAACCTACTCTCTGACATGTTTGCCTTGTCCTTAGGCGGATGTGATGTGGTTTTGGGCATTCAATGGTTATGCACACTTGGCCCCATCTTATGGGATTTTGCGGAACTTTGGATGCAGTTCAAAGTCAATGGGGCACAACACAAATTTATGGGCTTACAACCAGGGTCTCTCTGCATCATCAATTCACATCGCCTGGAAAAAATCCTTAAGAAGAATTCACATGGTGTCATCGCTCAGCTCAATTCCATTCAGATGCACCCATCAACAGTCTCCACTACTTCCTTGGATAGATATGCAGGTATCTTCGCTGAACCAATGCGCTTGCTGCCTTCAAGAGACCTTTCCGGTAAGAATGTAGCCACATCTACCTCTCAGCAGGAAATGATGGCTATTTTGCATGCAGTACAGAAGTGGCAGCCATACCTATTATGGAATTATTTCTGCATCAAGACTGATCTCCCGAGTCTGGAACGTTTTTTGGAACAATGGGTCTCCTCCCCAACACACCTGCATTGGGTTATCCAACTCATGGGTTGTCCCTATGTGATCACTTACAAGAAGGGTAAGGACAATATGGTGGAAGATGCTCCTTCTCGCACAATTGATGACCCAGTTTCTCTTACAGCTCTTTCCCTGCTTGTTCCAAATTGGTTGCAATATGTTCAACAGGGCTATCTCTTCTATGAACTCCATGCTTCTTCATTAACAGGGCACTCTGGGTTCTGCAAAATGTATGACCGGGAACAATGTAACTTCTTCTGGTCAGGACTAAAAATGACAATTCAACAGATGGTGGCTGACGATGATACTTTCCAAGTCAATAAGGGGGAAACGACACTCCTTTCGGGATTGCTCAAACCTGTGCCCATCCCTACACAGCTTTGGCCAACTATTTCTATGGATTTCCTAGTAGCACTCTGGTGGTACAATACCACATCTCAAAGGACACCATATGAAGCAGTCTATGGAAAAACACCGCCTGTTCTTCTTCCATACACCATTAGCAGCTCTCCAGTTCAAGAAATTGACTCGATTCTTCGAAACCGCGATCAGATTCTTCTCATTCTGCAGGACAATCTTCACATGGCCAGAATTCGCCTAAAAAAACAAGCCGATCAGCACCATTCTGAGCGCATTTTCCACGTAGCTGACAGGGTTCTTCTTCATCTACAGCCTTCCAAGCAATCCTCCTTGACACTCCAAAGGCGTCAGTGGCCCGAAATGCAAATCGAGGATGCTACCGGGGATCCACTCCTTCAGATTCTGCAGCAATTTCTCCAACTAAAGCTTTGAGGACAAAGCTTTTTCTAAGGGAGAGGGGATGTTAGGAACCCATGTTAACCCTTCTCTTTACTATGTTAGTATATTGTTGTTGGACGCATATGCTTTGTAAGTCGTCCCGTAGTATTTGTTGATGCGTAGTTTATATTAGCCCATAGTATTGACCCATAGTATTGGACGCATATGCTTTGTAAGTCGTCTCGTAGTATTATATGTCCCATGGTTTTGACTCATAGTATTGGGCATAGACTTAGTATATAAGTGTGTGTTGAGGTCATTGAAGGCACCGTGAAGTTAATTGTATTGAGCTTGCTCAAAGGAGGTTGCCCCCTCGAAGTGGCCCATGATCAATATAAAAGCGATTCTGTTCTATTATTTCTGATATCTCGTGTATTTGCATTAATTAATTATTGCAGGTACATCTCAAACTAACCCCCCCTCTCTCACTCTCTCTTCCCTGCTTCTATGCATCCTCTCTCTCTCTCTCTCTCTCAACCCCCTCTCCCTCTCCATAACCTCTCCCCCATCCCTAACCATCCAACTCTTTCTATCTCTCTACTACTCCCCCTATCCCAAAACCCCCTTCTCTATATCTCTCTCCCCTCCTCTCCCTATCCCTTACTAACCTGGGCTCTCTCAGTCTCTCTCTCTTCCCTACACCTCGAACTACCTCTAACCACACCTCCCATCTCTCTTTCTCACTCCCTACAACTAATACCCTCTCCTCTCTCTCTCTCTCTCTCCCTTTCCCCCCCCTAACCATTACTAACCCCCCCTCTCTCTCTCTCTCTCTCTCTCCCCCTCGCTAACCCCCCCTCCTATCCCATTACCCCTATCTAACCCCCCCTCTCGCACTGTCTCTTACCTGCTTCTACACCTCTCTCTCTTTCTCTCTCTCTCTAAACCCCCTCTCCCTCTCCCTAACCTCTCCCCCATCCCTAACCATCCTACTCTTTCTATCTCTCTGTTACTCCCCCTAGCCCCAAACCCCCTCCTCTCCCTAGTCCTTACTAATCCCCTATCTTAGTCTCTCTCTCTCTCTCTCTTCCTTCACCTCCACCTACCTATAACCACACCTCCCATATCTCTTTCTCACTCCCTACAACTAACACCCTCTCCTCGCTCTTTCTCTCTCTCTCCCCCCCCCCCAACCATTACTAACCCCCTCTCTCACCACCACCACCATCATCATCATCATCATCATCATAATCATCATCGTCATCATCATCATCATCATCATCATCATCGTCATCGTCATCACCCTCTTCCTCATCGTCATCCTCATCCTCATCAAAATCTTCATTATCATCATCATCATCATCATCATCATCATCATCACCATATTCATCATCATCATGATCTTCATCATCATCATTATCATCATAAACATCATCATCATCATCATCATCATCATCATCATCATCTTCGTCATCATCATCATCATCATCCTCATCATCATCATCATCCTCATCTTCATCACCAACATATTCATCTTCATCATCATCGTCGTCATCCTCATCATCATCGTCATCATCATCATCATCTTCATCACCATCATCATCATCGTCGTCGTCATCATCATCATCATCATCATCCTCATCATCATCATATTCATCATCAGCATCATCATCATCATCACCATATTCATCATTAGCATCATCTTCATCATGATCTTCATCATCATCATTATCATCATGAGCATCATCATCATCATCTTCATCATGATTTTCATCATCATCATCATCATCATCATCATCATCATCATTATCATCATCAGCATGATCATTATGATCTTCACCATGATCTTCATCATCATCATCGTCATCATGATCATGATCATCATCATCATCATCATCATGATCAACATCATCATCATCATCTTCATCATCATCATCATCATCATTATCATTATCATCATCATCATCATCATCATCATCATCTTCATCATGATCTTCATCATCATCATCTAAATGCACTCTCCCTCTCCCTAACCTCTCCCCCATCCCTAACCATCCTACTCTTTCTATCTCTCTGCTACTCCCCCTAGCCCAAAACCCCCTCCTCTCTATCTCTCTCCCCTCCTCTCCCTAGCCCTTACTAACGTGGGCTCTCTCTGTCTCTCTCTCTTCCCTACACCTCCGCCTACCTCTAACCACACCTCCCATCTCTCTTTCTCACTCCCTACAACTAACACCCTCTCCTCTCTCTCTCTCTCTTCCTCCTCCCCCCCCCTAACCATTACTACCCCCCCCCCCCCCCTCTCTCTCTCTCTCTTGCTAACCCCCCTCCTAGCCCCTTACCCGTAACTAACCCCCCCTCTCTCCCTCTCTCTTCCTTGCTTCTACACCTCTCTCTCTCTCTCTCTCTCTCTTGATCCCCCTTCCTCTACCACTAACTAGCCCCCATATCTAATCCCTAAGTCCCTAACACCAAATCCCTATTTAACTTCCTAACCCATATAAACTATTAAATAAACTATTGAATAAGGTTTTCATGATTACAATAACACGCACACGTTATAGCGATCCATAATGTGCACACATTATGGATCACTATAATGTGCGGTTTTCATGATTACAATAATGCGCGCGCGTTATAGCAATCCATAATACGCGCACGTTATGGATAACTGTAACGCGCGGTTTTCATGATTACAATAATGCGCACATGTTATAGCGATCCATAAGGCACACGTGTTATGGATCACTGTAACGCACACACGTTTTAGTGATCCATAATGCGCACGCGTTATAGTGATCCATAACGCGCGCGCGCGTTATAGTGATCCATAATGTGCACGCGTTATTGAATCCTATCCTACATGTTAACTGACATGGCAAGATCGAAGCCCGCCCATCCCTAGTTCTACGAAACGCTCACACCTTTTGGTTTTACTCAATACTTGCATGTTTTGCGAATGCACGATTGCATCTAAAGGGTCCCTCAACTTTGTGCGAAGGCCCTGGAACAATTACCCATTTCAAGCCAAATATTTGACAATTACCACTACATTTCATAGATCCTCCATTTGCAATCATGAATTGAAATTTGATATTAACATGGATATATTAGTGTGTTTCTTGGGCTACTAGACGATGAATAAAATTATGATTTCTACCACTACTAATTAAGAATATGATTATGCAATGTTTTATGTAGCCAATCAATTTTTGCATTGTGGAGAAAAAAGACTCACCAAAGCAATAAAAGAGATATAGGGTTCATCATTTGATAGATCAGGTTAAGGAATGTTTTCCATAGATGGATGAGGGACCTTGTGGGTACTATTTTTAACTTCCTCATCGGAAATGCAATTTGAAATGGCAATATATATTTTTTTCTCCTTATATTTATGGTCAAGTGAATATCTATAATCATAGTTGGAGAAAATATATTTGATTGGGCACTCTTCCATTTGATATTAGGTTATCTTTGAGATATTTAGAGGTGGATATAATCTTGAGGAATTAGTGGAAGGGAAGGTAGGTGAATCAAGATGTGGATTAAATAAGACCTTATTTATTTGAGCAATCATCACATTTTGTGATTCTCTAGCTCTTTGAGTGGAATCCAAACAAGTAGTAGGATGAGTCATTAATAGATGTGCATATATCTCTTGTTTCATGCACCAGTGAAACATTTCTTGTGTAAAGTATCATAAATTCGTTTGGTGCAGACTAACCACTCAAAAGAGGATATGGAATCTTTGAAGGTTATTCCTACTCAAAAGTCCCTTCACTAAGAAGTCTTACTAAAAAGTCTTCTTACAATTATTTATTTCATGATATATCTACTTCATGGGATTTATTTAATATATATGGCCTTAATACATAGAAATATATTTATATATTTAAGGGGGTTAGGATATGACCCTACTAGATTGGATGCTTATTGTTAATAATTTTCTCTTTGATTGTATTTTTATGCCAACCCTCATAACATGAATAAGAAAATAATATGATGAAACTGTGGCTTATGATGATGATTACAATGTTGACAATGTCTCAAGATTTAATGAATCTATGTTAGGAACTCATGTCAACCCTTCTCTTTACTTTGTTAGTATATTGTTGTTGGATGCATATGCTTTGTAAGTCGTCCCGTAGTAATTGTTGATCCATAGTTTGTGTTATTGTTGTTGGGCGCATATGCTTTGTAAGTCCCCCGTAGTATTTGTTGATCCATAGTTTGTATTGGCCCATGGTTTTGACCCATAGTATTGGTGCCTAGATTTAGTATATAAGTGTGTGTTGAGGCCAATGAAGGCACCGTGAATTTATTTGTATTGAGGTTGCTCAAAGGAGGTTTCCCCCTCGAAGTGGCCCGTGATAAAAAAAATATTCTGTGATCCAATATATTGTGCATTTTATCAATTAATTATTGCAAGTTCCTCACATCTAGTATTAGAGCACTTTCTTGGGCTCATTAAGTGAAATTTGTGCCAAATTTTTTTTCGCATTTGTTGCAGGTTCGGATCTGGGAATAATCCCTATCCTCTTAACTGTGGGAAGTACTTGGGCATAATCCCTAAAACTCATTGTGAGGAGTACCACAGGAATCCCAAAGTAGCTGGCCCATTGAGAGGACCTGCTAGCGAAAATGGCAACGACCCATACCTGATTGACTAGTTCCCACCTGTGAGGTAAACCAAGAGCTATCGTTTGTGGCAAAGCAGTTATCAGTTTTACCTGAACCGTGGAGTGAGGGTTACTGCCCTAATACACAAACCGTCAGACAACATTGGTGGCCGACTGAATCCCTTGAACCGTTAGGAAGCCGAGCATACTTGGGGTCCATATCTATTTTTAGCTACAAAATCGCATATTTCTCTGTCTAGAACTGTTGTCGGCCAGCTCCACGCCATTGCAGATCCATCTGTTACTGATCACTTCCACATCATTGCAGATCCCCCTGTTTCCGATCACTTTCGCGCCGTTGCAGATCTATCTGTTTCCGATCCCTTCCGCGCCGTTACAGATCCATTCCTGGAAAAAAAAAGTTTTATTTTTTTGCCATATCTCCCTTGTTTTCACTCTGTTACCCTTGAAAATTTCCTGACACCCTTGTAATCCCATTCTGCATATTTCATTCCTGAGGACCCTATCCCAAATTCCACTTCCCAAAGCCAGAAATCTCACATTTGTCTATTTTTAGGGTTTGCCATAACTTCTTCGACTTTCACTGAATCTCCTTCAAATTTTACTACAGAGTTCCTTTCCTAATTCTGTTTCTTTGTCCCTCTCTAACAAATTTTCTCATTCTTTCACCCCACTTCTGAAATCCTCCTTTTATGCCTCCATGTCCATTCAACAGTGTCCAAAACCTAGTAAAACCCAAATTACCCTTCATAATTTTTCCCAAATCCAGATTTTCATTTACTGAAATAGTTTTTGTTTTTGTTTTTCTACCCACTCAAAAAAAAAAATCCTGGTTATGGTTGTCACCCGTGCAGGAGAAAAAACCATGGAGGAAGCACTTGCAACCATCCAAGACAAACTCCAGGATCTGGATGAAAATTTTCTCGGCCTCCAGCTTGAGCATTCAGCCATGAACAACAAATAACAGTCCGAGTCTTCATCAGACAATGGGTTCTCTTCTTCCAACAATTTCCATGGTCTGAAGCTTGATTTTCCTCACTTCAATGGTACTGATCCGACTGGATGGATCTATCGTGTAGAACAGTATTTGAGTCTGCATAATACTTTTGATGTCAACAAAGTTCCAGTTGCATCATTTCATTTGGAACATTGTAGCTAGGGTTTTACCCCTAGCTTGTGCAAATGAGCACCTACTAAGGAGAATGGACTCCTTAGTAGCAGTTTAGTAAATGGAAATAATTAAGCTAAAACAGAAATATAAACTACTCTAAAACATGTGCATGAAACATAAACAACAAGATGTAAATAATGGTTTTGTATTAATATTACCTTCAACGTGAAGGTTGATGAAGCTCTTTGCTATGTCCAAGAGGGTTGCTCCAAGCTCCAATGTGCTCCTTCTTTTTCTCCAATGGTGGGAATGGGCCAAAAGAGGCTCTCAAGGTGAAAGTAGTTCAATGGTGAACTAGGGTTTTGAGAGAGATTTTGGCAGAGTAAGGGTATACTTGATTGTGGATATGGAATAAGGATCCCCATCACCTATTTATAGTTTTTTGGTGGTGGAGTGCTGACCCATGGTTTTGGAAACCATATGGTTTAGGGTAGCTGTATAGGGTTTTTTCCTCCTTTTCCTCATTATTTTATATTTTTCTTCCCTTTTTAGGGGGTTTTTGCTATTTTTAGAGGAATTTTGGATATTTTTGGAGGAAAAATGGGTTTTTTAGGCTTTTTTAATGGTTTTGTGGCATTTTGGAGGCATTTTAGTGGGATTTTTTGGGTTTTCAAGGGAAATATGGTCGGAAAATGGACAAATGAGCCATGTAATGGGGTAGATGAGGTAGTGAACACTTTTTGGGTGTTAACAGATTGCCCCCTGATGTGCGAGGGCAGGAGCTCATCGTATGGCCGATGGACATCATAAGTCATGTATGGTTTTCCTGGGGAATGTAGAAGAGAAGAAACAAACTGAAGCCCGGAACAATGATCTCGAACCAACTGCAAGAACTAAAAGTACATAACCTCAAAAATGGATGAGGAATCATCTGATCATATGGACGAGGCGGGCATACCCATGCTCGTATCAAGATATAACATAATAACAACAATGGGGTCCAAAAATGGGGACCTGACATATACATGACCTCAAATACTGACTGAGGAATAGTCTCAATATATGGACGAGGCGGGCATACCCATGCTCGTATCAAGATACATAAAAATAACTGTGAGGCCCAAAAAGAGGGACCCGGAAGATACATAGAAAACCACTGTGTACATCATAAGGGTCCAAGAGGGACACAAATCTAGGACATATTGCTGGGATGACCATGTCTGAGCTGAAAAAATTGGTGCACTGGAAGGACAACAGTGCTACTGAAAGTGGTACCAAAGAAACTGAGGAGCTGCTGGATCAGAGTGACAAGGGTCATACTCTCAATGGCACACTGAACTGGAACTGATCTGGGACAGAACTAGGTACTCAAGGAGGCATAGAATTGGATGGCTTCCGAATACAATCGCCAACGCAGCCCGGACATCCACAGGAACATATAACTGTGCGTTCCGAAGTGACTCACCAATGTGCTAGAGTCGGGGGAAATCCGGGGTCTTCGACTAAAAACTGAAGGGATATAACCCTACGCGATTCTCGACGATGCGATCAAGGTGCTGAAGTCGAGCATGTGAGAAACAACCGCTCGAAGAGGCAATGATGACTCCCCCTAGAATGATCCGTAGGCACTTACCACAGATGGTGATAAGTCCAAGGCGTAGGGACCTCTGGGCCTATCCTCTGGAATAGAGGGGTTGTCGTCGACAGAGGGAGACCTGCAACTATCAAGGCAATGATGTTTCCTTGACAGGAGCGCGAGGTGAATAATCGAAATGTGATAGTACTGATGGCAGGACTGACCAAATTATGGGGGGAAAAACTAGGCAAGTAGAGTGGGTGGACTCAAACTTCCTTTGTTCAGAGTATGATAATGGGGATGATCGGGCAGCATATGAAACTGGCTGAGGGGAAAGGGATCATAGCTGTATTGGATCTGGGATGGGGACTGAGCTGAGGGAGACTCAAGATGTGGTACAATGGCAGGAGACTGCAGAATACTCTGAACAAAGGCGACCTGATTGGGGGTGCTGCCGAGATGGTCGATCATAGTGCCAGGAGGCAGGGGGGGGGGGGGAACTTCTTCATGGGTTAAGGATCTAGAAGAAGTGTGTAAAATGATACTGTCGTGTGGATTTATACGAGCCCAGGACAGTTCATGCTCGTGGTTGCTTTCAATATTAAGGAGTCTGAAAGCAAATAAGAAGACTCTGAAGTAATGGAATGGTACTGTCGTGTGGATTTTACGAGCCCAGGATAGTTCATGCTCGTGGTTGCTTTCAATTTTAGAGAGTCTGAAAGCAAATAAGTAGACTCCAGGGGGTTGGTTTTTCGTATGTTTAGTCTCCAAGGCCCAAAGAAGCATAAAAGGATGCAATGAAGAACTCTTCTAGCCGGTGTGACTAGAGTATTCCTTTTTCGTAATTAGTCTACCAAGTCTGGAAAAGGGTTAAACTTATACCAGATAGATGCCCTTTCAGGTACTTTAACGAGCATGAAAGGAAGTAAGATTGCTCGGCGATCTTTTCATTCTTTTAGGAGTCAGAAAAGAGCTTAACGGAAACTCCATAAGTGCCTTTTTCGTAAAGGACTTGTCCGGCCCGAAAAAGGGATAAAATTATACCGAACAAAAAGAATGGCCAGGAAAGGAGGAAGTGTTCAATCAAGGAACATTGATGATGACCAAGAACGAGGGTAGGGGGGAACACTGGTGGGCCTCCTTGCGGGGTGGATGAATGGTGGCAAAATAACGAAACATTTTCAGTATGACAGGAGTACATGGCTCATGTAAAGAAGTGGAACAATCCGATGGCGGCCAATGTGGCATGCAAACCGAGGCAGCAAGGTGTTAGGACACAATGCTGAAATTGTACCAAGTGAGAGCGAGAAATGATCTCAAGCATCATCACGAGCTCGAAAAACTGAATCCGACGATATAAAATATGTGAAAAACGGAGAACGGCCGATGTGGCATGCAAACCGAGGCGACGGGGGCGTTTTGGAAAAAATACCCAAAAAATCTGGGGGTGAGAAAGAGAAATGATCTCAAGCATCATCACCGGCTATGAAAAATGAATTCGATGATATAAAATATGTGAAAAATGCAAAACGGCCGATGTGGCACGTAAACCAAGGCGACTAGTGGTGTCTAAAAAATGGGCAAAAAATGACGGGGAAAAAATAACGCAACAAGGTGACCATTATGACGGTCTCGTCGTGCTAGTTCCAATGGTGGAAACGATTCGAGAAACGGACTCCGTATGGGATCAGAATGGCCAAAACAAGAAAAAGTCAACTGACTATAAATAGTGAGTGGGTCCAACATGACATGTGTCATTTGTACTATTTGACTTTGACTTGTGATCAGAGTGGACCAGAGCTGAGGTGGCATTTCTGGACGATCCGACTGGTCGACTTCAGATTCGGGAGAGACAGGTATTCCGTCAAACTCATACCTGCATGTTTTTTAGGGTCGGGGGTTGGGTAGTGGGTCCCAGGGTTATTTGTACGGTCCACGTGGAGTGGACCACGGGTTAGGGGGACGAAACCGCGGTTAGCGGCCGCGAGTTTCGGGGTGAACCATGCGGTTGAGGACCACAGGTTCTGGGCTGAACAATGCGGTTGGGTACCGCGTGTTTCTCGACTGGACACGCGGTCTGGTACCACGCGTTCCAAGGAGGAACACGCGCTGCCAAACCGCGAGGTTAGGGCTAATAGGCGCAGTTAAAGTCCGTGACTATAGGCCTGACAGCCGCGGTCGGAAACCGTGGCAGGAAGCCCTAAAGCCGCGGTTTTGGGCCGAGCTATGAGGGTCTTCCGGGAGGGAGGGGAAGGACTTATTTATTTGTCATGAGTCTGATGAGACTACTTTGTGTGATTGACAGGATGCCGCAGGTTCTATGGAGAGAGTGGGAGATTCTAGATGAGATCATGGCTGTCATCTAGGGGGATGACAATGTACGATCGGTATTGGGACTGTTCGGACTTCTAAAGTTTGCACAGATACCCATGATATGGTCAACAACATTGCTGCTGAACCGACTGATCAGTTTCTGGGAGCCGGATATACAGGCTTTCCGGGTACAGGGTGAGAGGGTGGACCTCACCCTGACTGATGTATACTTTCTGACAAGGTTGCCCTGTCTGGGCAGGGTGGCAGACACACAACTGTGGGTTGCCGCGGATGTAGACATGGAGGACATGTTGGAGAGATACTGTGGTCCCGAGGCGAGGGTGCATAGGAATGCACTCCTGGTGAGGGACCTAGAGGAGCCATCAGTGCAGGCCATGGCGGCGTGCATGGTTCGGGTATTGGGGTCCCAGTCACCTGAGAAGGTGTCAGGGGGCCAGATGCAGTTGATAGAGCGCGTGCTGGATGGGGTGTACTTCGCGTGGGGCCAGATGTACCTGACCTGCGTTCAGCAGCGAAGGAATCTGGCAAGGGTTTTTGCTATGGTTCTTTCTTGTGTGCCTTCTTTATGGAGAGGGTGCCCACACTGCGGCCGCGGGTGCCGATCAGAGCAGGAGGTATGAGGGAGCCGCGGATGGTGCGGTGGGGTGAGATGATGCATCGCCGTGGTGGCGGCGATGTAGGCAGGTATTTTACGCAGGAGTTGTACCTGCAGTGGCTCTAGATACCATTGACACTGGACGAATTCCCGTATAGGGACATGGACTACACAGGAGATCCAGAGGCACCACAAGCACTAGGACAGGCATGGGGACCCGATGGTACGTATGTTTTTGCTTGCATGTTATGGATGTCAAGGTTTATATATATGATAGTTGATTGATATACTGTGACTGACATATCGGTGATCTGCAAATGTGGGCCCGAGGCCGCCGCCAGGACATGTGGCACGGAGGGGGATTGTGGCCGTTCCAGCTCTGCCTGGGCGAGGAGAGGTCCATCGTCGCGATGCGGAGGGGACACTCGAGTCTGTACGGGCACTACTAGAACGTTTGCTGGTGGGGGTGACCGACGAGGGGTGGCGGGACGTCGATCCAGACATGGTTCAGGATTGCATGAGGGCACCCCGAGAGTTTAGATCCATTGCCATCTGGGTGGCGATCTTGGTGGACAGGGCACGGGCACAGGGGCCCATAGAGGATGAGGACTTGCCGGAGGAGGAGCGAGGGGAGGACTCAGAGGCAGCCGATGCAGGCAGTGAAGCAGGGTATGACTCTCATTAGGGAGTGCAGGGGACTCCCCTCGAGTTTTGTAGCTACGGCATGTATTTTATGAGGCTTTAGGCATGTATATCCATTTTTTGTATAACTGAGTACAGGGGTACTCGGGACATGTATAGTACTGAACATGTATATTTTTTGATATATATATATATGCACATGGATGCACCTTTTTGTGATGTTGTTTTTGTACGCACATGGATGCGCATTATTATATGTGAGATATTTGTATTGCACGTGGATGTAAGTAGCATAGGATGTTGGGCACGTGGATGCCCCTTGTATAGTTTATGTAGTTTTATGATGTATGTATGATTAGGCACGTGGATGCCCCTATGGATATGCATGTGGTTTTATGGTTTATGTACACGGATGCAAATGTTGATGCGATGCAATCTTTTTGGGTTTTTATATATTTTAATGAGATGTTATGGGATGATGATGCATGATGTTACATGGTGTGATTGATATTCCAATCTAGGACGTTGTTTTCCAATTGATCTGCGACACTATTTTGGGCTCTTGGGACATGTGTGAATGTTATGGATTCAAACTGTCGGTTGAGTTGTTTTGTGCGTAGGAACTTTCTAAAAAGGCAGGGATCACGCACCGGGTAGCAATTGTTGAGCTGGGAGACAAGTAGCTGGGAGTCGAGAAATACATGAAGGTGACATATGCCCATCTGGAGGGCAGCAGTCAAGAGACCGGTCACAGCATCATACTCCACCTAGTTATTGGTAGCAGCGCCTATACAGATTCCGTCAAGGTGAATCATCTCGTTGGAAGGGGAGTACAAGACCCATGCTGCAGAAGCCAGGTTAGGAGACCAGCGGCTTGCGCCGTCAGCAAAGCCAGTGTAACAAGGTGGAAGGTGGTCCATCTGTGATCATGCAAAAATGATGAATGTAAGATGATGGTAAAAAAGGTGAAAAACAAAAAGAGAGCAAACTGTACAATGTGGACCAATGAGGCCGCGGTTTCATCTATGGGTAAAAACGCTTAAGATACAACCCATTACGGGGGTTGCGCAAAGGGTGACCTTCGGAGTTAGCTAAGATGTATGCCCCCTTGCTGAGACAAGTCTTCACGATGTAAGGGCCTTGCCACATGGATTCAAACTTCCCTTTATCGGTTTTGTCATGGGCTGGTCATATGCGAGGATGAGGTCCCCTTCATGGAAATTTTGAGGGTGAACATGTTTATCATAACCGGCTTTGGACTGGTTCTTGGCAGCTTCGATGTTCTAGAGAGTGGCACGACGGTCTTCATCAGCTTGTTCGAGTGTCAGCAAACGCTGCTTGAGGGGGAAGTGTCAGGGAGGAGCTCAATGGCGATGTGTAAGGCAGGAATCTGACATTTAATGGGGAGGACAGACTCTACACCGTGAACTAAATGAAATGGTGTAAAACCAGTGGTGGTCTTAGTGGATGTACGATAAGCCCATAAGGCAAGGAACAACATGTGGTGCCAATTGGACTTATGTCGGTCAACAGTTCATTGGAGAATGGTTTTTAGGATTTTGTTGATGGCCTCTACTTGGCCGTTCCCTTGGGGGTAGTAAGCAGAGGAAAATTGGTGTTCAAATTTGAGGAGGGTGGATAACTCACGCCAGACGGCATCTTCGAAGTGGGAGCCGTGGTCGGAGACTAACTGCTTAGGGACCCCGAATCGAGCAATGACATGGTTGAAAAAGAAATGGGCCGCAGTTTCGGCGGTACAATTGAAGGTAGGCATGGCTTCCGCCCATTTGGTAAAGTAATCAACGACGACAATGATATACTTGTGGCCATTGGCAGACGGGGGTCTGCACTCCATGAAGTCTATGTCCCACTTACAAAAGGGACCAACGGTGACGACTGGGTGTAACGGAGCAGGAGGTGTCCGGGCCTTGGGGGCAAAAAGTTGGCATTTATGGCAATGTTTGACCGCAGTGATGCAGTCGGTGAAAAGTGTGGGCCAGAAGTATCCGGCGCAGACGACCTTTTGGGCAGTGGCCATCCCTAAGAAATGGCCACCGCAGGCACCGCTATGACATTCATTGAGGACGTGTTCAGCTTCCTCGTGTGTAAGGAAATGACGAAGAATTGTGTCAACCCCGCACCGGTAAAGGACATCACGTAAGAGGATATATCTAGAGGCCTAGTGACGGATGCGACAGCGTCCATTACGAGTGACTTTGGGTCTGAACTTCTGTGTGCGCAAGTATAACAAAATATCACCGTACCATGGGTCATCAGACGAGATAGTGAACAAGTGATTGTCGGGGAACTAATCGGAGATGGGATTGGCCGGGAGAAGAGAAGGGAGATCAGTAATGAGCTAGGCAAGCACGAGGGCTTTAGTGCTCTTAGGTGTTTTGAAGGTAAGGTCATATTCCTGGAGGATAATGATCCATTTAGCCACAGGACCTTGCAATAGCCGCCAGTTGAGGAGATAGACCATGGGGTTAGAGTCGGCGACGACTGTGGTATGACTCATTAAGATGTAGTGTCGTAATTTTTGGACGGAAAAGACCACAGTGAGAGCGAGTCTATCCTCATATGGGTAACGTAGAGGGGGTCCAGACAAGGTCTGGCTGATGTAATAAATGACATGCTCCTGGTGAGAAGCGTCTTCTTGAACCAAGACTCCGGACACAGCATGTTCAGAAGCCGAGATGTAGAGGATGAAGTCCTGAGAGAAATCCAGAGGGGAAATCAATGGGGCTTGGGTGAGAGCCTTCTTGAGGGCTACGAATGCAGCTTCTGCTTGCTCATCCCAGACAAAAGGTATATGGGTACAGAGCATGCGCAAGAAACCATGAACGGTAGTGGCTTAATCGGGAACGAATCGTCGAAGAAAATTAGATCACCCCTGCAGAATTTGGAGCTGCCGAAGCGTGCGAGGAGAGGGGAGGTCCAGGATGGCTTGGACTTTCAGGGGATCAACAGTGATTCCTTTCTGGGAAACAATAAAACCCAACAATCGGCCTGCCGAAACGCAAAAGACACACTTGTGGGGGTTCAAGCAGATTTTATATTTGCAACAATGCAGAAAAACTTGCCGAAGGTCGTTAAGGTGGTCAAATTGTTTCCGGGAACGAGCTGTAAGATCGTCAAGGTAGACTAGCAGAATATGGACCAAGTCGTGAAAGCAATAGGTCATGGCCCGCTGGAAGGTGGCACCAGCATTTTTAAGGCCAAAAGGCATGACGCAATAGGCAAAGGTGCCGCATGGGGTGGTAAAGGTAGTTTTGTACTGGTCTTCCTTACGTATCTGAATCTGGTTGTATCCGGAAAAACCATCCATGAAGGAGAGGACTTCATGCCCTGCACACGCATCGATGAGTTGGTCAATAAATGGCATGGGGAAATTGTCCTTGGGACAAGCATGGTTTAAATCGCGAAAGTTAGTGCATACTCGAATGGTGCCTTGTTTTTTATCAATGGGAACGGGGTTTGAAACCCAAGTGGTATAGGCAATGGGATAAATGAACCCTGCCTTGCGCAGTTTCTCCATCTCGGCTTTAACGGCTGGGAGCTTTGAGGGATGAATGGGACGCTGTTTCTAATGAACGGGGGGTACATCAGGCCATGTGTCGATGTGGTGTTCTATAATGGCGGGGTCAAGACCAGGCATTTCGGTATAGGACCAGGCAAAGACATCACGGAACTCTCTGAAGAGGTTTATGTAGTCCTCAATCTCTTGTTTACTGCAGAATGCTCCTAAAGTGATGAGTTCAGGGGCACGTCCTGGGGCAGCGATATCAACTTGGATGACGGGTGAGATGTTGGCCATGTTACCCTCCTCGAAGGCGTCAGGAGCAGGAATAGGGTCCTTGAACTAGTCAACCTTGGTGGGGAGGAAGTCTTTGGATTCAACTATGAATTGAGCGGCTGTGCAAGAGGAGGATTCTTCTGGGATGAAGTAGGAACGATGATGCATATCATCCCAGGGATAATCAGGGGCGGTGAGGGCCTCAAGAATCTCTTCATCAGTACGGAAAGTTTGCGTCGTCAAATCGGTTGACAAAGGGGTAGTGGTGGAAGAGATCATATAAATGGTGTTGACCTCCCCGGAGGGGGGGGAGACCGGGGGGTGAATCTCCTTAATAGTGGTTGGTGCCGTCTCAAGATCCAGATTGTTCATCTCATAGAGAGCCGCTCTGTAATCGGGGAGATCGGGACAATGATGTGAGTAGTGCCCGTAAACACCGCATAAAGCACAGGGGTGGTTCGTACGTAGAGATTTGTCTTTAGGCTTGGGAGTGGGGTTTAGTTCGATAGTTGGGATGTTGGGGTCATCGTCGAGCATCTGCATGTGCTTCTGTAATGCTAGTAACTGTGGGAATTGGTGAGTCGCATGGCCCAACTCATCGCACAACGAGCATTTGGGAGGAGCACGAAACACTGGGGGGTTTTTGACTGTCTTGGGAGGTGGTACAGCAGTGTAAGGTTGTGTACCTCTGCCCCTAGTGGGTTTGGGAGTAGGAGGGGGAGTAGTGGAGGATGAAGGGGTAGAGACACCGGGGGGTGGCTGAGTAGTAGTAGCCATGGGTTGCACCGGCTGCAGGACGACATCAGGTGTCGGCAGTTGAACGGGAGGCGAAAGATACCAAACAGGTAATCCTAAGGTTAACCCCGGGAGACTAAGGGTAGCCATGACCGGGGTGCTTACTACTCCCGAGGGAGGGACTAGAAATGGGATTGTATGGATAGGTGTAACACCAATGTGGCTAGGTACCAATGGTGGTTTAGGCAACAAGGGTGGTTGATTATTCGGTGTTTGGTTATCGTGGGATAGGGTACATAAGTTAGACACTTCGGGCGTAGATGGCGGGGGAGGAATGGATTGGAAGGTGGAGGTCATTGACGCGTCTGAGTAGACTCCAGGGCCCGTAGAGGAAACAAACGAGGTGGTGGCATGAGAAACAGGTTGTTCAACCATAGGGAGAACATTTTCAGGTGCCACGGGAGCACTGGGATCATAGTAGGTGAGCTGGTCAACCTTAACCACGTGTCCCTCATGGGGGAACATCATGGTGCGAAAAACGGAAGAGGAAACCGTCCACATGGCATACATGTAGCTGTGACCAAGTAAAAGGTTGTAATCCAATTCCGCATTGATTACCTCAATGTTGATAAGGACGGTTTTACCACCTAAGTGGATGGGGACATTGGGAAGGAGGCCTTGGGGCAGGGCCGACCGACCATCGTAGGCACGTAATGCAGTGGTGGACTGCTGGAGAGTAGGGGATCCCAACTTCTGCCATACGAATGTAGACATAACGCATGTGGAGGCACCTTCATCGATGATGCATCGATGGATGACAAGATTTCGAATGGAAACAGAAACTTGGAATGCTAAGGAGGAAGGTAGGCGTGGTTCGGATTGGTCCAAATCAAATGCCATCAAATTCGAATCATGTGGGTCAATCGCCCCAATGGCGGATAGTAGAGTCTTGTGCTGAGAAGGGCAGTTTTTCAAGACTTCTAATGCAGACATGGCTGCGGGAGATTGGGCTAAGTCATCGACGATGTTGTAGTTTGACGCAGCCCGTGCATTGGGGTTATTGTTGATACGGCGAAGCGGGAAACGAGGGGCTTTGGGAGTGCCCTCTAGTGGAGGCGGTGGTATGCGTAACGCTTGATCGGTGGGATGAGCGTTAGGGGTTTTCTCAGCAGGAGGGGCTTCAGTGGTGGAGCCATATTAGTTTCGACGAGTGTGGAGGTTGACGTCAGCAGATGACATCATCAACAAGTGGTGGGTGCCCGAGTCAAACATGGGTTGATCGGGGGAAGCAGATGTGATCTGTTGTTGGGGTTGCACGTTGGCTTGAGGGGGAGCCAACAGCTGAGTGGTCACTACGCCTTGGTTTGGTAAGGGGTTTTGTAGAACCAAAGGAGGCTGCTGAGGCTGAGGGGGGTTAGGTGGCGCCTGAGGAGCTACATGCCCTTGGCGATGGGCATCATCAACCCAAAGTTGTCGAGCTTGCTCCAAGTGTGGGAAAGCATGTGTGTAGTGGCCATAGACCCCGCAAATAGAACAAGGGTGGTTTGTTCACAAATTGGGGTTTTTAGCCTGCTTGGGCGGGCGATCAAGGTTTTGGTTAGCAGGGGCCGCATTATTATTGTCGGGGGGATTCGCTGGTTGACCAGCTTGGTCCGCACGTTGGTTATTCCCATGACTACGGCACTTGCCGCGGTTTTGTTGGCCCTGGTTCCGTTGGTTGTTCTGGTTTTGCTGTGGGTTTTGTTGGGTGTAAACTTTCCCTTGGGCAGCAGGTGGATTCTGAGGTTGTGCAGGTGCTGGAGCAGGCTACGGAGGATGATATGTAGGTGGAGGCTGCGCAGGTGCAGCAACTGCAGGGGGTTGCTGATAGGGCCGCGGAGCAGGTTGTGGGTTTGCCGCAGGGGCTTCCTGTGGCGGGTAATAAGCGGGTTGGGCTTGTGAAGGTGCAGGAGCTGGTGCAGCCTGCTGGTGGTAGTAGGGCTGAGGTGCGACCGGGGGGGCGTAAGCAGGAGTCGCATGACCGAAGCACTGCGGTGGACATGAGGATCCATGGTGGTGGTGGTGTGTCATGGGAGCGTACGAGTTGGTTGCTCCAGACTGTGAGGTAGCCCGCAAAAGGTCGGGGCCAGGGGTAGGACGCACTATAGAAAATGGTTGGGGATGCGAAGAAACACGGCCAATGATGCCGTCTGCAGCGTGGGATGCCCCCAGTGCATCGTGCGGTGAGGGATCTCCACGAGGGGCGTCAGGTATAATGGTATAAAGGTAACCCGATTGGGCATAAATGAGGTCGAACTATTGGGCCTTAAGGATGGCCTCTTCTTCAGACTGGGGTCTTTCTGATGCCACATCCTTAGCAATGACAGGGAGAAGGGACTTGAGGAACCAATCTAGGAAGATGCGGTCGTTTAATTTGATCTTGCATAAGCTACGGCGTCGACGCCATTCATGAATGTGGTCCATGATGTGGGTAGCCGTGTTTTGTCTGCATGATAGGAGGATCTCAACGCCCACATCATAGCGGACAGGAAACTGGAAGAACTGCAGGAAGGTCGATGCAAGGGAAGCAAAGGTGGCATGGGTCCCATGGGGTTGCTCGATATACCACTTGGCTGCAGAGCCAGTGAAGGTGTGCTGCAAGCGACGGAGGCGAACAGAGTCGTCCACTATGGAGTTGGAGGAACACCATAGGTGGAAAGACATAATGTGGTTTTGCGGGTCCTCACCTGCCTTGCCCTCGAACTTAGGGATGTCAGAGGGGAGCTTTGTAGGCATATGAGGGCACGCAGGGTCGTGTCGGATAGGGTCGTTGGTCAATCTGGCTAGGTCAGGCAGGTTGAGGCTAGCCATGAATGGCAGACTGGAAGAAGGATGTGACACAGTAGTGGGTTGGACCAAATTGGGGCCAATGCCCCCAAGTGGAGGGACAGGATTTGGGATGGTGCCCCCAAGTGGGGGAACGGAGGTAGTATAGGAGGGGCCTGCACCACCATGGGTAGTGTGAGCCACTGATGAAGTGGGGATAGGTATTCCTGCTGCGGGAATAGGTGCCGTGAGGGGAGCGGCAGATGGGGGTCCCATAGAAGGCATACCCAAAGCAGGTGTAGTAACTGGTGTAGTGGTGGATGTGCCACCAATGGTCCCTACCAAAAAAGGAGTGGAAGTCACGCCAGCCATGGGGCTAGTAGGGGCAGTGTAAATGGGGTTCTCAGAATCTGTCTCAGAATCGGAGGTAAAGTAAGGTGCATCAATATCTGGTGACGGAGACCTACGTCGCTGACGAGTGGAGTCAAGGGACAAGGCCCAAGATCGCTGATAAGTGGTATGATGATCTGTGACGGTGACGGGTGGTGTCAAGTGAACCGTACTGTGGGGGCTCGCCCCTGAGGCGCTGAGAATGTCTCGGGGACTCAATGGTGACAGATGGTGTCTAATCTCTGTGGGTTGAGGTGAGTAAAAAATAGCTCAAAAACCCTAATGCAACCGAGTGTGCAGAAGGAGAGCTCAAAAAACAAGGCACTCAGGCCAACAACCAACTCAAAACACCCACTGTAACAGCTGTTCTACAATAGGTGGAGTATCAACAAAGATGGTTAGAATACCAACAAGCAGCAGGTTTCCTAAAAATAAAAAATGGTGGACTCACTAGACCAAAGGGAGGTAAGGGAGCATGCAAACACCTAAATAAAAGTATTCTAACTCAACTAAACATATCCTCTGCAAGGTGATGAAATCCAAGTCAGACAATATGAATAGGAAAGCCAAGTGGCTATGATATCCCCCTACCGGGAGGGACACTGGGTAGTCAATCCTAGAAGAATGGAAACTAAGATACCTCGTTCATGACACGTCCAGAAAGGTGAATTTGCCGTTTAGTCCGTTTACCGCAACACCCCTATACAGGGATATCCCGCGAACCGCGAAAGGTAGCCCTTCGGTTACTGAATGGAGTGTGATATTCCACTCAGGCCTTCGGAACCAGTCTCCCGACTTCAACCCTCCTAAGGGAGAGGCCCTCTGATAAACTGGTCGTGACCATGCCAAAAAGTACTAGTGGATTTTGGCTCCCTAATTGGACAACAACTATGTCTCAAGTGTAAGTAACCGAGGGGTGTTATTGGAAGCCTATCCCCCCGATCCTACCTAACTACAAAGATTCTTTTGTGTTCCCCAAGTGGGGTTAGAATATTGGTTGAGTTAGGTACTTTTTAAGGCTCACTTGAATTATGTGACAGAGTGTGTGCTCGTGAGGTGATGAACCCAAAATAGAAGTGCCACAAGGGGGGCAACTTCTCACTATCAATAATACTGAAATTGAAACGTTAACTTGCAAAATTTTCTGAATGAAAAATACTGAAATTTTAAAAAGATTCTGTAAAGGGAACATAAATTATGTTGCAGCAAAGGCTATAAGGAAGTAGGGCTGCAGGTTGGACAGATGGCTGTGTAGAAAATATTGTAGCAGAGGGGGCTGTGGTCGAATTAGGGAAAAAAAGCAGAAATCAGATCGCGGGTTGGTGGCGAAACTGAGCAGGCAGACCGCGGGTTTAAGAGAAACAGGCACGGACAGGTCGAGGCTTTTTGGCCGACAGCGGCAGTCGGACCGCAGGAATAAGGGAAAAAGACACAGTTGGGTCGCAGGTAGGGATCTGTAAGTCGCGGTTGGGACGTGGAAAAATGGCCAACAGGCGCAGTCAGATCGCAGCAAATAGGATGATTAGCCGCGGTCGGATCGCAGGTAACAGACTTGAATCCACCGGCAGGGTGTCGGAAACAGTCTGAGAGCCGTGGTCGGGTCACAGGTAAAGGCCTGAAAGACGCAGTCGGGATGCGACTGCAGAGGGAAAAGACGCGGTTTACAACGGCCGAAAGGAAAAAATGGGAAATTATTGCAAAAAACTAAATGATTTTTTAAACTGAAACCAGAAATTCAAACCTAGGGGAGTCGCCAAAACTGTAGCTAGGGTTTTACCCCTGGCTTGTGTAAATGAGCACCTACTAAGGAGAATGGACTCCTTAGTAGCAGTTCAGTAAATGGAAATAATTAAGCTAAAACAAAAATATAAACTACTCTAAAACATGTGCATGAAACATAAACAACAAGATGTAAATAATGGTTTTGTATTAATATTACCTTCAATGTGAAGGTTGATGAAGCTCTTAGCTATGTCCAAGAGGGTTGCTCCAAGCTCCAATGTGCTCCTTCTCTTTCTCCAATGGTAGGAATGGGCCAAAAGAGGCTCTCAAGGTGAAAGTAGTTCAATGGTGAACTAGGGTTTCGAGAGAGATTTTGGCAGAGTAAGGGTATACTTGATTGTGGATATGGAATAAGGGATCTCCATCACCTATTTATAGTTTTTTGGTGGTGGAGTGCTGACCCATGGTTTTGGGAACCATATGGTTTAGGGCAGCTGTATAGGGTTTTTTCCTCCTTTTCCTCATTATTTTATATTTTTCTTCCCTTTTTAGGGGGTTTTTGCTATTTTTAGAGGAATTTTGGATATTTTTGGAGGAAAATGGGTTTTTTAGCCTTTTTTAGGCTTTTTTAATGGTTTTGTGGCCTTTTGGAGGCATTTTAGTGGGATTTTTTGGGGTTTCAAGGGAAATATGGTCGGAAAATGGACAAATGAGCCATGTAATGGGGTAGATGAGGTAGTGAACACTTTTTGGGTGTTAACAAACATGAAGCTCTTCAATGGTACCGTTGGTACATCAAGGCTCATGAAGAGCCAAAATGGCCAGATTTTTGCCAAATCCTTTTGCAACGAATTGGTCCTAGTGCTTTTGATGACTTCACAGGATCCCTCACTAAAATTCGCCAAATTGGCACTGTGAGAGAGTATCAAACTGAATTTGAGAAACTAGCCAACCAGACCGAAGGGTTTCCTAATCAATTCTACTGGAGTTGTTTTATCAATGGTATAAACGATGCAATCTGCTCTGAGGACAAAATGTTTTGTCCCAACACAATGATGGAAGCCCTGGGGTTGGCTAAGTTTGCAGAAGACAAGATTGCATCCCAACAATGCTCCAAATCAACTTTTGTTCCCTTCTGAAATATGGGTTCTCAATGACCTTGTAACATACCCCTTTTTGCTGTAAAACATTTTATGTTGGAAACATTATGTTAACTTTTATTGTAAAGTTTTATATTGGATAAGTGTCCAAGGATGACTGTAATTTGCACAATATTTTATTATTAAATAAATTACATAGGAGACAAACACCTAAGGAGAATGTTGAAAGAGTGTTTACTGGCCCACTAGGTGGAATGGAATCTAGGGTAGAAGGCAATGGACAAGTGGCAGCATCATGATGCAAATAACTAGCTGTTGGTATGGGACAACTCCCTTGAAATGTGGTCATAGTGCCCTGGAAGGTGGGACTGGATCTTGAGGCTCATTTATTGAAAATTGACCACTAAAGACCTAGGCAGTCTATATAGGAGCCATGGAATTATGAATTAATGTTCATCGCTTTTCCTGACGAGGAAATTTACCTTGGGGTTCTGCTGTTTTTGCACCCAAGAGATTCAATGAGGGGATATGCTGAGTTTTGATCATGGTGTAAGTCTGCATGTTATACTATTGAATGCAGAAGTTATACTTATGAATGCAGAAGTTATACTATTGAGTGCATAAGTTATATTACTGAGTGCCTTGCTTCTACCCAGAGTCCATCTACTTACTGGTTTAGTAAACAAGCTCGGGGGTCCAAAGGAAGCAAGTAGTTTGGATGCTTCTTCTAGAGAAGGTTGGGAGGAACAAGCCTCCTTGGGTGTTTTTCCACCCTATTTACATTTACAAGTTCTACTTGTCTTTCCTAATTCTCAGTAGTTCAAATTTCTATCTACAGTTATTGATTTATTGTTTACAGGTCATCATCATATAAATGCATTTATTTTAGTTTCTGACCTAATTAGGATTCTGTATAATAATGATTAAGTAAGATGAATTGAATAAATATATTTCTCTGCATTTTTCCCCATGCTGTCTTTCTGCATCGTACTCTAGTATAGAGAAGGAGATTAAATAGATGAATGAATGATAGGCAGATTTCTAATGAATGAATATTTTAACACTGCTGTATTTCATTAATATTTCTTTTAGTATATTTTTGTAATACCATTTATATGATTAGACTCAGGAGTTAGAAACAGTATACATAGAGTAGGCATTGTAGTATTTTTGTTACATAGTGTGAAAAGTAAACATTTCACTTCTATACAAACCTAAGGGTTTATCCACCTTAAAATGTTTTCATTACAGGATACATATGATATGCATTCTTAGATTCTTTTCTCTCTGAAAACAATATAATATTACATTTCATTATATCTTCTTTTGTTAATAATTAAATCTTAATAGCTGCAAGGATAAAAGTACCAGAAATTACAACATTTTATTACATTTCTACTTTGGACAGGAATAGTAAATTCTATGATTTATGCTTCTCCATGTTTTTCCTAAAAACTCCTATTTTGTTCTGTATTATGCTTTATTTCAATAACAGAATAAGTATTGTTTTTCTATTTTTGTTTTCATCTAACAAATCAAATAAAGAAGCCAAATTTAGGTGATACATCCAAACCTACTCAAACATAGCATGAGTCATCTGGACGAATATCCTACACTTAGACAAATCTTTTCAACATCATAAGCTTTAGTGACAAAAACATTTATCATATACACTCCTTAAGAATAAATTAATGAGCATCTCGGCATCAACATGACACAACAGTATCACAAATCTATTGAAAAATATTAATAGCAAAACCACATGATTTTCTCAATTTAGATGTCTACTTTTAGAGCTAGACATTTGTTATGAGGACTGCAAAACTACTATCTAGAAACTACATGTTAGGGTTTGACTCCTTAGCACAAGGCTAGACCCTTGGCTCTCAAATATCCCATAAAAACACAACATATTGCAAATGATAAGTTTCATTTTTTTTAAAACTGGAGCATAGCTCACAGTCTCAACCACACAAACACCATAACGTATGAAAACACAATTCTTTTATTTACCAAAGATAGTAGAAGGATAAAGCCCTCTCCTTAGTTACTTTCGTTTACAGATTCTACATTGAAAAACAAACACCAGGCCTAATGTCGAATGGGTCGAGGATTTCATCCTCCCCAAGCTGCCAGACAACTCACAAGTAATTTCGCTATGATCACTCCTCAGAACCCAAGAAACACATGAAGTCTCGGCAAAGAACACATGAAGGTCCAATAGTCACCTAACTGGAGCAGCAGGGTAACAATCGAAGCTTACCATTCTTTTTGTAGTTGCCAGTTATCAAAACCTAAGCTTGGAAGTAGTTTGACGAAGGAACCTGCCATTTAAACAAGGTATGGTCAAAATAAGTTTTATGAAAGAAGTTGTTACATGGCGATTACTAATAACTGAAACTCTTAACATATTATAAGGAGATAAGTTTTGAACCAAATAAATTTACCTTTTTAATTATCAGTGAAGTAGAATGCCAAAACCACTGCAAACTGTACCCACCACTCCACCACTGAATGCAACGAAGGATGGAAGAACAACTCTAAAAAATATCACTTGAGAAATGAGGAAAAGTTGAGTATTGGATCAACTTACACATAGAATCTGTCACTCACCCTGGAACCTTTGCAACACCAACCTGTTACTATAAAACTCTCTCAAGAGTATCGGTCCTTAAAAGCTATCAACAGGTTCCAGTTAAAACATCAACAGGTCACGGTTTCAAACCGTGGAAACTCCCCAAACAGCTGCTAACGAAACCCTGAAGGCTCTTGGCCTGTCGTCCTCTCCATAGAGCCACTACACACTACATTGAATGCCGAGGAACAATATATTCGAAACATAGTGGTGATTAGGGTTAGATCCCAAGCCCAAGACCTGTGTTTGATTAACGGTGGAGATCACCCAAACGACATCTCGTATTCCCAAGCAACCACCAAAGTAAAGACATCATTAATAACCTTTTCCACCAAGGAGGACAGCTCAGATAACCTTCGAAACTAAAGCACATACAGCTCGTCATGTTGATTGACTCGTCCCATAACTTCACGTGCCTAGCACCACGGTGGTATCCATAGAGACATTCCACTGAATCGGTGGTTGGAGTATTAAATGCAAAAGGTAAACCAGAGTGCCTACTAGCATGAAATCATCATGGTATTAATCCTTACTCGTCTTCATCACGTATCAGTTCATTTGTGAAGTTCATAACTCTATCATATCGTACACCTTGTGGTAAGCCGAGGTGGTATTGGTTTCATTTGCTAGGAATCCATAATGTTATAAAGGGTCACGTGGATGCACATATGGTATGTATATGAATTGTTGTTCATAGGGAAATACTTAAGCCATTGCATATATTTCGATATAGTATAGAAATTAAATAGAAAATTTTATAAAGTCAATAGTTAAAATAGCACTTACATAATTTATTGCATATAATTCTTAGGCTCTAGAGAATACAAAGAATTTGCATATAGATATTGCACATTAGTTGCACTTAGCCATTACATCTAGGATTTGTTTGTATATCCTTATAGTTTGCATTAAATAGAAACTCATGATAATAATATATTGGGGCAAAAATATGATATATTGAACCTATCTATTTTTTGAACAAAGTAATAAAACGGCTATTATAGGATTGTGATATTATATCTGACATACTTCTTGTTTTAAAGACTAGGCTAACTGAAGAATCTCACCCGGTGGCATTTTCGACATTTTGTCTCTAAAACCATTAAGACTTTGGAGATTACTGAAAACTGGTTAGAAACTCTTCGGTCACACTTCGTAAAAACTAAATCTCTTACCTGTAATCTGCGAAAGGGAAGATTCAAATGCTTCAGCATGAATGCTAAGCAAGCCTTGGGGTATCCTTAGGACCCCTTCATCATCAAATAGAAGAACAATAATTAGCACTTATAAAATTTATATCGTTGGATCATCAACGTAAGTAATATGAAAACATAGCTAAGTTAAGAAGATCATTCAATAGCACCAAAGTGTAGATATTAATTAACTTGTCGCAAAACATTACACTTTTGACCAGCACAACATTTAGTACAGCAAGACGAGATTTAAGCATTTATTACATTTTCGCACAGTTAGATTGTGCATTAAAAGCTACATTGAAAAATTTTAAATTGTTGTAAATTTTGGGATGTTACATGTGGTATCAGAGCGCGAGTTCAAACTCTAGGCTTGAAATAGGCTCACACGCACAAAGTAGAAAAAAAAACAAAAGTTTATGTTACTGAATTTTATTGTAATTTTGTTTCTGTACATAACAGTTTGACTTTTACTTTGCAGGTATGGAAATACTTGAGGAATGAGCAGAGGAAAAATCTCCTTGTAACGGGCATAATAATAATAATAGTCATGAAGGAATATATGTTGAATTAAATAACCAGTCTACTGAACTTCTACGTACTGTAAAGGATTTAAAATCTGAGATAAGAAACATTAAAGAAGAAAATGAATGCATTATGAAGGCACAGGAAGAGTTATATCAGATTTTAATGGAGAAATACCATAATGAGGAAAGAGGAATAAAATCAGAAGTAAATTCTGATTCTGGTTGAATGTCTCATAAACATAAGAATAAGAAAACAAGGAATGGTAAAAGTAATAATTACTGTTCACCTGAATCTGACCAAAGTAATTGTAAATCTGATTATGACAGCAGTGACAGTGATTGCTATTCAAAAAATAGGAAACATAAGCATCATGGACATATTACTGGAGAGTATAAAAAGATTAAGCCACCAACATTTAATGGCGAAACTGAAAATGGTGAGACAGCTGAAGCATGGCTATCCGAAATAAAGAAGTACTTTAACATCTACGATTACTCTTCTCAGTTAAAATCCAAGATGGATATTTACAATCTGACCGGAAAGACAGATATTTGGTGGCAGGATCTTAAAAGAATTAAGAACATAAAGTAAAGAAACATAACATGGAGTATGTTTAAAAATCTATTTAAGAAAAAGATTCTGCAGAGCAGTACTATGAAGATAAATCTAAGGAATTTTATGAGTTAAAACTGGGTACTATGGGTATGAAAGAGTTGTGCAGCAAGTTCCTTAGTTTACTGAGGTATGTACCTTACATGGTCGAATAGAAGCCTAAGGTACAAAGGTTTCTAAGTTGTCTACCTTTCAACATAAAAGACAAGATCAAGTATGATAACCCTTCCACCTTGGAAGAGGTTATGAGGAAAGCAAATTTTTGTTTTGATCAAAACAAAAAAAGAGAAGGAACAACTGGCTGGACAAGTAATAAGTCTAATCAGTTTGATCATAAAAGGAAGAATTTTACTCATAATTCTGGAAGTTTTAAGAAAAAATTTAATAACAGAAATTTTTCAAGTAATAATAATTATAGGAGTAATGCACCACAGAACTTTACTTCTGCAAGAAATGTACCTAATAATAGTAATAATAACAACACCAGATATGTTGAACAGAGGGGACCCTTGAAGTGATTTGATTGTGGTGGACCACATAAGAAATATGATTGCCTGTGCAACAGAAGGGTGGTCAACAACATTCACCCTATGCAAGCATAACCTACAGTTGGACATGTAGCAAGAGAAATGCCCAGAATAAATGCAGTGCTGGAAAATCGTCAAGCAGACCATCAAACATCTATGGTCGAAATTGAAGGTATGATACAAAACAAATCTATTTCCATTCTGATAGATCCAGGTGCAAATTTGAGTTACATTTCACATGCTTTAGTGAACAGATGCAAGTTAAAGATAGAGAAATTTGATAATTCATGTTTAGTTCAGCTAGCAACAAGCACTAAAAGAAAGGTTACAGATTTTGTTAAAAATTGTGATGTATTTATGAGTCAGCTGAAAACCCAAGTTAATCTGAATGTTTTACCATTAGGGTCATATGATTTGTTGATTGGCATGGATTGTCTTGAACAACATAGAGTAGTGCTTAATTGTTATCAGAAATCTTTTACTTGTCTGAATAATGAAGGTAAAACTGAAACAATAAAAGGAATTCATAAGAAGATTTTAGTAAGACAAATTTCTGCGTTACAAGTTAAGAGAGCTGCCAGAAAGGGCTATAAAATGTTTGTTGTTAATGTTACTAATGATGACTGTTCATCTAAAGAAGATAAGTTAAAACTGGAGGATATTCCCATTTTTAGGGACTTTTCTGACGTATTTCCAGAAGAAATTCCAGGATTACCTCCAAAAAGGGAATTATATTTCACCATTGAGTTAGTATCAGGTGCGGTACCAAACTCAAAGGCTCCCTACAGAATGATTATTCTGGATTTAAATGAATTAAAATCTTAGCTGGAGGAATTAATAGATAAAAACTACATAAGGCCAAGTGTGTCTCCTTGGGGAGCACCAGTTATTTTTGTTAAAAATAAGGACGGTACTATGCGACTGTGCATCGATTACCGTCAGCTTATTAAAATGACAATTAAAAATCGATATCCCTTGCCCCGTATAGACGATCTATTTGATCAAGTATGCGGAGCAGAGATATTCACTAAAATTGATTTAAGGTCCGGATATCATCAAGTTAGGATAAAAGACGAAGATAGATTCAAAACTGCTTTCAGAACACAATATGGGCGCTGTGAGTTCGTAGTTATGCATTTTGGGCTGACTAACGCACCTACAGTATTCATGTGTTTAATGAACAACGTTCTGCATAAGTATTTGGATAAGTTCATAGTTGTATTCATTGATGATATTTTGATTTACTCAAAAAATAAAGAAGAGCATGACGAACATTTAAGAATAATTTTGCAAGTTTTAAGAGAACATCATCTTTATGCTAAGTTCAGTAAATGTGACTTTTGTAAAGATAAAATACAGTACTTAGGTCACATAATATCTAAAGACGAAATTTCTGTCGACCCTGATAAGATAAAAGCAATTAACGAGTGGCCTGTCCCTAAAGATGTAACTGACGTTCGATCATTTATGAGGATAACAGGTTACTACAAAAAGTTTATTGAAGGGTTCTCATGAATTGCAAATCCCATCACTTCTTTGTAGAAGAACGGGAAGAAATTCGTATGGGATCAAATGTGTCAAGAAAGCTTTAATAAGTTAAATGAATTATTAACCACCGTACCAATTTTAAAAATTGTTGATCCCAATAAGGATTTCATTGTATGCACTGATGCATGCAACGATGGACTTGGAGGGGTCTTAACTCAAGAAGGTCATGCCATTGATTTTGAGTCAAGGAAACTAAAAGTTCATGAAAATAATTATGCAACTTACGATCTTGAGTTGGAAACCGTGACACATGCACTAAAAATGTGGCGCCATCACTTGATTGGAATAAAGTTTATACTAATGACAGATAATAAGGGCTTATAGTACTTGTTGGATCAAACAAATCTTAACAAAAGGCAAGCTAGATGGCTAGCTTTCCTTAGCGAGTATGATTTCGAAATTCAATGCATTAAGGGAAAAGAAAACAAAGTTGCTGATGCCTTGAGTAAAAATGCCACATTAAGTTTTGTGGCAGCAATCAGCATGTTTAAGACAGATCTAGAAAACCATATCGAAGAAGGAATTAAGCAAGATGAGAATTATAAAAAATTGCATGCTAAAATTGCTGAAAATTTATCTGAAAACTTGACAACAGATTACAACATTAATGAAAAAGATTTCTTGCTTTATAAAACAGAAATTTTGTACCTAATATGTCAAAAGTTAAGTTGTTGATTTTGGATGAAGTTCATAAAAGTCCTTATTCGGGACACCCTAGTTATCATAAAATGATAACTATGTTAAGAAAGGATTAATTTTGGCCCAACATGAAGAATGAAGTGGCTGAGTATATAGCTAGGTGTTTCAAATGCCAGACTATGAAGGTTGAGCATCAACACCTAGATGGACTATTACAGCCATTGCCAATTCCGGAATGGAAATGGGAAATTATGAGTATTGATTTTATTACAGGTTTGCCTAAGAATAAGAAACCGAATGATTCCATAATGGTTGTTGTGGATAAATTAAGTAAGGCTGCTCATTTTATTCCTATCAAAACTACTTTTAAAGCTCCTAACATTGCAGAGGTGTTTATGAAACAAATTTTTCACTTGCATGGAATACCAAAGGTAATTATCTCTGATCGAGATTCCAAGTTCACTGAAAATTTTTGGACAGCATTGTTTAAAGGTTTAAACACTAAACTGAATTTCAGCACTTCTTTCCACCCATAAATTGATGGTCAAACAAAAATGGTAAATCATATTTTAGAAGACATGCTAAGAATGTATGTCAAAGATCAGCCATCTAAGTGGGAAGATTGTTTACATTTAGCAGAATTTGCATACAATAATCATTATCAAGCATCTGCTAGGTTTAGTCCATTTGAAATTTTATATGGAAGAAAGTATAGCACTCCTATTTCTTGGGATAATCTTGTTGATAGATTGATGTTAGGACCAGATTTGTTAAAAGAAATGGAGCTAACCGTGAAACAGGTACAATGCAACTTGAAAGTTGCACAAGATAGAAAAAAAAGTTATGCAGATTTGAAACACATTGAAAGGGAATTTCGGGTTGGAGATCATGTCTTTGTAAAGGTAAAACCCAAGAAAAGTTCTTTAAAGCTCGGGAGTTATGATAAACTAGCACCAAGGTACTGCGGTCCATTTGAAGTCCTATCAAGGATTGGACCGGTTGCATATCAGTTAGCATTATCATCTAACTTAAAAATCCATAATGTTTTTCACGTATCTGTTTTAAAAAAGTATGTGCACAATGCTACTCATGTGTTGAATTGGAATGACATACAGGTGGAACCCGAAGTAGATTTTCAGGTGGAACCAGACTGTATCCTCGACAGGAGGGAAATTATGCTTCAGAATCGCAGCATAGGGCAGGTAAAGGTACAATGGAAGCACCTTAGGCTTGATGAAGCTACCTGGGAACTGGAAAGTAAAATGCCGACAGCATATCCAGTTCTTATCTAGGAAGGATCTGATGATGAATAAGCAACATCGAGGATGATGTTGAGCTTAAGTGGGGGTGTTTGTAACATACCCCTTTTTGCTGAAAAACATTTTAGGCTGGAAACATTATGTTAACTTTTGTTGTAAAGTTTTATTTTGGACAAGTGTCCAAGGATGACTGTAATTTGCACAATATTTTATTATTAAATAAATTAAATAGGAGACAAACACCTAAGGAGATTGTTGAAAGAGTGTTTACTGACCCACTAGGTTGAATGGAATCTGGGGTAGAAGGAAATGGACAAGTGGCAGCATCATGATGCAACTAACTAGCTGTTGGTATGGGACAATTCTCTTGAAATGTGGTCATAGTGCCCTGAAAGGTGGGACTGGAGCTTGAGGCTCATTTATTGAAAACTGACCAATAAAGACCTAAGCAATCTATATAAGAGCCATCGAATTATGAACTGAGGTTCATCACTTTTGCTGACAAGGAAATTTACCTTGGGGTTTTGTTGTTTTTGCACCCAAGAGATTTGATGAGGGAATATGCTGAGTTTTGATCATGGTGTAAGTCTGCCTATTATACTGTTGAGTGCAGAAGTTATATTACTACGTGCCTTGCTTCTACCCAGAGTCGATCTACTTAGTGGTTCAGTAAACAAGCTTGGGGGTCCAAAGGAAGCAAGTAGTTTGGCTGCTTCTTTTGGAGAAGGTTGGGAGGAATAGGCCTCCTTGGGTGTTTGTGCACCCTATCTACATTTACAGGTTCTACTTGTCTTTCCTAATTCTAAGTAGTTAAAATTTCTATCTGTAGTTATTGATTTATTGTTTATAGGTCATCATCATATAAATGCATTTATTTTAGTTTCTGACCTAATTATGATTCTGTATAATAATTATTAAGTAATATGAATTGAATAAATATATTTCTCTGCATTTTTTCCCATGCTGTCTTTCTGCATCGTACTCTAGTATAGAGAAGGAGATTAAATAGATGAATGGATGATAGGAAGAAATCTAATGAATGAATATTTTAACACTGTTGTATTTCATTAATATTTCTTTTAGTATATTTCTGTAATACAATTTATATGATTAGAATTAGGAGTTAGAAACAGTATACATAAAGTAGGCATTGTTAGGAACCCGTGCCAACCCTTCTCTTTACTATGTTAGTATATTGTGTTGGATGCATATGCTTTGTAAGTCGTCCTATAGTATTTGTTGATCCATAGTTTATATTAATCCATAGTATTGACCCATAGTATTGGATGCATATGCTTTGTAAGTCGTCCCGTAGTATTATATGTCCCATGGTTTTGACTCATAGTATTGGGCATAGACTTAGTATATAAGTGTGTGTTGAGGTCCTTGAAGGCACCGTGAAGTTAATTGTATTGAGATTGCTCAAAGGAGGTTGCCCCCTAAAAGTGGCCCGTGATCAATATAAAAGTGATTCTGAGTTCTATTATTTCTGATATCTCATGTATTTGTATTAATTAATTATTGCAGGTTCTTCATATCTAGTATCAGAGCGCTTTCTTGGGCTCGTTGGGTGGAATTTCTGCCAAATTTTTTTTTTGCATTTATTGCAAGTTTGGATCTGGGAATAACCCCTATCCGCTTAACTGTGGGAAGTACTTGGGAATAAGCCCTAAAACTCATTGTGAGGAGTAGCACAGAAACCCCAAAGTAGCTGGCCCATTGAGAGGACCTGCCAGCGAAAAGGGCAACGACCCCTACCTGATTGACTAGTTCCCACCCGTGAGGTAAACCAAGAGCTGTCATTTCTGGCAAAGCAATTATCAATTTTACCTAAGCCATGGAGTGAGGCATATTGCCCCAATATGCAAGCCATCAGACAGCATTGGTGGCCGAGTTAATCCCTTGAACCGATAGAAAGCCGTACATACCTGGGGTCCATATCTATTTTCAACTGAACTATTGCCGATCACTTCCACTCTAGATTCAACCGTTTCAAGTCTATTCTGAAAGTCATTCCAGATATAGTCGTCATTTCAGATCCAGCCATTTTTTATCCCTTCCACGCCGTTGCAGATCCATCTGTTATAGATCCCTTCCATGCTGCTGTTGCCGATCCATTTCAAGAAAAAAATAATTATGTTTTTGGCCATATCTCCCTTGTTTTAACACTGTTTTCCCTGAAACTTCACTGACATCCCTGCAATCCCATTCTGTATATTTCATTCCTGAAGACCCTATCCCAAATTCTACTTTCCAAAACCAGAAATTCCACATTTGTCTATTTTTAGGGTTTGCCATAACTCCTTCAATTTTCACCCAAACGCATTCAAATTTTGCCACCATGTTCCTTTCCTAATTTTGCTTCTTTGTCCCTCTCTACCAAATTTTCTCATTCTTTCACCCCGCTTCTGAAATCCCTATTTTTTGCCTCCCTGTCCATCAGAAAGTGTCTAAAACCTGCTCAAACCCCAATTACCATTCCAAGTTTTTCCCAGCAAGAATCTTCTACAGCCAATGGGTTCTCTTCTTCCAGCAATTTTCGTGGTCCGAAGCTTGAATTTCCTTGCTTCAACGGTACTGATCCGACTGGATGGATCTATCGTGCAAATCAGTATTTCAGTTTGCATAATACTTTTGATGTCCAAAAAGTTCCATTTGCATCCTTTCATTTGGAACTGGAATCCCTTTAATGGTACCGTGGGTACATCAAGGCTCATGATGAGCCAAAATGGACAGATTTTTTCCAACTCATTTTGCAACGATTTGGTCCTAGTGCTTTTGATGACTTCACCAGACAACTCACTAAACTTCGTCAAAGTGGCACTGTGAGAGAGTATCAGATAGAATTTGAGAAACTAGCCAATCACACAAAATGATTGTCTGATGAATTCTACAGGAGTCGCTTTATCAGTGGTCTTAAGGATGAAATCCGGTCAGAGGTTAAAATGTCTTGTCCCAACACAATGATGGAAGTCCTAGGGTTGGCTAAGTTGGCAGAAGACAAGCTTGCAACCCAACAATGCTCCAAACCCTCTTTTTTTCCCTTCCAAAATATGGGTTCTCAACAACCTCCCATCCCGCCAGCTCCTCGATCAACTCCTATCAAGCATTTGTTTGAAATAGAGATGCAGGCACGCAGAGAAAAAAGGCTCTGTTATAATTGTGATGAGAAATTCACTCGGGGACATAAATGTGTTCAACAAAAGCTCTATCTCTTGGATATGGATTCTCCGCCAGCCTCTAAAATTGGTGAAGAAGCTCCAGATACAATGGATGATCAGGTCGACATTCAAGAGTTGCCTATTGACCCCCCATCTCAGGAAGACCAACTAGAGATATCTCTCAATGCTTTATCCGGCGTCACCACCCCCCAAACAATGCGGGTCAAGGGATACTTCAAGAAGTTCCCTCTTACAATACTCATTGAATCTGGCAGCACACATAACTTCATTGACCCTTGGATCGCCAAACAGGCTGATTGTTTTATCCACCCTTGCTCCAACTTTGAAGTCATGGTTGCCAATGGGGGCACCTTACCTTGCAAGGGGAAGTGTCACAATGTGTGTATCTCTCTGAAAGATTATAACCTGTGTTCTGACATGTTTTCCTTGTCCTTAGGCGGATGTGATGTGGTTTTGGGCATTCAATGGTTACGCACACTTGGCCCCATCTTATGGCATTTTGCTGAACTTTGGATGCAGTTTTCAGTCAATGGGGCACAACACAAATTAATGGGCTTACAACCAGGGTCTCTCTGCATCATTAGTTCACATCGCCTGGAAAAAATCCTTAATAAGAATTCACATGGTGTCATCGCTCAGCTCCATTCCATTCAGATGCACCCATTAACAGTCTCCACTACTTCCTTGGATAGATATGCAGGTGTCTTTGCTGAACCAATGAGCTTATTTCCTTCAAGAGACCTTTCCGGTAAGAATTTAGCTGCATCTACCTCTTAGCAGGAAATGATGGCTATTTTGCATGCAGTACAGAAGTGGTAGCCATACCCATCACTCCACCACCGAATGCAACGAAGGATGGAAGAACAACTCTGAAAAACTATCACTTGACAAATGAGGAAAAGCAGAGTATTCGATCAACTTACACGTAGAATCTGTCGCTCACCCTGGAACCTTTGCAACACCAAGATGTGACTGTAAATATCTCACAAGAGTATCGGTCCTTAAAAGCTATCAACAGGTTCTAGTTAAAAAATCAATAGGTCATGGTTTCAAACCATGGAAACTCCCTAAACACCTACTAGCAAAACCCTGAAGGCTCTCGGCCTGTCGGCCTCTCCACAGAGCCACTACACACTACATTGAATGTCTAGGAACAATAACTTTGAAACATAGTGGTGATTAGGGTTAGATCCCAAGCCTAAGACCTGTGTTTGATCAACGGTGGAGATCACCCAAAGGGCATCTCGTATTCCCAAGAAACCACCAAAGTAAAGACATCATTAATAACCCTTTCCACCAAGGAGGACAGCTTGGATAACCTTCGAAACTAAATCACATACAGCTCATCATGTTGATTGACTCGTCCCATAACTTCACGTGCCTAGCACTACGGCAGTATCCACGGAGACATTCCACTGAATCGGTGGTTGGAGTATTAAATGCAAAAGGTAAACCAGAGTGCCTTCCAACACAAAATCATCATGGTATTAATCCTTACTCATCCTCATCACGTATCAATTCATTTGTGAATTCATAACTTTATCATATCATACACCTTGTGGTAAGTCAAGGTGGTATCGGTTTCATTTCCTAGGAATCCATAATGTTATAAAGGGTCACATGGATGTAGATACGATATGTATATAATTGTTGTTCATAGGCCAATGCTTAAGCCATTGCATATATTTCGATATAGTATAGAAATTAAATAGAAAATTGTATAAAGCCAATAGTTCAAATAGCACTTACATAATTTATTGCATATAATTCTTAGGCTCTAGAGAATACAAAGAATTTGCATATAGATATTGCACATTAGTTGCACTTAGCCATTACATCTAGGATTTGTTTGTATGTCCTTATAGTTTGCATTAAATAGAAACTCATGATAATAATACATTGAGGCAAAAATATGATATATTGAACCTATCTATTGTTTGAACAAAGTAATAAAAGGGCTAGTATAGGATTGTGAATATTATAACCGACATACTTCTTGTTTTAAAGACTAGGCTAACTAAAGAATCTCACTCGGTGGCATTTTCGACATTTTGTCTCTAAAACCATTAAGACTTCGGAGATTACTGAAAACTAGGTAGAAACTCTTCGGTCACACTTCATAAACACTAAAGCTCTTACCTATAATCTGCGAAAGGGACGATTCAAATGCTTTAGCATGAATGCTAAGTAAGCCTTGGGGTATCCTTAGGACCCCTTCATCATCAAACATAAGAACAGTAGATAGCACTTATAAACTTTATATCGTTCGATCATCAATGTAAGTAATATGAAAACATAGCTGAGTTAAGAAGATCATTCAATAGCACCGAAGTGTAGATATTAATTAACTTATCGCAAAACATTACACTTTTGACCAACACAACATTTAGTATAGCAAGACGATATTTAAGTATTTATTACATTTCCGCACAGTTAGATTATGCATTAAAAGCTACATTGAAAAATTTTAAATTCTTGTAAATTTTGGGATGTTACATGTGGTATCAGAGCACGAGTTCAAACTCTAGGCCTGGAATAGGCTCATGTGCGCAAAGTAGAAAAAAAAAGGTTTATGTTACTCACTTTTATTGTAATTTTGTTTCTGTACAGAACAGTTTGAATTTTACTTTGCAGGTATGGAAATACCTGAGGAATCAGTAGAAGACAAATTGCCTCATAACGGGCATAATAATAATAATAATCATGAGGGAATATATGTTGAATTAAATAACCAGTCTTCCGAACTTCTGCGTACTGTAAAGGATTTAAAATTTGAGATAAGAAACGTTAAAGAAGAAAATGAATGCATTATGAAGGCATAGGAAGAGTTAAATCAGATTTTAATGGAGAAATACCATAACGAGAAAAGAGGAAGAAAATCGGAAGTAAATTCTTATTTTGGTTCAATGTCTCATAAACATAAGAATAAGAAAGCAAGGAATGGTAAAAGTAGTAGTTACTCTTTATCTAAATCTGATCAAAGTAATTGTAAATCTAATTATGACAACAGTGATAGTGATTGATGTTCAAAAAAGAGGAAACATAGGTAATATGAGAACATAAGTGAGCACTTATAAACTTTATATCGTTGGATCATCAACGTAAGTAATATGAAAACATAGCTGAGTTAAGAAGATCATTCAATAGCACCAAAGTGTAGATATTAATTAACTTGTCACAAAACATTACACTTTTGACCAATATAGCATTTAGTACAGCAAGACAACATTTAAGCATTTATTACATTTCTGCACAGTTAGATTATGCATTAAAAGCTACATTGAAATTTTTTTAATTCTTGTAAATTTTGGGATTTTACAGACCTCCCATCCCGCCAGCTCCTCGATCAACTCCTATCAATCATTTGTCTGAAACAGAGATGCATGCTTGTAGAGAAAAGGGGATTTGTTATAATTGTGATGAGAAATTCACTTGGGGACATAGATGTGTTTAGAAAAATCTCTATCTCTTGGAAGTGGATTCTCCGCCTGCCTCTGAAATTGGTGAAGAAGCTCCAGATACAATGGATGCTCTGGTCGACATTCAGGAGCCATAGATTGACCCTCCATCTCAGGAAGACCATCCAGAGATATCTCTCCATGCTTTAGCTGGAATCAACCACCAATCACCACCCCCCAAACAATGCGGGTCTAGGGTTACTTCAAGAAGCTTCCTCTTACAATACTCATCGATTCCGATAGCAGTCATAATTTCATTGACTCTCGAATCACCAAACAAGATGATTTTTTTATCCATCCTTTCTCCAAATTTGAAGTCATGGTTGCCAATGGGAGCACCTTACCTTGCAAAGGGAAGTGTCGTAATGTGCATATCTCTATGGGAGATTATAACCTGCGCTCTAACATGTTTTCCTTGACCTTAGGTGGATGTGATGTGGTTTTGGGCACTCAATGGCTATGCACACTTGGCCCCATATTATGGGATTTTGCTGAACTTTGGATGTAGTTCTATCCCAATGGACAAAAACACACATTGATAGGATTAAAACCAGGGTCTCTCAGCATCATCGGTTTACATCGCATGGAAAAACACCTTAAGAAGAATTCACATGGTGTCATCGCTTAGATCCATTCCATTCAGATGCAACCATCAGCGGTCTCCACTACTCCTTTGGATCTACAACAAATTCTAGATTGATATACAGGTGTCTTTGTTGAATCAATGGGATTTCCACCTTCAAGGCTATAGGACCATCGTATTCAGCTACTTCCTAGAAGCGTTCCTCCCAACATTAGGCCCTATCGCTACCCATTTCACCAAAAAACAAAGATTGAAATGCTCGTTCGGGACTTACTAAAGCAAGGTATTATTATCCCAAGAACTAGTTCCTTTTCTTGACCAGTTCTTGTCCGCAAAAAAGATGGGTCATGGTGCCTCTGCATTGAATTCTGAGCACTTAATCACCTCACCATCAAGGATAAGTTTCCAATTCTGGTTGTTGATGAGCTTCTTGATGAGCTTCATGGTGCTCAATTTTTCTCCAAGTTGGATCTTCGTTCTAGGTATCATCAAATTCAGGTTCATGAGGAGGATATCCCTAAAACAACTTTCCGTACACATGATGGCCATTATGATTTTTGGGTCATGCCCTTTGGCCTCACTAATGCTCCTTCCACATTCCAAGCCTTAATGAATAAAATATTTTGGCCCTACTTGTGGAAATTAATTTTGGTATTCTTTGATGATATCCTCATCTATAGTAAAACATGGGATGAACATCTCTAGCATCTGGATCTTGTAATGCAACTTTTATCTAACCATCATCTCCATGCCAAACAGTCTAAATGTGTTTTTGGATAGAAGGAAGTTGAGTATCTTGGGCACATTATCTCAGCACAAGGGGTTCACGTTGATCTTGTAAGAATCACTGCCCTAAACAATTGGTCGCCTCCTCAGACACTCAAGAGCCTTCGTGGTTTTTTGGGTTTGACTGGCTACTACCCTAAGTTTGTCAAGGATTATGGGAAGATTGCAGCTCCATTAACTTCTCTATTGCAAAAGGATGCGTTTACATGGACACATGCCACTGAGTGTGCATTTGACAAAGTGAAACAAGCTATGTGTACTACACCTGTTCTAGCTATGCCCGATTTTTCCAAGCCCTTCACTATTGAGAGTGATGCTTGCACCAATGGACTTGCTGCTATTCTCCTTCAAGATGAGCACCCCATTGCGTTCACCAACAAAGCCCTTTCAGGTAAGAATTTAGCTGCCTCTACATATGAGAAGGAAATGATGGTTGTTTTGCATGCAGTATAGAAGTGGCGACCCTACCTATTAGGGAATCATTTCTACATCAAGACTGATCACCAGAGTTCGAAATATTTCCTGGAAAAATGTGTATCCTCCCCAACACAAAAGAAATGGGTTAGCAAACTCATGGGTTATGACTATGAGATCACTTACAAGAAGGGTCAGGACAATATTATGGCGGATGCTCTTTCTTGCACATTTGATAACCAAGGTTCTCTTTCAGCTATTTCTATGCATGTTCCAAATTGGTTGCAATCTGTTCAATAGGGCTATGTCAATGACTCTTCATTATCTCAAATCATCCAACACTTGGAAAACAACCCTTCTGCTATACCACATTACTCTTGGGATGGTTCTTCCCTGAGATACAAGGGTCATCTGGCACTTCCCCAGAGCACAGATCTTCAATAGGTTGTCTTCTATGAACTCCATGCTTCTCCATCGATAGGGCACTCTGAGTTCCTCAAAACGTATGAACGGGCACGACGTAACTTCTTTTGGAAGGGCATGAAAAGGACAATTCAACATATGGTGGCTGAATGTGATAACTACCAACACAATAGGGGTGAAATGACACTCCTTCCAGGATTGCTAGAACCCTTGCCCATACCTACCCAGATTTGGACATATATTTCTATGGATTTCATTGAAGGGCTCCCTAAATCTAGAGGGAAGACAATGATTTTGGTTGTGGTTGATCACCTCTCCAAATATAGTCATTTTTGTGCTCTCAGCCATCCCTATACAGCCTCCTCAGTTGGTCAAATTTTCCTGGACCAGATCTTTCGTCTTCATGGAATCCCTTCTTCCATTGTCTCGGATCGTGATGCGACTTTCACCAGTCATTTTTGGATAGAACTATTTCGCCACACTAGCACCAAACTAAAGATGAGTTCAGGGTATCACCCACAAACAGATGGTCATACTGAAATTATCAATAAATTCTTGGAAAATTATCTTCGTTGCTTCACCTCTGAAGAACAACATTAGTGAGCAATGTGGCTCCCTCTCACTGAATTGTGGTACAATACCTCTTACCACTTTGCCTCTAAAATGTCTCCATATGAAGCAGTTTATGGTCAGGCACTGCCAGTTCTTCTTCCAAACACCCCCAATAGTTCTCTAGTTCAGGCAGTTGACATGGTCCTTCAAAACCGTAATCAGATTCTTCGCATTTTGCGGGAAAATATTCACATGGCAAGAAATCGCATGAAGCAACAAGCTGATCGTCACTGTTTTGAGCGCACTTTTGAAGCAGGTGATATGGTTTTTCTTCGTCTCTAGCCTTAGAAGCAATCCTCCCTGAAAATCAAAGGGCTTCATAAGCTCGCTCCAAATTTCTATGGGCCATATAGGATTCTTCATAAGATTGGGTTCGTTGCTTATAAATTGGAACTTCCTCTTTCTTCCCGCATTCATCTAGTATTTCATGTCTCTTGTCTGAAGAAAGTTCTTGGCACCAACATCAGAGGACAAAATATTTTACCAGAACTGGATAATGAAGGATCCATCGTTTTGGAGCTAGAGGCCATCCTCAATAAGCGCACTAATCAACTTCGCTCTTGCTCTATCACAGAGGTCTTAATTCAGTGGCACGGAATGCGACTAGAGGATGCTACATGGGAACCACTATTTTGGATTCAACGACAATTTCCACATCAAGCTTTGAGGACAAAGCTTTTTCTAAGGGGGAGGGGATGTTAGGAACCCATGTCAACCCTTCTCTTTACTTTGTTAGTATATTGTTGTTGGGCACATATTCTTTGTAAGTCGTCCCATAGTAATTGTTGATCCATAGTTTGTGTTATTGTCGTTGGGCGCATATGCTTTGTAAGCCGTCTGTAGTATTTGTTGATCCATAGTTTGTATTGGCCCATGATTTTGACCCATAGTATTGGTGCTTATATTTAGTATATAATTGTGTGTTGAGGCCAATGAAGGCACTGTGAAGTTATTTGTATTGAGCTTGCTCAAAGGAGGTTTCCCCCTCAAAGTGGCCTGTGATCAATAAAAATATTATGTGATCCAATATATTGTGCATTTTATCAATTAATTGTTGCAGGTTCCTCACAATCTAATGCATTTAGAGTTCTAATTTGATTTACATATTGTTGTTGTTAAGCTTAATGTTTCCCTAGATTTGCAATAGAATTCTTGTTGACAATTAGAACATATGCTATTTGTATATGTACATAATATTCTCAATTTAGCTGAAGGGGTTAGCTCAACCAATTGACATTATTGTTGTTGGCCATTTGGCTAGTGTCATGCCAGTAGGTTCCCAGTATGAATCTCCTTGGATGAGGGACACTAGTCTATGCCAATGGGTTTACTAGGGATGACATGCCATCTAGAAATATGGAAAAGTATCCCTTGGATTTCACCATGAGTTTTTTTCTTGGAAATAAAAAGATTCTCAATTCTTATGGGATGTTGAAATAAACCTCTTGTTACAGCGAGAAAAATAATATTGGTCCTATGTATTCATGCAAATTATATAATATGTATTACTTACAATAAATGAGAATGAATAGATCATTTAATAAATCATTAATTAATTGTACTTTAAATCTATTCATTAATCTAACAACAATTTTTACTAAAAAGTGATTCAATGCAAAATAAGAAAATGATGTTAGACTGAGGATGCTAACAATTCCCAAGTGCTATGTTGGCACCTCTAAAATGATGCAAAGTGACATTTTGATGCATGATAAAAACACAAGGTCAAATGCCCCATTTGGATGATGCATTAGGCCTCGTAACCTTACTCTAATTGCAATTGGTATGTGTACAATATTGTATTCACTTCACCCATTTATCCATATGAGAAATATTGCATTTCCCCACAAATTACATATCATTAATTTCTTTTAAGTATGAATAGGAAAATATCACTAAGGACTATCATTGTTAATTGTTTTGTCATACAATGTTGACATGATATACATATATTTGACGTACAAATATCCTTGTTAAAGTGTATTTATATCTCTCATTCATTTACTAAAGTCTTATTAGTTTAATTTTTACATAAAATCTAACATTTATATGAGTGTGTTTTTCTGGATCCTATGATCCTAAACATGTGATTTTACAAACTCAACATTATTCAATTATTCAAGTGCATTCAACTCACTCGAATATTAGTAAATTCTTAATTACTATTATTATAATAATAATAATAATTAATTAATTATATATATATATATATAATAAAAAATCTTTATATAATATTTTTTTCATCACCTAGAACGAGGTTTAGTGCACACTAATTTTTATGGTATTTTATATTTTATAAACAACCAACTCCAATTAGTGATAATCATATTCAATTTGATAAATACTTATTTTCATTAAAACGAGTGATTAAAATAATTTCATATTAAATCACATTACAAATTATTAATATTTTTATCAAATCTTACTCATAACATTTTTTAAATAATGTTCATGGCAGTTTATGCCATATTTACCCAAGTTGTTTGAAGATTCGAAATGTTCATGAAAATTTATGTCATATTTACCCAAACACAATGATCAATATTAACTTTCTAATTGGTGTTGTTAGAAGATTCGTTTAATTTTAAAGTAGTCCTCATAGTCTTATAATCCATTTACATATATTAATGGTTAAAATGATGATAAAATCTCCATGTTAAATTTTTTTCATTAATAATTATTATAATTTATATTATTTAAAAAAATCAATATAATGATAACAAATTAAAAGAAACATAAAATCTTATAAATTAAAGTTTTTGAAATAATGTTTATTACCATTTAAAAAAAAGAATGATGAAACTGGACTTTGTAATTGGTCTGGTCTAAATACTTCATTTCTTTCCAAAGATATTCCCATATAATAATGATTAAAATGATCTACATTCTAAATGATTAAAGTTGATGAATTATTATAATAATGATGGTGAAAAGAATAATAAAGATTTAAAAATCTCTTTGATAAATGTTTTAACTCTTAATTTTTTCTTATTATAGTTATTGTAATTAAATATATATATATATAAGTAAATAAGAAATGTAACATAATTTAGATGTAATCTAAATATTCTAAGTTTTTAATCTTTTTAGGGTATATTATATTTTTTTGTCTAATTTTATTAGTATTTTATTGGAAATCTTTAAAAAAATATTATAATTAAATATATTAGTTATGGAAATTGCATAATTTGTGTATCAATGAGATACTTGACAATGTTAAATTTAAATATAGATTTAAAAATACAATTTAAGTATGTAAAAATTTAAATTTTGCCAAAAAACAATTACCAAAACCCACAATAAAATAAAAAAAATAAATTACTCCATTAAAAATTAAAATATTATATCAATAAATATAAATTACAATAATAAAGTAAACAAATATCTTTGATATTACAAACTATCATATACACAATTAAAGAGCTAAAGTTGGGACGAATCCTCCACTCTATTACTCTATTATAACACTACACGTTTATGATGTGACTGAACATTAAAAAAGCTGTTTCCATATGTCACCACGCACAAAGATCGCACTTTAATAGGAGACCAATGGCCCTCTTTATTATTACACCACTCATGGTGCAATCTGTCACTGCCCACAAAGGTCGCACTTAAAATAACACTGCTTTTAAGGAGAGAGAGACCGTCCATATGCCTGTATTTAATGGCTCAGAATATGAATACTGCTCCGAAATTACTTTTTCAAACGGTGCTCTGTTCCTTTTCAAATGGTGATTTTGATGCTCCGAACTGAATATGGTTCTCAGATTCCTGATCAACTTGAGTTCTGAGGTCCTTTGCCTTGCCCCACAGTGCAGTGTAAAGTCCCACAACGATCACAACAGCGCCCACCACACTGCATCAATACGAGAATGAATCACATACTGTCCTGAAATATACTTGCAGTATTTCCAAATTTTCAAAATAAGTCTGTTTCATGCGAACTTTTTACTTGTTTTCGTTCAGTCAAATTAACTAAGAATAAGAAATTTGATCAAATTTTTTGTTTGGGATGAAATTGTATAATTACACAGTGACACTTAACTTGGCAACAAGTTTTGAACAAAATTAATTATGTGTGATTTAAATTGGTTTTGAGATTAAATTATATAATTAGAGGTGTTTATATTTTTACAGAGATAGTAGTTGGTGCTCTATAGCCTAGTATGACGGAAGTCTTGTAGCATGTGTGTGTTTGTCGAGTTTGTCGAATAACAAAATAATACAAAGTAAACTAAAAAGTAATAAATATTATGTGGGCCATAAACAAAAAAGAATAATACAAAGTAAAAAGTAAATATGAAACTTAAACTAGAGACTTTGGAGCTTAGGATTAGGTAATAAATATTATGTAGGTCATAAACAAAAAATAATAATACAAAGTAAAAAGTAAATATGAGACTTAAACTAGAGACTTTACTTTTTACTTTTAATATAAAGTAAAAAATAAATATAAGATTTTAGAGTGTTTGTTGAGTAACAAAATAATACAAAGTAAACAAAAATAAGAATACAAAGTAAAAAGTAATAAATATGAGACTTAAACTAGAGACTTTAGAGCTTAGGATTAGATGGCTCAGTATTGTACTCAAGAAGCTATTCAAGGATAGGTTTGCACATCGGAAGATTTGATCCCTCTTGGCGCTTGATAGAGCCTAGGATTTGGATCTATGATGATTTATATTTTAGAATTTGGTGTGGACTAGCACTTATGTATTTCTTGGATTGTACTAGGATAGGACAAGTGTAGTATAGATATTGATTTTATGGTAGTAGTTCCAAATTTGAAATAAACAATCATAAAAGAAGGAAAAAATATAAAAAATAACTGGTAGTTGATGCATGTAGTTGATGCATGGATAACTGGTAGTTGATGCATGTAGTTGATGCATGGATAACTGGTAGCTAATCCATGGATATAATAAGTAGTTTGTGGTAGACAACCAGTTGACAACTAGTGATTAAAACTAAGCATAGAAAACAAGTAAAATGATAACTTATTTGTGACAGTTAACTTGTGGCCTATAGGCTTTCACCTGCAACAAATTAAGTGGCTTTGCTTATAAAATTTGGGGTCCACTAACTCTTATACTTTTCCCAGATTACAACTGAATGAGACAAGTGTACTCTTCACATTGATTTTATGGCAGTTTGTTCTAAATTAAAAAAAAAACAATTGTAAAAAAAATATGTATATCTGAAATAACCAATGATAACTATGCATGAATAAGTTGTTCCCAAATAACTTAACTTAACTTTGTCACCAATCACTAACCACAAATTTAAAAAACTATGATAATTTAATTACATGATCTATCAAAATCTTAAATTTCAATAAATATAAATAAAAGTACAAAAACCTTTACGAGCATAACTTAAATCTATCATATTCTCAACGGTAATAATACTGGATAACAGTTTGCTTTTCTAAGAAAGTGGCCAAATCTATAATATTCTGAGAGTAAATATTTGTATAACAGTTTTCCTTTTAGGGAAGTGGCAAAATCTATTGTAACCTGAGAATAAAAACAACAATCCAATTTGATTTTCTAAGAAAGTGGCCAAATCTATAATATTCTGAGAGTAAATAATTGTATAACAGTTTGCCTTTTAAGGAAGTGGCAAAATCTATTGTAACCTGAGAATAAAAACAACAATCTTTTGATTAATATTTTAATTTCAATCATTTTCAATAAAATATTAGACAAAACGTTGATTCATTATCCTAAGCATACCTTAAATCCTTTATACTTTATATTCTGAAAGTAAATAGCGTACATAACTTTATCCGTCGACACTGCAGTAAATAGAAAATCATAAAAAATGGTTGTTCTTAAATGTATCCTGCTTACCTTCCCACACGAAGATACACATGGATTATAACAAGCTCTAAAAATGCTGTCACAATTGTTCCTAGTGGAGTGAAAATCGCCACGAACACAGGTCCTCTTTTGCTTATACACCAAGCTTGGATGTACATCCCCAGTGCTGAACCCATTATTCCCTGGAACAATCAATATATTTCAGCAGTCAAATTCCTGGAGTTTTGTTTCAACTAATATGTTGCTGTTATATTCTAACAATTTGTATTCACACATGATTTTCTTCGTTGAATTTTTTAATGCTTACCGAGTACACAACTCCCAGTAGCTTCAAATTCCATCCTAAAGCCCAAGTATTAGAGTTCCTAGGCTCCCAGATTAGAGCAATTAGACCAGACTGTAATGATCCAAAAAGACACGCGATTGCAGTTAATGATAGCTGAGCCGGATATCTCTTCAGAAGAGGTGCCTGCATTCAATTTCACAACAATAATATAAGAGGATGGAATAGATAGAATTGACAATATATCTGAAGATGATGAATATCACCTGAAAAACTCATCACCTGAAAAACAATAGATGCAGACCAAGTCACAATGCTGCCAAAGACCAAAATGGTGCCCAGTGCAAAGTTATTCGCCTTAGAATTCGATGTCACTTGATGGCCTTCAACACCAGGTGATAAAAACTTAAGAGCAGGGCCCTTGTATAAGGTCATGATCATTGCACCACTCACAGAGATAACTGTGCCAAGAACCTTTGCTTGTCCTCCTAAACTTCTGATATTAACTTTCTCAAGTCTACAATTAAAAAACCAAGTCAAACGTGAATCATGAATAGATTGAATTGCAGCTCAATATTCTATAGAATTCCTATGCAAAAACAAAAATATTAGTGACCTACTACCTTCCCAAAAATTTGGTTTACATGACTGACTGATATTTATATAATAGCTCTTACCTTAGCAATGTTGCCATTGCAAATGTAAACATTGGTAGCAGATTTTGTGCTGCTGAACCAAAAGTGGAAGAAGTGTAGTACAATCCTTGAATATAGCAGTTTTGAGTGACAGTGATTCTGCAAGGCACAGCAATAAAATTGATAATAATAGTAAGAATTTAATTTAAAATTCACACAACAAATTTTGGTATGAGATCCCTTGTTTAGGTTATGTTTGGAATCTTTTTGCATGGTTTAAGAAGATGTAAATGTCTTACTTTTAGGGTTTCATTGAAACCTATAAAAAGAAACAGAAACATAAGTTTTTAACTATATTAGACCTTTCCATTTTGTAATATGATTCTACATAAAATAACAAGAAAAAAAAAAATAACAAAACTAATACTAGGATGGATAACAAGTGCTTACCCACTTGCAAGCAAGAAAATGTGAAACAAAGCGATCCATGAAAAAGGTGGGCGCTTCTTTCTGCAACATTGGATGACCTATTAATTCACATCTATGGAATGATTGTTCTCTTATTCTACGTATCTAGATGCACTATAGTTACATCTCGACTAGCTTGACATCCAATTCAAGAGTAATTGATATGATAGTAAAACTTAAGAATTAATGCACACCTTTCTAAAAAATAAGCAAAAGGAGCGATAGCTAATGCTGCAACAGCCTGTCTCAATGCCATAAAAACAAGGTGATTCATTCCAGCTACTAAGGAAACTCTGGCGATAATGTACATGACTGCAAACCCTATCTGATATATAATCTGAGATATATGGGGTTTGAATTTCTCAATTCTTTGGAAAGAAACCATTATGATAATACTGCCAATCCACCTAGAGGGAACCTTAAATCCTCTAGTTGCCTTGTTACCGTGTGAAGAAGTCTGGCCCTAGTAACCTTTTTATACACACTGAGAACACTGCTTCAGTAAACAATCAATCAGATAGTATGTAACAGATTGGAAAAACGAATACTCAAGGGAATAATACTTTTTCGATGGGTTTTTTCAGATTTGAAGATCTGGTTGGATAGATACAAGAAGCTAGTAAAGTATCGATCCCATGGAGATGAGCAGGAAAACATCATTATCACGTGGTATAAACATATATAGAATCAGTTCACTTAATGGAGAATGATAATTTGTTCAAAGTAGGATAGAAATGATGTCCCTGTGAGATTAAAAAATATAATATTTATAGTAAATAATAGTTCAATATATGATAGAATTTTAAAATATAAATAATAAATAAATATTTTATATATGGAAAAGAGATATATGATATCTATATATATATAATATAATAATTATTAATAATTGATATTATAAAAAGTTGTACTTTCTAATCCAAAGGCTAATTGGTTGTTCTGAATACAAAAATATCTCTCATTGACTTTATATTATCCTTTTACAAGTTGTGCTTTTTGATATAAAGGTTAATTGGTCATTGTGTGAATATAAAAAATATCTTTCATTGACATTATATTATCTTTTTATGCGTTAGTGTGCCATATTGATTGAAAGTATGAATACAAAAATATTTGTCATTGACTCTCTATTACCCTGTTTCTTATTGAAAATGTCATATTGGTTGAGAGATGTGACCTTGAATTAACATATAAAGTTAATATACCATATCAATTATATAAGTGGAGTATCAAAAAAAAGTGGTACTTATTTTTATATAATGTTGATAGATTTTTCATTGACATTATATTATCTTTTTATGCCTTAGTGTGCCATATTGATTGAAAGTATGAATACAAAAATATTTGTCATTGACTCCCTATTACCCTGTTTCCTATTGAAAATGTCACATTGGTTGAGAGATATGACCTTGAATTAACATATAAAATTAATATACCATATCAATTATATAAGTGGAGTGTTAAAAAAAAGTGGTACTTATTTTTATATAATGTTGATTGATTGGTCTGTAAATATACTTGTTATCTTATTAATAGCAGAAGTTAATAACAAATTTTATATAGAGAAAAATACTATTTTCATATAAATGTAAATATCTTAATCATAATTAAAATTGTAATTTGTTTATTTGTTGTAGCTTGGGTGGTTGAGAGGAATGATTGTTATTTTCAATGACATAATGCTCTTGTTGAATCTTAATAGTAAACCACCATTTAAAAAAAAAATTAAAATTAGAATTTTACATACAAATTTTAAATATTTAGAAAATAATATTACATATAATATTTTATCCAAACTGATTTTGATTAATATTAATTACAATTTATTATTTATATTATGATTACTATTTTATACATTTTAAAATATTTATTAAATTTTGATTCTTAAATAGTCACATTGGCTTCTTGTCACTGTGAGAAAGAAGTTTGGTATAGTAGACAATCAATCAATCACCTGGTCTGTAACAGTTTAATGAAACAGTCAATCAATTGGATTGTATATAACAGCTTGTATAAATGAGTACTGCCTAGATGATTGAAATTAAACAATCAATCAATTGGATTGTATGTAATGGCAGCTTGTATCAACGAGGACTGCTGGATTGTTGTATATAACATATTGTGTAAAGGAGTACTGATTAGAATAGTTCTTTTTGGATAGGTTTTTCAGTTTTGAAGATGAGAACGATAGATACCTGACACACAACTTTAATGTGAAGTATCAATGCACATTACCAGAATAGTTCTTTTTGATAGGTTTTTCAGTTTTGAAGATGAGAACGATAGATACCTGACACACAACTTTAATGTGAAGTATCAATGCACATTACCAGGAAAGCATTATTATTAATCATTCAGTGGAGAACGGAAACGTATTTACTATTCCAATTATTTTGGTATTGGAGAATTGAAACGTATCTCTTATGACAATTATTTTGGTGTTCTTAAATATTAAAGCATGCCATTTAATTTTTCTGTAATTAGTTATTTTGGTGTTCTTAAATATTAAAGCATGTCACTTAATTTTGCTGTAATTAGTTGGGAAGTTAGAAATAAATGGTAACTTAAGGATTTATTTTAAATTTTATTAAATAAAATAAAAATAATTAGATTATTTAATTTAATTTATTAAATTAAAACTTTCCTTTTATATATTTATTTTAAATTATTATATTAATAATGAAATAAATATATTGTGAATTTATCATGTTAAATTATTGTTAAATTTTAGTGTTATATCATTTTATAACTAAATAAATATAAAATTGTTATAAATTAGAATTTCAAAATAAAAATAGAAAATATTATAAATATTATAATTTTCTCTTTACTATTATATAAAAGTATTTTTTTAATAATTCTTAGAGCATAGTTTCTTATATTTAAACGATTTTGTAATTACTGTACTATTTTTGTATTAAGTTGTACTACTTTCTTCAATATGCCATCACTTAATCTTTAACTTTACATTTTATAATTCTCATTATTCTTATTCCAAGTATATTATATATCCTTTCTATATGTTCATTCTAGATGCTCTATAGAAGCTTTAATGCTATCACTCAAAAAATGTAACTAAGCATGGAAACCAAGATAGTACACCATTAATCCATGTAAATGAAGCATGGAAACCAAAATAGTACACCATTAATCCATGTAAATAAGAAAACATATATATTTTCAATCATATGTCAACCATGCCAACTATGTACACTTTCATCAACCTTATAACTAACAAACTTTTCTAAACTTTAATATTATCATTCATCTTCATATAAGTGAGCAAATTAATTAATTCTATACTTTTTATTTATTTTTTAACTAAAAATATTATATAAAATTTCTATTTATACCAAACTTAAATCCCATTTGGTCTATTCGTACTAACCTCTCTCTACCTTAACATCTTATAATTTTTCGAAACTTAAATTTATGACGTTTATCAATTAGCCATAGGCCATTCAACTCAATTACAATTTTGTTTCCATAATTTTGTATAATATCTTTCAAAAATAATTGTAATTAATTTTAATAATTTATTTAAGAAATATATCCTTCACAATAAGGACATGAAGCATTTTTCTTCATGCAATATGAAAGGTGTTCCACCATGACAAATTTGTAATAAACTTATACATATTTTTATATCTATCAATATGTTTGAAGGAATTAAATAAGAAGAGATATAAAGTTGATATATTTAGCTTATAAATATTTTTATCTATTTATATTTGTAGTGTATTAATTTGTTTATTTAAATTAATATATTTTAGAAAAGGATTTTAAAAGAAGTTGTATACAAAATTTAAATAGTGAATTAAGTTGTATATCATCACCTTCTTAAAATTAATGAATGGATGGGATTTACAAAAGGCTTGAAATGAAACAAAAAAGCGAGGGGAACATTAAAGATATATTCTTTTGTAATGATTACATCCATCATGCCAAGCATATCTATAGCTTCAAAATTTTGACTTTAGTCATACTTTTAGTAAAATTATCAATAATTTGTTCATCATTATAACAATATTATAATTTGATAAATAGAAATTGGACTTGTCTAAAACAACGTATGCAATACTTTGATAACTACAAATATATTAATTATATCAATTTAGATAAAGCCTTATCCAATAAGACATTTTGAATCAATTATATTAGTGGCTACTCTATATTATTCCTTACAAGAGGATAAACATGGTGTAGTTTGTTTTTTTATACATTCATTCAATAGTTCCTAATCCATTCCCAAAAAAACATAACGAGGTATATGTAATTTTTCATTGACATCACATCCTAATTAGATAACGTAGCCTATCAAAGAAATTTTGGACAAAATATTTTTAGCATGAAATAATGACTTTCTATGAGATCTTGCATGAATATGTACACTAGTTTGACTATAAAAAAATGTATATCCTAGTGTGTTAAATAAAATCATATATAAGGTAACATCCATTTTTTGTAAATCCATTCTTTGGTAAGTTGTTTCCATATTGAAACCAAGTAAAAATATGTTTGCAATCAAGTATTTTATTTTTTTCAAAATATACAATGCATATTTTGATTTAAAAGCAATAACACATCATATAGTCTATAAAATTGCAAAATAAGAAAATATGAATGAGTAAATAATCTACATATAAAACAATAAAAATATCTCTCCAACTTTCTTTACATAGAGATTTGGATTTCATTTACATTTTATGAAAACCCACAACCACAGCGTGTTTTCTCAAAGAGCATTTTTACTTCTAGCTTCCGATTTGAAAATTAAGTTCCATCAAATATGGGTAAAAATTCAACATTGGTAAGGCTATAATTAGGAAATAGATGAGCTATAAATCACCTTACTACTTTCCATACAAGAATCCAATTACATTGTTTGTTCTATTTAAAAATATTCATCAAAGTGTCTGATTTTATCTATTAAAATCATATTGTTTTGTTTTGTAAATATTGTAGTACCTTGTTTGTCAAAATGTCTCATTTTATCTATTAAAATCATACTGTTTTGTTTTGTAAATATTATAGTACCTTATTTGTTGTAGGTTGTTGCACTTTGATAATTAACGTTAATAGAATGTTGATAGAGTACATTTTACATATAAATAAATTCTTTCAACAACAAATAAATTGGATGATCTACTTAATTTCAATAATAAATAAATATTATAATATTCATTTTTTAAATAATAGTAAAGAACATTTTATAATAATTATTTGTTATCATATTTATGTTTTTTTATTATAATATTAAATTAATTATGTATATATAATGTTTATACCAATCAAGTTTTACTTATATATTTATATACATATAATTACTATATAAACTAAATTTTATTCATATATTTATATATATTTTTTAAAAAACTCATCATATAAATAACAAAAGTTATATAATATTTTTATTTTTTTATTAGAAAATAAATACTAATCACTACCATTTATCCACAAAAGTGAAGACTGAAATCTGAATAGAAATTTCTTATTTTTCAAAAAAACACTTAAAGATGTCTTAAAAGGTCTATGATTAATATATTTAGAAGAGTGTAGTATACACCTATTTAATAATATAATATAAGATGCGTTATTTATTTTAAATCTTAATTTTAATATGTTTATTTTTGAATAGATGAAATGCGTTTTCAAAATATATTTTACAATCTAACATATATTTATTGGAGATGGAATGTGTTTTCAAAATATATTTTACATTCTAACATAGATTTACTTATAATATTCACACCATTACGTATAACTGCAACCATATCTAATAATTAAATAAATAGCATAATTATTGATATTAAAATATATCCTTTTCACTCATAAAGATCTAAAACAAATGTCAGACTGATCCTTCACTTCATTCTTACAGCACCAGCTCATGATATAGCTAAACATAAGCATAAAAAGGCTCTGGCAATGTGTCTCCTCCTGGAAGATGACCCCCCCATTACCACAAAGGTCGCACTAGATTACAACGTGACAGGAGTTACACTAATAAACAATAGAATAGCATTACCTTTATGAACGAGTGCCGCCCAAGAGACCTTGCTCAGAATATGAATATGCTCCCAAAAGACTTTTTCAAACAGTGGTCTCTTCCTTTTCAAAATCTGGTGTTCTGAACTGAATATGGTTCTCAGATTCTTTAACAACTTCTGTTGCCAAGTCATGTGCTTTGCCCCATAATGCAGTATAAAGTCCCAAAACGATAACAATTGCTCCCACGACACTACAAGTGTTTATCATTATTGTTAGAATCACATACCATTTTGAAAAAATACACTTGTGATTGGAATTTTTTTAAACATGTAGATAACCTATGAAGGCTAATTTGTAAGATAAGATCTGAGAATTTTTCAAGTATATTTGTCTGATATTGAGTGGTATATTTGTTTGATTAACCTAATTAAAAAGATGTTGCCTCAATATCCTTTTTACAAAAGTATATAACGTACAGCTTAAGGTAAAATCCTAATTTATCCTGATTAGGAAATGATAACAAAAAAGGTTGTTGTTCTTGAATCTATTCCTTGCTTACCTTCCTACACGAAGAAACACATGGATTATGATAAGCTCCAAAATTGCCGTTACAACTGTGCCCAGTGGAGTGAAAATTGCCACGAATACAGGCCCTTTTTTGCTGATACACCAAGCTTGCACATACATCCCCAATGCTGAACACATTATTCCCTGGAAAATTCAATATATTTATCCATTTTCATCATAGCTGGCGTTTGTTCCAATTAATATGTTGCTGTTTAATGTCGTGAAAGATTTGTATTTAGAAATGATTATGTCTTACAGAGTACACAACTCCGAGGAACTTAAAATTCCATCCAATGGCCCAGATATTAGGTTTATTATGCTCCCAGATCACAGCAATTAGACCAGACTGTAATGATCCAAAAAGACATGCGAGTGCTGTTAATGATAACTGAGCCGGGTACCTCTTCAGAACAGGTGCCTGCATTCAATTTCTCAAGAGTTAAATCAGTTGATGGAAAAGTTAGAATTGACAATTTACGTGAAGATCATGAATATCACCTGAAAAACAATAGATGCAGACCAAGTCACGATGCTCCCGAAGACCAAGATGGACCCCAAAGCAAGGTTGGTAGGTTTAGAATTCGATGTCATTAGATGACCTTCAACACCAGGTGATAAAAACTTAAGGACAGGACCCTTGTATAGGGTCATGACCATTGCACCACCGACGGAGATAATTGTGCCAAAAACCTTTGCTTGTCCTCCTAAGCTTCTTATATCAACTTTCTCAAGTCTAGCATAAAAAACCACCAAATTGAACGAGCATCATCAATAGATGGCCTGTTGAATCGGGCTATGCATTGTAACTCAATAATCAACAGAATCCCTATTCGAAAACAAAATATTAAAGTTTGAAGAGAGCCATAAGCAGGAACAGATTTTGAAAGAAAAGAGGAACTGGGTCAATTTATTGAGAAACTGGAAAGTTTAGAACCCTATTATGGGATCATCATCAGAAATTTTGAAAGAAAAGAGGAACTAAGTTAATTTCTTGATCAGAGATTTTGAAAGAAAAGAGGAACTAAGTCAATTTCTTGAGAAATTGAACTTTTCGAACCTTATTCTGGAATCATCATCAGAAATTTTAAAAGAAAATATGAATTAAGTCAATTTCTTGAGAAACTGAACTTTTTAAACTCTACTCTAGGATCATCATCAAGAACCTTTAATTGTTTCTCTATGATAATGATTTTCAAATCATCCCAAAGTAAGAATATAAACTTCTAATTTAGAAATTGACACAGTTCCTCCTTTTTTTAAAATATTTTAATTACTACTATTTTCAAAATTTATACCAGTTGTAACAGCTTCTACCTCAAGAATGTAGCCATTATAAATGTAAACATGGGTAATAAATTTTGTGCTGCTGAACCAAACGTAGAAGAAGTGTAATACAATCCTTGAATGTAGCAATTCTGAGTGATCGTGATTCTGTAAGTCATTAAAAAAACTTGATATCAATAGCAATAATGTAAAAAAACTTGATATCAATAGCAATGATCTAATTTGAAGATTAGAGTTGAATTATATATAATCTTAACAGATATACAATATAGATGTATGATATTCATTATGAGAAAACTTCTTTTTAACCTTAAAAAAAATAGCCATTATTAAAATTCATAATCTACAAAAATTTAAAAAAAATTATTTATAGTTATAGTGTTAGATAACTTTAGATAACTTTATTGGTAAGGAGGTAAGTTGCAAAGTCTCTACTTAACACTTTATTTGTATGGTTTAAAAGGTACTAAACAAATCATAATAAAGCTAACTATATGGATAAATATTTATATTTTATAATTTTGAATGAAATAGGAAGAGTCCTCTTCCTAAATTGCTAAATTGTAGAAAGATAAGAAATGTCACTAACCTAAGTTTGAGGAAGAGTGAGAGTGTTTTTGTCATCCAAAAATTGGAAAACTCAAAATAACATGTCTCAGAGCGCCAAGACAGATAACTGGCCGCTTGTAACAGTAATCTTGTAGCAGCCTATAAATGTTCACCTAATGACAGTAATGCACCTAACTTTATTAGAAGTGAATTAAGGATTAGATATTTAATTTGTCTATAATGATCTTATCAGGATTGCTCGACCTGAAAACTTAGGCCAATTAGAGTGAAAACTCTTTAATGAGAGTGTAAAACTCCACCTCAAATTCTAAGATATAAAGACTTATTAGTGTAATAGGTCTAAGAATTTCTTTTAATATATTTGAGGTGGCTTATCAAGGACAAGACCTATCAGACCTATCTAAGTGGTCAATTTGCTATAAAACCAAACTAGGTAAATACCCAATTTAAAGAATCATATCCTAAAAAGCTGTTTGTAATCTTATAACAACCTATAAATATTCACCAACCATTAAGTTATTTAATCCTATACTCACTATAAATCATAACAAGACTGATATAAACCTATCGTAATATAAATCATAACAAAGCTGGAATAAGTAACAACTACTTACCCGCTTGCAAGCAAGAAAATTTGTAATATAATGGTCCTTGTTAATGGCGGGCGTTGCTTTCTGCAACAATCAATGAACGATTAATTCACATTTATGGAACGATTTGTCTCAGTGTATCTAGATGCAACATAGTTACATCTTGACTACTTCTCACTTGATCTCCAATTCAACAGTCCAAGTGCAGTGCTTATCTTGCAGGCAAATGATTGATATCAATGAAAAACTTATTTGCAAATCTAAACATAGAGATAAGAATTAGTGCACACACCTTTCTAAAACGTAAGCAAAAGGAGCGATAGCTAACGTTGCAATAACCTGTCTGAGTGCCATAAAAACAAAGTGATTCATTCCATCCATTAAGGAAACTCTGGCGATGATGTACATGCCTGCAAATGCTACCTGATATATAATCTGAGAAATATGGGGTTTGAATTTCTCAAATCCCTTCAAGGAAATCATTATGACAGTCCTGCTGATTCAACCTAGTGAGATCCTTAACTGCTGATCTGGTTGTTTTCTTGTCACTGTATGAAGAAGTCTGGTCTATTAGTCTTCTTATACCCAGTGAGAAAAAGGCTTCAATAGTGAATCAATCAGATTGTATGTAGCAGATTGAATCAATCAGATTGTATGTAACAGATTGAATAAAAACAATAGTTTTCAGAATAATGGGGCGGTCCTTGCAGATTTGAAGATGGGATTGATATTATAGTGAAGTATATATCGTAGTAAATAATTCTGTGTAGATGAGCAGGAAAGCACTATGATTGCGTGCATATGAGCAGGAGAGCACTATGTTCACATGGATTTCGTGAAGCTGAGAAGGAAAGCACTATGATCACATCGCATTATGATATATACAGTCAGACAGTGGAAAATGGTAACGTATTATTTTAAACAATGCTGCAATATCTGACATGATTCAGGCCGAACATTTTGCACCCTGGCTACTGAAAAGGAAAGAATGATGAAGGGGCAGTTGGGAACGTCAAAGACTAACCCTAATACATAAACGTCATTGTAAGCTTGCAGGATTCATGAAGGGCAGGATTAGACTCATAAATATTGACAGCAAAATTAGAACCATTAATTTTTTATTTTTTATTTCAACTCTCTTCCTCGTGGTTCTAGTGAATCCAGACAGATCTATCATTCTATTTCAGACTGAGTCATGAATAAACCTCCATCGTTAATCGGGTGACACATTGTCGATCATTCTGTTCAAAAAGCAATGGACATGGAGAATTCATGACTCTGGACTCCTTCCTTTTTCAACAGCCAATAATTAACAAATTGTGGAGATCTTAAAAATTAGGACTCTATAATTATAGCAATGGACCTGGATAATCCATGATCTTTTTTCAACAGACAATTGTGAGAATCTTAAAAACTAGGACTCTATCATTATTTATATTATTTATATTTTGAATTTGTGTTTTAATTGTTAAAATTTAATAGAGTAGGTTAATTTTGTAATTGGTATTGGAATAAGATATGAAACTGTTTTAATTGGTTAAGAGTTAGTTGTGTTTCTTGGAAATAAGGAAACAAATTGAAGACCCAATATCTAAGGAGTGGAAGTCTGCACTCCCAAATAAGCAGATGAGGTGGTCTTCCTTGAATAACAGAGGATGAATAAACTTGCATTAATTAGAGGGATGTGTAACTCCTTCAGTGCTCATTCTGGAGCTGACATGTGTCCTTTTAAAAAAAATAAAATATTTAAAAAATAACATATCGACTATTTAAAACATTTACAAAAACATACATATATAACTACACAAATTAGATAAACTAAAATTCTAGAAAAGGTTTCCACTTCCACAAATTTGATCACTCTAGGCTCTTGGTAGATCCCTTTAAAATGGATCTATGCTGGTTGATAGTAGCAATTGATAAGTATGCTCTAGAACAATTTGACAACTAAATTATGTTAAATTTTGCCATTTAAAAAAAATTAATCTCCTAACAATTTTTCTTTTTCATTAACAATTCTATCATTAAATCTGTTTTTTTTTTTTAAAACTAATTACTTTTTCATTAACAATTCTATTATTAAATCTCTTAAAAAAAACTAATCAAAGAGCAGAAAGGTCGCCACTTCGAAACCCCGCAGATACTAAAATCTAATCATACTAAGGGTTGGTGCGGGGTGCGATCCCCGGATGATTTTGATCTAAGCTTGATCTAAGCCCGTGGTTCGTGGTCTCTCAGTCAATGGCAATCCCTGCTAGTGAGAAGATACTACCACTTGCCAACAAAAAAATCAATTTACTACAAAATTAATCTATTCCAATTCTACTGTTTGAATCTGTTTAAAATAAAAAAAGTCATGAAACAGGATTTTCAGATTATAAAACTTTAATAAAATAAATAAATTAAAATTTTTTTTTAACTTAAAAATAAAATCATTTACTACAAAATTAATATATTTGAATTCTACTATTTGATTCTCTTTAAAATAGAAAAACTCATTAAACATGATTTTCCCATCATAACACTTTCACCATAGAAAAATGGATTAAATTCGACTTTATCTTTTACTTAAAAGTAAAATCAATTTTCTAACAAATTAGTCTATTCCAATTTAAATTGCATTGTCACGTTAATTATAATATTATTTAGTTGTAGTATTATAATATTATTTGGCATAGGAAGCTATTTAAATATTATTTTGGGGAATCTAGTTAGGTTTTGTAACTTTTGCTTTACCGTAAACTTTGGCTTTTCCTTTTTAGTGCATATGATGTCAAACTTTAATTTTATGATATATATTGTACTCCTATTTCCTATTATTAAAATGAAGTGGTATAAACTGTCAAGAATATTCTAATAGTTTTTTCGTACAGTTTATTCGTTTCTTCACGAGTTTACATGTTAGAGCTATATTTTTGGTATGGCTTTACATTCACATTTTGCTCACCTGTTTGGTGTGTTGCTCAAACTTTTAAGGAGATTGCCGCGTCATTGGTTGTCATTTGTTATGCTTCTAAAGAAGTTTAGACACTCTATTGAATATAAGAGCTCATTTATATAAATAATATTAAATCATCTTAAAATTATTGTTGCACTCTTGCATATATTGGTATATGATTATTAAGCGCTAATACAAAGTTGATGAGCTCAAGAGAAGTAGTGGGTTTCGTCATAATGCTTACTTATTACAAAATGTGTACCTTGGAATAAGTATTACGTGTCTGAAAGTTTATTAAAAAAATTCAAGAGTAAAAATATCCCAAAGCAGTAATAAATGAGGAAGTTTGAGTAAATATGTTGGCAAAAGAGGAGTTAGCTCTCAATGTAAAGGCTTCTAGATAAAATCTCAATATCTTTTCATGTAATTTTCTGTTATAAATACAATGGAATCCAAGTTATTTGAGCATGGCTTTGAGCTTATAATTTATGTTTTTTTAGTGTTTCTTTATATTTAATGTCTATTGTATTTAATATCTATATATTTCCATGTTTTATCATGGTATTAGAGTAATTTGTCTATGCTATGCTAGGTTTTTTTTGGTTTGCAATAGATGTTGGGTTGCCTATGTGAAGTGTGATTGGCGTTGGGTTGTGTGTGAAGTACAAGTAATGTTGGCTTGTTTTTCTTGGTTTGCAATACATGTTGGGTTATCTATGTGAAGTATGATTGACGTTTGGTTGTGTGTGAAGTACAATTGATGTTAGGTAATTGTTTTTGTTTATTTGTAATTGATAGTTGTGGAGCTCTTTAAATAGGAAAAACATAACGAAGAACATTGCACTTTGTGGAGTTCATTGCGTGCGAGAAACAATGACTATTGAATTTTCTACTTGGAGGAAGCTTAGTCAAAATCATTGAGTGGCCATAATATTGGTGTTGTCTTCGAAGTTGGAGAACAAGAGAGAAGAAATCAATTTGAAATTGTTGTTATTTATTATTTTTATCAGTTGGAAATAAACTTGATGTTTGGTAGATTAACTGAAAGTGGTGGAAATCTTTGTCATTAAGGAAAAGGTGAACATATGTTTATTTTTGGGGCCTGAATATCAATTAGTAATTTTGAGTGCTAATTCATATAAAAGTGATGAAGCTTTTATTTGCTTAGTATGAAAATAAATATTTTTAAATTTTTTAGTGACAATATGTGTTGTAGGAAAAATATCTCCCGTGAACATGTGAAACTGCCCTATCTACCCTTGAATCAAGACAAATTGTAGGATAGATTACTACAAGATTTCCACTAGATCCAAGTTTCTAGATATTATATGTGCATGCATAAAGAGAGAGAGAGAGATAGAATTGGTGTGTACCTTAGATCTGACGATTGTCCTCGTTTAATATTGGATGATGTAGCTCCATAGATACAATTCCATCTCCTTACACCTACTACCTACACACAAAAAGAAAAAGAAAAATACCAATCTGAGGCCCTTCAATGCAACATAAAGATCAAAGACTTAGATATAATCTAATCTACTTAAGGAAAGACTAGATCTGCAATTCTAATGTGTAAGAAAACACATTAACAATGCAATGGAGAGGAAAATCATGTATATCTATATTAAAATGGTGAATAACATTACAACCATGTATATGTACCTTGAGTCATGGTGCAAGCTCCTCTTCGTCCCTTGCCCCGACTCCTTCTCCTTAACCCTCACCTAAGAAAATCTAAATAAAATATCATGAAGGGTATGGAAAAAGAGTTTCAATATGGATATGGTCAACATTTAGATTATTTCCTTTTCTTCCAAAATCCGCTTCTCCTTTGAAATGCCCTTTCTTATATAGACTGATGGATAATATGGTAACATAGATCTAGACTCCCAAAACTTAGTTAACTATGAGTCATGTACAAGTTCCCAAGCTCATAATGTGAAGGATCCATCTCATTCCATGCTCATCTCCTTGAAAACTGCTTATTCTAGAAGCATTGACACTTGGTCGCTCCCCAACATTGGTGCAAGGTTTGAACAAGAAGAGATGGCCATTCCCTGCTAGTTATGCAAGGTGTGACCAAGGGGCTATGGTCACTCCATGTTAGGCTTTCAAGTAGTGACTATGGTCTAAAAGAAAAGGAAACAAAGGGAAATAAACAGTGTTTCAATAAGATGGAATTAGTAAGTCCTCAATGAGTCTTAAGGGTGACCATTGTAGCCATAACATATGCCCCCTAATGTATGATTTCATAAGAGAAGGTCATGGATGAAGCACATTATAAAAACATAATAATGAGGGAACATAAGGAGGGAGATGAATATCAAGGAACCAAAAAGTACCTGCAACAAATCATCAACCAAACATATATAAATCACCCCTGAGGTAGGCATACCCATGCCCAGAACATAAATCAAGCATAGCCACAAACACAATGCATTATGGATCCATGTAATAAAATGCAAGATCATGGCCATGAAATAATACATGGTGGATCCATAGCATCAAAGAGATCATATCCATGAGAAAATACAAGGTGGATATATGACATAGTGCATATCATGAAGACATAGTAGTCTCCAAAGTACTCATAAGATAATTATATACTCCATTGCAACTTGGGAGGGGCAGGATGAATGAGGAATCTCCCTCATAGGACCAAGGTATTCATCCCCACCTCGATGGCACAATTCTATAACATGTGAATAGAGGTGGTGATGTCAAGCATGTGAGAAACTGTCTGATTAACTATCATTGAGGACTACCTTTAACAGATGCGATGGAGACCACTAATGATGATGATGGACCCCAAGGTACCTGGTAAAATCTAGCGAGTGTGAATAAAGGAGTTGATTTTAAACACTTGTAGAATCATTTGATTAGGATTCAATAATGGAAATCCACTAGTGAACGCGAGGAAACTTGCCACTGAGGCCTGCAAGCTCCAAGCTACTGACCAGTTTCTAGATCCACTTCCCAAATAGCTAGTTGACATCGATAGGACTGGATTTGTTGAAGGAGGAATTTAATGTATCCCCCATCAATTGACATGAAACAAAAACTGAGAGTAGATGTGAAAGAATCACTGGACACAACTTGAATAGGGATGGCCAAGATGGAAGATCAATGGAACTGCAAATGATCAAATTGGGATTACTTCCTTAAACATAAGGTACAACACATTGATGACATGGAAGCATGAACTCAAGAGCACCATGAATATAATGACAACACTCAAGAGAGAGTGAAGCATTCTCCATATTAACTGGAAGAGTAACTTAATAACTAGCCGGAGGAGTAAAGGACTCATATAGATGGTATTCCTCCAAGGAAAGATATAACCCAACTATAAGACAAGGCCTCAAATAGGTTCCATGTTCAAGGGTGACAAAATAGATGGTTTCCACTTCGTTATTGTTGGCACACAATCATAACTAGGGTTCTAAATCAATTTCCAACAATATCCCTATGAGAATCAACACTTTCATCACCCAAAGAGGGAAAAGTCTCACATAAGACTCTCACACAAATTGCAAAAACTGAAAAAATTGCTTAAGGTTTTAAAATTATGTTTCACCATTCTACTCTTATACATTCAAACTACAACACATTGATAACATACTAGGTTCAGATTCATACACAAATAACATAGAGTAAATAGCCATTTCCTTCCATTAGTCAAGTTGCAATTAATACAAGATCATATCTCATCGAATACCAAATGTATCAGTGGTAACCAACTATAAAACGCCATTTTACTGATGTTTATAAACATCATAGATAGTTACAACATCTTTAACTATCTTTTAACTAACAATTGATAATAACAATATGACTTATTTACTCTAATCTATCTTTATCTTATATTGCGCAAGTCATTGCAAATTACAATATGCATTTACTAAACTAGTATAGTGCTAACATGCCCCCAAACACTATGGTTGGCTCTCCCTCAAGCCAAGAATATTCAACTAGATATGATCTATTTCAACAATGGAAGGTCATGTTTCAACTTACGTGCAAAACTTGATAACTAACTATCCATCTTTTCAATAGACTATAAAAAAACTTCAAAATATTGCTTGAACTTAGAAACCTACTCCAAAGTAGTTGGTTGTGTTTGCATCTGAACAATTTATCCCAACTCAATTGCTTTCATTGATTTAGTATGAATTCAGTAAAATTCATATACTGTTGTTAATATTCCTGCTAAAATTTTAAAATTTTAGTTGTAACTTGTTGTTTCTATGCTTTGGTAAAAACAATCTACTTATTCAGACTTGAAATCTCTGCCATTACATCAGTACATGTAGAAACAGGTAATGTAGCAAAATATTGCTTATGTTCTTCCCATAACTTGATCTGATCATATTTCTTATGCATCTTCGAAACATCCTGTAAATCTATCCACAATAAGAAATGTGTATCTACCAATTTGTAATTCCATCAAAACCACTCTTTTCTTTTGTAAAGAAATCCTCTTCCTGAGTTATCTGCTCCTTCAACTCTAACTATTTAGTTATGGGATATTTAGACAACTATTCTTTCAACATTTCATTTTGGTCCTTAATTTCATTTAAGACAAGGTCTATATTTCTTCAAATTTACTTTCCACATATTTTACTCTTAGCTCCTCTATATCATCCTTGCACAAATTTACATATAAATCATCTACTATCATGGTCAACAAAACATGTGCAACAAGTTCTATAGAATGTACCTTTTGCATAGCACTATAGGCTTGAATCAAACTTGTATGCCATGCCCCCATTTCTATTGTAAGTGCTACAATATACTCCTGGAGTTGCTAAAAAGGTACCTGGGTTAGATCCACTTCTAAATAAGAAATACTCATTATTGCGGATGAAGAACACTCGACTTGCTTTGTCACCACCACCCAGGGATACTTATAAACCTTTTCTTCTTTGTGTATGGCATTTGCCTCCCTAGACTTAAATTAGAATCTCACAAAGTAGTCGATGTACTCTTAGCTGATGAAAGTCATGTATGGGTGCCTTGCTAAAAAATTCCTAACTTCAGAAAAGCTGTCAATTCTACAAGATTCTTGGTGGAATCTAACTGAGGCACATGTTGTGCATCAATGTTGAATTGAAGTGTACTAATAATGTTTTACGCCAATATCACTTCTTGTCCTGAAAGGTTATGCTCTCCTCCTGAAAATCATCTACTCTGAATTTTTCCTGCTCTTGCAAACAATGTACTATTTGGTGATGGTGCTGTTGTGTCCTCTCATTGTTCTTATGATTCTAATTGAACTAGTGCAGGAGCTTGTTGTTGATGTGTCCTCTTCTTCCTATGAGGAAGTGGTAATTCTTGAGGTATCCCCTAGTCCTTCTTCTTCTTTTGAGTTAATCTTAAGGATTCTCGAGCTTTAGTACTGGTGGAACCTACATCTTGATTTTTCTTTTCCTTGCTCCATGAAGTATTAAAATATAAACATAAAGATCTAACTGTGATTTAAACTCTGGAGTCCAATCCTCCACAACTTCACGGATCTCCTCATTTGAAATGCAGAATAATAAAACTTCATTCATGTTCCATGGATTTGCAAGAGGACCGATAAAAACATTATGAGAACCAATTCAAAAAATATAAAATCAACATATTTATCCACCAAATGAGGTGGAATCCTATAGGACTATGTTTTTTCCTATAACATCTCAATATAAAACCACTGAAACACAAGGATTCACTAGGGAATTATGACCCAAAATCCAACGAGAAAATCCGACGACATCCGACGAAAAGGATTGTGTTGTCGGATTTCACCTTCAAAATTACGAAATTTGATGAATTTTTCTTAAATTGAAAGAAGGGTCCATCAGATATCTAACGACCCTTGGATATTTGAAGATGTGTGTCAAATAGTGACCAGTTTCGTCAGATATCCGACATAATATTATGCCCGCGAATGTCGAATATCCGACCATATATTATGCCCACAGATGTCAGATATCCGACTTCATATTATGCCCACGAATGTCAGATATCCGACATTATATCATGCTCGAGGATGTCGGATATTCGACATCTATTATCCAATGGTAACTATGCTTAATTCGTCGGATATCCGAAGAACGTTTATATTTTAAAATCTATAAATTTCAAAACATTCCGACATGTTTGCTATACAAGCAAGAGTTTGCAGAATTTTTTTAATTCGGCGGACTGTTTTTCGTAAAATAATACGTCATTATTTCTATTGTTTTTGTGATTAAAGCAAGCAAAGTGTGGAGCTTGATTTTCTAAGATCGATAATCTTCATTCAAGCTCTTTACGAGAAAATGTCAAATAGCAATAGTCTTGATCTAGACAAACAAAATCGACAATTGCTTGCTAGATTGTGGGATGGACTGAAAAGAAAGGGTGATGGGAAATGTTATTGTCCATGTAGTCAATGTAGGGGCTTTAAGAGGAGAAGAATAAAGATCACAACAGCCAGAAAACATTGTAGGGAACATGGACACGCTGAGGGGGGAATTGAATATTGTCCATTTGTAAGTTTTGCATTATATATGTTTTTATTTTGATTGCTTTTGTAAATGTATGTATTATTTTAATATTTTTATATTAACTTTTATCTATTGATGGTTTCATGTAATTATAGAGGAAAGACATCCTACGGCATATCGTCCGGAGGAAGTGCTTTCAGGACAAGTACCAGAGGAACATGGAGCTATCAATAATGGAGAACAAGTTAATGATCATATTGAAGAACATGATCATACTGATAACATAGTTGAATATGATGGTACAAATACTTTGATCCATGATTCATTTAATGTTAGAATGGATGATCATGATCATGATCATGAAAATGATGATCATTTTGATGATATTCATGATTTACCTCTTCTTGAGAAGGCATACAAACCCCTTTATGAGGGCTCCAACACAAATCGTCTCTCTGCTATATTGTTGATAATGAACTTGAAGGTTATGAATGGTCTTTCAAACATATCAGTCACACGGATGTTAAGGTATGCAATATATTCCATCACATAATATATATGATCGCGCTAAAGGTTATCACCATTCATCTAATAGTTTTATTGTTAATTCATAAGTCTAATTAATACAGATGAAATGTGTTTCATTAATATTATTTCTATATTATATTAACTAGATTTTTATTTTTATTTGTTGTAGCATGATAGCTGAATTTTTGTTACCACCGTCAAATATTTTACCTCGCACATATCGATATTTATCTGCCATCATGAAAGAAATTGGAATGCAGTATGAAGCATTTCATGCATGCCACGATGACCATGTTATATATTATAATCAGCATGAATTTGCAACAGAATGTCCAGAATGTCATATCAGTAGATATCGAATAGAACAAGTAACAAAAAAGGTGCCTCGCAAGGTTCTTCGTTATATTCCCATTATTCCACGTTTGCAACGACTGTTCAGGTGCAAAAACATAGCACCATTTATGGATTAGCATGCACGGAACAAAATTCAAGGCGACATTATTCGAATTCCTGCAGATGGGTCTGCATTTAGAGATATGGAGGAAAAATGGCCTCACTTTAAAGAAGAACCTCATAATCTTAGGATTTCTTTGGAAGTAGATGGTGTCAATCCATTTGCAGAGATGAGATCCGTTTACTCAGTGTGGCCTATTTTTTGTTATCAACAATAACATTCCTCCATGGTTGTCAATAAAGAGGGAGCACACAATGTTGTCGAATATTGTTCCAGGTATATTGTGTCTACAACTTTTTTTTAATGGAGTGGCATCTCATTTGTCGTATTTTGTTGCATAATTTCATATATATATTTATTGTTTTTCTCTTGTGCAATATGGTTTATATATATAAATGGTACATCTCATAATTATATTTTTTATATGTTCAAATCAATCAGGTAAGTACCAAGTTAAAGATATGAATGTATATATCGAACCTCTTATTGACGAGCTACTAAAGTTATGGAATGGCATCACTATGTATGACGTATCTAAACCAATAGACAAAGGCAATTTCAATTCCATGTAATGCTTGTATGGACAATACATGATGTCCCAGGGTTAACCCATTTTTGTGGTTTGTAATTATAAGTTCGGCCACTTTATTTGCATTTAATTTTATGAACTAGTTAATATACTACGCACACATGTTTTTCTAAATAATCCATTAATTCGAAAGGAGGTGTTTCATGAGTATAGGCACTTCCTCTCTAAGAATCACAAGTATCGAACTACCGAAAAACATATGTTCAATGGCAAGCAAGAGACTGCATTAAAACCACAGAGAATGACACCTCACCTATGGAAGTTGCAATATAATAGAAATCGTCAAGGTATGTATGAATCATCATATATGAAATGTTATGTATTCTTTTTATTGTGTGTTGTTTGTTGTAATTGACATTGATTTCTGTAATTCCTTTAAAAACTACGATTCATGATGGTCGTTCATGTGATCATGAAGGCATTAATGGGATTCCACGAGGAATGAAAAGTTATCCTAGACAATTTAGTCGGTTTCCCTACTATGAGCACCTACAATATGCTCATCTATTTGATACAATGCATATAAAAAAGAATGTGACTGAAACATTTTGGAGAATATTGGATGGAAGGAGTGAGAAAGAAAAAATTGTCAAAATTTGCGAAGACATTCAAGAACGCAACCATGCAATGAAAGACATCATTCAATTTCACAGCAATGGAGAGAAAATTAATATAAACTCACTTCCATGGATGTTAATGGACCAGCAAAGTAATTTTGTAAAAGAAGTCATGCGAAAAATTAAATTTCCCACTAGATTTTGTGCGAACATGAAGAATATCATAACAAAGAAAGGTGAATCTACGAGGGTGAAAATGCATGATTGGCATGTCTTCATGAAGGTAATTATTATGGTATGCATTTTATTTTATTTTTTTCTATTCCAGTGAATATGGTTGGTATTTTGTTTGTCTACTCTTTGTTTAAATGAAACGATTTGTATATTGTTACAGTATGTTCTACCTCTCTCTCTCCCGGATAACTTCAACAACAATGTCAAACAAGTAATATATAATCTCAGGAAATACATGAGGTAAGTAGCGAATTTTTGCATGTTCTTAGTGTTAGTTTAATTCATCGTAGAACTTATATAATTTGACTTTTGTGCTCTAATTCATGTTATGTAATATAATGTTTTTTTGTTAAGTCTCTTGATTGGGTTGTGTCACTTGTAGATGGTTTTCATCTAAAGAATGATCCCATAAAGAAGATATAACGTATTGGAGGAGAGAAATTCCTCGTCTCATGTGTGAAATGTAGAAGCATCTACCTTCGTCATTTTTCAATGCACAGGAACACTACCTCATACACCAAGTTGAGGAGATTGAATTGTGTGGACCTGCACACTCAAGGTCCATGTGGATGGTTGAGAGGCACCTGAAATTTATGAAGGGTTTGGTTAGACAACGAGCACATGCCGAGGGTTCTACGATGGAGGGATATATGGTATACCAAAACATGTTGTATATTAGTGAATATATTCCTA